>VDFB02270651.1:148499431-148713605 GCA_007258455.2 Sequoia sempervirens | reverse complement strand
GAAAACTTGATTAGAGTTTAACAAAGAAATACATAGAAAAATCCCATGTAATAATTATGGTTGTTGTATGCACAAATGTGCCCAGCCAAAAGCAGAGGGACCCCGAGCAAAGCAACAACAAAGCGACAACAAACAAAAAGCAAATGGAAGCAAACGAAAAGAAAACACCTAAACTAACCAAAGCAGGACAACGAAAGAAAAAAATGGAGAAACTACCCTAAAAAAACAACCTACAACAAACCAACTAACCTAAGGAAAGAAGGAAAGCAAAGTATTTACAGGAAACCTACACTACTCAAAAACAACTATGTACAAAGGAATTTACTAAGAACTAAGTTCAGGCAAGGAAGACTGATGTTTATGCCCATTGTATCTAGTAATGCATGCACAAGTAATTGGGCAATCATTATAGTTCTAAGCCATGCAGATTTATCTTTATACTCAAAAAAGAGAAGTTCAACATTACAACATTCAAATTTAATCACGTCATCATGAAAAATCAGCAATTGAGGTGATTCGTTGAACCCATGGTTGATCCATAAGCGAGTTCTCTTTCCCTCACTCCCATAATAAAAATGATAAGTGTAGCTATGACAATTAACAGGAGCAAGGAAGGATAGTACCTAGATGTTGTTGTGCAATTGCGGCAGCGCCTGACAGTCGAGAGTGAGCACTGCATTGTCGATCATTGCATCGACAGCCTTGAGTGGGTGTAGTGGAGGGTGCAACATTTTTGGCCTTGGGCATGGGTAGGGCTGGGAGGATGGGGCAGAAATCACCTCTTCCAAGCTACCAATGAGACCTACACCCTTGGTTGGCAGTTCTTCAAATATAAATACTTCATCTTGTTGTTCCTTCGTAAACCTGATGTCCACTTGATTGTTGTCCTCAAAAGGAAGCACATTATCCCATTTCCTTTCCCAAGTGTTGTCCTTATTTATGTGGTGTTCAATGTCACGGGAAAATGACATGGATGAATCTATCCTATTACAACTCTTTGAATATGAAGGGGAAACAACAATGATCATGGCGAAAGGACTCTGAGTTGCATCTTGTAGTTGGCGGGGTGCCTCATCTTTGTTGGCAGCTATCTCAACACCTCCACCTTTATCTTCTTCCTTTTGCATTGCATGTGTCTCATTAGGATGTTCGATCACTTCACCTTGGTCGTTGTTGCTATAAATGGAGAAGGAACCCCTCTCCCACTCTGGGGGCTCCAGTGTTTCATCAACGGGAGGTTCAAGTGGTATGTCTTCATCACTGCCAACATTTGGGATGTACTCCTCTACTGCACTGATATACCCTTGTGGCATGGTTCCAAGTGGGAGGAAAACAAGAAGAGACACTGGTCCATCAAGGGCATCAATGTATGATGAATGATCCACCACAGAAAGTCTTCAACAAATCCTATCATTCACCATGTACAAATGTTCTACAGAGGGGAAGGACCTTGGGTGATTGTTGGGCGACATTCTTATCTACTCCACTTTGTCATTCGAAAGCTTGAGAATGTTTTGTTGTCCTTCCTTTGTTGTTCTAATGCCTTCTTGAGGACTGATTTCAACTGAGTTGTCACTTGATTTAGGCTTTTGGTCTTCTTCCTTGATCCAAATAGCAAGTAGAGGAGGCCAGGTACTTGGTTGCTCTAATTGTCTCTAACTTGTTGGACAACTTCTTGGCATAGCTCGCACACAAACTCAGAGTGTGATGGATCATGGAGCCTACACCAATTTGGCAGCAACAACACCTCCAAATCCACTTGATATCTCAGCTTGGACCAATCCTTTGCCAACCTGGAGATGAGTTGGTCATATCTATCCATGATCAGGTCCTCATCATCACTTGGGAGGGAAGTTGGATGGCGAACAACCATGAGCTATAGTTGTTCCCACTCCAAATCTGCATTTTTAGATTCTCAACCACTATCGTTTATGAAGGAGAGGTTTTCCAGTCTAATTTCACTTATGCCTTCGTCATCATTTTTTATTTTTTGCAAGGTTGTCATCCCTTTCCTCTTGCTAATTTTCAACGTCTGCATTGTCATCTTCGTGGGTTGTCCTAATATGTGCAACTGCAAACTTTGTTGATTCATCCCTCACTACCAATGGTTCCCCTTCTAGAGTGGGGAACTGTATTTTTCCGATGGAGGATGAACCTTCTGATTCCATTCCAAGTGAATCTTCATTAAAGCTCTTTGTTGTCCCAAAGAAGTTAGCTTCTTCTTCTTGACTGTGATCTTGAGTGTTTGATGCCCAAGCATGAGCGTGTGTCCAACCTCTTAGTCCAACGTGAATATGCTATCCTCCAAATGTTGACAGCTCTGCTGCTTTGGCAGATGATCCCTCCTTGATAGTTGGCTGCTCCAATTTGTTCAAAAAAGCTCTTAGCTTGAGTAATAATGCTTGCACACGACGAACAAGTCAACTCTGAGTGAGGTGCATTGTGAAATTTGCACCAACTTGACATTAGTACCTCCTCCAATATTAATCTATCCTTGCTGCTCAAATGTTCCTAGATCAACTCCTTGAACACTTTGGATGCCATGGTTGTCAATTCTTCCTCTGAGTCTGCAAGGGCTAAAGGTTGATAGATTTCCCAAAAGGGAATTTCTCCCTGCAAGACTCTTTCAATCCTGCTTAGAAAATTCAGACACCCCAATTCATTGTGCCTATGAGCGCAATGAATCCTGCACTTGTCCGACGATGCGAATTGTTGCAGTGGTTTCCTCAGTCTCTTGTTTAAATCTGCATGTAGCTAAGTGATGTAAATTTGTACACTCTACTAGATTTTGACTTAGCTTCTTTTGTCTTTAGAATTTTTTGATTTTAAGTTTTAGCATGTGATGAGATCTCCCTATCTTAGATTTCTTCTTGAAAGTGTCATTTTCAACTTCCAACTTTCAACGTTGTAGCCTCAACATGTCATTCCCTCCTTCTAGCACCAGTTCTGTTGATGTATTTTTTATGCACTTCTCAACACAGGTAATGCATAGGTGCATCACCTCTCTTGAAAGACAATCTTCCACAATCAGATTGCAAAACATTATCCCAAGGTCTCTAATGTCAGGTCTTGATAGTGCTTGAAATATCTTAGTTGTTTGATGTGATTTTCTAGAATCACAAGGTAGACTTATGAATGTGTCACAAAGTGGGGAAGTTGGATCTATAAATGGAGTTCTTAGGGTGGGAGAGTTGTTGTGCATTTTCTGCAGGTTCAAAAAACAATATTGAACTCCATTTTATCATTGGAATTAGCTTTACAATGTGCAATGAACCTTAGCATAGGTTACTTATTAAAAAAAAAAGAAAGGAAAAAGGGCAGGGAAGAGAGGAAGTTCCTGGATCTAAAACTACGAATGAATAGTGATCATGGAGGTTGCTATAGTAGACAAGCTCCCTAAATTGGGTTTTGCTTGGCCAAGAGGATCCTACAGTTACACAAAACCAGTGCAATCTTCTAAGGACTGCAAATTTTTAGATTACACACACACATCATGCACATGTAATTGAACTAAGTTGTAACAATAAAGGAAGGAAGCTCAGACTAGCTTTGCAAAGTGATTCATCATCAATGAACCGCAAAAAAAATGAGCTATAAATTCATCAAATACTGAAACAACAATCACCATCACCACTTCCATTCAAGAAACTAACACTAAAACTAACATGGAAGTAGAACCATGCATGCAAGATGAGCAAAATCAAAGAGAACATCCATAAAATTATGCAATGTTGTCTTCTATTGCTGCAAATGCTTTTTACACCAGCTCTCCAACCTTTTACAAATGAGGGGAAAGCACCTATTAATAGTTTTGAAAATCCCAAATGAATGGCCAGGATTGATTTACAATGAATAGCCCAAATTTTTTTACACTAGGGTTTCACCTACCCCTCAATATTCAACAATTTAAAATACATCTTTTGTCTTTTCCCTATTTTTTCATCTAGTGCTCAGTTGCTGTAGTAGTTTTGTCATTTAGCTGATTTCCTTTTTACTGTAGCTGGAACTGCCTAAAAGCTGCCTTCTTCCCCTGATGGATTTACATCATTCCTCATTAGATCAAATGGGCCCATCGATAACTAGAACCAATGGATTGGTTGCCCCTGATTCAGGTGAACAACTCCTTAAAGATCATCATCATTTGGTGAAAATTCGGGTAGCTCCTCATGCCTTCTTCAAGGCCACCCCCTTGATTTTTTGTCATTGACTTCCCTGGCACATGCCTACCTCTAATGTCAGCTCTGTTGATGGGTACCATGAGGAAAGGTGGGCATAAAGGAAATGGTGATAGGAGCTATGTGTCTTTTCCTTGTTCAACTTTCTTAATGGGTCCCTCGACGGACCCGTGGTAGGCTTCTTGAATCCTGCATACATGAAGTGCCATAAGTGCTTTCATACAAAAATCATGGAAAACACTAGTCAAATCCTGTAAACTCCCTGTTAGATCCATCCATGCATCATCAAAAGATAATATTCATATTTGAAGCTCATTTGGACCACAAACATAAATGTTGATTCAGGGGTGTGGGTGCCAAGGCAGATGACAGACAAAAGGAAAAAAAATCGTGGAGGGATGGTGAACTAGAAGGAAAGTTCCAAACCACCACGAACGGGTTGTGTTCCGGGAGTCAAAATGCCAGGGGAAGACGGAAGGCCAAAATGGAAAAGGAGGGACGAAGTTCTAGAAACAACCACGAAGGGGCTAGGTTCTAGGAGTTAGAATGCCGGGGGCGGATGGAAGGCCAAAATGACAAAGGAGGAACAAAGTTCCAGAAATGGCCATGGATGGCCAGAGTTTCAGAAACAACCACAAAGGGGCTGGGTTTTGGGAGCCGGAACGCCAGGGGTGGATAGAAGGCCAAAACGAAAAAGGAAGGATGAAGTTCTAGAAATGGCCACATAGGGCCAAAGTTCCGGAAATGGCCATGGAGGGGTCGAGTCTTGGGAGCTAGAGCGCCGAGGGCAGATGGAAGGCCAAAATGACAAAGGAGGGATGAAGTTCCGAAAATGGCCACAGAGGGCTGGAGTTCCGAAAATAGCCATGGAGGGGTTGGGTTCTAGGAGTCAGAACATCGGGGGTAGATGGAAGGCCAAAACGATAAAGGAGGGACAAAGTTCCAGAAATGGCCATGAAGGGCTAGAGTTTTGGAAATGGCCATGGAGGGGCTGGGTTCCGGGAGCTGGAACATCGGGGGCAGATGGAAGGACAAAATGGAAAAGGAGGGATAGAGTTTCAAAAATGACCATGAAGGGCTGAAGTTCCAGAAATGGCCACAAATGGGCCAGGTTCTAGGAGTGAGAACACTAGGGGTGAATGGAAGGCCAAAATGGCAAAAGAGGGAGAGAGTTTTGGAAACAACCATGGAGAGGCTGGGTTCTGGGAGTCGGAACATTGGGGGTAGACAGAAGGACAAAATGAAAAAGGAGGGATGGAGTTCCAGAAATGACCATAGAGGGGCCAGGTTTCGAGAGCCGAAATTCCAAGCGTGGACAGAAGGCCAAAACGACAAAGGAGGGATGAAGTTCTAGAAATGGCTACGAAGGGGCGTAGTTCCAGAATGAAATTTCCACAACTTCCCAAAACTTAATGAAACCTTGGAAATTCACTTATGCATGAAAAAAACAGCCCAAATCCATAGGAAACTTGTCCCCAAAGTCAAAAATGAAGGAAAAAGCGAATCGAGCGATCAAAGACCAAGTTAGCAAGAACAAGGCAAAAATAAAAAAAATGAAGGGGGACTTTGCTTCTCCACAGATTTGAATGCCCCAAGTAAAATGAAGGGCATGGAGCAATGTTTATGGGCCAATTTCCACTGATGGAATGCATTGATTTATTTGTATGGTAGACCCAGGTTTGGTGAGATGTGGAATCTCACGCTCATTTGGATGCTCAGTCAAGGCTCAGACAGAGAAACTAAGCGTGGGTCCCACCATGTAGGAGGAAGTTGGGTGTTAGCCTCTACTCAACAAAAAAACATGAGCGATGACCTACAACTAGGGGTTTGCGAGGCCTGGAGGATGCTGGGGTAATAGATTAAGGGAAACCCACAGGGGCACTTTTGCGAAAGAAAAAGACTTAGCAAAACTTAGGTAGGTGAATTTGGTCAAGGGAATTTGATTGTTTGGAGGCACATGACCAACTTAGGCTCTAGGAAAGGGGCACACATAATGAGATGGGAGAAAAGTATCCTGTTGGGAGTGAAAATAGGGGGTCCTTTCCCATGGTGGGGTGTGTGTGCAAAACATGCACAATAGGAACCTCTCGAGATGATTGTACAAACTCTGCAACACCAACAGGAACTCCCTGTCACTTATCGAATCGCTTAAGCACCCACTTGAACAATTATCACTCAATGATATGTTGCATCTACATTTTACTTCCAATCAAGTATTGAGTCTACTAGCAATATAGTATATGTTCACCATCATCCTCCCAGGGTGGAAACTAATGGTATGGCCTCCAAGTAAAGGAATCAAGAAGATCAATCACATGATGCTAGTAACATCTCCAACACGGATCTATGTGACTGTGCCTATGTATAGATAAACATATGGCAACCCTGCTAGAAAATCCCTCTGTATTGGTGGTTTGACAACAACTATATGCTCCCAAACCTAGACCATGAGAAAATTAGTACTATTGTTGATCGACTGAGCTTCTCTATCTCATGGAGCTAGAAATATAACATAGTGAGTATAGACAGTCCCTAAGCATATATGGTGGCATGCTCCATCATGCTTGCAAGCATCTTTCCCCATCCAATAGGGAATCCATGACCTCAGTGATCAAGAATGTTGACACCTTTGATAACATTGCAAATAACAACTATAAGTCTATCATATTTTTCTACCAATGTGTCCCACGAGATCTCATAATCCTCTACACCAAGAAGAGCTAGATCATTAGTATCAAAATATCTCTGAATAACATCTAATCCATGATCTAGATGATAAAAAACCTACTCCCCATGGATTGGAAGCCAAAGAATAGGCCAGATATCCTCTAATGTAATAGTGGCCTCTCTTGTGGGTAAATGAAAGAAACTAGTCTCAGAGTGCAATCAATCTTCCAAAGCAGTCAGAAGACATTGGTTAGCCCAAATGATGGGCATAACAGTACCATGGTATAGTCCCAATGTGTGCAAAACATCTCTCTCCTTGTCATTCAAATAATCTCTCAATTTGAATGAGGATGGTCAGCTCTCTCGAGTGTAAATGGATAGAAGTATCAACTCTGATCATAAGAAAATCACATTATGTGAATCAGAAAGCCTAAATGAACATTTAGACCTTTTACATAGAGAAAATTTATTCCAAAATTGACTCAATTTTTCTAAGAGTCATATGCATTGTACTGTCATACAAATGTGACTTACCTATGTGACTTACATTGCAATAGCAAGTAAGCTAAGGTAATTGCAGTTCACTTTCATTCATATGCAGTGCACAAAATCAATTGTGGTTATATAAGTCACACATGTGACCACCACAGTTGTGATGCACGAGGAAATTGTGACCAACTTAAACAAATGCGACTCTATTTTTCACTTTTGTTGCACCATAAAAAATGTAGTGAATGCAACATCACATGTGATGGATGTGATAGAAAATGTAGTGCAAAAGCTGCACCACATCTGTTTGGTCTTCTTTGACCCCTAAAATTAGAAAAAAATGACAAAATTATGAAGGAAAGGTCACATACCATGTTGCCTGATCCTGTGAGATTTCTGAAGGTCCTAACTCGATATTTGCAGTGTGCAACTATTGGAACAGGTGAAATTTTGGAAGGACTCCTTCACCAAATCACCACTCAAAGATCTCAAAGATCTCAAATCTCTAAAAAGCAAATGCACAAATGACCCTTTTTGCACCCCCTAGGTCCTATTTATAGACCTTAGGGTGCGATTTTGGACCCCCTTTATAAGTAGGTGCATCAACTTCAAACTTCAAATGCAAATACAGACACCCCGAAGGTCCTAAAATTAAAATATTTTGCTACCAACACACTCAACACTATCAAATTGACTTGTCTGAACAATCTCCCAATTTTTTAATTTTTTTTTTCAAAATTTGTAAATTTTTCTAAGGGGTATCATCCTATCCCACCGCCATCGGGGACTACCGAGGCAACTCTTAAGCATAAATTTTTGGATTTTCTTTGACACAACGCTATAAAAATGCATTGTATCAAAGAGGGGAAAAATTTAGATACTCGAAATTGTCCTAATCTGCAAGCAACACCTTTTTACTAATTTTCACTCTTTTTCCCTAATGATTAATAATACCTTATTATTTAGTTATTATCAATTATCATATTCTATTATTAATTAAGTGATTTTACATTGTTTAATTAATTCATTTTAAACCACCATTTTTTACTAATTAAATGAATCCTATTTATTTAATTATGTCACTAATGTCACTTATTCTTCTATTTTAAATCAAATAATCACCATTTATTATTTAATTGACATTCAACACTATTCCTACATTAAATAATTTAATTAAACTACTTCCCCACTTCTAGATTAAATAATTAAATAAATTATTTAATTCCCCTATTTCACCTCCAAAACATTATCCATTAATAAATAAACATTTATTTATTAATCAATCTTCACTTGCACATTCCTCCAAAAATTGATTAATTATTTAAATAATTATTATCCTCTCACATTGACTAATTAATCAATCCCACTAATTGATCAATTAATCTCATGGATTAATCAATCAATTTCCACTAATTAACCAATAAATTCCCTTGATTGAATCAATCAAGCCAAATAACTCTCCAATCTATTTCCTCTCAATGAACCTTGACTGTTGATCTTCATCTTTGATATTTGAATCTAGATCGTTCATCTGAAACAACCATTTCTATAAAAAGCAAGCCTTCATAACACATTGATGGCTAACCATGAACCTTGAAACTTTAGCATTTGCATCATTGCGATCATCGCATATACTTGAAGCTTATAGAGAAAGGATAGTATACCCATTTTTGAGAGAAAAACCATACAAAGAAGGAACAATGGAATTAATCCATGGCAATATGGTAAAGGTGAACATATAATTTGTTTGAATATGGTTTTATCTATTATTGAATATTTTCCATTGATTAAATTAGATCTTATTGAGTTTAGGATTGCAGATTGTTTTTGTTTGCATTGTTTCCTATTATCTCTATGATTGAATGGTAAATTTTTTGATTTATAGTACATGAATTTGAAATTGGGATAGTGTTATGACTAAGGAGTATTTTTTTTTGATGAAGAACCATGCCTGCAATCATGTACATGTTACCAAGAGAATAATTATGGTTCAATGCAACTAGGCATACCTTAAGCTTCATCACTCATCATATAGTGTCAAATAATCCCCTTGAGCTTGGTATGAGAAGATGGATAAATTCTTACTTGCTTGTAGTTTCACACATTGTCATTATTATTTGATAGTTTAAAATTAGATACATAAGGATGATTTTTATTATTCTATTATATGTGGATGATTTTATTCTCACAAGTAGTTCCACCTCCATGATTTAGAGTTTTTAGAGGGAATTAATGGGGTAATTTGAAGTTCTTCAGGCTTCTGAGGGGACTTCAATTTTTCAATAGTAGTATTCTATTTATTTTATTTAGAGATTTTTAATGGAAAATTTTAATTCTACAATCAATCCATTTCAATTAGGTGTTACATTGTCTACTAGTTGCATTATACCTATGCTACATTGTAGCAATAGTTGGTTGGAAATGTTTTGAATTGACACAATCATCTTGATATTTCCTTTATAATTGGCCTTAACCTATTAATCTCAAGATCATCATGAGATTCATTGGAAGGATTTCCAAAGTATCTTGAGGTTATCCAAGGACAATCATATTTTTCAGTCATTACACATCAAGAGTTTCTTGGATTGTGGGATTCATTGATTCATATTAAGCTGCTGGTGATAAGAAGTCTAATCATAGTTTTTCTTGGTCCTTAGTTCTACTATGATTGCATGGTCTTTCAAGAAGAAAATATATGTTTCATTATCATCTATAGAGGCTAAGTATTAAGGTGCTTTTTTTATAGGTAGGAGGTTCTTTAGATTTGATTAATGATGACCGAGTTTTATTTTTCTCCCAATCGTCCCACTACTCCTTGGTGTGATAATCAAGATGTCAGAAACATTTTAGATCATAAAAAAAAAGAGATCCATAGGAACTTTATTTGATAACTCATCAAGGGTGGTGTTTGTAGCTTGAATCATTTTCCAATTAAGGAGTAGGTTATGGACATATTCACTAAGACTTTGATTCTTGGATTATTTGTTCTCATTATCTTCAATTGTAATGTATGCTTGGTGTGAAGGAATTTTTCCTTGAGGATTCATATTGAGTCATCCTTCCTCTACTTGTACATGTTTTCTCTCTTTTGGGTAGGATTTTTTTTTTATAAATTTTTTCCTTTTCTCCATTTGTGAGATATTTTCTACATGGGTGCTTCATCAAGCCTTGTTGTTGGGACCCATATTTTGAGTATTTTTTCTATTTTCCCCCTCACCATCTTGTAATCAAGGGGGATTCTAGTGTGGAAAAAATATATTGCATAGCCGGCTCCATTTTAGGTCCTATTCACACCTAGCTTTTTTAAGTTTACTTGGGGAATTTGTATTTTGTACCTCAAGTCATATGATTTTTGTTGTCATTTTATGCCTTATTGACCTTGTTAAATTTGTAGTGTCATTTTTTTTTGAGTCTCTTCAATTTTGTTTGTATTAGTCATAATTTGATCCATTATTTATAATCAATCTCAAACATCCTAAATGGGTCCCATAACTATCAAAATATGAAAAAATTCATAAAATGTCTAAGTCTAGGCTATTGTGTTTTCCTTGATGCTTTTTTATGTTCATTGACCTTTCAAACTTTTGAAGTTGTCCATACTTGCATACCTTCCCCTATCAATATTGATAACTCGCTTAATTAATTCTTAAATTCTCTTATTAGTGTTGTTTTGTTAGAGTTTGGGAGTTTCCTATCCTCCAATACCAATCCTTTAGCATTATTGAGCCTTGAATCCCAAATGTTTGTTAAATGTCAAATTCCTTTGTGTTCACTAGACTTTTAGACTTCCTTATTCATCCCATCTCTTGGTAGCCATTCCACTTCATCTCCACTTCTTGAGTTATGATACCTTTCACTCCAAAAAAGTTTCTACGTCTTGCAAGGTAAGACTTTTGGCCTTTCCCTTAATTGGGTAGCCATTTCCACTAAATCCCATACGTTTGAAACTCTATCAAATTCTCTACACAACCTATAAAAGTTTGAATTTTGGTCATTTCCTTGACTTGGTACCAATATAAGCCCTATCATAGTTTTGGGGTGGTCCATATTCTTGTACCTAGTATTGGTGTTGGTGAATGCATGGAATACTTGTGTTTTCCTTATATATGCAAGATTTTTAGTATATTTGATAATCCCATCCCTTGGTATTGATTGCAAGAAAGGTCCAATGTTCAAGAGATAGTGGTGAATTATATCAACTTGTTGGATTATTATTTGATCTTCTATCTAGTATCAAAAGTTAGAGAAGTTTTATGTGTAGAGGGAGGATGACTAAGTTATAAAGTGAGGCATAGGTTTTTGTCAATGTCCAATGGTAAGTCTTGCTCATGTCAAATAGCGCAATATTTGCAATGATATTGAAAATAGTGTGAAAGCCTAATATATTGAGGAAATTGTATTTTTTATCAAGGTTTCAAGGTTGTGAATGAATTTTTCCCAAGCACCAATTAGAAATCTCCATTGAAGTTATGGAAATAACAATTACTTTAACCTATGACAATTTTTTTTTTTCTTTCAAAGCTTTGGCTTAGGTTTTGAACTCATTAAGAATTATTAATGGGCATGAGAATGGAATGTTTCTCCTCCACCAACTCCCACCTACGATCCATTATTGTAAATAAATTCTCCTAGCTACTTGCATATATTCTTGGATCTCCTAAGTGTTCCAAGGTGTCTATTTTCACGGGAAGTGAAAGTTGTTAACATAGTTGAGTTTCACTTGTATTAGCAAGCAAGAAACCCATGGAGGTAACAAAAATGTTGAATTCTAGTGGCATAACAAGTTTTGGGTGAGTATGAAAAATAGACGTGATTTTAGTGCAAAAAAATGGAAAGGATAAAGATTATTCTATGTGAACAAGAAGTGAATGAAATGATGAAGGATATAAAAGAACGTTTTTGAATGAGTAGTGGTACTTCTTGAGAACTTCTAGGATATTTTCATGCAAGAAGATCTAGCTAACTAATCTAAGACATTAGTTGAGGTTATTAGGGAATTTGAATGAGATAAATTATCATGTGTGTCCCTTCTATGGCTAGAAGAAGGTGAAGTTTTTTAAAGCATTGAAGAAGTAGTTGAACTCCTTATTTTCCTTTAGAAGAAATATTTTTTATTTGTATCACACAACTAGTTAATCTTCTTCTCTATCTTATTTTAATTAAGAAAAATATAGAGGTTATTGGAATTTTGGTATCAATTTCCACATATAAAATTTGTAACACATGCTTGAGCCTTCACATTTTTTTTATAATTTCATTTATCCTATATGATTCTATTGTATATTCTTAAAGAATTGTAGGTTTTCTTGTGAATATTAGTCCCTTTTGCAACTACACCTTACTTTTCCTAACCTTTGTAACAATATTCCATGACCTTTTGTGAATGTAAAGCAGATCCTTGAGGTTTTTTCGTGCTTGATAAGTAGGTCTAGGGGTTCTCCTATCATTATTGTATCACCCTCATTTCATTATTAAACATTTATTTTCTTTTTTCATCTTAATCAACAACTTATAATTAGGAGTATGTCCTTGAGAGTGAATCAAGCCTAGTTTCAAAGGGAACTAGACCACTCTGAAGATTTAGCGCTATCTTGTAGGTCCCACATTGAAGAATAACTCAATGTTGTTGTTCAAATAAGTTTTCAAGCTTGCAAGGTGCAATCTCATAGTGCTAGAAAATTTTATTTTTGGCACACCTAGTGGGACAATTTTAATGAGACTTACATCATTTGGTTGAGAAAATTGGTGTTATTCTTAGTAATTTTTAGTTATTGTCCATATATTCTATAAGCACCTATTGACTCCAAATTTTCTTGGTTTCAAGGTAGTTCTAGTTATTCATGCCAAAGATACAAACAAGATCATCTTCAAAAGGTAAGTGTTTTGATTTTTTGGAATTATTTTTCTTCATCAAAAAGGAAAAAATAATAGGAATCCCTCACCATTTTCAAGAGTCCATACAAGAGTACAACCTAAACCTGCTTCTAGTAGTTTCTCCCAACCAAAAATAGGACTATTCTATATCCCTTCTATGTATGCTCGTAGAAATTGAGTACTTGTCACTTTTGATAGAGGAAGTCCTCTTGTCCTTGCTAACCATAATGATATTCTAGTAGAACCCCTAAAATGTATACCTTATTTCCTAGTGAAAATTCTACCACTCCCATAAAAAAATCCAAGACATTACCAATATATACTCAACCCATAATATTATAGTAGTAAATTTAGCTATTAGAATCCTTGCCACTTCCCTAAAAGGTAAGAGATTACAATAGTATAGGGGATTGCTACCAAATTCATTACATAATTGGGATAAATTAGGCAAGAGAATTTTTAAACAATTTGAAGATAAGAGTGACCATCTATACCTAGTAGAATAACTAACTACTATTGAGAGAGCCCCTCATGAGTTCATGTGAGACTTCATCTTTAGGTTCTAGAAGATATGGTATAGAATTCCACCTTTAGTCAAACCTTCTCCAAACAATACATTCTTGTACTATTTGAGGCCTTTAAACAATGATGTGGCTATCATGATATAGTCAATGGGAGGAATAACCTTTCCTAATGCTTATGATAGATCTATAATAGCTAAAAAGCACCTACTAGAAGTTGGGAAGATAGTTAAAAAACCTCCAATGCCTCTGTTTCTTGAGATGCGACCTACTCAACCAAGGTTACATCTCTTCCTACAGTAACTAGTCAATCAAACCCTCTTACTTTTCCTTTCAATGAGTTGTATGAAGTCAAAACTATGTTACAAAGCTATGGGAATGAATTAGTATCTTTAAAAGGAAAAAATCCTAAAATAGTAGACCTTATCAACCTTTTAATCAAGCATACCATCCCAATAGGCAACCTTATCAAGGAAATATTCATGAATAAGGTCATATAAGCTATGCTAGGCCTTTAAGTACCTTAAATCTAACTGTTGCAGGTTCTTCAAAATCCATTATTCTAGTGTAAACAACTTAGTTCAAAATCCTAAATGGTGGTACTCATGCAATCAACCCCATAACCAAAATTTATGTCCAAATGGAACTCTTAGTCATGATATAATGGTTCAAAGTGCATCAAACCTTGTGAAAATATAATTTGAATCAAATAAAAAAGGGATACTAAGGAAATAATATGTACAAGATAAGTCCACTCTAATAAATTGGAATGAAAGTGATTTTTGTGGTGTCAATCAAACTAAATAATTAAGTAAAGATATCAAGTCAATGGTATATAACACAAGATCCAAGAAAAGAGTAATGGAGAATGAATCAAATTCTATGGTTGGTCAAGAATCCACCTGTTAATAACCCCAAGAGACTACAAAGGAAAGTACAACTATACAAAATTATGAGCTACAAGAAAATTAGGTTGCTAGGAAGGAAAATTAGTCCAAGAATCAACCTCCAATCAACCACTAATAAAAGGAAGAGACTATTGTCATAAAAAAATAGTCAAAGTTTGGTCATTTACATTTTAATATTGTTGAGAGAATGAAAAATAACTTAAATATGAATATGTGGGAGGCACTATCAATTCCAAATCAAAGGGATTTTCTTCAAGAGGCACTAAGGAGTTTCAATTAGTCAAATAATCTTTTAGCTAGAGGTATATCAGTTCCAATCAGTCTATGCTAGCCAAAAGTGGAAGAAAATATAGGAAAAATTGTAAGCCGCCTCCTTTTTATATTTATTTTATCATTGGTAATCACCTTGTTCATAATTGTATAATTACTTCCAGAGCTATTGGTTCTATCATGCTAAAGAAAGTGGTTGATTTTCTTAGTATAAGTTATCAACTAATGTATAAAGTGGTGGTATAATTGGATAGTATTACTATAAAGATAGTGGAATTCATCAAGGATCTAAAGCTTACCTTGCACACATGCCCAATATTTTCTATTTTGAAAGATATTTCATTTATAGACCTTCCTCTATACTTTTGTATATCCTTTTCTAGAGAATTTATAGCCAAGATAGGAGGATATTTAACTTTAGATAGTATCATATGTTGTTTAGGACTAGATATGGCACAAGAGTGACTATCAAGCATGAGAAAATTTCTACAAACCATGTTGATACATATACTCCTAGTCTTATTAATATGAATTATACCATATAAGATCCAAAGGAAGATAGTGTGGTTCGTGAGGCTACCAAATATTTAGGAGTTCTATATATTTTTCTTAATGAATGAGGAAATAATTTTTAGTTTGATTTATATAATGAGATGGAAGAAATATGGTTAGGAACTTATTTCATTCATGAATATAATTTGTTTATTCCCAATCTTATGAAGCCTCATGAAGATGCTAAAGGTATGTGGAAATATATTTTGATGGCTCAAGAGGTAAGAGTAGTGTATGTGTTAGTGTAACAATAGTATCCCCTCATCAGGAGAGTTATTAACTTACATTTAGGCTTCAATTAAAATGTACTAATAATGTATTTGAGCATGATTAGGGCCTTACACTAGCACAAAGGAAGAGAATGAAAAAAATACATGTATTTGGTGATAGTGAACTTGTTGTAGATCAAGCTAGAGCTCAAAGTGTTTGTAAGAATTGTAGTGTAGAAAAATGTACTCCTTTACATTTTCACACTATGTTTGGACCCCTTAATTAATTAGACTTAATTAATCTTCCAATGAACTAAATTATGTATTCCTAAGCCTTATTATTCCTGTTTACCAAAAGGGGAACCAACATTAAACAAATGCTAACATTATTTTAAACACCTTAAAAAATGTGTCTTGGATTTGGGTCCTTTAGTGCTAGGACCCAATTTTTAATATTTTTTTGGTGGCATTTTAATGATTCAAATTAAAATTTTAAATGTCGACTTATGGAATCTAATTTTTGGGAAATTAGATAAACACCTATAAATACATAGTTATTTTATCAATTCAACATTAACACACTTTTTGAAAGCATTCCAAGAGAAAAATATTATTGTCAAGAGCATTGAAGAGAAGATTTATCAAGCATCTAAAACAACAAATCAAGATCATATCATGTCAAAATTATGTGTCTTCATGTTATGTTTTGGAGCTAACATTTTTATGTAGGTTTCAAGCATTCAAGTGTCAAATCAAGCTATCATTCAAGAAAATTCATGCAAGATCCAAATCCTTAGAGAGATGAGTTGGACTTCAGTCCTCTAAGGGTGGCCATTAATGGTTTGGTGAGTTGTGACATAGACTTTTTCATTCATCATTCCTTGTCATTTTTCATTATCTTTCATTATCAAGGCTTAATTACAAAAATAGGGTTTGACCAAGGCAAACCCCTATTCACCAAAAACATACAATTTTTCCCTCTCTTTGTGTTTGCAAATTTGCAGGTGAAGAAGAATTGAAAATTGATCAAAAGTGCAATTTTTCAAAGTTCTCAAGCCATGAAAACTCACTTACATAATTTATTTTTTACTTTCTGATAATGGAATTAAGAGGAAATGAGAGTGTAGATTTGGGATTAGAGGACTATGAAATCAAATTTTGAAACACTTCTCAAAGACCCATTTTCCCTAGGGTGAATCTATCCTAGCAGGAAATTCTACAACCCTTTTTGGTGGCTAGTACACATAATCTTACCCTTCTCAAATCTTCCTGTAGTTTGTTGTTTCTTTTTGTGCTATCCTTTATTTTGGCATTTCAAGTTTTACACTACACAATTGAGTTCATTTGGTATTTTATTTTTATCTCCACAAACTGTATTTTAGTCATATTTGTCATTTTTTGTCAGAAGGGAAACAATAGATCCCCTAATAGGGTTGACTCACCTTTTGGTTGAAATTCAATCCTACCTTTCAGAGATATATTTTCCTAATAAAACTAGAAGAAAGATAGGTACATCATCCTTATTCATTCCATAGTGGAACTTAACCCCATTTCATCTTGGTGAACCCATTTTTCTTCATTTCATTTTGGTGAACCCGACATTCTTGCACTCTAAGCTTTCTGATTTGGAGATCCTTCAAACCTTAGATCTAGGATTTTCCATTAGTTTGTATTGTATCTCATTTAGGGTTTTCAAAATTGTATTAGTTTGCATTCCATTTAGGGTTTTAAAATTGCATTTTGTATTATTTAAAACTTCAAAAGTCAAGAATTTGCATACATATTGCATTCATTTCACACTATAGTTTTCATATTAGTGTTTTTCATTCATTTGCATTAGAAAATCAAACAAATTGCATCTAGAAAGTTATCATTTTGCTTGTTGTTTGTCATCAAATTACACTTTCATTTCATCATAATTTTTTGGAAATATGTAATTGAAAGTAGTTTTCTGCAACCTAAGTCTGAGACCTTAAATATCAACTCAAAAACTTATAATTTAATTTTTTCAACCCCTATGCAAGGACCCATTCACCTTGGGGAAAACCTGTCCTTATATAGGTCTATTGTGCAATTTTTTGCACACACGCCCCACTAAAGGCGGGGACCCTCTTTTCTCTTTTCCATCTCTACCTCTTGGCTTGGTCAAATTTTGGTTTTGCTCTTCTTGGGAGGTTATTTTGGGATTCAGTCTAGACTGGGTTTGATGTGGAAAATATTTTGAGGCTTTGGGGGAAATTCACATGTCTTGGAATTTGAAAATGGGGATTTTGAAGTGAATTTTCAATGTTATATGTAAATCTGTTTTGCACCCATAGATAGATGATGAAAAATTAGGTCGGGTTGCTTTTTGAACTTTTTGAAAATTCCTTCTAGAAAAAAGTTATTGAGTTTAGGGGATTTTGACCTTGCTTGGAAATGGGGAATTTTTGTCCCTAATGGAAATCCACAAAATTTCCATTTTTGAAATTTCCAAGACCCCTCAAAATCTCAAAATTTTCCAAAAATGTAAATTTTCTTTTTTGCACCCGTGGATAGAGGACAAAAAATTAGGCTGGGTTGCTTTTTGAATTTTTTGAAAATTCCTTCTAAAATAAAGTCATGGAGTTTAGGAGATTTTGACCCTGCCCGGAAATGGGGGATTTCCGCCCCTTATGGAAATCCCTGAAATTTCCAAGAGCCCCTCAAAATCCCAAAATTTTCCAAAAATGATTTTTTTTTTTCCTAAATGCAATTTTTCCAAAATGGAATTTTTCTCAAAATTTTAAAATGTTCCTAAAAATGAAATTCTTAAAATGGAGAAAAATTTTGAAAATAAAAAATTTCCAAAAATAGAAAATTTCCAAAAATGGAAAATTTTCTTAAAAGGCCAAAATTTTCAAGTTTAATTTGGATATTTTATGGATGAGATTTTTTATAACATGTGAGCTAATAATGATGAATTTTTTTTTCAGGATTAAATAAATCAAAAAGGGGACTTGCATATGGATTCGTGCCAAAAGGGAAATATGGAAAAGTTCAATTCAAATATTAAAAGTGGGGCCTGCATAAGAATCCGTGCCCAAATTGTCTACAGTTGGAAGAAGTTTTTAGAAAACATGTGAAGCTAATTTCACCATCCAATCAGAATTTTCATTAATGACAAGCTGACATAATATTGTTTTCTCATTGTTCCATGATGTAACCACTCTTATGCAGTTGGATGATGATGTACCATGAGCTCCCAAATTAAATGTAACAACTTGATGATTCTAGAAGTGCAATTGCAGCCATTGGATGAATTAAATCCTGGCCATTGGTTCAAAATGTAATTTTCTATAAAAAGTGAGTGCCTTCTCATTTGTAGGGGTTAGAATAGTTGATTAGAGGCTGTAAAAAGCCAAAATTGGCTAAGTTAGAAAAGTTAGTAGCTGTAGGAGAGGAGAGACTTGAAATTGTTATGTAATACTAGAGAAGTTATGCAATTGGATTGTTGATTTGGAAAGCTTTGTGTTACACTTTGACAGTTTATGGTTTCTTGTTCTTGATTCTCAAATGTTAGATGTTAGTTTTCAGTTCTTGTGCAATAATGATGAAATGTTAATGATGTTGATTGATCTTCGGTCCATAATTTTAGCAGTTTGTTGATTGTAGATTGATGTGTAAAGTTAGTTTGGGCCTCATTTTTGTGCTTAGCTCAACTGTAAATGTTTGTTCATATTGTGCCAGTTCTTGGGTATGTGGATGAATATTTATGGTATGAAAATCTTCAGTTTCCTTATAAGATTGCACCATTTATGTGGAATTGTGGGTTTGTCCCTGATCAAGCAAAAATTGGTTTCATTGGGGATCTATCCATTTGCAACATTCATTATTGTTGTGACTGATCTTAGGTTTTAGTCTTAGAAATCTTTCTAAACCCTTATCCCTTTTGTTGTTTATTTTGAATCTAGGTTAGTTTTAGGATTAAAAGCATCACCATATTGTTGCATCTGATGAAAGTATGCTTCCAACATTGTTCATTTGTAAGGCCCCCTATGATTACTGGCATTTTCACATATTATCTGAGTTGTTTATGCATTGTCAAGACCTAACATTAGAGACCTTGTGGTTATCTCTTGGGGCTTGTTGATGGAGATTTACCTTTCAAGAGACATAGGATATCATACTCTGTCTAAGTTGTTGTTGTGCAGAAAACACCATCAACAGACTGGCACTAGAAGGAGGGCAAAACGAAGGTGACATTGTTGGAAGTTGAATGAGCTTTTATGTTGAAAATATGAGATATGATAGATCTCTAAATTTGAACGTACAAGTTCTGAGTCAAGATGGAAAATTAGTCTTATGTTTTTCATGATGGAAACAGTCTTTAGATTGATTTTCCTCAACTTTGTGAGTCTTTAAATAAGAGATTGGATCTCTAGAATAGTAAGGGTTTGCATCACTATTCATTGTCAGACAAGTGTAGGATTCATAATACTTGTAGGCATAGTGAGTTTGAATGTTTGTCCTTTTTGGGTAAAATCAAAAGGATTTTGAAAAGAGGTATTTTCAATCAAAACTTTCCTGAACCACTAGCTTCTATAGATTTAGAGTTTATCAATGCTACAGTTGAGGCATTTACATAGATAGTTGAAGATCAACTTGGTGGTGGTAGGTGTTTACAAGATTTCATCTCATCTAAATGGTACATAGTTCATGATGCAGCCCATTCAAAGCTCACTTGCCGTTCATGTGTGGAAATCATCATTAAAGTTGGAAGATACCTAGAGTGGGAAGAAAAATTAGATAAGGAATGCACTACAGAGAGGCCAACAAATTTTGAATCCAGAGATGATGTTGCAGCTAATGTTGAGGTGGCTCTAGAAGGGACTGAGTGTAAGGAATGCAAATTTGGGGCATCAGAGTTAACAAAGGAACATTTAAGTGAATAGCCACCTATAAAGATCAAGGATGATGTTCTTATAGAGGTTAGTTAGATTTCTAAAAATATAATGGAGGATGAGCTGCAAGAGAAAGGAGTTACCATACAAGATCCTCCCATCCAAAATGAGGATCCAATACAGAATAGATATGAAGAGTTTGTTGCCAGAATTATAAAAGATTGGTCAAGCTTGAGTTATAGAGTCTGCCTAGAGGACTTGTTGTTACCAGCTTGGTGCAGGATACATGAGGAAGAAAATTCATAATTCACATGCTTCCAGTTCCAGGCAGCCATAAAAGAGGTGAAAGAACAAGTACAACTACCACAACATATGAGGGATACATAGAAAGATACATCAAACAAGTCTCTGATAGAGGAAGGTCAACAAGCTACTGATGGATGTCTTGAAGAACATGAGGAAGCACTTAATGGAGTCAATATTCCTAATAGCTGTGATCAAGAGCCTGAACCAATGCCAATAGAGGAAAAAGTTAGGCAGTTCTCTCATTTATCAAATTCTATTTTTTCTCTCTCTGTTGATGAATTGAGCATTGAAAATTCACAGATTTTATGCATTAATGATAAGGTAGCTAATGTGGTTCATACTGATGTGCAGGAAAATCTAAATGATGCTATAGTCATAATTGATGGGTCTGACCATGCTGTTATAGGTAAAAATGTGCCCAAAGATCAATCTGTGATGCCTTTTGATGAACATCTAGTTAAGAAATTTGTTGTATAAGACAATGCTTCTGCACTTTCATTGTTGATACCTCATGAAGAAACTCCAACAGGTAAAAAATTTCATGTTGATAATTCTGGATTTGTTTAATCTAAATTTCACTTTGCACTGCATAGTGATGCCTCCAATTCTGTTTTGCATGTTTCCAACACGAGGGGATTGTTGTACCATAAGTGGAAATCTCTTGACGATATAGATGTCAGCTCTTCACAATTGAAGAATGGTGAATACCACATTCAGTCTATAGTAGTACAACACTAGGTTGTTTCTTTCCTTGCTGAAAATTTCAAATCTTATCAATTTGATTATGGAGGTTTAGGAAAGACAACTTGCATATGGGTTAATCATGGTCCTAATGAGTTACGTCAACTATTGATTATTCCTGATTATGAGGTTGAGTTTGAATGTTGTAATGTGGAGATTTATTTTGTTGAGTATAAAGACAAATTTTCATTCTTGAGGACTGTTACCATTACATTATTGCTTGTTTGTGCATTGATTAACCATATGGGGGTGGGACTCAGTTCGCCTTGTCTGATCATGAGCCACTTTGAGTCTCTTTGTACATAATGCTGATTTGAATAAATGTAGTTTGCTTTGCTTTGCTTTTCTTTTGCTTTGTTTTGTTTTTGTTTTCTTTCGGATAGATGGCTTTTGGTTTGCTTCTGTTTTGGTTAGTTTAGGTTTGCTTTCAGTTTTGGTTTGGTTGTTGCTTTGCCTCTTTGGCTTGGGTTTCTCTATTTTTTGGTTAGGGAAGTGTCTTTCCTACGCAATAATTATTCATTATCTGGGATTGTTCTTGAGTGTTTCATTTATGAACTTTCATCATGTGTCTTGAATGGATGGTCGAGATTTTTTGTTAGTGTCAAGTGGTCTGAATGTTTGATTTAAAGAGGATGGGTCATTAGTTTGATTTGAACCCGAAGTATTCTGAAATCTTATATCTTTCATACATCTTAGGAATCTTGAGGTTGCTGTTAGGATCCTTATAAGGTCATGTTAGGTGAAAAATCCTATTTTTGCTTCAGTGCCATTGTGGTTCTCAGCCCTGAGTGTAAACTTCATTGTTCACATGTTGAAATGAGGAATGAATGAAAATAAAAGAATATCAGAAAAGAAAATAAAAAGAAAATATTGAAAATCAAAAGAATGAATTCAACTTATCAGGATTTTCTGAGTATCTCTATCAGGGCTATGGACGCCTGGCTGGTAGTAGAGCTATGTTCAGGAGAATCACAACGATAACCTTATTGGGGCTATGGACACTTGACTAGTAGCGAGGCTCTATCTAGGTTGCTTTTGGAGCTATAATCTTTACGTAGCCTAACTTGATCGAGCTTGGTTTTTGTAGTAGCTTAAGGAGGGAAATGAACTCACTTGCACATACTTGGATTTTAAGTTTATGGAAAGTTTAGTTTGCCTTTGGTCCTGATTTTCTTTAATCTTGCATTTTGATTTGTTTTCTTGATAGGGAGATTGAAACCAGAGATTCTGGGTTCATGATTCTTGTTCATCATCAAAATGCTCTGGAGCATTTTCCCAGCAGGAGTCGCCATTTGTTGTGTAATTTTTGCACACACGCCCCACTGGAGGTGGGGAACCTCTTTTTTCTTTTGCATCTCTGCCTCTTGGCTTGGTTAAATTTTGGTTTTTCTCTTCTTGAGAGGTTATTTTGGGATTAATTCTAGACTGGGTTTGATGAGGACAATATTTTGAGGCTTTGGGGGAAATTCTCTTGTCTTGGAATTTGAAAATGGGGATTTTGAAGTTAATTTTCAATGTTATATGTAATTTTTTTTTACACCCATGGATAAAGGATGAAAAATTAGGATGGGTTGCTTTTTGAACTTTTTGAAAATTCCTTATAGAAAAAAAGTTATTGAGTTTAGGGGATTTTGACCCTGCCCAAAAATGGGGGATTTTCGTCGCTGATGGAAATCCCCAAAATTTCTATTTTTGGAAATTTCGAAGACCCCTCAAAATCTCAAAATCTTCCAAAAATGTAAATTTTCTTTTTTGCACTCGTGGATAGAGGAGGAATAATTAGGCCGGGTTGCTTTTTGAACTTTTTGAAAATTCCTACTAGAAAAAAAGTTATGGAGTTTAGGGGATTTTGACCCTGCTCGGAAATGGGGGATTTCCGTTTCTGATGGAAATCCCCGAAATTTCCATTTTTGGAAATTTCCAAGACCCCTTCAAAATCCAAAATTTTCCCAAAATGCAATTTTTCCAAAAATGGATTTTTTGAAAATTTAAAATGTTCTTGAAAATAAAATTTTGAGATGGAGAAAAATTTCAAAAATAATTTTTTTCCAAAAATAGAAATTTTCCAAAAATGGAAAATTTTCTTAAAAGGCCAAAATTTTCAAGTTTAATTTGGATATTTTATGGATGGGATTTTTTATAACATGTGAACTACTAATGATGATATCTATTTTTCAGGATTAAATAAATCAAAAAGGGGACTTGCATATGGATTCATGCCAAAAGGGAAATCTGGAAAAGTTCAATTCAAATATTAAAAGTGGGGCCTACATAAGAATTTGTGCCCACATTGTCTATAGTTGGAAGAATATTTTGGAAGACATGTGAAGTTGATTTCATCATCCAATCAGAATTTTCATTAATGATAAGTTGACATAATATTGTTTTCTCATTGTTCCATGATGTAACTGCTCTTATGCAATTGGATGATGATATAACATGAGCTCCCAAATTAAATGTAACAGCTTGATGATTCTAGAAGTGCAATTGCAGCCATTGGTTCAAAATGTAATTTTCTATAAAAGGTCAGTGCCTTCTCATTTGTAGGGGTTAGAATAGCTTATTAGAGGCTGTAAAAAGTCAGAATTAGCTAAGTTAGAGAAGTCAGTAGTTGTAGGAGAGGGGAGACTTGAAATTGTTATGTAATGTTGGAGAAGTAATGCAATTGGATTGTTGATTTGGAAAGCTTTGTGTTACACTTTGACAGTTTATGGTTTCTTGTTCTTGATTCTCAGATGTTAAATGCTAGTTTTCAGTTCTTTTGCAATAATGGTGAAATGTTAATGATGTTGATTGATCTCCGGTCCATACTTTTAGCAATTTTTTGATTGTAGATTGTTGTGTAAATTTAGTCTGGGCCTCATTTTTGTGTGTAGCTCAATTATAAATGTTTGTTCATATTGCGCCAATTCTTGGGTATGTGGATGAATATTTATGGTCTAAAAATATTCAGTTTCTTTAAAAGATTGCACCATTTTTGTGGAATTGTGGGTTTGTCCTTGATTAAGTAGAGATTGGTTTCATTGGGGATCTGTCCATTTGCAGCATGCATCATTGTTGTGACTGATCTTAGGTTTTAGTCTTAGAAATCTCTCTAAACCCTTATCTCTTTTGTTTTTTATTTTGAATTTGGGTTAGTTTTAGGATTAAAAGCATCACCATATTGTTGCATCTGATGAAAGTACACTTCCAACATTGTTCATTTGTAAGGCCCCTTGTGATTACCAACATTTTCACATATTATCTAAGTTGTTTATGCATTGCCAAGCCCTGACATTAGAGACCTTGGGGTTATCTCTTGAGGCTTGCTGATAGAGATTTACCTTTCAAGAGAGATAAGATATCATATTCTATTTGAGTTGTTGTGCAGAAACACCATCAACAAGGTCATTTTTTGAATTTTTGACCATTAATTTGTCTCTGTCTACTTTACATTTTGCCATTTTTAGATCTCAGTTTTAGTTTCTAGACTTAAAGTTTTCTGAAATTGTTTGCATTCAAATTAATTGGTCAGAACAAGTGAATTATTCAAACATAAAATTTTCATTCAAAAGACATTATTTTTAGGTTCTTGCATTTTATAATTAGTCAACTATCATTTCAAATTTGAAACTTTGAATTAAAATTCTTTAAGGAGATGTGTTTTGGTAACATATGGATGACCTTAAGATCCTTGGTTGATGTTTCAAATTGTATATGGAGATGATCCTAATGCAATTGATCACTCATGAACCTTCACCTCCTAATGAATATCCCCGTGAGGTGGATATCTTAGGCCAAGATGAAGATAGCATGCAACAATTCATACAAGACTCCCTACATAACCTTGAGAATAATGCATCATTTTATCCATCCATGCAACAACCAACACCTCCTATAATCCCATCACTTGATATGTTCAACCTTTTGCATCTTGAAATTTAAATAAAAAACAATCCTCAACCACCAATCATGAAATACCTTGTTAACAAGAACAATAGTGATACTCTTCTATCCTATGCCCATCAAGTTACTAATACACCCATCAACTTAGAAGAGAGTTATGGTCAAGGCTTCAAAATATTAAGAAAACAAGGATGTGACACAACTAATGAACATGGAATCCATCAATGGTTAGAACAACAATCCTCTGAAGATACCAAGGGATTAGGATATCAAGGATCTCCTCCTCCCGTTACCTCTCCTAATGGGAAATGTATCCTCTTTAACAAGATCATTTCACAACACCAATTAAGGCCTCATGAGCATGATTAAGTAACCTTAAATCCTCCACCTCCACCTCAACAAATTTCCCAATCTAGTAAGAAACCCAAACCATACAAACTCAAGAAGCTGAAATTTCCTTGTCCAATATCTAAGAATGAAAGAGCCTTACATGCACTCCTTACCAAGGACTCATAACATTACCAACTATTAAAGAAGATCATAAAGGGAAAATCATAAATGTATTTCATTGTCAATATCATAGAAATTTTGTTCATACTTCTGATGAATGTCATGCTTTGAAGAAGATTCTAGATGAATTTGATATCATTGATGAAGTTATTCCTTCTAGAACACATGCACTTTGCTCCTTGCCATGTGATAGTTGTAGAATCACAACATACTCACTATTACATGTGTTACATTTCATACAAATTATTTCCATATTGCAAGGAGCGCATTCTCATCACCTATCTTGACTCATCCTTTTCCTACATTAGGGGAGCAAGGGGTTAAATAGCCTTGTCCTAGTACAACACTTGTTGTTTCCCCTTTGGCTAGTCATCCACCTTTTGTATATAATGAACAAGATTGTGATGCAAACATCTTGCTATAGGTCGGCTCACATGCATTTGACTAGTTTTATGTCTTCTTTTTCATGTTCTTTTGTGTGATGGCATGTGCATAATGTGATCCCTCGTATTGTGTTGCTTGGTGTGTCTTTATGTTTTTTAGCCTACTTTGGATGACCCTTGTTTCTTTGTTGGTGCAAGGATACAAAGGAAGTGAATATTTTGTGACATTCTTCTATTTGTATCTTTATTCTTCTATATGCCATAACCATTGCCTTTTTCTTTTGTCTTGTGTTTTCCTTTTGGGGACGATGCAAAGTGTCGAGAAATTTAGGTCTCTTCCATGTTGACCCAAAAGGATTCTCCTTTGTTTTCACTCTCTCTGTGTGTCATTCTTCCTTTTTTGCTTGTTGTTCCATGAGTTATTTGGGGAATGATGACCATTCCAAGCTCGAATATATCACTAAAGCAAAGACATGTGCTAACCCCAAATCCATAGATCCATTATGTTTTATCTTATGATTGCATATGTGGGGGAAGCATATGTTTGGCATAGGGGTTTCCAAATAATCTCTCATGATTCTTTCATCTATTGGCTTCTATCGCATTCTACTTTAAAGTAATTGCTCATTGCATGGTGTTTAGAAATTTATTTAAAGTGGGGGGCATTATGCCTCCCACTTGTTGCTTGCTTGATGTCATAACCTCTTGTTCAAAGTGTGGTCTTCTTATTTCATGTGATGTGCCTTCTTGTTGGTTACATTGGGATTGATGTCCTTCAAGAGCATGACCTTTATTAGTATATGACATTCCTCTTAGTGGTAATGCTATGGCTTGCATTCCCTAAGGTGTGAATCTTTTACCTCTCAACTAGTCCTCTTTTGATGGTGATATCGAGCGTGATTTTCCCTAAAGTGAGACTTTTCATGAACTAAGAAAAACCCCTTTGACTATCTTAAACCAAAAATTTTGTCCACTAATCATAATACAACTTTCTTTGTGGTGTCTTTGTTTCATGAGTTTCTAGCATAATGCAACTTGCTAGCCTTTTGTTTTTCATATGTGGTACCTTATCAAATTTATCAGGGAGTATAAATTTTGGTATGGTTGACGTATGAGAGCCTATAGACCTAGCATGACTTTCCCATCACCACTTGTTTTGTGGCTTCACACCTTGTAGACCTAGTGTGTGTTTCTCACTTATTTAGGCTCATTGAGTGTATATCAAACTGCACTTGTGAGCATGTTTCATGGCCACCTTGCATAGCACAACTTTCTTTCCTATGGAGCCATGTATTTTTGTACAAACAACCTATGCTTGATCCAATTGTTTGGAAAAACAGTTGAAGCTTGATCCATTTTATTTTTTATTTTTACATTAATTTTGACATTGTATGATCTTGTATCTTGTGTCATTGCTGTATTCACATGTCTCTTTGTGCCTTTGTTGGTTTTCCATGGGATATTTTATCTTGAGGGCTTCATCATGCTCCTTGATCTTTGTTATCTTACGTTTCTAACAATTGTACAATTAGACCTCTCTCGACTTATTTGTCTAATTTAGTGTGAGTTTGAGTGTAGGGATCATACTCTCACTAAAGTGGGGGCTAAATGTAGTGTATAAAAATGTACTCCTTTACATTTTCACACTATGTTTGGGCCCCTCAATTAATTGAACTTAATTAAGCTTCTAATGACCTAAATTATGTATTCCTAAGCCTTATTATTCTCGTTTTCTAAAAGGGGAACTGACTTAAACCAATTCTAACATTATTTTAAACACCTTGAAAATTGTGTCTTGGATTTAGGTCCCAGGACCCATTCACCCTAGGGAAAATGGCTCCTCCTTAAGTGGTATGACCTAATTTTTAATATGTTTTTGGCGGCATTTTAATGATTCAAATTCAAATTTCAAATGTCGGCTTATGGAATCTAATTTTTAGGAAATTAGATAAACACCTATAAATACATAGTTATTTTATCAATTCAACATTAACACACTTTATGCAAGAATTCCAAGAGAAAATATTATTGTCAAGAGAATCAAAGAGTAGATTTATCAAGCATCTAGAATAGAAAATCAAGATCATATCATCACGTCAAAATTATGTGTGTTTATGTTATGTTTTGGAGCTAACATTGTGATGTAGTTTTTAAGCATTCAAGTGTCAAGTCAAGCTATCGTTTAATCCAATTCATGCAATATCCAATCCTTAGAGAGATGTGTTGGACTTCATTCCTTTAAGGGCAACCATTAAGGGTTTGGTGAGTTTTGACATAGACTTGTTCATTCATCATTCCTTGTCATTTTTCATTATCTTTCATTATCAAGATTTAATTACCTAAATGGAGTTTGACCAAGGCAAACCCCTATTCACCAAAAACAAACAATTTTCCCATCTCTTTGTGTTTGTAGATTTGCAGGTGAAGAAGGATTGAAAATTGATCAAAAGAGGAATTTTGCAAATTTGTCAAAGTTGTCATCAAAGTTGTCAAGCTATGAAAACTCACGTACAAAATTAATTTCCAACTTTCTAACACTGGAATGTGGAGAAATTAGGAGTGTAGATTTGGGTTTAGAGGACTATGAAATCAAAATTTGAAACACTGCTCAAAGAACCATTCACCTTAGGGTGAATCTATCCCAATGGAACACTTTGCAAACCTTTTTGGTGACTCGTACACATCATCTTACCCTTCTTAGATCTACCTATAATTTTTTTTCCTGTTATCCTTTATTTTAGCATTTCAAGTTTTACATTGCATAATTGAATTCATTTATTATTTTATTTTTATCTCCCCAAACTGCATTTTGGTCATATTTTTCATTTTCTATCATAAGGGAAACATTAGATCCCCTAATAGGGTTGACTCACCTTTTGGTTGAAATTCAATCCTACCTTTAGGAGATCTCTTTTCCTAATGAAATTATAAGAAATATAGGTACATCATCCTTATTCATTACATATTGGCACTTAACCCTGTTTCATCCTAGTGAACCCATTTTTCTTCATTTCAAGAATAAATTTTTGAAAGCCTATAAACATAGAATATGAGACCTTATTGAGGATTTTGACGATTTCAATATTTAGGTAGTTACAAGAGAGAAAATAAAGATGTTGATAGCCTTGTAGTAGTTGGTTCACAATTTGAAATTCCAGAAGACATCATAGAGGACAATAATTAGCTTGTTAATATTGTGGTAAGACCAACAATCATGGATTATGTAACCAATTAGCAATTTTTTGATGATAAGAAAATTATTAATTTTTTGTAATAAGAGATAGAATTTTCTACTAAAAATCAATCAAGGTTACAAGAATGATATGGGGATCAAATTATACAACTGAATATAAATAAGTTACCAAAAGGATTGGTCACTCTAGAAATAATATTATAAATTAATGATTAACTCAAGAGTGAGAAAATGATCAAGTAACCATTGCAAATGACAAGACCTTGAACCTTGGAAAGATATGTAGTGAGTATGAAAAACAAGATTTTATTGACCTTTATAGGGAGTATGATGATAATTTTGTATGGAGTTTTGAAGATATTAGAGGATTTTACCTTGGTTTAGCTCAACATACCATTGATTTGGGTCCTAATTTAAGGCCCATTAGGAAATAAAAGGATAATACATCCCAATATTGAACTTATGATGAGAAAAGAACTATCCAAAATCATAGAGGAAAAGATAATTTTACTAATCAAGAATTTCTCTTGGGAAGCTAGCTTAGTTCCTGTTAGGAATAAAAATGGGGAGATTAGGCTTTGTGTAAAATTTAGAGATCTTAATAAAGCATCTCCTAAATATCATTATCCTCTCCCATCTATGAAACAAATTATTAGCAAGAATAATAGGGAAGTACAATATGGAGATATGTACCCCAGAACCTCTTTGTGTAGTCAATTTATACCCCAAAGGATACAAGAAGAGAATTAAGCATTTGCGGTAAGATGTTAAGATGAACAAAAAATATAAACTATACTAATAACAAAGAGTCATTCATCCATTCATAACACACATAGTGTAATTCCCTCCCTAAACAAATAACTAATTAAACACATTAGAGCTACCAAATAGAATCATTAAAATAAGAATTTTTATTTTTTATTAAATTCTTACACTTACATAATAAATATCTACTCAAGAAAATCCAATTAGATGCAACCAATTAACTATATTGATAGAATAATTAGTAAAATTCAAACTACCTATTAGTAAAATCAATTTCACTCTTAATGTTATGACGATGATGACAACATTGAATCCTTAGATGCAACACATGGATAACGTAGTGTCTCACAAGCTAGATGCTACAAAAAAATTACATAGAGAGAGAGAGAGTTTAAAGAATTTAATACTTACAAAAGAAAAATAGTACAAAGACTCCCTATGAGCTATGACATGGAAGAATTCCTAAAGTTAAATATTTCAAGGTATTCAAAAGCAAATGCTATATCAGAAGAGATGGAGAAACTTTGGGCAAGTTTGATGCAAGAAGTGATGAAGGAATATTTCTTGGATACTCTACCAAAAGCAAGGAGTATAGATGTTTCAATAAAATACTGAGAAAGATTGTAGAGAGCTTGAATGTAAAGGTTGGTGAGATAGTGAAGAATTATATTGATATCAATGGACATGTGTTTGATGAACATGACTGTGCAAATAGAAGAAATTGTGGAAGAACAGGATAAAAATGAGTAGAAAAAGCAGGATGAACAAAATGAAAGAGAAGAATATGCTCTAGTGATGTCCCCTAGGACATCGAAATATGTATAGAGGAATCAAACAAAAATTTAGATTATTGGAGACAAGACAAAAGGTGTGTTAACCAGAAGCAAAGCTGCTGCTAAAGTAAATTTGTGTTTATTCTCTAAGATTGAGCTGAAGACAATAAGTGAAGCTTGTAAAGATGAACATTGGAAGGAAGCAATGAAAGAAGAAATTTTGCAGATTGAGAAGAATCAAACTTGGGAATTGGTCCCAAAATTGACAGACAAAAATATCATTGGACCAAAATGGGTGTTCAAAAATAAGTTGAATGAGAATGGAGAAGTTGTCAGAAACAAAGCGAGGCTTGTGTGTAAAAGCTACTCACAAGTAGAAGGCATAGATTTTCAGGAGACTTTTTCCCCAGTAGCAAGAATGGAAGCTATACAGATGTTCTTGGAATTGGATTCTTATAAAGATTTCAAAATCTATCAGATGGATGTCAAATCAACATTTTTGAATGGTGAGCTGTAAGATGAAGTCTACGTGGAACAACCAGAAAAATTTTAGTTAACAAATGAATTGGATATGGTGTGCAAATTAAATAAAGATTTATATGGATTGAAGCAAGCTCCTAGAGCTTGGTATATGCAAGGTTATACAAGTATTTGATTCAACAAGGATTTAACAAAGGCACGATAAATAGTAATTTGTACTTTAAGATTGAAAATGACAAAATATTGATTGTAATTGTATATGTTGATGACATTATCTTTGGAGGAAATTAAAAGATGTGCAAGATGTTTACGAAAGAGATGTAGAAAGAATTTGAAATGTCTATGTTTGGGGAGATGAATTTCTTTCTTGGGCTACAGATTAATCAAACAGAAAAAGGAATTTTCATTTCATGGTCTAAGTATGTGAGAGAGATGTTGAAGTTTGGGATGGATGGTTCCAAACTGGTAAGTACTCATATGGTGACTGGTTGCAAATTGGGTAAAGATGATGAATCACCTAAGGCTAATCAGAGCAAGTATAGATCTATGATTGGTGGATTATTGTATTTGACTGCTACTAGACCAACTATTATGCATGCTGTCTATCTTGTGGCTAGATTTCAAGAAGATTTGAAGGAAACACATGTGTTGCTGTAGTTAAAAGAATATTCAGATATTTGAATGGCACTCTGGATTATGGATTATGGTATCCTAAAGATACCAAATTTACACTTAGTGCATATACAAATGCAAATTGGGCTAGATGTGTAGATGAGAGAAAGAGTACAAGTGGTGGTGCATTCTTTCTTGGATGTAGATTTGTGGCATGGTTGAGTAAGAAGCAAGATTCAATTTCTTTGTCTACTGTTGAAGCTGAGTATATTGTTATTGCATCTTGCTATACACAAGTTCTATGGATGAAATAGACATTGAAAGATATCACAGTGCTATATGATGATCCCATTTCTATCTTCTGTGATAATACAAGTGCAATTAACATTTCAAAGAATCTTGTGATGCACTCGAGGATGAAGCATATATACATTAGATATCATTTCTTGAGAGAGAAGGTCATTGAGAATGAAGTCAAGCTTGAGTATGTTCCAACAAAGGATCAGATTGTTGATATATTTACAAAGACTCTTTCTAAAGATACTTTTTAGTATCTTCGGGGGAAGTTAGGGGTTATTTCCCCTCCTTTCATAAACTAAGATGCATTTGGAGATGCATCAGTCTGGTGGATTCATGGTTCTATCTTTTTGGACTGATGTTTTAGTGGCTACCTCTTAGGGTGAGCAGGTAGTTTCAAGTGTTGTCATTGTAAGTATTTTGTTTTCATGTCAAAGGAAGATTCAATGAATATATCTTTTTCCTTTTCCATTGATGTCAAAGGGAGAGAGAAAGCATGTGAAAAGGAGAGAAAGCTAATGAGAGAAAGTAGGTAATGATGTAGATGATCTTTTGAGGGGGAGAAGCAAAAAGAAAAATCTTGAGAAGTATATTTAGAACCAATATGGTTTCTTTGATGATTTTTCACATCATGGGTTGCCATCAATGACAAAGGGGGAAATTGTTGTCAGAATGGAAAAATGAATGAAATTGTTGTCATTGATGTCAACTGGTCAACTGGTTATCTACTAGTTATTGTTGGTTGTATATGTTGAGGATATTGAGAAAATTGTATTAAAGAAATATTACAAGTATTCAGTTGTTGCTTAGGATGATGATTTGATACTTGTCCCTATGTTTGTGTGGTTCAGATATGTTGGTCATGGTTGTTGAAGGTTGCTATATCCAGATTTTTAGCTATTGGTTATTGTGAAGTTTGAGTTGTGTTCACCAATTGTGAACTATGTTTTTATGTGTTATGGTTGAGGTTCAGGAGAAAAGTTGTTGGTCTAGATTTCTCTTTGATAAATTCTTTTGACTTGCAGTTCTAGAGTTAAGATGTTTTGATTGCATTGAAGATATTTTTGGTTTTTGGAAGTTTTGAGTTTAATTGTTCTATGTGTTTTACAGTACTGGTTTGGTTGACCATGTGTTAAGCACTATATTTGAAGTTGATGAAGTGTGTTGGATCTATTTTGGGTCTCGGTGAAGCATGTGTTTAGGTCGCCCTCATTCTAATTCCACCCTAGGATGTTTTGGTGTTGACCTAATTTGAATTTGAAGTTGGATGGCTGACTTTGTTTTTCAAGGTTGGAGATAGTATAAATACAAGATGAACTAGTAATGAAAAGTATACAAAAGAAAAGAAGGAAGATAAGCGAAAGAGCATACACGACTTTGATGCTATTTGAAAAGTGTGTGTGAGTTATGTGTGTGGTAGATCAATACAAAGCTTAAAGTTGAGTTTCCAGATGCAGTGAGAAGAAGGCAAACTCTATCATTCATGCAAGTTGATCAAGTGATTGTGGTGGAACCCTTTGTTGCATTGGGATTGTTGTCTCTCTATAACAAGTCTTCTTTGTATCTCTGTGGCAGTGAGCCCTCTGAGTAGTAGCCTTGTTGGACAGTGAGTCCTTGTTCTGGACGGTGAATCCTTATCTTAGGTAGTGAGCCTTTTTGTAATTGGTTTTGATATTCTCTATAGTGTGAACTAATCCTCACTATGGTTTTTATCTCATTGGGTTTTCCACATAAATCTAGTGTTATTGTGTTTATGCATTGGATTTGAGTTTCTGCATTGGCATTTGATGATTAATCATTTAAACAGTTTATGTATTAGTTCCGATAATTGAGATGAAGATTAAAATCTGTGACAACTAATTCACCCTCCCCTCTCAATTGTCCTATTCAACACTTTTATCCTAGAGAATCTAAATTTAGGAAGCATAATTGTTGCACTAAACAAAACATCAGCAAATCCAATGAGTTAGAGAACAGATTGAAACATTTGATAATAAAGCATAGGGGATAAAACAAATAGAAGTACATGCACGACGACATTCAAAAATGATCTTAGACAATATCTACCAAAAATAAAATTGAATGTAGTAATATATTATTTCTGTTATAAGAAAAAAACCCAAAAGTTCTGCATAACGGGTTAGAAATGGATAATCGTTTGAGCCTGGGCTTGCAAGATCATAATGATTAATGCTATTAAGCAGGATAATAGTGAAAATATAGGAAAATATAAATGGTCATCTGTACAGACAAGATGGTAACATCTTTCCAAACTGCTTCCCAACAAAATTCAATGGATAAGAACCGAAAACAATTACAATCGTTAGACAAATACCCCAAGCATTAATGAATGCAAATGTTTCATTCAAGAAGAATAGAATCGATGGATGATATAAACACGTGGGAGAAAACCACTCTACAATAAAGCAAGTCAACATGGGTAAGAGAAAACAATGATAGTGTCAGCCACCGTGGGAAATTAACACCAAGAGATCTCAATCTCTATAGATTTAAACAAAAAACTCAAAAGAACAATTATAATGCACACTGAAACTGAACCATCTAATCAAATAGACGTTATTGGTGTCAATCTATAAGATTATTTACTATGAAACTGAACGAATAAAAATACAACTATTAGCTAAAATTTTCTCATAGTTTAATAAAACTGGTATTAAAAGATAAACAATTTACATTTGAAATCAGAATAGCCTTACTAATATGGATAAAATAATAGGGATTATTTTATTGTTTAGATATATTATGCAATTTTAAATAAGTGATTAAAGATTAACTAAAGAACAATGATCAAACTTTATTATGCTCCTATCATGGGTGATGGTGTTAAAAACTCAGAAATGTTTCAAATGGCATGAACAATTAAGTATTAACAACAACAAGAGATTATATTGGACTCTATTGATCTTACTCGTCCCTACACATATTTAGCATTAGCATGATACAACTCGCCTTATACACTTACTGAATCGGTTAGCATTCTCAGTAACTACATAAACATGATAGTTTTATAAACCATAACCCAAATTTAGACATACAACTTATGCATACAAATCAAGAAGTAAATGCATTTTATTTGCACAGAAGAACATTTGATACCTACTCACATCACTAGGCATAAATGTACTTAGTTAAAGGATAGTATTTCAATATGCCACTTAAATGAATCTATATTTAACAATATATTCCTAATATTGGTACTACATTGAGATATACTTCAAGAAAATTTAATTCTTTTAAATTTACTAGAATCTAGTTCGTAAGAGATTAAGGAATAATTAACTTAATATATTTTAACCTTTATATTATTATTTCATTATGACAGAGACAATTAATTCAATATTCATTTAGATCTACAAAAGAATTTATCTCATTTTAAAAATAAATAAATAAAGGGTAGTTAGCTTATAAATTATAACTCTTTAGTATTGATGCTTTATTGTGATAATGATAAAATACTCTTTTAAGTTTATAAAAGAACCCAACAAAATAAATAACTCAATAAATTTTACTCAAGTAATTGATTCATCATTATGATTTGATTTAATATAAAAGTACTCTTTTTAAAATCTACAAAAGAATAAACAACATTTTAATGGTAATATTTATACTTGTATTTTGGAATGATAGACTAGCATTGGAAAGTCATCATTGACTACCACCCTTTTAGATATCAGTCGAGGAGAAACTCATAGATCATCCTATCTATAGGTGGTCGATATCATTGTTATATTATTTAATAGCCGTGTTCACCATTCGTTTACCTAACTGCGCTCACTTAAACATTGGGTTCCACGACCACTTAAAGTCATTAAATTACATGAGTAGTGGTTAATAAATGCAGATACTAGCCTTGCAAATCTCAACATTCAACCTATTCTAACACACTAACTATATAAATATAACTTAGTGAAATTTGACCTTGCCTCACATATAGATAATTCCATATATCTCCTTATATTATATTATTTTATATATGAAAGACATGTGTTAGTCTTTGCTTAGATATATCCCTAAGTATATTCATATATCTATCTCTATGTATGTACACACATATCTCAGCAAATTGTTTGCATTTACATATATTCTTTCCCATTAAGGGACATGACTCCTAATTACAACTAATGTCCTTTCCTTCTTCCACAAACCCTTTGTGGTAGCCTGCGGTAAGATCTATTTTGGCCTTTGACCTGTTAGCATCATCCCCCCCTTTTAAAATGGTGTCTTATCCTTAAGACATGATGGATAATTAGGAAGGAGATGCTTGTATGCTACTTTGAGGTGATTCAATGTCTTGGCCCACTATATTTTTTCCTACTATAAAGTGGAAATGTGGCTTTGAATTCCAATCATTGTTGCCTCTATGTCAACCAGACTATTAGGGATTTAAATAGTTTTGGCTATTTATTGTGCTTCCCCCATTGTCCCTAATAGGTGGTCCATCTGATTGCTAATTGTTTCCCTCATCTTCTTGATTTGCTCTATTTAGGTGTGGAGTTTTTGTAATTGGTAAAGGAGGGATTCTAATTGTGTTCTTATGGTGCCATCCCTATCTTGGAGAGGGTTCTAGGTATGTCCCACTTATGCTATATGATTCTCCAATTGGTCCATTTGATCCTTTAGACCTTTTTTTGGTAGGCCATTGTAAACAAAATTGATAGATCACCCATGCTTTTATGATCATGTCACCCAACCCTTTGATATTTTCCTCCAATTTGGAGTGTTCGGTAGTGGAATTCTTGGTATACTCTTTTGTTTTCTTCTTTATGACCTCCTCTTGTGCTTCTTTCCTTGTGGTGTCCTTTGTGGTAGAAAATCCTCATTGTAGGTTATAGAGGAGGGGGACCAACCACACTAAGGCTCCAAGTCATGGAGAGATGAGAGCAGAAGGCTGCCTTGATCTACCTCAAGTTGGATAGACATTGAATGTCAAGGATAGAGAATTCTCAATGCTTCTATCACTCTACTTGCCTAGGATTTTTGGTGGGACTAAGTGAGTAGGTTTCTAGAACACAAACGGTACCTCAGATAGCTCTCTGTCGGGGGACAACAATGCAAATCAGGGATGATAGTACAGTGTGTTGGCATCTCACAGGTGCCCTGGCATCTATATGGATAGAAAGTGCAAAAGGATAGTGAAAGGTACAATGAACCTACGAACAACTTAGCAGTTGAGGTTTGCAATGCTAACTAGAATGATAAATATCAAAATGACTAAAATGATAGAAAAGATGATATAGAAACAACAAGAACGAAGGTGGTGGAAATGTACTCATGAAGGGTCCAATTTTCTATAAAGCTCCACATGAACGCATACCTACACATAGCCAAGAGGGGAAAGATGTTGGGGTTAACCGTTTCTTTTAAAATAACTGCCCAATATTAAAGAAAGTCTTTAAATTTATAACATAAATCTTATAAAAGATAATTAAAGAAAATAAATCATTTCTAGGGTGGTGCTTCATTGGTCACTCCTTTGGTCAACTGGGATGTTGACATGGCATTTATAGCTTAGTATGTGTTGTATTACTTTATGCTAGGTGGCATATCTCCATGTTGAGGGATGATGACATTTTTAGCTCTAACTTTCCAAAGAGATTTGTTCACTTTTCCCAATTGAATTTTTCTTGTGTAGGTTGTAGCAAGCCCAAAAAATTGGAATAGAGCCAATTCTATACCAGTGAGCTTCCTCATACTTTCTACATTGACTTTTTACCTATCACAGATGCTATCAATCATACCTTTGATACTCCCCTTTAGTGTTTTTGCATCCTCATCCTCAATGCTACCTTCTTCCACATGACACATCTATTGTCTGCATACTCTTCCACATGACACATCTATTTTCTGTAAAATTCAGAAGGATCTTTTCACTAACTAACCTATTAGGTTCCAATTTGACCATCCCCTTGAAGTCACCATCAATAGTTATCCAAATTGCCTCTTCATATTTAGCTGAGGCAATATCTTTATCAAATTCAACCTTCATATAATCTATTTCTTTACACACCTTTTTCATCTCACCAATAGATTTATTTCCTTTGTTTACAATGTCAGCAATAAACTCTTCTATAGCTTTCCCAAAGGCTTTATAATTTTTCATTTTACTTACCAGATCCTTTCCAATAGAAGATGTTGGGTAAAAAGTACCCCCGACTTGAGTGATCAGTTATGGAGTTATATCAAGCATATATTTCAAACAATCAACCAAAAGCTTTACCTGGCTCTTCAATTCATCCTTACTCTTCTTGTCCTTGGTTGTCCTCTCCACCAACCTTGCTCCTATCACCTGGAAATTATGTACATCACTATCCCTCGTAGAAGGACCTAGGTTCACTCTAGTGATATTAAAATCACTAGAAATAGCTTGAATTTCTTCCTTTTGCATAGAGGGATGAGCTACTTCTACATACATATTTATAGTGTTATCATCCTCAAGTATCCTAGATGTGGTTTTTAACTTTTTGGGCTTTGGGGTTCTTTGAACCAATTGGACAACAAGATCCTTATCTTGGAGGTTCACTTGAACAATTTTCCTTTTATTAGACAAGGTTTGTTAAATCCATGAAGTGGGAGTAGGTGTGACTACTGACTTTGAACTAGGGGAACTAAATTAAAAAACTCTTCTTAAAGGATGGGTATTTGATGGCCTATCTTCAAGAGAGGAAGGGGGAGTAGGACATACCCTAGGAGAAGTGTGTGTATCCCTAGGAGGATAATATTTAGGGGAAGTGGACACATTAAACATCTCTTCTTCTTCAGCCACTTGTTTTTCTTTATCTTTCTATGGGACCTCTGGAGCATCTTCTCGACATGTTCTCTCTAGTAGACTCTTCTCTAGGGGCTCACCATCACCGCCACCTTGTCCCTCTGACAACACTTGTTGTGTAGGATATGTTTGTATACCCGAGGATTAATGAATTTGACTGACTAGCCTCAAAACAAACTATAAAATTACTTAAAGCACACAACAAAAAGCAACATGTGCACACAACACATGGAGGAAAATGGGACAACTGGAGTCATGCATTCTCCTAGTGAGAATGCAAAAACACTTATTTGTAAAAATAAAAACTACTATAATATGTACATGGTTTGTAAATTAACCTCAAAAATATGGTTTGAAGTGTATCCCATTGAATGGGATATGTAGTTCTTCTCCATTCAACCTTTAAAGTTCGAAAGTATTAGCTTGCTTGTAGCTAGTTATGATGTATGTACCACTCCAAATGACATCAAATTTTTTATGCATTCCAACATTTTCTCTATTGTCAACCCATTTCAAGACTAAATATCCTTTCTTGAAGGTCTTATCAACTAATTTCTTGTCAAATGTCCTCTTGAGTTGTGCTTTATGAGATTCAAGGATGTTCATGGATGCGTTTCTTATCTCCTAAAACTGTATCATTTTCCAACATTTTCAATTTTTTTTGCAAGCTCCAAATAAGCCAACTCTAATGATAGAGGAAGTATCACTTCTCTCCTATAAACAATGATGAAAGGAGAGTTTCCAATAGATATTTTTGGTGCAATCCTATCAACCCAAAGGGATATATTTAGATTTATGTGCCAAGACCTTTAATTTTCCTCTATTATCCTGTTGATTATTCTAATCAAATTATTTTTGGTTGGATTAGTTAAGTTATTACCTTGATGTTAATAGTTTGATAAAGTATTCAAGTAGATATAATTTACAACCCATGCACTAATTTGAATATATACAAATATTTTGCATTGTCTAAAATGATGGTAGAAGGAACACCAAACTTTATCACAATATTTTCTAATTAAGTCTAATATTGAAGCTTCAATAGCTTCCTTAAGTGAAATTACTTTTATCCACCTTGTGAAGTAATACATGGCTATCAAACCACATTTTTATCTATCACTATATGGTGGATTAACTATACCAATCTAGTCTAAACCCGATTGGAAAAAAAGCTGATGAAATTCAATAGGATGGAGAGGAAGGGGAGCTAGCCTTTTTATTTCTCATAAAATAAGCACATTTTTTATGATTTATTACCCACTTATGAGTATCAATGAACAAATAAGGCCAACAAAAACAAACTCTTATGGTCTTTAGTAGCAATAGTCCTTGGAGAAAAATGAATTCTTGATAGGCCATCATGAAACTCTTCAAGCGCCCTATCAATATGATCTTACTCAATGAATCTTTTAATAGAACTCCATTCATGTCCCTTCTAAATAAAATATCCTCAACAAGGAAAAAATAGTTGGATTGCATCCTAAAATACATTTTATTTGACTAATTTATGCTACACAAATACTCACATCTTTGTAAGAAAATGATCATATCATGAATCCAATTGTTTAGGGTGTCAAGATCATTTGATTAGACCTCTTGTAAAGAATATATTGTGTTATTATCATCCCTCAAGTCTACTAAAAGTTATTCACACATCTCTTTACCTCTTCCAAGCTTGGTGATATTGATATTTACATCATATTCCACGACCTTAGTGATCCATCCATATCTCTTTTCATTCACATTCCTATTCAATAGGAACTCTTTCACACTTAGATGATTAACGATTAGCTATATTGTATTGTTAGAAAGAATATTAAGATATTTTATAACATAAAACCTTTTTTCTCAACATAACTATACATTATATCATAGTCCTTTAGTATTTGATTAAATAAAGTTATTGGTTGCTCCTTTTGATTGATGTTTTATTGAGATAAGATGACTAATATACATTCTCCTCATCCAAAAGTATAAAGAATGAAATCTTCATCATAGTTATGATTAACAAGAGTAGGATCTTGATAGATTGATGAAATCAAAACCTTCTCTACCTTCCTTGGACTAATTAAATACAATGTTATTTTTTAGTGTAGTAGTAGTAGTTTTGGCCATAGAAGAAAATGGTGGTAGGAATCTCCATACAAATTTTATCCTTCCCAAGAAACTTTAAATACATTTCATGTCTTGGGAGAAAAAGAGTTGAAATGGTGGTTACCCTCTCTATATCAATATAAATGCCCTCCTTTGAGAGATCCCCAAAAAGATGCAATTGTTCAAAAAATTTCTTTCACCCATGAGATATATAAGGACTAATAGAATTCTAGACCTAGAAAACACATGGGAATAAGAGGCTATCTTAAGCTAATATGATTCTTAAACAAGAATTTTGTTGTATCTCAAATAACCATCTAGGAGATAAAACATTTTAGCTCCAACAACTATTTTAAATAATTTATGTTAGTAGGTCAAAGACTAGAATGTATCTTAGCATGGACTACCACAAAGAGTCCGCAAAGAAGGAAAATACATTAGTTGTAATTAGGAGTCATGTCCCTTCATGGGAAAGCATATATGTAAATGTAAATCATATGTAGAGATATGTGTGTACATATATAGGGATAGATATATGAATATACTTAGGGATATATCTGAGAAAAGACTAAGACCTACCTTTTGTATGTACGAAATAATATAATAAGGAGATATAAGGAGTTAGCTATACATGTGTTATGAGTGGATGAATGACTCTTTGTTATTATTATAGTTTACATTTTTTTTTCATCTTAATATCTTACCGCAAATGGTTATTTCTCTTACTATATCCTCTAGGGTATAAACTGACTACATAAAGAGGTCCTTCGGTACAAATCTCTAGACTGTACTTCCTCATTCTTCTTTCCAACATTGGTTCTATTTTTGAGAACTCAAATAGAACAATAAATAAAGTATAAAGCATAAGAAGGAAATAAAGTTGACAAAAAATTTACATTAGACCCTAAGGGCCACCTTTGTGAGAGGGGGGTAGGCCATTAGGGGATGAAAAATGGAAAGGGGGGAGGGATTTGAAAAGATCCCCAAAAAGATGCAATTGTTCAAAAAATTTCTTTCACCCATGAGATATATAAGGACTAATAGAATTCTAGACCTAGAAAACACATGGGAATAAGAGATAACAAGATAAGGAGAGATAAAATTTGAAATAATTAAGTTAGCAAAGGAGATGAACACAGAAGAAAGGAGGCTAAAATAGATTCAGGAAAAATAGGAAAGATACCATAAAATAATGGAAGAGGCAAAGAATAGGACTAAGGAACAAAACCTAGAGGTTGCGGAAGAAAACCATAACAAAGAGAGTGAGCGTGCCATTGAGGGTGCTGCTAAGTATGCCAATGTAGGTGCTACTATAGAAGAAGAAGAAGAGTGTGCCATTGTGGGTGTGTTGGAGGGGATAGAGAATACATTATGCACTTAGATTATAGCATAAAATAAATAAATATTTAAAAAATGGAAGAAGAAATAGAAGATTATGGAAATTATAGAAAGGAAATGGAACAAGTGGTAGTAAGAATCATGTTGCCTCCCATAAATAAGATAAATAAGGAGAAGTTATCACTAGAAACTCCAATACAAAAACTTCAAAATACACCATTTGATGACAATTATTTAGATGAGTTAGTAAATAAAAGTGCATTAAAGATAAGAAGTGAAGATGCAGCAACAAATTAGGAAAATTATATAAAGTTAACACTTTATAACAAAGTGACATAATCAAGTAATCAAATGACACTAACTAGTAAACATAAATCTCTAAGAATGAAAATAAACTTTGAATAGATGCAACCCTTGAACTAGGAGTCACTCCTAATACCAATAAAATCATGAAATATTTTAACAAAGGAATTAGAAAAAAATCTAGGATAAAAAACATAGGTGAATAGAAGCAAGAGGAAGACAATATAGATATATTGAGTGAACAAGAATTTGATATAAGATACAAAGATAGTACTCAAAAGAAGAATTGATCATGAACACCACTATGAAATTCCCCATGTTTGGATAAGACACAACTGAAGAAATATAACATGTATTCATCCCAAAGTCTATATGAAAGAGACAACACCTAAATAGAGATGACATCAAACTATTTGACTTTGTTGGATCACTACAAGGAGAAACATTAAAATGGTATCAGAAAAACTATCCTAACCATAATAAAGATTGGGAAACAATAAAGAAAGACTTCCTAGAAAACATTGCTACCCCATATTTACCTACAAAGGAATAAGTAAAATCTAAGAACTAATGCAATATGAAACAATCAAGGAATTTGACAAAAAATTCAAAGAAGTCATCGGAAGACTAGAAGAACCATTAAGTGACAAACATAAGATTGAGTGGTTCATCTTTAGAGTCCTATTGGAAATAAGAATAACACTTGATGGATGAAATTTAAATACATATCCAAAATTAGTTACATTTACATACTGGATTGAAAACTAGTCATGGTGAAAACAAGACAAAGACAGATAAAACAAAAAATTGGAGAAACTTAGACTAGGTGTAGAACAGTTAAGACTCCAATGAGACATCATGGAAAAAAGAGACATATATACACCTAGACCTAACATATGGTGTACCTACTACAAAAGAGATGATCATGTTAAAAATGAATGTTTCAAGGAAGTAGGGGAAAATAAATAAAATGTGTTACAGGTAGACCTATAGACAGTACCCAAGAATGTGAATTCAGTCTAGTGCGGGGTTTTCAGAGAGTGGGATGACCAAAAAATTGAAGAATGTCTATCATATCCATTATATTTAAGGGTAGTCTCCATTGTAGTAAGCAATAAAGACCAACATACACTGGCATATGTAAAATGATTGGAGAAAAAGAAAAATATATGCACAGGATAATGGATACAAAGTTCCACCATGGTAGAAAAACTAGAGGTCTACAAACACCATTTAGAATCTAGAACCATATAATAAAAATGGATCATTCTAAGGAGGTAGAGGAAGATTCCAAGGAAGAGGAAGGAGAGCATATGCCACATGCTTCAATTGAATGTTTGGGTGAGAAAATGAAAAAAATGTGGATTCTATGGATAGGGAGATCATGATGCCTTCAACTATGATAAGACATGTCAATATTATAAAAATACAACACCACAAACCCAACATGATGAACCACAAAAATTAAATGCACACAAAGGATCAAAAATCCTCTTGAAGGTTCCCAAAAACCAAAAAGAGGAATCAAGGAGGTGCCACAAGGTAGGAAGGAATGACAAATACACTACAAAATGAAGTAGTATCGAAGAAGAGTATCACACATAACCTAAACCATGGAAAAAAGTAAAGAAATAGTAGTCACTAGAAAAGGTACCAATACTGAAATACATGAAGCAATACCATTAGAAAAAGAAAGCTTAGAGGGGGAAGAGGAATTTCACCCCACTAAACAACAACATAATCAAATCCTAGAACAAGCTACACAAATCATTGAACAAGAACGAGGAAAGGAAAAAGAAGATAAGTCATTTTTTAGAACAAGAAGTAAGAATACTAAAAACATTGGAACATATGGTAGGAAAACATGACCTACTCACAAAATTGAAAAAAATCACTAAATACTAGAATAAGAAATCCATTTTTCAAGTTAGGTTAATAGGGAAGCATTGAAAAAATAGGCCCATCATGATTAACCTCCAAATTCATAATAAGAATATCTCTAGGGTAATTTTTGATTTAGTAGTAGATGTCAATCTAATCCCAAGAAGAACATGTGAATACTTAAGAAGACCTGCACTAGAACCCACCCAATAAAACATTAGCCTTGTAGATGGTTCTAAGATGAAAACCTTAGGCACTTGGAGATAGGTGGAAGTAAACACCAAAGGAGTATAATAGATTGTACATTTTGAGGTAGTCACAATCAAAAAAGAATTTTATTCTTTTGATACACTTCTAGGATTATGATGGTTTGTATATTCATGTGGAGTAATAAATGCAAGAAAGGAATAAATTTTATTTGTTGATGATAGGAGAATAGTACACATTCCTTTAGGTAAGAATCAAGAAGAAACCTATATAGAAGAGGTGGATACATAGGAATAAAATGATGATAAAAAAAACATAAACACCATAACTAAACTACCTACAGCTAAAATTTGGGAAGAACCCAACTCAGAAGGGGAAATAGAGATAGATGAAACTGATGGGATCATAGATAGAAAAATTGCACTAGAAGCATGGATATAGGATGAATTAGAAGTATATTTGCACTGGATATTTGGATCTAGAAGGGTATTCATGGTAAGAGAGACACCGCGAGAAGGATTTACATAGAAAAAAAATGCATGATAGTGATGCTAGCACAAGAAATGATAAAGGAAAATACCATACTAGCTCACCATGTCCATCATATTTCATGTGGAATCTCACACATTAAGTTACCTAAATATCTTACTATCATACCTTTCACATATAGAATAAATATTTACATTTGAAGCCTATAGGATTGATATCCTACTGTATACCCTCACTTACACTACCACATGTTGGTATAACACACATAAGCATACTATTATAAAGTGGGAAACTTTCACATTTCTAAGAAAAACAAGGTATCTTTTAGAAGTAGGAGAATCTGATGGCATACCCACATACAAGGGAGATATCTTACCATAACATCACTTAGACATGTGTATACACTACTAGAGAAAACAAAACATGGGATTAAATAATAATAAATTTCATCCATACTTTTTCTTTCTATAATAAAAATCCTTAAATACATATTGTATAGCCAAAATGAAGAAACTTATATTCAAATAAAAAAATATATTAGGAGATAGTGGTACCAGAACCCTCCTCCTTACTACCTAAAAATAGGTATATGAGAGTATATTAAATGGTTGGAGTGAGAATCAACTGGAGCACAAAAACATTATTGTGCGACACAAAATAATGAAGAACATACTCCAGAAATGAAAATAGATAGAGGAGAAAGAGAAGTAGAAGAATCTAATAAACCTAAGAAGAAATACTACAACAATCCTATCAATCTAAGATAAGAGAACATTATGATAGGAGACCCTAAGATGGCAAGAATAGAAGATTATTGGGATAAAAAGGTAGTCACACAGACAATAGAAACCCTCTTAGAATTTCAAGATTTATTCCCTAGAAATTTCACAAAAATGAAAGGGGTTAAAAGAAGAGGTAGGAATAATGAAAATTCAACTAAAGGAAGGAGTCAAACAAATCCAAAAAAGACCTTACAAATTGAATCCAAATATGAAGAAAACTGTCCAAATAGAGATAGACTAAATGACAGCTACTAGAATCATCAATCCGGTAGAAGATGCAGATTGGATTATGGTTGTCTAAAATAAGAAAACTAGAGAGATAAGGATTTGTGTAGATTTTAGGGAATTGAATAAAGCTTGCATACATGATCTCTTTTCCACCCCATTCATCAAAGAAATATTATAATTACTTGTAGGAAGGGAAATATACTCATTTACTATTGACTTTTCTAGATACCATCAAGCTAAGATAACGAATGAAGATCAACTTAAAACTAATTTTTTCCAGAGAATGGGGGTCATATATACACACTGTAATACCTTTTGGGTTGAAAAATTCCTCTGCAATATTTAGTAGAATAATGATGAACACATTGATATACTCTACATGATGCTAAAGAAATATAGGAGCATGGAAATTTCATTAAATTTGAAGAAATGTACCTTTGTGGTACCCTTTGGAACTTTATTAGGCCATATTATATGTAAATAGGGATTAATGGTGGATATTATGTAAGTTGCACTAATACTAAAGTTACCACCATCTAAGAATGCACCAAAAGTTAAAATATTTTTGGGATATACAAGGTCTAATAGAAAGTTTATAAAAGATATGTTAGTATTGTTGCACCATTATAAGATCTATTAAAGAATAAAACTGGTAGGAATATTGAATGGAATGAAGAGTCTCAAAAAGCATATGATACTTTAAAACAAAAGATTGTGAAAGCACCAATCCTCATATTCCCAAATTGGAACAACCATTTTCATGTCCATGTGGACACTTCTGGTATCACTATAGGAGCAGTGCTTGCCAACCCAAAGGGAACAAATACCACCTGATTTCCTTCACCAATAGAAAACTATCTACCACGGAGAAGAATTATACTACCATAAAAAGAGAGGAACTAGCTATGATCTACACACTGCAAAAATATAAACACTACCTAATATCTACCCCATTCACTTTATTTATTGATCATGAACCTCTTAAGCATCTACTCAATAAATCAGTCATACATGGATGAATATGTAGATGGTTACTACTGTTTCAAGAATTTGATTTCAAAATTATGGTGAAACTAGGTAAAAAAAACTAAGGACCAAACTACTTATCCCAGATTGAGACTAGAGAGGAACTAGATTTTTAAGGAGAAGGTCTCTCAAGAACACATTTATTTCACATTATAGTGATACGGTAGGAGTTACATGAGATTTCCATCTTACTTTCTACAAGTGAATTCCCCAAAGATATCTCACCACAAGAGAAGCAATCAGTTGTGCGAAGGGCTTCCCCATACACTTTGGTAGAAGGAGAGCTACACCATTTAGGTAGGGATGGTATCTTGAGAAGAGTGGTGTATAATCATGAAAGGAATTCAATCCTAAAGGAAGTACATGAGTTGCAGGGGGCCATAACTGCAGTGAAACTACAACCTGAAGGGTACAACTTGCAGTTCTATGGTGGCCAACTCTTCATAAAAATGTTAGGGAATAAACAAAAGGCTAAGATATTTGTCAAAGGCTAGGGAAACCTACCGCAAGAGATGAAATGCCACTAATACTGATACTAGCACAAAAACCCTTTGAAAAATGGGCCATAGACTTTATTGGACCTATTGACCCACCGAAAAAACATTCTAAAGTAAGATTCATTATAATTAGAGTAGAATATCTCACAAAATGGGTAGAGGAAAAAAATACAAAGGATTGTACCACAAAGATTACCATAATATTTTTATATGAGAACATAATTACAAGATATGGATGTCCACTTAGTGTAGTGAGTGATCAAGGGAAAAATTTTGTAAACAAAATGATAAAAGAATTACTACAAAATTTAATGATAACATAGAACATAATCTCCCCTATCACTTGTTGAACACCTGAAATACTAAGAGGGGGGTGAATTAGTATTCCCTGAAAGTCATTAACTTAAAAGTACATTCAAAGCATCTCATTAAACTTTTAGAAGTGGAAAGAAAAAATTAAAGCATGCATCACAACAATCAACACAAGAACACCAATTTACATGGAAAACCATTTAAAGGAAAAAACCACAATGAATATTAGCTCATAATATATCATAACTGGCTATAACATATTATAGGAGGCTCACCACCATAAGGGCTCACTGCTCGAAGGAATCACTGTCCAAAAAATAGATGGGATCTTTGCCCAAGGAAGATCACTTCTTCCAAAATTACAAAATATATAGAAAATAGTGGCTCACTACAAGATTTTGAACTACTATCAATGTATCTTCAATATGTTGAAGAAACAGTTCCAGTTAGGCTTAGTAAACTGACTTTACACACTTCATACTTCACCAATAATACCTTTCACACTTCACACTCTCACTCATACACATCTACATAACCATCACTTATTGAACACACATTGAATTGAAATTATATATATATATATATATATATATATATATATATATGCATATATTCTGTAAACACTCATATCATCAATTAGGTTGACCTAATTAGATTAAATGTGTGACACCATAACCTGTTGGATCAAAACTCCATCATACATACCTTGTGAAAGAAACCAAAATGTGTTCTTAACCAAAATAGATCGACATGACCTATAATCACTCCTATGAATCTAATTCATACTTAACTTAATACCACATGACCCCAAAACACATAATTCAACACTGCACAACAAAATTGGGGAAGCAACAACTAAATGAATTGACTGTTCATTCACAAATTAACATGTGGACCACCAAACCACTTGAAACTAAAAGTGCACAATAATTTGACATCTTCAAATACTTCCTAAAATTGGAAAATCATAATGATAATTCGTGATGGAATGCAAAGCATTCCAATATGAACTTTGCACCTATAACTATGTCTCTGCTTAGCTCGCTACTTTGTCATTAATATCTTTAGCTATAGAAGAGTTAAAACCCTAAAAATTTGGATATACACGACTTCAATACATACCATTGTTGTAAATTAAGAGGTTTTCATTGATGTCAACATGATGTCAACATGGCGACAATAGTATGAGAAGTTTATTTTGGTTTACCGAAAGCTATTCCCTACTAGAAGTGTTCTTTTCTAAAGAACTAGTGTGTTGGTTTTTGAGTTCAAAATTCTCTGCAAGAAGAGATATGTCTCTACACTCTTAATATTATTATTATGACTCCTATAGATAGCTATATTCAAGATCCTGAGCATTTTTGTGTTGAGAACAAGAAGATATCATTGATAGAGTTCATCTTTGTACATTGCAGTTGTTCAGTTGTTCAGTATGTTAGTGTGGGAGACTCTGCATTTTCATATGAAGAATATTTTTGTGTTTCAGTTCTAATGGTAGTTTCTCTTATGTCAATATGATGAGAAACCAAAGCTATATCAGATCTAGAAGGTGTTCACTTTGAGAAATGTGCATTGGATTAGAATTTTTGTGTTTAGGTCCTTGCGCTAGCCAACCTAATACATGATATGCTTTAAGAAGGTTAAATATACTTTGTGGATGTTTTCTATAGTTCTATTTCAACTTGATATGACACACTACTTGGATAAATTTTTTTTAATATTATAAGGTGCCAACAAGAGTACTTTGCTTGGTTTGTTTTCATCTAATTAGGCTAACCTAATTGATGAATGAGATATACTTGTATATATGTATGTAAGACCTTTTGATGAAGAATTGTGTGTAGAGAAGAAAAGAGATGTAAGTGAAGATGAATGTGTGGAAGAGAGAAGTGTGATGTGTGAAGATTATTAAGGGTATGTGAAGATTCAAGCCCAAATGCTTTATCAGTTAAGGATCAAAACCAAGTTGTTGAGTGACTATTGTGTGATGTAGTGCTTCTTATTTAGAGCTACATTGGAACTGAACCCTATACATTAAAGGTGTATTCTATCAGTTCATACTCTTGGTAGTGAGCCACAATATTTGTGTCTTGGTGGCTATCCATCTTTTGTATTCTAGTTGTGAGCCTTTCAAGGATAGTGAGTCCTAGCAGTGAGCCCTGTAATATTGTATATCTAGATATATTATATTGTGAGTTAATCCTCACCATGGTTTATCCCTTATTGGGTTTTCCACGTAAAAACTCTGGTGTTCATGTGCGTTGATGTTGTCTTGATTTCATGTCTTTTTTTGATAAGTTAATCAAATTTGTGATAATGCTTGGATGGATTTTATGTCAATGGTTTTATGGAATGTTGATTCACCCCCCTCTAGTAGTCTAGATATTCAGAAATTAGTATCATAGCTTGGTTCCTCGAAAAAAGCCTAACAACTTGGGGAAGGTTGTGAAATTCGATTTCATGGAAGACAAAAAATTTCTTCTTCCTCCAAAAGTAATCTCTTCTAGAAATTCAGAAGAAAAAGAAGATCTAAAGGAAAATTTGATGAAAGTGAATGAGTACATTGAAAAACTGCAAAGTAAATGTGAAGAAGCATGTGATTTATTGGATAATGTAGATGAAACTGTTTCCAGCCTGCTACAACAATTGGAAGAAAAGAAATGGGGTAAAGAGTGTCAAAATTTTGAAATTCATAGGAAGATGGATGAATGCACAAAGCTTGAGCAAGAAGTGGCAACTCTGAAATTAGATATGAAAAAGGAAAAAAAATACAGATAAATTTGATACAAGTTCTACAATACTGGACAAATTGGTTGTTGGACAAAGATTCTCTTTAGATAAAAGAGGTATGGGATTTGAAGAAGGACAGTGTTTAAAGGAAAATCAGTCTCCTATTCTAAAGACTCAACACAATGATGAAAAATTCAAGAGTACTGGAAGGGCTCCCATCAAACAACCTAATGCTCAAAGGTATTTATCTTTTAATGGAATCTATTATTTCTACAATAAATTTGGACATAAGGTAAAATATTGCAAATGTAGAATGAATGATACCCTATCATTCTTTGGTCAGTGGTTTGAGTGTAAAAAAATAGGATATGAAGCTATGAATTTTAAAAAGTAGAAGTTGAACAAGGCTAATCAATGCAAATTTAGATTGGATAAAAGAACTTTTGGATGGAAAAATGTTGTTTGCTATAATTTCAATAATACGTAATTTTTTATGAAAATTGACAATCCGGTAAAGCGACATGGACCAAAAATTAAAAATGATCTAGAAGAAGTAAGAAATGAAATGAAAAGAATATGGAGAAAGGAAGGTGAATCTAAGCAAGTTGAATCAAAATCATCAACGTTATCTGTACCGTCCTTTGGTACAGACACATTCGTCAAAAATTAATTGAGGAATGCCTAAGGGGGAGAAATAATAAGAATATTCAATAAACCCCCTGTCGATGCTAAATGCCACAACATGAAAGAAGGGAATTTAATGAGGCAATGAACTCAATATTTCATGCAGAAAGAAGTTATAGGCACACATGTGCTAAGAATGAATTTAGTAGAATTTGAAAGGATGAGATTTTACACAAATTTTGAGATGATCTTGTGATCTGAAACATTAATTGCAAAAGTATTTGGAATGAGAGGAATAAATTTAGGCAATTTAATGAAAACTTATTCAATGAATAAAATTTTTGGAAGGAAAGTTGCATGTAGAAGAAGCTTGAAGAAACCTAAGCTACTACATGCGATGAAAATTCACAATTTGGGTTCGACAAGCTGGTGCTTGTTGCTTCTGAGATACTTGTTGAATTTTTTTAAAATCAATGAACACTCCTTGAATTGTAGGGAATTTTGCAAAACCAGAATTGAAGCTCAAAATATATGTTGTCAAATCCTTAGAATTTAATCCTTTGGGTGCTTTCTTGGAAATTCCTCTTGGTGTTGTGAAAATTGAGGATGTTGTATCATATATTCATCATAAATTGGAAGACCCCTCCTCTGGAAAAGCTAGAATAATATGGTTTGAAGAATTTATTGAGAATTATTTTACCTACAGTGTGCTTTTGAAAATGAAGTTGGACATATGGAACAACTTTCCAAACTTTAGCAGTGAAGAAAGATGCATCAGAATGGCTCTTAGCAGATTCCATAATGAATATGTATGGATTGATGAATCCAATACAATAAACAGTGATGTGATATGGGATGTAATTGGCTTACCATCCTTCAGACCTACTCCTGGGTGTAATTATAATAGTGGGAAAGGTTTAATCAGGAATACTCATTTTGGAATCTCTAATTCGATAGTATAGTATGCTAGTCTAGTCATTTCACATTATATCTTTGGTGGTAATGATGTTTCTACAATTGCAATTGACCTTGTGTTGGATATGGTTGAAAATAGAAAGACGTATGACTTATGTGAGTTGCTCTGACAATAATTGCTAGAAAATTTGAGAAAGAGAAGGAAAGGTACATTCAGGTATGGTACATTGGTTGTATGCTTGATTTTCTACTTTATGAAGGAGATTTCTAAAATTGGAAAAATTCATTGGGAGCATACCAGACCAATCTCTCATCAAATTGAGAAAATCAAAAGGAATATTGGGGATTTGGATGCATAAGAAGATACTCTTGCTACATACTTTGGAAAGTTTCAAAGGAAAATGAACAGAAGGAGTAGAGTTCCTCGAGAATTGGTCACAAAGTACAATAATGACATAACATTTTTGGTAACCACTGATAGCTGCATTATCAAGGTAGTTGAACCCAGGAACTCATGGATACCTGAGCTTGGATATGAGATTGAGATGAAATATGTGGCTGGTCGTATTGAACCGTTAATTAACAACCCACATGACCCTAGTAGAACTCAGTTTGGGACTTACTCTAAAGTGGCCAAAGCTCTTGAGAAGTCTGAATTTACCTCAGGAAAATCATTTCCTGCCTTTGGAGAAAAGAAAAGACTCACAGAGGTTCTTTCATTAGTTGCACAAGATGAACCTACTCCAAGGAGATCAGAACTCAAGAAGCTAGCAAGGAATAAGGGACAATTACAACTAGTTTCCAGTGTCGGTTCTAGTTCAGCCTAGCCTACTTCAGTAAGAACTAGCCTATTAACTAATAGTTTTGATGATTTATAGTGCAAAGAAACAAGTGATATGGTCAGTTGGGTTGAAAGTAAAGGATTGTTGGAAATTAAAGAGAAATGTGAGTCTACTCACAGTACCACACTTGATAGACTCAAAGTTGTTCAAGAATGTGAGAATGAGGCTAGGAATTTATTCACATTTTTTTGGTCATGGCTTGATGAAATTCAGAAATTCAAGGATAATGAGAGCTCAATTGAGACACAGATCAAGTTTTCCTCTGGCACATTTGATCCTAATCTTGATTTAGATAGTCAGAATTGGCATAACTTCATGAGAAATATCTTGCAACACACAAGAAGAAAGGTGAAGATATTGAACTGTATGGGAAGCTCAGAGATATAATAAAGAATAAATACACTCCTATCTTCTATGCCCTCTTTGTAGCTAATATGACTTTGAAGTCTAATTCCACTCCTGAAACTGTGGTTGAAGGAAAGGATATCTTGAGCGATCTAAATTATCTATGTAGTGTATTTGCAGAAGCAAAAAGGCTTTGGGATGAAGGAAGATCCTCATGGACATGGATTCTTAACAAGCTTCAAGAAACCATTGCCTTCAGTCATCATATCTATTTGGAATATACTCCTTAGGGGGGGAGTATTCAGGTATGCAAAGGATTTGTTAATTTTTTTTCCTTTGCCATTAATGTAAAAGGGGGAGAGAGAGACCCTGAAGAGAGTAATAAGTATCATGTGAAAATAGGAAGTTTTTGAAGTTAAAGTTTTTTGGAAGGTGCTTTGATGGTTTTCACATCTTGTGTTGTCATCAATGACAAAGTGGGAGATTTTTGGAAATTAAGAGGGTTTCATTGATGTCAACATGGCAATAGTAGTATGAGAAGTTTATTTTGGTTTAATGGAAGCTATTCCCTACTAGAAGTGTTCTTTTCTAAAGAACTAGTGTGTTTGTTTTTTAGTATGAAATTCTCCACAAGAAGAGATATGTCTTTGCGCTCTTAATATTATTATTATGACCCCTACAAATAGCTATATTTGAGATGCTAAGAAGTTTTGTGTTGAGAATAGGAAGATATCATTGACAGAGTTCATCTTTGTACATTGCAGTTGTTCCCCTATTCAGTACGTCAGTGTGGGAGACTCCACATTTTCATATGAAGAATATTTTTGTGTTTCAATTCTAATGGTAGTTTCTCTTATGTCAATATTTTGAGAAACCAAAGCTATATCGGATCAAGAAGGTGTTCACTTTGAGAAGTGTGCATTGGAATGGAGTTATTGTGTTTAGGTCCTTGCACTAGCTGACCTAATACATGATATGCTCTAAGAAGGTTAAATATACTTTGTGGATGTTTTCTATAGGTCTACGATGACTTGATATGATGTACTACTTGGATAAAAACAAATTAATATTATAAGGTGTTGACAAGAGTACTTTGCTTGGTTTTTTTCATCTAATTAGGTTGACCTAATTGATGAATGAGTTATACTTGTATATATATGTAAGACCTTCTAATGAAGAATTGTGTGAAGTGTGTGTAGAGAAGAAAAGAGATGTAAGAAAAGATGAACGTGTGGAAGAGAGAAGTGTGATGTGTGAAGAGGATTAAGGGGTATGTGAAGATCCAAGCCAAAATTCTTTATCAGTTAAGGATCATAATAGAATTGCTGAGCGACTTCTATGTGATGCAGTGCTTCTTATTCAAAGCTTCATTGGAATTGAACCCTACACATTGAAGGTGTATTCTATTAGTTCATAATATTAGCAGTGAGCCATAATCTTTATATCTTGGTGGTTTGCCATCTTTTGTATTCTGGTTGTGAGTCTTTCAAGGAAAGTGAGTCTTGGTAGTGAGCCCTGTAATATTGTATATTTGAATATATTATATTGTGAGATAATCCTTACTATGGTTTTTCCCTTATTGGGTTTCCACGTAAAAAATTTGGTGCTCATGTGTGTTGATGTTGTGTGTTGATTTCATGTCTTCTTTTGATAAGTTAATCAGATTTGTGATAATGTTTGGATGGATTTTATGTCAATGGTTTTATGGAATACTGATTCACCCCCCCTCTCAGTATTTTGGATGTTCAACAACCATTACCACCTCAGAATCGTATGACAACACCATACATCATCATGATCATGTTTCCAACAATATCCCCCTTTATCATTGATTTCAACAAACTTCTCTTCTTCACTCCCCCTTTGACATTAGGGGAAAAGGGTACAAAATATGCATTATATCCACATGCTTTAATCCACCTTACTAATATATCTAAATGAGATTAGCTCCCCCTAACTATTTTATCCATCACCAAAAATATAAAATTGTATTGTAACACCATCTACTATCTTCACATATGTACATTGATATCAAAAATTAACTATACAAATAAAATAGGAAGTGTACACATTAATTGGATGAGGGTAATGTACCCTGATATGATGCCTTTAATTTTACAAGGTGTTCCTCCAAATCCTTCTTGGAAACCTCCCAATCCTTCTTGGTGAAGAAAAGCATGTAGCACCAGTTCTCAATCTATACATGGAGGTCTTCTTCTTTCAGATAACTAGGCACTGTTGTCTTTTGCACAACCTTCTCCACATTGGAAAACACTCCAGCTAAAGATGTAAGCCTTGCACTTACCATATCTCAAAGCTAACTATATTGCATTATAATTTTCTCCTTTTATTTATACAACATGAAAATAATTGACCGTGTAGATTTTCAATGACTGCTCTAGTAGCCCCATCTCCATCATTCACCAGATCATAAGCAATTGAGGCCTGAGCAATTTCAGACTCAATTGAGTCCATATGATCCCTAATGATATTGGTCACTTCAACCAAAATTGAAACAATTGTTTGGATTCCTCCAAACACTTCTTAACATCCTCCAAGTTTCCTTACAACTTTGTGTGTGCAAAAGCACACTTATCCAAGGCATCAACTAGCCTCTTATTATTCAAATTATTTGTTACTTCCCTTTTGATCTTCTCTTCTATTCCAACAAAGTACTCCTTAAAAGAGTCTAACAACAACTTCAACTATTGAATACCTAATAAAGAAGTATCAATGGATACTTTGGGAATGCCTTCTCGAAACACCTTGACTGCTTCATCAACTAACTTTGTGCTATTCTGGCAAGTTTGAAGAATCTCCTTTCTTGCAAAGGCATGAAATACATCACCAAGCTGCAACTTATGTAGAGGGGAAATATTCTCCAAGTCCACTTGAGCTTGTTGCATAGGAATTTACAACAAATGTGCAAACACCACTGGTTGAAACTATAATTGCATATCTAAAAGATTTTTGAGTGAATCTCCAGAGGGTCCAGAGGATTCACCACCTATTTTAGTACTTTCATATGCATGAGTATCACTCTTCTCTTTCTCTCAATTTCCAGAGCACACCTTTGCAATCTTCTCAACATCTAGAGGAGGAAAAGTTTCTTCTTTTTGTGCTTTAGTCTTCTCTGGGGCATCTTGCTTAACTTCTTTTTTTTGCTCATCAGTTATCTCCATATCCAGAGGAGTATTATTTATCACCATATCTTCTTGCTCATGTTTCTCTATAACAAGATTATTGATTTTTGGGAGTGATGTGTCTTGCTGCAATTGATCTTCAACATCCAAAGGAGTGGTTTCCTTATCTACATGCCCAACTTTATTCATCTCTCCAACAATCTTGACTGTTACCTCCTTTTTTTGTGTCTCCACACTCTTGATTTCTTCTGAGTCCTTCCCTATTAGGGTATTTACCCTTTTTTGGTATTGAATCCTTTTTCTTGCAATTAATAAAATCTTATTTTTTCTTCATGAGTAAGAGTTACTCTAGTTTTCTCAAGAGCTTGTTTTCTTATATTTTCTTCTTCTACCACAACTTCTTGTCTATTGGCACCAAGTGAATCTGCAAGACTCACCATGAGTTGGTCATGAATATTACCTAGATTCACATCAAAGGTCACCATATACATCTCTATTTCCTTTTCAATTCTAGCTTTGTCAACAAGAGTTGACTCTTCATACAATAGTGTTGTTTCCTTTAGTGCACCATGCTTTACAATTTCATTGAAAGTAGAATTGAGCAATAAAGGCTCACGCTCATATACTTGCAAAGGGATCTTCTTAGATTTATTAGCTATTCCATTTCCTTTTTCCTTATCTTTAGATGACCCTTCTTCTTCTCCTAACCTAGAACTCTTTTCTCTTCTTTGAAAAATGAAAGATTTATTTTCCTTTTCTACTTCATCTTCTTCTTCTTCAGAACTAATATTCTTTTCTCTTGTTTCTTTTTCTTTCATTCTTCTATTGGGATAATTTTGTTGCATAAAGGTGATTATCTTTCTTCTTAGAACCACCTATAGAATTTGATCCAGAAGGCTTTATTACAGTAGGTGGTGTGGAGACTGAGGTCCTGCCTAACCTTCTTGATCTCTATGGAGTCTCCAGAGGGGAAAATATACCTTTATATTTCTCTAGAGGGTCCTTAGGTGCACCAAACTCCCTTTCCAATCATCCTTCATCTTTTCAGCCTTTTCTTTAATGTTTTTCTTCTTCATTTCTAGGTTTAATTGACTTCTTTTCTCCTCATAAGTACCAAACATTTCAACAGATGTATCCTTGGGTTTGATCAACACAATCTTTGTAGGACCAATGACTTCAGATTCAACTACTTCATAAGGCAACTCCAGAACCCAACTAGTTTTGGGTTCAACTGATTCCATGTAGCAGTAATCTTTGCTAACCATAAATGTCATTTCTTTCTTATACTTTTCTACAACTTCTCTTGGAATTATTTCTCTTTCTTGCATCTTTTCTTGAAATGTTTTGAAAAATCCCCACAACATTGTCTTGCAGGACTCAAAATTTGAAAATATCTTCAAATGATCTCTAATTTGAATAGCTACAAGAATATTATCTAGCCATACTACATTCTTTGCTCTGGGTAACTCATTGAGAAAGTAAAACATCAAGAAAATGATAAGAGTACCATACCAGAAAGGGTATTTTGAGTCCTTAGTATTTTACAAATTCTCCATCGATTCTAACATTAGGATATCACAAAGATCAAAATCTTAGCCTTCTTTCACCACGTGATGGGCCATGTGTATTGTGGTGCTAGAGATTGAATTCTCTCTATTTGTGAAAAATATCTTGTAGCGAATCATCATTGAAGCATATTTAACTTATGAATCTTCAATTTCATCCATAGTTAGGGCATGCTTGTCAAACTTGGCTCTAGTAAGCTTCATCACTACATCATTCTTTGTTGCCTTTAATGTTGAGACTAGTCCAGTGGAGCTCGAACTAGTAACAACCCTAATTGCATCTTTGTTTATCATATGTGACATGTCCAACTACATGAATTTTTCATGTATTCTACTTATAACATACTTCACCAACTCATATTCAAGACTAAAATAGAAAAAATATGCCCACACATCCAACTTCTTCTCTATCAAGATGGCATATTTTGGTTACAACTCAAAATCATCTCCAATTAGCACCTATTCTCTAAATTCCACCAACTTCAAATGATCATATTCATATTATTCTTAATTCACTCCTTGTAGGTCTGTAGGCTTGTAAGGTGATTTCTTTCTTTAGCTTCATATTTTTGTGGGCTATGAAGTCCTTTGCTTGTCCTGCACTCTCGAGTTCGCTAGATCATGGTTTGCTTCCTCCATAGTCTAGGTATATGTTTCTAACTCTACTACTTCTAATCTACTTTACTGAAGCACTCATCAATATTCATGCTCACTAAAGTGGGGGAATAATAAATAGGAGTGAATTTGCACCCCTTTTTTCCTTCCTCACTTTAGAAAACCAAATTTGAAGGCTAAATTAAACATAAGCCTATTGCCTTTGTTCCACATGGAATTCATTTTGTGTGTCAACAAAGGAACAACTTTCGGAGATGCCCACGCGGTGCACGGATGTCCTTGCGACAAACTTCCATCCCTGGAAGATTCCCACATTTGGAGCCTATAGAGGTGTTAAACTTCTCATTGGAAGTTGACTTATAACACCCTCTTCAACTGATTGACTTGAATATGGACATTTTCTTCATTCCTCCTTCAAATTCACTCCTTCGTTCATTTCATCCTTCTAACATTCAACTTAATCTTCTACACAATCTTCTAAGCACTCAACTTGATCACTCTCCAAGCATTCTAGCATTCACTTTTAGTCTTCAAGCAACACTTTGCACTCCATAGTAGCAACAATATCACTCCATCAACTCATTAGAGCAAGTGTAGAACAACACCATTGCAACAGGGGCTTGAGTCCTCTCATTTTATCCTCCATTAGCTTGTGAGCTTTTGGTGGAGGTGGTAAGGTTTCTACTCCTCTCCTTTACTATTTTGTTGAGTAGCACATTACTATTTGTAGTGTTTTAGTGTTCTTTACTTCATTCCTTTCTTTATCATACTATTTCTCTATCGTTGCAAACTTGGCTATCCATGGAGGTGGAAACACCAAAGTGAGGTTTTGACTGAGGCAAACCCCTATACAACCACCCAACAATTTTCCTCTTTATTTTGTGTAGGTGGATGTGCTTCTTGGAGCTAGTTGGCGAATAGGCCTTTCTATGAGATCATACTTGTCACCCTAGATTTAATCTACTTATATTTAACATATTCATCTAGACATTTCATATTTCATAGTGTTATTTTGTTCTCCTAAAAACCCCTAGCTAGGCCATTAGTCGACTTTCTAGTGTTCAACCTTGCCTTTTTAGTCCTCTGGTCGTACGGACACTAGGGCACCTGCGAGATGCCAGCGCACCGCCTTGTCGTCCGAGAACCATGCTTTCATCCTCAAGTAGATAGCTTCCTAACGCAAAATGTTGAACCCAAAATCCGGCTCGGCTAACCCCATTCTGAGTTTCTATTCTACAGAGTGGTTGAAGGACCTTATAGTCCTCATCATTCTTGTCCCTCATTCCAAAACCCCCTTTTAAGTTGAGGTAAGTTAGGGCAGCCTTCCACTCTTGGCTCTCTGTGACTTGGGGCCTTGAATGTGGTTGGTCCCCCTCTCTTACATTTTTGGTGAACCCGATGTGAACCAACGTCTATTCCTCTGATGGTGTTGAGACTTTACTCTTGTACCTTGTGATCATTGTGCTTCTGAGTGTTGTGAAATTTTATGAGCATCATAACCCAGTCCACCACCTCTGAGTATATTGTTAGGAGAAGTATACGATACCTTCCAATGGAAAGGATGAAGGTCACTACCGGTTTCTCTACAAGCCTTTTCATTGGCCCTACCATTGGTCTATCCGCGCAAGAGCAGTTGTTGAGGGGCAAGATAGGATTCTATGAAAATACCGACTACCTCCCCACTCCTCCTGCATCTCCTACACCATCATTAATGGATGAGTATGGGGCTATTCAAATCCATTCAGAATATGTCTCCACCCTTCGCAAATGGTTGGATGACTTAGAAAATCATTTGGAAAGAAACCTGAAGATGGCCAGGGCCACTCAAGTCATTACTGAGTTGAAGTATATGGTTGGAAAAGATTGAACGGGTGTAGAGCTCTTGGATAGTCTCAATAGTATGAATGATGTATGTGCTCCTCCAAACAATCCTAACATTGTACGAGGAGTCACCTTTGAAGACCATGAGAGACAGCTAGGATTGTTGATGCCCCCTACGTTAGTGTACATGGTTGATGCCATGCCCTTGATCAGTATCCCCTCTACTTCTAAGGGATCCAAAACTATTAGAATGAACAAGATCCCCTTGGGTTATAGCTTCACCCCTCCTATCACCTCTAATAGTGGAGGCTTTGGCAAGATGAGAGGTGGGGGATTTGGTAATGGTGGTGGCTTTACCGGCAGAGGCCATGGTGGTGGCTCCATTGGAGGCCCTACTAGTGGTAGAGGCTCTGGTAGTGGTTCTGGTGGTGGTCATATCGGTGGTTTTGGTGGTGGCTCCGATGGTGGTTTTGGAGGAGGTTCCTCTAGCCTTTTATCTTCTAATGACCCTATTTTGAACACTCTTCTTCAAAATATGGGTAAGATGCAGAGCTAGTTATCAAGTCTCTCCCAAGCCTCTGCCTAGCCTATCTTCCAACCCTTCTTCCGGTATAGCTCATTGTCAATTGCAATCCTGAAAACTCCCTTCCCTCAAGAAATGGAGATTTCTAAATTTGAGAAATACGATGACAAAGGGGACTCACAAACACATGTGTCCACCTTTAATTCCTTGTGCAAAGACTTCTTCCATCATGATGTGTTGATGGCCAAACTATTCCCTCAATCTCTAAAGGATACAACACTTGAATGGTATTGTTCCTTACTCGATAATTCTATTTTCTCATTTGATCAACTTGTAAACCAATTCCTACGACAGTTCCAAGCTAACATTGGGCTGAAGATGACCTTTTCAGATCTTGTCCAGTGCAAACAAGGAGATAATGAAAACATCACTGATTTTATAGCGTGATATCAAGAAATCTTCTCAAAAATATCATATCCGCTACTCATTTTTGATGTACAGAAGGTTTTCATAGAAAAATTACAAAGGCCTTGGCAAGAGAAGTTTCCCCTTATGGAATACCCTTCTTTTGCACATTTGTGTGTAGCCCTATGAGAGTATCAACAGATGGTGGTTCAGTTTGAGGGATCCTCCTCACTCTCCCATTCTAAATGAAATTCCATTGTATCTATCTCTCAGAAAGGTAAAGTCATTGTGAATGTAGTAGTCGTTGCAGATAACAACAACCTCAAACACAATCCAAAGCTCACGAAGTTATCAAAATCTTATTCCTTCATCTTGAAAAAGTTGTTGAAGGATAATATCTTAACTTTTCCAAACCCTAAGCCTCTTAGGGAAACTTACCCTAATTGGTATGATGGAAGTACCTACTGTCAGTACCATTGAGTTAACAGACATGATACCAAATGATGTATGCACCTGCGTCATGAGATATAGGATCGCATCAAGGATGGTACTATTCATCTCGATGGTAGCAAGAAAAATATAAACAAATCGGTGGAAAAAGTGAATAGTGAATTTAAAATGTACATGGACCCATTTCTGTCACATTCTACTAACGTGATTGTTGATCCCATTGATTCTATCACTCAGCCCGAGGCCTATGTTGACATGGTCACGATCGCTCCTACCACACAACCTGTGCCCAATTCCCTAGATGTGACATTCACATCACATGACTTGCCCTTGAACAACAAGCTCTCTCCCCTCTATATTCCCACTCACCTCAATGGAAACTTTATGACAGGGGTCCTAGTAGACCTTGCGAGTTGAGTGAATGTTATCATAGAGGAGACATTATGGCTTAATTCACTACATAGAAAAGAATATGAAGAAACCAAATCTACCATCCGCATGCATGATGGTATTTGTCTAAAGCCATATGGCTTGATAAATTTGTCTATCCTGGTTGGACCTAGGGCTGTTGAAATAGTTTTCAATGTCATTCTGGAGTCAGATTTGTTTAGGATGAAGTTAGGCATACCTTGGCTAGCTTCCATGAATGGAATTACCTCTGTTATTCATAAATTCTTAAAGTTCTCTCATGAGGGTGTCATGTATGTAGTGCATGAAACTAGATACCAGCCTCTGTTCTCCCATGGGGGATACATGATAGACCACTTTTGGCTCCCCTGATTGGTTGCTTCCTCTAAGAATGGACCTAATTTACAAGAACTACGTAAAGTACAAGATCGGGGGCAAGGGACAACCAAAATTGGCACTTCCTGTAGCACGAAAGTCAACTGCCTCTTCTTCCAAAAAAAGGAAGGAGAAGGTGACCTCCCCTCAAGATGACTCATCTACTCCCCTCTCTTGGGAGGAGTATTGGATGAGCAAGCCTAGCTTTTACCCGTTGATTTTGATGATTCCTCCTTGGAGTAGGCCCAAGAATAGGATATTAGACCTCCCTAACGAACCTCCTCGGCCCTAGTATTATCTATATGACAGAAAGAGAGGCCCCCAAAGGGATTTGATCTGTGGCCTCCTATCACTCCTACTCCCAAAGTAGTAAGTGGGAAGAGGCATGTTGTCGAGGAACTTGAACTGACTCCCCATGTTGTTTCTCAACCAACTCCTCCTACTCCCATTTAGGAGTTTGTTTCTCCACCAAAAATGATGGTAGTGGACACTCCCATGGCTGAGCAAGAGCCTTTTGTTCCTTTGCAACCTTTGGGCTCTGATTTAAAGAGTCACAGGAACTGCGTTGCATGCAAGCGTAAGTGTCGACGAAAGACTCTCATGGCTGAGCAGGCCACCTTCAAAGGAAGGAAGAGGAGATGACCGCCCCTGTATCAGGTCCTCCCACTACATCCTCCTCTGTCCTCCCTTTTGCTTCCATTCAAAACCAGCTCTATATCACTTCTGGCTTCTGCTGTGAGTACGAATACACTTGACCCTAAAAAGGTATAGGTATTCATCGCTCCTTTACTGGAGCCACCTTTGTTGATGTCCCTCCTAGATGTCCGACCATTCCCAAAGCCCATAGATATGACAAACACTTTGGTCATATCTACTGTGGTTCTCTCCTCCTCCTCTTCCTTTGCACCTCTTGCCTCATCTATGGGGAGTTCACCTCCTCCAACGAAGCAAACAGTAAAGAGTGGTCCTTCCAGCAATGGAGGACATAAGAGGAGCCCACCTTCTCCAAAAGGTGGTCCTGTGCTGACTTGTTCTATCCTAGTGACAAAACTGGTCCTGGCTTCTCTTGAGTTCATCACCACTCTCAAATCACTCAGTGAGCCTAATGGTGAATCTTGGGTGCAACCTTCTCCATCCATTGAGGTGAAACATGGCACTCTTGTTAAGTTCATTTTTTAACTCTTTGGATGAGGTTTGGGCCTTGTCGGTGATCTTCACAAATTCGCTGACCTTAACTCCACAAGAGCTCAATGGAGAGGACCTTGCGGGGCCCTCTTCCTTATCCCTTGTTATGGGAGGGTCAACTGCCTCTCCTTTTAACATTCCACCACTGTAGGCTCATCCTCCTTCCCCCTACGATGATCTAGAGTTGGAATTGGACAACCTCTTGGTCGATCAGTGTTAGGGGGAGGCCCCTTCTTTATCTTTAGATTAGATTTGTTTATGTGTGTGTTGTGATGTGTTCTCTCGTGATCATGCTATGTGTGCCTAGATGATCCTTGTCACCCCTATTGATGCTTGAATATAGGCATGGTTTTTGTGTCATAAACCTTCTTCTATTTATATCATCATTCTTCCATTTTTGTGACTTGATTTTTGGCAAAATTGGGGACAATGCAAAGCATTGGGGGCATTTAGGCTCCCCTTCCATGTTGACCCAATTTTTTAATTTTTACTTTGTCTTCTCGTGCATTCTTCACATGGTCTAATATAGTAGGGGTTGATGATAGTTCATTTTATATACTATTACTATACAAACACACACATATATTTATGAGTAGTTCTGACCCTGAAATATCAGGCTACCCCTATGCCCTTTGTTCGTAATGTTTCTTGTGTCCTTTTTCTTTTATCTTTCTCTCTTCTTTGCTTGAGTTGTCCCTCTCGTGTGTGACAATGCTATTCCTTCAACACTTTGATTTTCAAAAAATGCATTCGTTTCCAACGAATATTTTCTCGAGAATCTTCATAAAACCCTTTTCAAGAATCGTATTCTCAACTTGAAACCCTAATGGAACGTAATTCCTTCATCATGGGTTCGTAAAGAGAGAATTGGAGAAGCTTCCTCCAAAGTGGGAACAACTGTGATCTTCCCCTCGCATGGGGCCATATTCTTCCTTTTGAATTCCTTGATGAAGTGAACATCTTTTGAAAGGATTCCTTAATGATGAATTGATTCGAGAAAGAAAATTCTTTCTTTTGAACAACGCATCCTTTGAGTGGACCCCTTCTTTACGTTGGGTTCCCAAGGGAGCCCTTTGAAAGTTTCCAATTTGTTGATGGTTTGTGAGACTGTCCACTTACTTGCATGTATGGCCACTTCTTGACATTTTTAATTTACAAGTAAATATGTTGCTTTGTAGGTACACCTACGAAGCTACTTTTTGACTCTATGGAGTCCACTTTCTAGGGTTTCCTCCATGTGAGAGATCTTGGGGGATACCTCCCTGTAGGTCCATGGGCCTGTAGGGCACTTCCTTTAAGCTTCCTCCATGTGAGAGATCTTGAGGGTGGCTCCCCTATAGGTTTGTGGGTCTATAGCGTACTTTCTCGGGTTTCCTTCATGCAATAGATCTTGGAGGACACCTTCCTTGTAGGTCTGCAGGTCTGTAGAGAACTTTCTTGGCTTCTTCCATGTGGGAGATCTTGGGGGATTCCTCCTTGTAGATCTGCAGGTCTGCAAGGAACTTTTCTAGGTTTCCTTCATGTGAGAGATCTTGGAGGACACCTTCCTTACGAATCTGTGGGTTTTCAAGGTGATTTCTTGGCTTCTTCCATGTGAGAGATCTTGTGGGTTTCCTCCTTGTAGGTCTGTAGGCTTGTAAGGTGCTTTCTTTCTTTAGCTTCATATTTTTGTGGGCTATGAAGTCCTTTGCTTTTCCTGCACTCTTGAGTTTGCTAGATCACGGTTTGCTTCCTTGACAATTTAGGTATATGTTTCTAACTCTACTACTTCTAATCTACTTTACCGAAGCACTCATCAGTATTTGTGCTCACTAAAGTGGGGGAAAAATATATAGGAGTGAATTTGCACGCCTTTTTTCCTTCCCCACTTTAGAAAACCAAATTTCAAGGCTAAATTCCACATAAGCCTGCTGTCTTTGTTCCACTTGGTGTTCATTTTGTGTGTCGGCAAAGGAATAACTTTTGGGGACGCCCACGCGATGCATAGACTTCTGTGCGACACACTTCCATCCTTGGCAGATTCCCACGTTTGGAGCCTGTATTACACTTCTCATTGGAAGTTGACTTATAACGCCCTCTTCAACTGACCGACTTGAATATGGACATTTTCTTTATTCCTCCTTCAAATTCACTCCTTCCTCCATTTCATCCTTCTAGAATTCAACTTAATCTTCTACACAATATTCTAAGCACTCAACTTGATCACTCTCCAAGCATTCTAGAATTCACTTTCAGTCTTTAAGCAACACTTCACACTCCATAGAAACAACAATATCACTCCATCAACTTAGTAGAGCAAGTTTGGAACAACAACACTGTAATAGGGGCTTGAGTCCTCTCATTTTCTCCTCCATTAGCTTGCGAGCTCTAGGTGGAGGTGGTAAGATTTCTACTCCTCTCCTCTACTATTTGGTTGAGTAGCACATGACTTTTTGTAGTGTTTTATTGTTCTTTACTTCATTCCTTTCTTTATCATACTATTTCTCTATTGTTGTAAAATTTGTTGTCTATGGAGGTGGAGACACCAAAATGGGGGTCTGGCTGAGGCAAATCCCTATACAGCCACCCAAAATTTTTCCTCTTTATTTTATGTAGGTGGATGTGCTTCTTGGAGCTAGCTGGCGAACAAGCCTTTCTATGAGATCATACTTGTCACCCTAGCTTTAATCTACTTATTTGATCATATTTGTCTATACATTTCATATTTTATAGTGTTATTTTGTTCTCCTAAAAACTACTAGCTAGGCCGTTAGTCCATTTTCTAGTGTTCAACCTTGGTTTTTTAGTCCTCTCATTGTACAAACGCCAGTACACCTAAGAGATGCCAACACACCTCCCTGTCATCCCAAAAACGTGCTTTCATCCTTGGGCAAAGAGCTTCCTAAGGCATAGTGTTGAGCCTAAAAACTGGCTTGCCTAACCCAATTTTGAGTTTCGGGTTTGTAGAGTGGTTGAAGGACCTTATAGTCCTCATCATTCTCGTCCCTCATTCCAAAAATCCCTTTTAAGCTAAGGTAAGTTAGTTCAACCTTCAACTCTTGGTTCTCCATGACCTAGGGCCTCGAATGTGGTTGGTCCTCCTCTCTTACAGAAACAATGCCCTTCATAATGTGCAAAATAAAATATAAACACTTTTTCATGACCTAAAGTATTCATTAATTACAATAGTGAAAATTTAGGTCAAATATTGTCAAACCTTCACTGTATCACCATAGAGACTTCCAAAAATTCCACAAATCTCTGCATCAAGAGATTTCTCATTGAATATTTCACCAATTGATCAAACAAACCAACCTATACATGCACCAGTATGTTGAAGACTTCATTATCTCATATTTGATAGTGGTTTTGAACTTTTCTGTTAAACATTTCCTTGAGCCAATGCTCTCTATGTATTTTTCAGAGGAAACAGTTGCACCAAGGTTTGGCACACATTTATTCTTTATATTATTCTCTTCCTTTTTCTTCCAAATCTTTTTCATCTCCTTTTTCACCTCAACCGGATCAATCTCCTTTTGTGGACCAGAAGGTTTCACATTCTTTCATCTATAAAACTTAGCTATGTGTCCAGGTTTATTACATTTATAACATGTGACACTTTGTTGTGGAGAAAACTTCTTTCCATTTTATATCTGCATTCAAAAGCCTTATGCCCAAATCTATTGCATGTATAATAGTAAGCAATGAATTATTGAGACATCATACCATTATTGTAACCATTCATCATTTTTCTTCTACATTCATTAGCCTTATGACCAAATATATTTCATGCATAGCCATGACCAAAAAATGATTGAAAGTTTTGATTCATCTTGCTTCTACATTCTATAGCTCTATGTCCAAATTTATTGTAGTGATAACAGTGACCATTAAAACATGGGTACCTTTGTGTAGCTATTTGTCTAATAGGAGGTCTCTTGAAATATTTCTTCTTGTTTTTGACATGTTTGATATTTCTCTTCTTATCTCCAGTCTTCCTTTGTTCATCATTCTTCCTTTTAACATTATTTAGAGTCTAATTTTCCTTTGAGATTTCTCCTTTTCAAACCCTAATCCTTTTTTGTCCTTAAAGATTTTTTACTAGCAAGCATATCATCAAGCAAGGTGGAGCTCTTCTTGAATTTTTCCTCTTGACTCTTTTATTTCTCCAAAAAATTTCCTCAAAGACAACTTCTTCAAGCTTCGAGCATTCTATAGACTTGTCTTTCAATTTGGCATTTAAGCAGTCTTCAACTCTTTTTCCTTCATCAACTTGCACCTTTAGATTAGTGATTGTATCATTTGATTGTTTAAGCTACTCATTGGTTTCCTTGAGTTGTTCTTTAACTTTCTTGACTTGATTCATCAACTTCTTGATGCACTCATCTACTTCCTTAATATTTTCTTTCATATCTTTATTCTCATGTTTTTCTTTATCTATATCATCAAGAGTAGATCTGAGTTCTCCTTCCATGTCAACTTCATAGTCTTCTTCAATAAACCCTTCCATTATTATTTCTTTCAAAGGGATACAATACCTCCTAGTTGTCATGAGTTCAACCTCTAAGATCTACCTCAACGATTAAGCCAATTGAAGGAACCTTGCTTTGATACCAATTTTTGAACATCTAGAATACTGAGAGGGGGGGTGAATTAGTATTCCCTAAAATTCATTAATTTAAAAGTGCATTCAAAGCATCTCATTAAACTTGTAGAAATGGAAAGAAACAATTAAAGAATGCATCACAAGAATCAAAACAAGAACACCAATTTTATGTGGAAAACCCTTCAAAGGGAAAAATTGCAATGAGGATTATCTCACAATATATCATAACTCGTTACAACATATTACATGAGGCTCACTACAAGATGGGATCACTGCCCAGAGGATTCACTTCCCAAGGAAGATCACTTCTTCTAGAATTATAAAAGAAATAGAAAAGAGTGGCTCACTGCCATATTTTTAACCCATAACAATGCATCTACAATATGCTCAAGAAATAGTTCCAATTAGGCTTAGTAAACTAACTTTACACACTTCATACTTCACCACTAACACCTTTCCTACTTCACACTCTTTCTCATTCACATCTACATCATCATCACTTATTCAACACACACTCAATTGACCTTTTATATATATATGTATATTACCCCAACACTCATATCATCAATTAGGTTGGCCTAATTAGATGAAACATGTGACACCATAACTTATCCAGTCAAAAATCCATCATACATACCTTGTAGAAGAAACCAAAATGTGTTCTTCACAAAAATAGGTCAAAATAACCTATAATCAATCCTATGAATCCGCTTCATACTTAACTTAATATTGCACAACCCCAAAACCCTTAGGTCAATATCACACAACAAAACTAGATAAGAAACAATTGAATGAACCAACTGTTCATTCACAACTTAACGCGCGAACCACAAAACCACATAAAACTCAGAGTGCACATTCATCTGACATCTCCAAATACTTCCTAAAATCCAAAAAGTTTAATGATGATGTGTGATAGAATGTGGAGTATTCCAATATGAACTTTGCAACTATAACCATGTATTTACTTATCTTGATACTCTACATCAATATCTTCAGTTGTGGAAGACTTAGAACCCTAAAATTTTGGATATACATAATTTCAATAAATATCATTATTACCTCAAAACCATATGACATGATATTGTAGTGTGGAGCAATGTGAACCACAAAACTAATGCTCTATTACATATCACTATCTCAATCTGGGACTTAGCTAGTTTCCCAACAACACTTGATCAGCTTCGAACTATATGTTTACTAATGAACCATCACTTCTACAGTGGGTTGCTATCAATGACAACACCATACATTATCATGCTCATTTTTCCAACATCACCCACATGCTAATGGGGCAAGTGAAGCATTGAACAAAATAATTGGGAAAACCCTTGCCAAAATGTGTGATGGGAATAAGACACATTGGGATATAAAAATACCCACGATACTCTAGGCATACCACACATCATATAAAAGGACCAAAAAATTCACTTAATTTCAATTATTCTATGGTAGTGACAATACAATCCCTATGAACTTTATAGTCCCCAACCTACATACCACAATCACCTTGGATTTGGAAGATGACCCATACCTCAGTCAATGATTAGAATATTTAGATAAATTAGATGAGTATAGAAAAATTGCAATTTATAATCACCAACTAGAGTGCCAGAGACAAAAAGCATGGCATTATAGGAACTTAAGATTGAGAACTTTCAAAATAGGGGATCTGGTATTACTTTATGACAAAAATTTCAAGAAACAAGGGAAATTAAAGATTAGATGGATAAGACAAATGATTGACACCTTTATGGTTAGATATGTAAATTGTGAATGCCTCAAACATTACCACTTACCGACATACTAAAAACATAAAATAAAGGAAACCATATCATAGTGTATATTATGTATTATAGTTCAGAATCATAAAAACATACAAAAAAATTAACACCCAAAAAGAAACCCATCACATCAGAAAAATAAATCAGCTAGAAAAACCCATGTAGTGATAAACAACATTAAATACACTACCACCCACTTGCCTATTTAACACTTCACTTTTACTCCAAACATCACTTGTCTCGTATAATTTTTACATTGTGTGCTCAATCAACTAAAACCAAACCCTAGAAGCTCTCTACAATCTGCAAAATTTTCCAATAAAATAATTCCCACCCCAACTATAGTTAAAATCTCTTAGAATCCTCAACCAAAATACTAAAAAACTCATATAAGGCTCTAGAAACAGATAAGGATGGGGCATTCTCTCAGATACCCCACAATGTGGTATACCTAGATGATATTCGCCAGTAAATTCATGAATAAATTATAGAAATTAATCTCACCAAGTTTGAGAAGCTCTGCAAAACACTCCTCCAAGATGACGAGAAGACATACAAAGAATAATACACAGAGATTAGTCAAAAAAAGATGGATATTAGGAAATAATATCTAGACTTCTAGGATGAAGATGTGTGGGTGAGAATTGTACTAAGATGAGTGCATGATGAGTTTAAGTAACTATAAAAACCCTATCAGATCACAAAAGAGGAAATTCACATGGTGATGGGGCTCAACATGGTAGGAAGCATCCTCACAATGAAGTACATCAAGATTAACAAGGTGCACCAACTAACTGAAGAAACCCCTGACAATCAAAGTATAAACATAAAAACAACCACAAATGATGGAGTCTACTACACTACAATAGGGATTATGTATAAAGTCTACTATGCCAACTAAGAGGACTTGGAAACAACCACTAAAATTCATACATCCTACCAAATGGTGGTGGAGGGAAAATGTTTCGACCTCTGTGAGCTCATGCAAGAGCAATTGATGGAGAACATCTAGAAAATAAAAAATCCAAGTACCACTTTTTATATGGTACATTATTGATATGTTTAATGTTTTATTTTATTAAAGAGTTACCCACCTTCAAAGGAAAAGTTTGGAAATGGTGGAGGCTTAGATTAAATACCACATTCACCAATTCTCGTACGTCTTGTCCTAAAAAATCACATATTGGGGGTTTTTCAAGACCTTCTAGGAATAAATACAAGAAAGGGAAAGGATCCACCATGAGTCCACCACCAAGTACACCAACACAATAACCTTCATATTCGATATGCACTACACATATATGGAGGTGATAGAACTACACATAGTTTTGGTACCGTGGCTACCATATGAGCTGAAAGCACAAGAGATGGACACTTATGCTGCTACCTTGCATGGAAAACCTAAGGATCCTAATGTAAATTTTTGGACCTTACAAAGAGGTAATCGAGAGAAAAATCACTAAAGTGGCATAGGAAAATTTGGAAAAGAATAAAGAGAAACTCCACAAATAGTCGGGAATATTAGAAGGGGGGTTCACTCAATTCTCTATTACCGTACTATGGTAAGAACCCTCCTACAAAATAAGGTCAAGAAGGCTTCAAAGCTCCTCATTGAGTAACTTAGAAGGCTCAAACACATTTGCATAGATAGTATCCACACTGAGGAAACCACCGCAAGTCACCCTAGAAAAGAAGCCTCAATAAGAAAATCCCAAACAAATGGCTAAGAGGAAAATGGAGGAGAGAGAAAAGGAAGAAATGGAAGAGGTAGAAGTAGAGGAGATAACAAAGGGTGAAGAAGAGATCAAGAAACCTATCAAGAGGAGGAAGAGAGGTTAATACACTTTGTCACCTACTTCTCAAGTGACTCCAGAGCAACCCCAAACACCAATTGACATCTTAGCGACTACAAATTCCATCCTCCATTTTGGGATGCTACCATAGGTACTCAACATGTATGAGGAAGCAAATGAGGAAAATGAAGGAATGATAATACAATGCCTTCTTTATTATGTCAACAAATCCAACAAAGGGATGGATGAAGCTATGAAGGACTTTCTAGAGGATATAATTACAATAATACAAGAAAAGAGGGCACACAAACTCAATAAAGAAGAAATAAGGGAGAAGGCCATCTCCATGATCGTTACAAACATCACAAAAGATAAAAAGAAGGCACTATCCCAATCACAAGTTGAGGAACTCCAAACAAAAGAGAGAGTGGAAAAATTCATGGAAGAGGATTTAGAGAACATAGAAAAGATTTGGAAAGACACCGAGGATGTCACTAGAATTTTTTTTGAGGAGATAATAAAGAATAACACGAAAGATGTAGAAGGAACACACCTACTAGAGAATAATCCCACAAGGGAAGATGATAAGGGTGAAGATACTAGAATACAAAAACATCTACCTCCACAATAGCTACCATCAAGAACTTCCTAGTATAACAGTAACAAATCCAAGCAGTTCCATCATTGTAGCTTCTACAAGTACCAATGGTAGGTTCACATATGGAATTTTCTAACATTTACCCACTATCGAAGATACAATTGGGAGATATTATCCACACCACCACAAGGGAGGAATAGCTAAGTGAACATGTAAAAATAGTGGAGAAACTACAAGATGTAGTAGATACGCTGTAGAATTCCATTCCCTACCTACCATGGAGTACTTCACTTCCCATACCCTAACAACTCAAACAATTGGTGGATAGCCTATGTATAGGAGAGAATTTGTACCACCTTTGAAAATTCCCCTTTCACATCCTCACCTTAAAAAAATTTAATTTGACCAAGTAATTCCACATCCTCATTCCATACTCCTTCCACTTGGCACTTGTTTTTATTGTCGGTGGGGAATTTTTGTAGGGGATGCGAGCACGACGTGCGTATGTCTGTGTGGCACGCTACCATCCTGACAAGATTTTTGCCTCTAAAATATGTAGAGGTGTTACGTTCTCCATTGGCAACGAAGCGTAATGTATTTATTCCTTCCTGTCAACCTTTGAACGACTCTTTCCCTCCCAGACCTTCTTCAAATGGCTATCTTTCACTTTCAATCCATCTTCTTGGAAATTCTTGATCTTCTACACACTAATTTGATCTCCTTCACATTCTCTACACATTTATTCGCTCTAGCTTCATGTTTTTCTCCATACTATTTCTACTTGTTGCACTATTGGTTTCACGATTCCAACAATCACAAAATTCTTCACATCTACCACAAAAGTTGTAACTTTGTGTTTTGCAAGACTGCTTTCGGTGTTGTTGTAGCTACATCGACTTTGCCATAGTTGTAGACTTGCCTTCCTCGCTCAATGGCCTTGAGTGCCTTTTTTCGAGGGTGGTAATGCTTTCATATTACTACTTAGTTAGATTTGAGTAGCATAGTTCTTCTTGTAGTATTCCAAATTATTTTCCTTTCCAACATACTTTCTTTATCATATTTCTACATATATATCTATCTAGTTGTCCATGGAGGTGGAAACACCAAGAAGGGGGTTTGACTGCTATAAACCCCTATATAGCCACAACATTTTCCACTCTTGGCTATGTGTAGGTACACATTCGTGTGGAGCTTGCTAGTGAACTAGACCCTTCATGAGTTCATTTCCACCACCTTTGTTCTTGTTGTTTTTATATCATATTTTCTACCATTTTAATCATTTTTCTATTTATCATTCTAGTTAGGACTTCAAACCTCAATCGTTAAGTTGTCAGTAAGTTCATTATACCTTTCACTGTCTTTTTTCACTTTCTATCTGTATGGATTCCATCAAACTTGTGAGATGCTAGTGTGTCACACTATCGTCCCTAATCTACACATTGTTTTCCCTGGCAAAGAGTTGTTTGAGCTACATTTTGGGTTCCAAAAACCTGCTTGCTTAGTCCCACCAAAACTCTCAAGTAAGTAGAGTGACAAAAGCACTGAGAGTGATCTTCATTCTCTATCCTTGAAATTCAATGTATGTCCAACTTGAGGTAGATTAGGGTAGCCTTCCACTCTCAGCTCTCCATGACCTAGAGCCTTGGTGTGGTTGGTCCCCATCCTCTACATTTTGGTGAAACTAATGTGAACCATTTTGGTTATGTTTAGCAATGCTAAAAGACCCTTTCCTCGTATCCTAGGAGTATTGTGGGTGTGAGTGTTGTGAGGCACCTAGCTTTGTAAGCCAACCTATGACCCCTAGTGACATAGCTAGAAGGTTCCTTAAGCATTGAGGAACAGAACCTTGAGTAGGTCATCGTCTAGTTGTGAAACCCTTGAAGGATCTTGTGAAAGTTTTGTCTAGTGTATGTAGAAATCGCATCCTTTTTGCATCTACCCATCCCATTTGCACAACCTTCAAGTGGATCTCCTACCATAACTTTCACCTCGTAGGATTTTTTTATGAATTATAATAGAAAACCATCTCTCTTATACATCCCCACACGTATCAACAAAAACACAGTAACAAGTGTTCTTGTTGACCCTACATGTTGAGTGAACATCATTACTTAGGAGATCGTGCTAATTAATTTATTACACAAGGTTGGATATAATGAATCTAGGAGCACTATTCATACACATGATGTGATTTTCATCCCTCCCATCGATTGCATCACCTTGTCAGACCTACTTGGACCTAGATTTATAAATACACTTTTTGACATTATCTTGGGATCTGAGCTCTTCAATGTGAAACTAGTATCCCCTGGTTGGTCGCTATGAATGCAATTACCTTGGTAGTTCATAAGTGTCTAAATTTTTCCCATGAGGGTATGGTGCATGTATTCCATGACATTGGCTATAAACCATCGATTTCATGTGGGGGATACTCACTGGATCACTTTTGGCCTACACCTGTCAGTCTGCTTCCTCCTAGGATAGACCTCTTGTACCAAACTTATGTAAAGTACAAGAGTGGGGGCATAATGCCTAAGGTGAGATACCCTCCTTCTCCCTATTCCATTTGACATAGAGGTTGTCTCAAGGTAGACAGTGAGATTTCCTTGGCTCAAAAAAGGGAAGAAGAGAAGTGTGTGCAAGGCCCTTATCCTTCTTCTATTGTTTTTCTTATCACTTCCTCTTGCCTTGTTGTGATGTCATCAACTTATGCTCCTAGGCATTTAATAGAGATTTTGATGTTGCCCACTTAGCAAAAGCCCAAGCATCTAGTGTTTGAACTTCCCATCTTACCCACAACGCCTCAGCCCATTCAGTATGGTAAGGGGAAGGGTCCTTGTGGAGCATCTTCTATGTCTCAGCCTCCTCAGCCTCCTGCTACTCCTTCCTCTCAAGAAATGAATGGGAATATGCCCACCGCCGAGGCATTGGAGTCTACTCCCCCCATTTTTGTTCCATTATCCTCTCAATCTCTCCCTCCTATTCTCATCTAGGAGCCTCTCCCTCCACAGAAAATGGTTGTGATGGATACTCGGATGGTCAAACAAGATTCTTCCATCTTGTCTCAACCTAGAGACTATATCTCTCAAAGTTGTAGAAACTTCCTTGCACATGAGTGCAAGCATCAGAGAAAGGATCTAGACATTGAGCAGGCCACCTTGTAGAAGAAGGAAGAGGAATCAATAGCTCTTGCTTCAACACCTTTTGTTATCTTCTCCTCCTCCCTCTTCTCTGCTTTAGTTCCTTCAACTTCAATATTGCTTTTGGCTCTCTCCATGAGTGTGAATGATCCTCACCCAAAGAGGGTGTAGGTGTTTATCACTCCTTCAGTTGAGCCACCCCTTTTGATGTCCCTTCTAGACTTTCCACCATTCTCAAAACCTGTGGACATGTCGAATACCTTGGTGTTCTCCACGGTTTTCTCCTCTTCCTCCACAGCCTCTGCTTCATTTGTGGGGATCTCACATCACCCAATGAAGTGAAAAAATGGAGGATGACCTTGCAAGCAATGGGGTTTGGAAGAAGGGCTCACCTTCTTTGGAGGGTGGTTTTACATTGGCTTGTGTCATCCTAGTGACCAAGGAAGCCTCAATGTCCTTAGAGTTTGTCACTGCTCTTGAGTCATTCGATGAGCCTAGCAGTGGATCTTGGGTGCCACCTCCCTTGTCCATTGAGTTAACACATGTCACTCTTGTGAAGTGCATGTTTAACTCTATGGATGAGGTCCCAACCCTATAAATGATCTTCGTGAAATCGCTAAATTTCACCCCACAAGAACTAAGTGGAGAAGTCCTCGAGGGGCCTTCTTCCTTGGATCTTGTTGTGGGAGGGTTGGATGGTTCCCCCCTTGATATTCCACCATTTTAAGCTCATCTTACCTTCCTATATAGTGATCTAGATTGGGAGAACAATGACCTCTTGGTTGATGAGGACTAGGAGGCGCCTCTTCTCTATCTTTGGATTATATTGTGTGTTGTGTTGTGTTCCCCCATGCTTGTGTTATGTGTTCCTAGATGACCCTTATCACCCTTGTAGGTGCTTGGATGCAAGAGTTTTTTTATGTCATAAAACTTCCTCTATTTTTCACATCAGTCTTCCTCTGTTGTGTATTGATTTTTGAAAAATAAGGACGATGCAAAGTGTTGGGGACAATTAGGCTTCCCTTCCATGTCGACCCAATTTTTTATTTTTATTTTGTCTTCACATGCCTTCTTCACATGGTCTGATATAGTAGGGGGTTGATAAAAGTTCATTTATATATATTATTATACTTATCTATTTATATTTATGAGTAGCTCTGACCCCAAAATATCAAATCACCCCTATCCCTTGTTCATGATGTTATTGTCTCCCTTTCTTTTTATCTTTCTCTCTTCTTTGCTTGTTTCATGATGTTGTGGTTCTCATGTGTTGTCCCTCACGTGTGCAACAACATTACCATTATTACATCTCGCTATGTTCCATGGGCCACAACATCACTTTTTTATTCTTGCTTTTCTCTCCTTATGATGTTGCACGCCTTTGTGTTTGGTATGCACCATCCCAAGGGGGGGGCTCTCACACTGCTTCAATTTTTAGAAAACACATTCGGTGGCCAATGAATCTTTTCTTGAAAATATTTTCAAAATATTTTTAAAAAATAACATTCATCAACAAGGACCCCTAATAGAATACTTTTCCTTCATCATGGGTTCGTAAAGAATGAATTTAAAAAAAATTCCTCTGAGGGAACACCTTCTCCTATAGGTGAAGTTATGACCTTCCCCTTGTGAGGGGTCCTTCTTTTTGAATTCCTTGATGAAGTGAAATATTTCAAAAGGATTCCTTGATACTGAATTGATTTGCAAAAAATACTCTTGTACTTTCAAATTGAGCTTCCCTTGAGTGGACTATGTCGGCCTCCTACAATGATTTTAATAACTAAGCCTTACAACCATGATTCAGAGATTGGACATCTAACATGAATAGTTATCTCAATCATTATGAAGGTGCATTTAAATTTTCAACACAGGGACATGAAGTTGAAATGGGCCAACACAGTATGTGCACTAGGAACTCTCAAGTAGCCATTTCTAGTCTATAGCTAAGAAACACAATACTGAAAGCAAATTGCTTGAAAAGGGAATAAAGCAAATACTAAACATCTACCAACAACTATGCTAAGATGAAATGCATAATAGGAATAAAAGATCTGAGCAAAAAACAAGAAACTACTCTGTTTGCTTTAGTTGTAAGAACAGACTTAGAATGAACTTCTAGTGGCTGCAGGAACACTCGATGCCAAATTTTTAAATAAGTACTAAAAAAAGTATTATTAAACTAATGCTAAACTAATAAAATGGATTAGTCACCAAGTGGCCTCCCTTGGATAAGTATCCTCTAAACTAACAAGAAATCAAGTGCTCAAACTCAGGACTTTATTTCATTCACTGTAAATCATGTGTACAAAGAGTAATGTATTGAAACTGGAGAATGAGTACAATATCAAATTGTGCAACCTCTTCCTCTCCTATCACTCTTGAGGAAGGAGCATTAGATTATTACTTATACTATGACTAAAACAAGGTAGCCAACTCCACGACTGGTAGGACGCCATTTAGGGAAAACAGGGGAAAGTGGAGCGATGGTGGTTACGCATGCATGGAATCTGGTCACACATGCAAGTCATAGGTAGACCCAACACAACAGTAACATCCATGCATGCTCAATCATTATGGTCCACAATAAGGTGGTTACGTTCAGTTTGTATGAAGAATCTTTGTTGCCAACTACCTTTGACTTGGAGCGATTCCTCAGTTGGACATTATGGAGCATGCCCAGCTGGCGGTGTCTTCCTCAACTTAGCACATTTAATCTGCATGGCAAGGTCAATACGCATAATAACTGCACATCTATAACCACTCTAAGAAACATTCATTAACCACATGCAAAATCAATATAGATAGTTCACATATTATACCAAATGTCATTAAAGCTTGCAGGGATAAGATAATATTAAATGGCAGTGGTTTGAGAGAAACATTATGCCAATACCAACACTTAAGCATTAAATTTCATGAAATCAATGAGCAAATAGACCGTAGATTCTACCCAATACTAGACCAAAAGCTAGGCTCATCACTCCCCCCAACCTAACATTTTGCTGGTCCTCCAACAAGGGAAGAATTGTTCTTCTACTTGGTCAAAGTTCTGAAATTCGGAACTAAGAGCTGCTTAACATTAGTGGCTGCAATACGTGAATCAGGATCCTAATAGAATCTTCCCATTCTACCAAACCTGCTCCATCTCTACCTCTCTGCAATAACATCATCCTAGTAATATCTGAAATATGGCATAGGCCACATGAGCATAGGTAGCTGAAAATTTAGTGGAAGCCAATGTCATCCTTGTGTTCTCCCAATCTCAATATACCTCTCAATTCTTTTCAATGTTGTAGCATAATTGTGGATGGAATAAGGCTCAACTTGTTTCAGCTCATCAATCAAACTATTGCATCTATGGGATAAATATGTCCTCATGGTGTCCTCATTTTTTGTTGTATTTACCTCATACTTAGTGTAAGCTACCTCAATTTAGGGCATAATCATATTGCCATAATTTGGTATGAGCAACATTCTGTGCCATTCTTTGTAAATGTCCCTTGGGTTGCTCAATTCAACTCTAATATGCAGAGGGATATTAGAATCCAATTATTTATAGGCACCATGTTACTGACCCCAACTAATTTCATTTTGTACCTAAGACATAAATGCTCTCAATTGAATATCTCCAACATACAACAACGGATTCCAATCATGGTATTTTGTGACAACATAATTATATAAATAAAATTCACATAGCAAATTCTTCATTTCACGAGAGGCAATCCTATAAGAATTGAATAATTCCATGGGAGTGTCAATAGAAGGATTCAAACTTGAGGAAATTCTTGTCATCTTAAAAGAGAGATACTTCTCTTTTAGGAGCAAAGCATAGACCCTTGGAGGATCTCTACATTCCATAATATTTGGTGCTAAAGTTGTCGTATCATCTATCCTCTGCTTCAGGGTGTAAATTTCAGCATCCTTATTCTCAATTTCCTCATCCTTCTTTTGGATTTCCTCCTTCAATTTCCATTTTTCCTTTTTTCCATTCTTCTTCCCTCCTTTGTATTTCTTTCCATAGATTTAGAATTGTTGCATGTATTGTAAAACTAGGAGGATTATGAATGCCTACTAGTCTTTTTATTGATGGCAACTCCACATATAGCACTATTTGCACAGAATTAGGCTATCCAGCTATCTTCGACTGCAAGGGTACTGTTTCTTCTTCCTTTTTCTTCAAGGACTCCTATTCGGGTTCTAGTTGTTCCTACAAGACTTCTTGTTCATGCTACAAGACCTCTTGCTCGTGCTACAGGAAGTCCTAATTTTTCTCCAATTCTCCTACGATGTTGGAAATATCAACCAGTGTTATATTTTTTGCTTTCTTAAATACGTCTCCTTCTTCTTCAACATTCTTCTGCTCCATTGGAGCTTCAGGGTCCTCATGTGAGGTCTCACCAAGTTTAGGGCTTTCCTACAAAGGCATACCAATCACATGCCCGACTAGTTTTGATTTTCTGGGAGGTCTCTCACGTTTTCCTTTGGTTGCAGGATGAATAGTATCAACCTTCCTCTTCTTAGAACTTGGCACTTTTATTGCAACAAATTGTGTTTTAACTTTTCCTTTTCTCATTTCTACCTCTCTGTCGTGCCCTAGTTTTCATGAGGTTTTCAATTGGAACTTCATCATTAAAATCTGAGGAAGAGCTTCCTTTTTCTAAGTGATCAGTTTTAGAAGAACTAATTTCTATAGCTTCTTCTACTGCAAGAAGATTCACACTAGAGCCAACACAAAAATTTGAAGCACTAGGAATGGCTTCAGTCGTGCTTACTCTCCTGCTAGACCGACGGGATTGAGGTATAGCTCTAGGTGGCAAGTGCTCAACATTGACAAACTCTTCCCAGCAATAATTTTGACCAACATTGATAAAGTCTTCCCAAATCATTCTAGATACATCATGCAGAGACTTTTCAAATAGCAATTTGATCAAGCAATGGTGGGAAACATAATTATCCCTACCTTTTTGGGTCTCGGTTGCCATGATTGAGAGAAGATTATACAGTACATTGGGAACATTGTGTTAGAGTAATAAGTTATTATGCTTAATTAATTATATCATATTGATTAATTAATTAAGTCACTTATTCCTCTTTGTTACTTAAGCTAAACTTAGGCACATTAATAATTAATTAATTATTAATTATTAAGTGTGCACACTAGGGTTTCATTTAGGGTTTCCCTTTTAGGGTTTCTTGATCTCCTTCATAAGGATTGATCTCTTTTGTAATCATTGATTCTCTTAATGCATTTTTACTGAGAGGTTTACGAACATCTTCTTTGGTTCTTCATATCTTTTGCATGTGATAGGTATCCATCTTGCATGCTGGTGATCTTGGTTTTCTAACATGGTATCAAAGCAAACCTGCAACTGCCTGTTTGTGATCTGAAGATATGACCTTCGTGAGTTTCTAATGCAAGGGTTTCCACAGGGATCTTTTTTGCAAGATTTGGGGTAGCCTATTTTTGGGGCACTTTGAGCAGAAACGGAGGTCACCATTATGTTCACAACGGCCAAAAACCCTAAAAATGCCCTTCGTTTCGTCGATTTCTAAGCAGTTGGTCCAGAAGGCAAAAAAAAATTCTCTGGGGGTCGTACGGCCTCCCCAGCATGTCTTTCAATGCACGAAAATTGAAAAAAATTGAAAAAATGTGGTTTTTTGATCCGTGGGTCGACGCCTCCAGTTCTAATGAGATCCGCCACCCAACGGTCACCGGGCGGCCACCGCACCACCACCGCCACCGGCCTGTGCATAGCCCCCGCGGGCTCCTTTCAGCTCCACCCAGTCATATGGACGGCCAGGGCCCTCCACTCAGCCCCTAGCCGGTCTGAGCCCCCAGCCAGGGTCCTATGGTGGACCAAAGGTTACCGTGCCAGGCCCCCGGCCAACTCCAGCACCCAGCCCCTGGTCATATCAGCGACCAAGAGCTCTGTCAATTTTTTTGTAGGAAAGCCAATTTTTTGTGGCGACGGCCAAACAGCACTCAAATTTAGGCCCATGACTTGCTGACATTAGCATGACGTCACCCGGCCATATGGCCCTCTTTGCCCCTCCTAGCCCTAATTTGCCCTAATAGAGCAATTTTTTTCTTTTAGTCATAACTTGGGCATACAGTATCAAAATCGAGCAAACGAGATTTCGCTGGAAAGTTGGTTCCGAGAACTTTCCAATAGTACTGTTTATTTTTTAGTATTTTACTGTTTTCCTGCATTTATTTCTGTTTGAAGTAAGATGTACTTTTTATGCTTCCGAGCTCATAACTTTTTGCCAGGATCTCCGATTTTTGCTATCTTTGCAGCATTGGAAAGGTATTAAGGAGCTCTATGTTATTGTCCATGAACTTTTTCTATATCTATCCTAGGTTTATCACTTAGTCCAGATTTGGCCCGATGGGTTGTTTGGAGATTACTTGGATGTTTTGACAGTTGGGAGAGTGCATCTTGCATCTTTGCACTTCATTTTCAGTAATACATCATTCAATAATTGCTTGCTGCTTCATAGATTCCAGAGTTGTTCCCGTTTGGAGTTTTTGAGTGTTCCATGACATCGGGTCTGCTGTTGCTTTATCATGATTCCTTGAGTCAATTAGTGACTCTCATCCGATTTCAGTAGTAAACAGAAGAATCTTTGCTTGCTTGCCAGTATCAGGTTCCAGTGTTACTCTATAGAGTTCTTCCAGTGCTTCTTTGTAGCATGACATCTCATTGTAGGGGGGTTTTGTTCCATTGGGTTTTTCCTTCTCTATTCCATTCTTGCATTTGTAAATGGATACCTGATCAGGCCTAGTTGTCGGGACCCATCTTTGCTTTCATGCATCTTATTCTAGTGTTTTAGCTTCTTCCTAAGTTCATCTTAAGGGGAGGTGTTAGAGTAATAAGTTATTATGCTTAATTAATTATATCATATTGATTAATTAATTAAGTCACTTATTCCTCTTTGTTACTTAAGCTAAACTTAGGCACATTAATAATTAATTAATTATTAATTATTAAGTGTGCACACTAGGGTTTCATTTAGGGTTTCCTGATCTCCTTCATAAGGATTGATCTCTTTTGTAATCATTGATTCTCTTAATGCATTTTTAATGAGAGGTTTACAGAACATCTTCTTTGGTTCTTCATATCTTTTGCATGTGATAGGTATCCATCTTGCATGCCGGTGATCTTGGTTTTCTAACATGGTATTAGAGCAAACCTGCAGCTGCCTGTTCGTGATCTGAAGATATGACCTTTTAGTGAGTTTCTAATGCAAGGGTTTCCACAGGGATCTTTTTTGCAAGATTTGGGGGTAGCCTATTTTTTGGGGCACTTTGAGCAGAAATGGAGGTCACCATTGTGTTCACAACGGCCAAAAACCCTAAAAATGCCCTTCGTTTCGTCGATTTCTAAGCAGTTGGTCCAGAAGGCAAAAAAAATTCTCTGGGGGTCGTACGGCCTCCCCAGCATGTCTTTCGATGCAAGAAAATTGAAAAAAATTGAAAAAATGTGGTTTTTTGATCCGTGGGTCGACGCCTCTAGTTCTAATGAGATCCACCACCCAACGGCCACCGGGCGGCCACCACACCACCACCGCCACCGGCCTGTGCATAGCCCCCGCGGGCTCCTTTCGGCTCCGCCTAGTCATATGGATGGCTAGGGCCCTCTACTCAGCCCCTAGCCAGTCCGAGCCCCTAGCCAGGGTCCTATGGCAGACCAAAGGTTACTGTGCCAGGCCCTCGGCCAACTCCAGCACCCAGCCCCTAGTCATATCAGCGACCAGGAGCTCTGTCAATTTTTTTGTAGGAAAGCCAATTTTTTGTGGCGACGACCAGACGGCCATCAAATTTAGGCCCATGACTTGCTGACATCAGCATGACGTCACCTGGCCATATGGCCCTCTTTGCCCCTCCTAGCCCTAATTTGCCCTAATAGAGCAATTTTTTTTCTTTTAGTCATAACTTGGGCATACAGTATCAAAATTGGGCAAACGAGATTTCGCTGGAAAGTTGGTTCCGAGCACTTTCCAGTAGTACTATTTATTTTTTAGTATTTTACTATTTTCCTATATTTATTTTTGTTTGAAGTAAGATGTACTTTTTATGCTTTCGAGCTCATAACTTTTTGCCACAATCTCCAATTTTTGCTATCTTTGCGGCATTGGAAAGGTATTAAGGAGCTCTATGTTATTATCCATGAACTTTTTCTATATCTGTCCTAGGTTTATCACTTAGTCCATATTTGGCCCGATGGGTTGTTTGGAGATTACTTGGATGTTTTGACAGTTGGGAGAGTGCATCTTGCATCTTTGCACTTCATTTTCAGTAATACATCATTCAATAATTGCTTGCTGCTTCATAGATTCCAGAGTTGTTCCCGTTTGGAGTTTTCGAGTGTTCCATGACATCGGGTCTGCTGTTGCTTTATCATGATTCCTTGAGTCAATCAGTGACTCTCATCCGATTTCAGTAGTAAACAGAAGAATCTTTGCTTGCTTGCCAATATCAGGTTCCAGTGTTACTCTATAGAGTTCTTCCAGTGCTTCTTTGTAGCATGACATCTCATTGTAGGGGGTTTTGTCCCATTGGGTTTTTCCTTCTCTACTCCATTCTTGCATTTGTAAATGGGTGCCTGATCAGGCCTAGTTGTCAGGACCCATCTTTGCTTTCATGCATCTTATTCTAGTGTTTTAGCTTCTTCCTAAGTTCATCTTAAGGGGAGGTGTTAGAGTAATAAGTTATTATGCTTAATTAATTATATCATATTGATTAATTAATTAAGTCACTTATTCCTCTTTGTTACTTAAGCTAAACTTAGGCACATTAATAATTAATTAATTATTAATTATTAAGTGTGCACACTAGGGTTTCATTTAGGGTTTCCCTTTTAGGGTTTCTTGATCTCCTTCATAAGGATTGATCTCTTTTGTAATCATTGATTCTCTTAATGCATTTTTACTGAGAGGTTTATAGAACATCTTCTTTGGTTCTTCATATCTTTTGCATGTTACAGGTATCCATCTTGCATGCAGGTGATCTTGGTTTTCTAACACATTCATCCTTCTCCCATGCCTCATATGGTTCAAAAGCTTAAAGTTGATAGAATGTAAATTTGACTAGTGACCCTCACAAGTGATGTATTTGATAACATACACAACTATCTACTTCCATGGCTTGGGAAAAGACATTCTCTTCACACCCTATTTATCTATGCTCAATGGGGGGTCATTTGGTTCTGTAAATTTAGCCTTGACTGATCTGGCGTCTTTGGAAGTAGGGTAATTTTCACCATCAGCAGGTAACCTTGTTACCTTCACAATTTTTTCCTCTATTGCCACAACTTATAACCTTTTTACTATGGCTTTCCCTTATGAAAATGTCTGAGAAAATTTGAGGGAAATTCCTTCATCAAAACCATCCAACTTCAAAAAATAATCTATCCATCCATAGATTTGGAATTCAGCCAGGCATTGTGCCTCCTACAGTAAAATATCAAGCATCGTGGGTTCATTGAAAATTAACCCACCTCCCATTGTCTGCAATCAAAAAAATGCTTAGTAACTTCCTGGAATTCCCCTTCTTTCTTGCAATGCCCATCTAAAAATCAAATACACTTCCCTACAGTGTTTGCTAAATTCTAGGACCAACTTGCGAAATTCTAGTGCCAACGTCGACTGAATTTCATTTTTTTTCTTTTTTTTCTTTTTGCTTGCAACTCAAGATTAGGACGGGGCAATAATGTCCAGAAAAGGAGTGATAAAAGGAAATTATGATAGGAAGAAATGATGGCTACAGTTTTTGTCACTTCACACATGCAAGCCGTCCTTTCACTGGGATTTCAAATCAGCTCTTTTTTTAAATTTTTGACAACCTAATTTGGTTTGACACATGGGAAATAAATTCACAAAATATTTGCATCTTTTTTTCTATTTCCCTCCCCCAACCTAAATTTGGACATGTGTCCACACATGCGAGATGGGAGTGGTGATGTGATAGGAAAGATGGCATTTTATGCAAACATCTATACTAATGTACAATGATTAAATGAATGTACTTAAAAGACGATTAAAGATAGCAATTAATGCACACATACCTGAATGTGTGGAAGATTTGCTGCAAAAGTCACGTATAAGGTAACGCTCGCCTAGTTGGAAAATGAATTGAGCAATAAATGAAGTGAAATGAGGTGAGGTGGAATGAGGTGATGGAAGAGAGAGAAAGGTGGGGATGGATGGGTGGATGGGAAGATGATGAAGAAATGGACTTCCACATAAGTAAAAGTATTTATTATGAAAAGTATGTACCTCAACTAGGCTGAAGGAGGGACACTAGGTCCACTACCTTTGGCTATAGGAAGCTCTGAGTGTTGGGTGAATTGTTGTAGGAACTCTTCTTTAGAACCTGGCTTATGGTATAATCTGAGGTGATGATCGTTGACAAGTAATTTGAACCTAACAGGGTCAATGGCGGTGAGTTGAACAACTCCATTAGGAAAGATCTCAACAACTTTGTATGGTCCTAGCCACCTTGTCTGTAATTTTCTTGCATTGTCCTAGTATCTTGAATCATAGAGCAAGGCCCAATCTCTTGGTTTGAACTTCTTATCCTTGATAAATTTTTCATGCCATTTGATCCTCTGATTCTGCACTACTTTTGTATGTTGCAGGGCTTCTCATCTTATCTCATCCAAAGCATTTGGCCACATGATTCTTTCTCTTTGTGCTTCAGAAATATCCATCCCTAAATCCACTGTAGTTCACAGAGTCTTATGTTCAAATTCAATTAGCATCACGGTTGTCTTTCCGTATGGAAACTCAAATGGGGTGAAGCTAGTAGTTGTTTTCCAGGTTGTCCTATAGGCCCAAACAACTTCTGGTAATCTATTTTCCCAATCATTTCTATGGATAGCTATTGTTTTAGTCAATATGGCTTCAATTTCTTTGTTGGTCACCTCAACTTGGCCATTAGCCTGGGGGTGATAAGGAGTAGACTTCATGTGCCTTATGTTATACTCATTAATTAGTGCTTCAACAAGAGTTGATGTAAATTGAGCTCCTTAATCAGTCACTATTTCTCTTGGGACTCCATATCTTGTGAAAATATCCTCATTAAGAAAATCTGCAACTATGTTATCTCTTTCATGCTTCATGGCCTTAGCTTCTACCCATTTAGTTACATAATCAGTGCATACCAATATATAATACTTACCATTTGATGGAGGGTCAATTGGTCCCACAAAATCCAATCCCCATTTTTCAAAGGGAGTGATTACTACCTGAGGGAAAAGTAGCATCTTATCAAATTTGGTTGGTCTACCCATTCTTTGACATCTGTCACATTTTTTGGTATACCTTCCTGCATCCTTGTGGAGTGTTGGCCAGTAATACCATGTGTTCAAAACATTCATTGCTGTCCTCTTGGCCACAAATTTTCCTCCACATGGTTCATTGTGACACGCATTAAAAATGTCACATGTCTCATCTTCTCTCACACATCTTCCCAACACATGGTCAAGTCCAGTATAAAACAAACATCCAACAATCCAAGAGAAAGGAAAATATTTTTCAATGAGTTCACTTTTCTCTTTTGGAGAGAAGTGAGAAGGAACTCTACCTATAACCAAATAATTGGCTATGCCAACATACTAGGGTATTTTTACATTGAGAGAGAATAGATTCTCATCAGGAAAAGAGTCATCTATAGGATTATTGTCTTCTGTTGTAGTTAGCCTTGAAAGAAAATATGCAACAACATTGGCCCTCCCTGGCTTATCCACAATGGTTATATCAAACTCTTGCATCAATAATAACCATCTTTCCAATCTACCTATGATCAAAGGTTTATTCATGAGGTACCTAATGGCTACATGATTTGTGTGCACAAAGATTTGGTAGCCTGTTATGTAATGTCTAAATTTTTTTATTGCATAGATTACTGCCAACATCTCCTTCTCTGTCACTGTATAATTGAATTCAAATCCTTGCAAATTTTTGCTAACAAAGTAAATAAAATTTTCAACAACTCCCTCTTTCTATCCTAATACTGCTCATATGGCATAATCTAATGCTTCAGTGTGGATGTGGAAAGGAAGCTCTCAATTGGGTCCCTTGAGTACAAGAGCATGAGTCAAAGTTGCCTTCAAGTTAGAAAATGCCTTGTCACAAGCTTTAGTCCACTAAAATTTAACATCTTTAGTGAGAAGGGTATATAATGGTGTTGATACCTTGCTAAAATCCTTAATGAATGGCCAATAATATCCTGCATGACCCAAGAAACTCCTAACATCCTTTTTTTTTGCAGGTGTAGGAAGATTTGTGATTCCCTCATTTTTTGCAGGATCTACTTGAATTCCTTTATTGGAGATGTAGTGGCCAAGAACTACACCTTCCTGCATCATCATGAAGCTTTTTTCACTATTTAAGGACAAGTTCATATGCTCACATCTCTGTAGGAATCTCTTGATATTTTCCCATGCTTGATTAAAATCAACACCATAAGTGGTGAAATCATCCATATAAATCTCCATGTAATCATGAGAAATGTCTAAGAATATGCTAATGGCTGCCCTCTGGAAAGTTGTGGGTGCATTGCACAAGCCAAATGGGAGTACTGAATAGGAATAGGTCCCCCATGGATAGGTAAATGTAGTCTTCTCCTATTCTTCTGGTGTAATTTGGATCTGGTTGTAGCCATTGAATCTATCTAGAAAAGAGAAGTATTGATTTCCTGCAAGTGTGTCCAAAACTTGATCAATAAAAGATAAAGGAAAGTGGTCCTTCTTGGTGGTAGCATTAAGTTCCCTATAATCAACACAAACTTTCCATTTTACTCCTTTCTTGGGAAAAATCACCAATGGAGACACCCACTGACTGTCTGAAATGGGGTAGATAAATCCTGCATCTAGCAATTTTTGCAGTTCTCCTTTCACAATCTCTCTTAGTGTAGGGTTAATTCTTCTTTGTGACTGTCTTACAGGAGTGAAATCATCTCTGATATAAATTATGTGTGTACAAATTTTAGGATCCAGTCCCTTCATATCATGATAGTCCCATGAAAATATGCTGATGGATCCTCAATAGGCTCACTAATAGAAATTGTTGCTCTTCATTCAATTTACTATTAACATTCAAATATTTTCCCTCTAAAACCTAGACTTGTGTGGTTAACTCTATCATGGCTACTTCATTAATACATGGTACCTTTAGTTCATACAAAAGCAATGTATGGAACATACATGTTGCTGTAGGAAGTCTATTTGTAGGAAGATCAGGTAGAAGTGTCCTGACTAGAGTAGAAGATGATGCTTCTTCCACTTCATAATGATTCTGAATGATATTATCCAACACTTCATCCTCATCTTAGAGTTGCATGAAAGAACTTCTACCTAGCATCATAAGTTGCACCACAAAATTAACTTACTTGGCCTCTTCACCAACATGGGGCCAAACGGGATTATATTCATCATGAGATGGATGAGCAAGTGGATAAAGAACAAAAATTTTAGTACTCCTTCCATCTAAAATGGTCATGTCACTAGAATGACATCCAATATATGCATCTGCAGTTTCCAACCAATCCATTCAAAGAATGATGGGATACCCGCCTAGTGTAGCCTTATGCGAAAGAATCATAAAATCTGTTGGGTATTCCCAGGAATCTAGAACTACCACAAGATCCTCCACTACACCATCAGGCTTAACAGTAGAGCTATCAACAAGCTTTAGGACAATAGGAGTAGATCTCATACTTACAACATTTATTTGTTGCAGGATGTCCTTAGTCATCACATTGATTGTTGCCCCTAAATCAATCAGAGCATTCTTCACTTGAATTCCATTTATGACAACTACTACCACAAGACTACCTGGGTCATTATACTTGGGAATAGTCACTTTTCCCAACATGATATCAGCTAGTTGGTCCACCACATGAACTGTAGTTGGGTCTTTCTTCTTCCTTCCTAGCTTCTTAAGACAAGCTTCCTTAATAGATTTTTCATAAATTGGAACATCCTTTATGGCCTAGAATAGGGCTATCTGAACAAATATATATTCTTTAGTTGATCCAAGATTTCAAAAGTAGTATCCTCCTTTTCTTCTTTCTTCTTGGCAACTTCCAATCTCTGAGGGAATGGTGGTTCTTGCTTCGTCTGTTTGAATTGAACTAGTTTAAGATTTTTAGGTGCATTCGGCTAAATGGGATCATTTAGAAGCTCCTCCTCCTTTTCCATGGGAAGCTCAGTGATAATGGGATTGGAAGAGTCTGGTAGAGTGGTTCATGAACACAAATGGATATCACTTACACTCATAGCATATGCAGGGAATTGATTTGAATCAGTAGAGTATTCAAGCTGCCATTGTGGTTTGTTATTAGGATTGGGTGTGGGCTGAGCTAGTAGTTGAGTTGGTTTAGGTGCATTTGAGCTTGGATGAGTAGGTGGAGGCATTAAAGAAAGCTACTAGGGCTGAGAAGGTGGCTGGATGTAATTGGTTGTTGGAGTAGGCCACTGCTATCCTCCTCTCCATTGATTTATTTTCTACCAATTTCCTAGAGGTGGTTGTCAGTGCCCTTGAAAATGTTGTCAATTTCCTTGAGGTTTCTGCCACTGAGGTGGAGGACTCTGATGGTTGGACCAAGCATTTGGAGGGTTACTCCAAGGCTATGGTGGATATCCTTCATAACTGGATGGATATGGGGGCTGCCATTGGTTACTAGATGAATAGGAATTAAAATATGGCCCAACATAGGAAAATGGATCCGGTGGCATACCTTGTCTTGGAGCCCAAGGCTTTCTTTGTGCAACATAGTAGACTTGGTCTTCTTTAATCTGAATTGGCTTGAACTCAAGTGAAATCTACTTGCTTTCAAGATTAGCTACCATCTTACATCCCCAATCTCTCTTCTTTTGTCTGTAGTGAGGGTAATACTATGTCAACATTGCCTCAACCTCCTCTTGCTTCTTCTTGGCCTGAAGTGTATCTAGCTAAGTAGCTATATTATTTATAATATCTTGCTTGAAGTATACCAATAAATTGTAATCCATTCTCAAGACTGCACTGGTAGTTGACTTACCCATGGAAGGTTGGTAAGCTCTCCCTTTCTTTGAGGCTGCCCTATAGTAGTTCTGACATATTTTCTTGATAGCATCCTAGGGAACTTGGGTGATATCTCGTCCTCCCATAAGATCTAAGTCATCAGTGCAGCTATCATTAATTCCTCTAAGAAAAAAAACAACTTTTGTGAGTCTTCATTAAGTGCATGGTGTGGAGACTTTTGTAGGAAAAATGAAAACCTTGCAATGTAATCTTCCAAGCTCTCATCTTCCTTCTGTTGCATCCTAAAAATATCACATCCTCTCATGTCACTACCCCTATAGTATTCCTTGTATTTCTCAAGGAATTCCATCTTCATGTCTTCCCAAGTTTCCACAGTATCTTTGCCTAGGCTCATGAACCATCTTAATGCAACTTCTTTCAAAGTGGTAGGAAATAAATTAAGTCAATGGGCATCAGTAGTATAATCATAACTCCTACAGAGTATGTCAAACTCAAATAAGAAGGTATTTGGATCTTCTGTGACAAGTCCATAAAACTTTGGGAGTGCTAAAGTAAGGATATTCTTGATGTTGTCAACTTAATTTTGATGGGCAATGGGGAAAGGAAAATTTGGTTGGTTTTGTCTATTCCCATTTGCATCACCCATGCCTGCTTGATGTGGTTCCAATGCAAGGGGGTTCTCAAGCTGATTTTGGTCTTCAGAGGAGACTTCAAAACTAGTTAGATCAGGATATGCATTAGCAAAGGGGTGTGGATCTTCTTCTTCTTCTGGTAGATTCTGATATTCAACTAGCTGGAATGGATCAGGATTGTTAGGAAGGAATCTCCCATAAGCATCCCTTCTCCTTCCTCTATGTATGCGGTATTACTCACTGTCAGTCAACTCACACAAAAAATTGGTAACAAATAAGGGGGTCATTACTTCCTTAAAAAATAATTCTAGGAATACTATAGCAAGAAAACTAACAATGACTCCAAAAGACTCCCTAGTTTGACACCATCCCCAACAATGGCACCAAAAATGTCAGCCTCCTACAATGATTTTAATAACTAAGCCTTACAACCATGATTCAAAGATTGGACATCTAACATGGATATCTATCTCAATCATCATGAAGGTGCATTTAAATTGTCAACCCAGGGATGTGAACTTGAAATGGGCCTACATAGTATGTGCACTAGGAACTCTTAAGTAGCCATTTCTATTCTATAGCTAAGGAAAAAATAACTGAAAGTAAATTGCTTGAAAAGGGAATAAAGAAAATGTTGAACATCAACCAACAACTATGCTAAGCTAAAATGCACAAGAAGAATAAAAGATTTGAGCAACAAACAAGAAACTATTGTGTTTGCTTTGGCTGTAGGAACAAACATAGAATGGACTTCTAGTGGCTGTAGGAACAGTCGATGCCAGATTTCTAAATAAATACTAAAGAATAAGTAATACTAAACTAATAAAATGGATTACTCACCAAGTGGGTCCCCTTGGATAAGTATTCTCTAAACTAACAAGAACTCAAGTGCTCGAACTCAGAACTTTATTTCATTCATTGGAAATCATGCATACAAAGAGTAATGTATTGAAACTGGAGAATGAGTACAATATCAAAGCATGAAACCTCTTCCTCTCTTATCACTCTTGAGGAAGGAGCATTAGATTATTACTTATACTATGACTAAAACAAGGTAGCCAACTCCACGACTAGTAGGACGCCATTTAGGGAAAACAGGAGAAAGTGGAGCGATGGTGGTTACACATGCATGGAATCTGGTCACACATGAAAGTCATATGTAGACCCAACACAACAGTAACATCCATGCATGCTCAATCATTATGGTCCACAATAAGGTGGTTACGTTTAGTTTGTATGAAGAATCTTTGTTGCCAACTACCTTTGACTTGGAGCGATTCCTCAGTTGGACATTATGGAGCATGCCCAGCTGGCGGTGTCTTCCTCAACTTAGCACATTAAATCTGCATGGCAAGGTCAATACGCATAATAACTACACATCTATAACCACTCTAAGAAACATTCATTAACCACATGCAAAATCAATATAGATAGTTCACATATTATACCAAATGTCATTAAAGCTTGCAGGGATAAGATAATATTAAATGGTAGTGGTTTGAGAGAAACATTATGCCAATACCAACACTTAAGCATTAAATTTCATGAAATCAATGAGCAAATAGACCATAGATTCTACCCAATACTAGACCAAAAGCTAGGCTCATCAGATCCCTTTTCTTTAAAGGGTTCTCGAGGGATCCCTTTGAAAGATTATCCTTTAATTTTTTATTGTTTGTGTGACTGTCTACTTACTTTCCTACATGGATATTTGTTTTCTAACATGTTTTTTCTACAAATTAACATGTTGCTTTGTAGGTGTGCCTATGAATCTGCTTTCCAATCCAACTTTGTGGAGTCCCTCACATTGGGCTTCCTTCAGGAGAGAGTACTTGAGGGTTCCTTTTTTTGCAGGTCTGAGGACCTATGAAGCACTTTCATCCTGTGGGATTTTTCCATCATTGGTTTGCTAGCCTTCGGTGCACTTTGTTCAAACCTCGTCAGGAGAGAGTACCTTTGGAGCCATTTTCCTACCCTGCACTTTTGAGCTTGTGAAATTGTGGTCTACTTCCTCAAATAAGAAAAAGTCACGCAGCCACTAAATGCCATATTGCATGCCTTTTTGTGGGAGTAACCTTTAGCCTTTGGGGTGTGATACCATCAAAATGTGAAAAAATAAGTAAGGGCCAAAAAAAGAAGATTGTAGGGGCCAAAAAACCAAAGTAAAACACAGAGATGGTTTACAGTGACTCATAGGGGGCCTTTGCTTGTGGAGGCATGAATCTAGATAATCCTTAGAGTTTGAGGAAAGCAACATGTTGGGACTCCCAATCTTTATTGAACAGTGGAAGGAGTGCACACAGGGTCTCATAGGCTTGATCAAGATTGAGAACTTCCTTGAAAGAAACTCCTCCCCATTTTGATGAAGCAACTCCAATGTGGTAGTAGAGTCAAGACAGGGGAAGAAGTACCTTCTCGATTTCATCAACTGTAGGTGATGAGCGCAGATCTTGGAGCATTGTGGAGTCCCATTGCTTGAGCCTAATCACCTTTGTGATCTATTCTATAGTCAAAACTCCCCCATTTAGTGAGAATAAGGCAGGTAGTCTAAAACATATCAAAACCTTGAGGTCCTCTTTAATCTCGTTGACCTTCCTAATCAATGTCGACTAATAAGCTCTTCTTTTTAGTGCGACCTTATTGTAAATGATAAATTCATTTTCCTTCCTTGTAGTTTCCCTCTGATCAGGGATCCCAACATCTCTTAAAGCTTCCTTGGTTTCCTTACATAGCTTTTTGATCAAGCCTCCTGACTCTTTGGCTCGAGGAGTGATTGTGAATTTGGTCGACTATCAAACTAACCTTCACATTTAATTCTTAAGTGTCCATTAGAAATCTTAAAACTAGTTTTAGGGCCATCAATACAACCATGATCCTTTCCCAATGGGAAGATAATAATCTATGGAGCATTAGGAGGAGCTCAGACCCTTGGATCGTGGCTAGTTCTTATTGGAAATGGGATTCCCTATCCTTCATGTCCTTCTTTAAGTGATATGTTCCCTACAAAGCACTTGACAACTCTGAGCACAACTTCTCTACTTCTCCATTACAAGTCTATAGAATAGACTCGATGTCTTGTTTCTCCCATCTTTCTTTCTCTATTTCTACCTATGACCTTCGAAGATCATCAGCTGCTTGAGATCGGGTGTTAGCCAAATATTCTTGTATATCAACCTTCTGCTTGTCCATCTCCTACAACTGCTTTTGTAGCTCTGCACATACACTATTTTGTCAGGTCATTGTGTCATCAAATTATTTCTAATTATTTTATTCTCTTCAATGTCTTGCTACATCTAGGCTCTCACACCTTCAGTTGTTTTATGCTCGGCCTCGACCTCACGTTCCAATATTTTCACCTCAACGTAAAGTCGATCTCTTTCACTCTAAGTTTCTTCAAGTGACTTATCTTCTTCACGTCTTAAGAATACCATATCCATATCTTTTTCACTAATTTCTTCTTGCAATCTGTCCATCATGGCCTTCACATTCACTAACTCTGCCTTACACTTTTTTAATTTCTTTCTCAAATTTCTTATAGTCAGTATAAACCACCTTTTGTATTGCTTTGGCAAGGCCTATTTTGTCACATAGGAGAGATTCACTCAAGTTGATACCTACAGTTTAGATATCATAATCTTCAAATTGCATCTCTCCCTTTGGCTTAGATATCCATTGTCTCATAGCCGAGATTATTAGAGCATTTTGTTCCTCATTGAAATAGATTTCTAGCTTTGGGGTGACTGGATTTGTTTTAGCTTTTTCCCACAACTTCTATTTCCTTTATTCTTGGTCCTGCTTAGTTAATTCCACCTAAGTCCAAAGGTTTTTCTAAGACTCAATACTTTGTGTAGCAATAGAAACACCTATGAGGAGGCCATGGAGGGTAACATCATGGGTTCCTTTGGTTGACTGAGTTTGTGGGGAAGAAAATGGAAGTGCTATTGGTGAAAAGGTAGAGATACCATGTATGATATTAGAAGAAAAAGGGGTGCTCATTTGGGTAAAAGGGCCAGTGGGAAGAAAAAGAGGCACATGCCTAGAAATGGGAAAAGGTGATGAAACTTGTAGCATGGGTGGCTCTGTGTTTACTATTTGTGCCTTGGATAATGTGATCAAAGATTCAATCATGGCTGAGGTGAAAGATGCACTTTCAATCGCTATCGAATATAGTTGAGGGAGTGTTTAGATAAGCAGATAAGAATCTGTGGATGGAGGTTTATGTTCTGTATATGAGGGGGCAACAACAACCAATGATGTAGTAGAAGATAGGATGGTGGGTGCAAAACTTAACCGAATTGTAGAGGTAAAAGATACTGGTGGAGAAAATTCCACTTCTCCCTTATTTGAGGAGCCTGGCTCTCCCAAGTCTTGGATTCTCCTTTTCTTTGCAAGGGTTGCATTGGTTGCTTCATAATCTCTAATGACTGATCTCAACGAACCTTGGGTCTTTTAAACTATGAATTTTTTTCATAAAGTCCATCGATTCTTCTTACCCCTTGTTGGGATGCTAGAAAAAGAAAAAAATTGTGACTCTATGGTGTGATGCCTTGTCCTTCCCCTTCCCCACTTTTGGTGCTTAAGGCAATGGATCTGAAACTAATGTGTTCTCCTATTCAGGCCCTCGATTGAACCTTGGATGTGAATTTGATCCTACCTCATCATCATAAATCTCCTCAAACTACTCATCTGTAACTTTAACAGTTCCATATGGAGTGGCTAGTTGTTTGATCTCTTGTCGATACCTCCCAAAATTAGTCATTTTTCTACCTAACCACTTGAATTTTTTTAACTATTTCTTGAGCGACTTTCCCATCTTGACAATTTTTTGGAATTTTTCCACTCTTGGGTAGAAAGAAATCCATGGGGGTCACACAAATGTTATGAAGTCTAGGTCAATAAAAAAATTTACCCTCTCTTTGGCTAGATTTCTCTTGGCTTCCCAATATGGCCGCTCTTCATGCTTGAAAGACAAACACCCAACGAGATTGTATTTCTATCTATCAGAAATGAGAACTAGTCTGAGGTAGGCCAACTTGTTGGTTAACACATCCTACTCTTCTCTACTAACGAGCGTTACTTGTCTTTTGGTGATGATGAGAGGAAGTTTGTAGATTTATTTCTTGTGCCTTCCAACACCATAAGCATTGTCGACAATTATTGTCTAGTGACATGCCTCCAAGGTGAGTGTTCCTTCTGTAACAAATTTTGATAGCCTAAAGGGTTCCTCATTAAAACCATGACATCTAATAAAATTAAAATCAAACCCCATAAAGTAATCAACTGGGGTTTGGTGATTTCTCATCTAGTCTAAACCCTCAAGGGAAAACCTACCCAAAGAACACTAAGATAAATCCAGAAGCACAGGTTGTAGGAAGTAGTCAATAAATGAATAATAATCCCATGTGTGGTCCAAGCTAAAAGTAGCTTATATAATCCCAAAACATCAAATACACTAAAAAATAAATGACCACTGAAGAATTCAAGGTTTTAATGTAAAATTAAATGCACCAGAAAAAAGAAATACCTGAACTTGAAAGAGCGATTATAATTGTGTAATTGCTTAAGCATTTTTTTTGTAATTGCTTCAACAAAATCAAATCACTTCTGACTCTTTTCCTTCTTCAGCATGAAATCCAAGCCCATTTGAAACTTAAAACTCTTTTTGTCTCTTTCATGCTCATATACAAAATCCAACATTAAAAAGGCAACCTATAAATCTAAATGGAATTGTTTGTGTGACAAAGGGAAGACAATTTCAATGTTCTCTGGCTCCTCACCTATCTCATCTTTGTAAAATTTCAACCTTTTTTTCCCTTTTTGCCCAAAAATATTCCATTTTCATGTGGTAGAACCTTTCAACATCCCAATTTGAGGTGATACATAGCATATCCTAGATGGTTGTCGCATTGATGGTGATCTTCAGCTTGCTACCACTGATAACCCCAGTGCCCTCATTCAACTTTTATGCACATATGTCTACCAACTTTGGGAATGGATGCATGGAGGGAAGCATAAATTATGGTAAAACACAATGCCAAATTTTCATTGCAAGGCCATTAGTTTCCCCCCTGGTGATCATTCTTTGCAATGCTCCTTCCTAAGGCCTTTAGGGTTTATGTGCAACTTGGGGTCAAATATGTCTGCAAAATAATTAACTGCCTCATTTTTGGCATGGTCGCATGGCTATATGACTTTGGTATGCAGAAATATTTGTTCTTGTGGCATCAGAGCATTGGCATAGGAGATATCCCCAAAGATATTGACATATCCTGGCTTTGTGAATGAGATTCCAATGCTTCGACCAAAAGATGATGCTTCAACCATTTTTCATGTTCTTGGAAGAATTCTGCAAACTCAACTTTCAGATAAGCCTTTACTCAAGGGTTCAATACTAAGAATTTTATTTTTTTAGCTCATTCAATTCTCAAATGCACATGGAGTAAATGTGTTGTCATTATTGATAGCTTGATAAGCGCTGCTAGCAAGGCGATACATGTGGAGTGGGGGCTTGTATTTCTCAAAAATTCCAACCTCACTAGAGAAATGAAATTAGTACATTCCATATGATGGACTTGTGGTAAGATAACCTTGAGTAGTGGGAAGCATATTTAGAAGGGACATTTGTATTAATTAAGTAGGATTTGGCTTCAAAAAGTGTCTTTTCACATAAGCAAGCTAGTTGGCATTGAAAAAGATGACAAACATGTGGTGGTAGTTTGTATACGTGAGCATTAATTCCCAATGCTTGAATTAACTCCTCAAAGCCTTACAAAATATCCTTCGTACGATTTACCTTTTACTTCTTATCGTTGATTCACATTTTCTATTGCCATATGAAGAGACACAAATTTCTCGTTTGTGAGCTTTCCCAACCCACATTTTTCTATAAATAGCATGTCTATCTTGTGAGAATAGTCATTATATTTTCGTTGAGTTGGAAATCCTTCTTCTATCGTGCTTTTTCCTTAGCGAGTCTAATAAATTTTGTTCTATTATGGGTGGTCTAGGTACTCCAATTTAGCTTTGGAGCTGAAAGCTATAGGCCTCCTTGGTTGGTGAGATCAACAATGACTGACTCAAATGCTTGTTGCAGATGAAGAATCATCTGATCATCATGGCCTTCAAATGGGTCCTGGGGAAATATTTTGTGAAGGATGAGAACCAACTATGCTGCAACACCAACATCATCTCTCACTTCATGGCCTCTTTGCTGGATTTGAATGTTAACAAATCATGGATTGTTGACCTCTGTCGTACCATGTTCCATTTGTCACTTTTGGATGGGTTGGATGAGATCGTTCAGGTGGAAATCCCCGGTGTTGGAATCCCATCGGTAATGGACATTTGAAGGAACATTAATAATGTGAAGATGTTTCCTTGGTTTCCCTTCCTCACTAAATTTCAGACCATGGACTTGGAGTGTCACTGTCAACGATCTCGACCTACAACCACCTTCCTCCTAAAAATGAACATGGAGCCCATTTACAATGTTGAATAGATTATTGCCTTTGACAACCTAGTCTTCAACCATGGAATGGAGGATTAAAGCCTATGCAGTGTCTGTGTGCCATGTGTGATGAAAACCCTATTACAGTTTGCTCATGAACCTTGAAAAAATGTTGTGCTTTTTTTACTATTACTACTTTGGAGGCTGAATTTCTCATGCTTTTTTGTACTACCTCAATTTTTGGCTTTTGTAATGATGTATCTCTTTGGATTTTTGAAGGAAAATATTTTCAAGCTTCAAGCTCATAATCTTGTACTATTTGTAAATAATTTATCATGAATATAATAATATAGTATCTTCCTATTATTTCCATCCACACTCATGGCTTTATTCACAAACACTTATTTACATAATTTACATATGGTACATAATGGTAAATTTTTAATGAACTGTGTGTATTTTAATTGAATTTTTTTAGATGGATATCATTTATCGGTATATCCAAAACATTTTTTTTCATGTCTTCTAGCTCATACACATTTCTTTCTTTACATTTGTGAATGTGGAAGGGCCCCTTCCATAGTGAATCAAATTTTGCATGTTGCCTTGGTTTTGCAGCTTGTTCATCAAATTTCAGCACAACTCCCCTCCCTAAAACCTGGTTTAGAGGCCTTCTTTTTGAACCCCTATTTAACCACTAATTGGAATTTAATCATAGTGTCAAATGCCTTTTCCCTTTTCTCATCAAGGTTTAAAAGCTCGGCTAGTCTTACTTCCATTTTGATGTCTTCCTCAAATTCTAAAGACTTTAGTAATTGCAGGGTCAGGATCTCCAGGGAAATGGGTAGGACTACCTCTTTTCTATACACCAACTCATAGGGGGCCACCTTTAGAATCTACTTAGGCATAATGCAGTCTACCCATAAGTCTACTCGAAGATGCCTGTGCCATTCTCGTTGGTGCTCTGACCTGATATGCTTTATCAACCTAATTAAGTTCTTATTGGTTGATTCTACTAACTTGTTGCCTTGTAGGTAGTAGTTGGAAAAAGTATTAAGGTAGAACCCATGCTTCTGGGAGGAATCCAACATCCCAGAGCCTACAAAGGCTCATTCATTATCTAAGATGATGGTTTTTGACAAACTAAACCTCATCACCAATTCTTCAAGAAAATTAATGATATCTACTTCTATAGCATTCTTTAGAGGGATTGCTTCCATCCATACTGTGAAGTAATCCATGGTCATGAGTATCCATTTGTGCCCTACGCTAGATATGGGATTGATCATCCTAGTAAAATATAACCCTCGCTATGTGAAAGGTTGTTTGGTGACAATTGGGATCGATGGAATGGTGGAGTTCCTTCACTTGTCGACAAAATATTGGCACTAAGTGTATTTTCGCACCAGATGGCATGCTTCAAAGAACATTGTGGGCCATTAGTAGCTTTCTCGCATAATTTTTAAGGCAGTGGTCTTGGTGGAGAAGTGTTCACCCTCTGGGCTACTATGAAACTTGTTCAAAATCCTTTTGGCATGTAGCTTGTCCACACAGTAGAGGAGGACTCCATCATAATTTATTTTTAAAAAAACCCCCTTGATTAGTATGTATCTGGCACCTTGTATCCTATAATATCTTCTTTTGTGCAATGGGACATCAATTGGGTACTTTTCAATCTACATGAGTCTCGTCCTATAAAAAAACCATGACTTGTTTGATTTGAGCTGATTAACATAGACCTGGTCGATCTCTCATTTTGCCTAAGGACCCATTTCTTGTATGAGATATTCACAAAGACCCCTTCCTCAGACCAGCTTTGTCAATTAGATGTCCACATCATACTCTAGGATCTTAGTGATCTAGTTAGCCCTCTTTTCAGTTATCTCACCCTCTGTGATGTATTCTTGAATGTTGGGATGAGTGACGAGGATGGTAATTTTACTAGATGAAACCAAATATCAAAAAATTGAGGCTCTTGATGATGGAAAATTCCTACTTTTCAATGAAATTGTATTTGGTCTCGTATCCCTTCAGAGTCCTAGAGTGGAAAGCAATAGGATGTTCTCTACCTCCTTCATCCTTTTGCGTGAGCACAAAGGATATGTTGTGCTAGCTATTGTAAACATACAACAAGAAGTCTTTGGAGAAGTTTGGGTTAGCTAACACCAGAGCTGTAGAGATGGATGCCTTAATTTTCTCAAAAACAAGCTTGCCTTTCAGGGTTCATTTGAATGCTAATCCCTTTTTTATCATCATCATGAAAATTCTCACAATTCCTGTGAAATCCAGAATAAACTTGAAAAGAGGGAAAGTATATTATTAATCTTCAATTTAGAGTACACAATAATACATTTCACTACTAATATTTGATCAACTTGGCAACACCATGTTACTTGCAATAACTTAATATAAAATTAAAATCTCATGGCTCCAATTTATAGAAATTGTGGGAGGTAAAACCATGAATGGAAAACGAAAACAAGAAGTATGAAACCACCTATAAAAACCCACATCCCTCTTCATAGAAAATCAAAAGACATAAAAAATTAATTAGAACTACAAGACTACCACATGGGTTCCTAGCCCATAGCCTATCCAACCTTTTCAGATATTCTGATGACCTTTCCACTCCCTAATGGAACACCAACAAACTCCTTTTCTTCTCCAATCTTGGTTGCCCCATCTAAGACCTTCCAAATTCCATTATGGACACCTAGGAAAGATAACTTATCCTTTTTTTTATGTGTAACCTCCAACAAAGTTAAATCCTCTCTAAAATATAATTCCAACATGCCAAAATTTAATAGATTTCTCACATGTCCCCTATAACACATTCGAAGGAATGTAGAGACATACAAATGACATAAGATTACAAGGTTAACTACACCTTATTCTAATACTTATGGTGTGGGCATCACTTCGACAAATATTTCATATAACCAAGGTAATATTACCATGTATCATTTTTTTTTAGTCAATTATTATTATTTAGCCTCTTTCCAACCTAGGGTAAGCCCTCCTGATCATCATCATTCATTGTACATGGAGGTGGGAACACCAAAATGGTTTTGACTTAGGCAAGCCCCTATACAACACAACCTTTCCCCCTCTTTTCATGTGTAATAGAAAAATTTGAAAGTTTCATCATTAGCAAGCCATGGGAAACACAGAGCAAACTATAACCTACCATCTAAAGTTTGTAGATCCCAAAAAAGTAGAATTTATAGTCGAGGGTATCACCACCATTGACCTTGAAATTCAAGCCCAATTTTTAATACAAGGTTCCTCTTTGTTCCACTTCTCAAAATCTATAATTGTTCAACCAATTTTTGTTTTTGTCTATGCAATAAATTACATTTTCAAAGCTAGGGTTTATGTCAAATATTCTTGTTAAAAGACACATCAAATTTCTCATTTTTACAACTCAAAAGAACCAAACCCTAGGAGATTGGCTCTCCCTTGTGGTATCTATCCAATCATCCAAACCTAGTCGATTTGTGTTTGAATGTGGAGTCAAGGAAAATAAGTTAATCCTAGTTAATCTACTTGTTGGATCCAGGATCCCTTTTCCTACTCCATATTCTGGTGAACCCAACACTTCTTACATTTGAAAATATTATGAAATCATAAATATTTCATTGTGAAATATGAGTGCAATCTTAGGTTGTTTTCATGTGTCAAATCACATGCACATTTTAATAAAAACATTGAAAAATTAAATATTTGCAGTGGTTTTCATTTCAAAAGCTCAAAAAGTGTTATCTTTCAACATTTTCAAGATAAATTCAGTCAGTTGTAGCATTTTAAATTCTGTAAATTATCATTTTAACATATTGTATTCAACTGATTGGGAGATCAAAATCACTAAAGCTTGGAAAATTGAACTTGGGCTTGATTCCTTTGATAACTCCAAATCTATTACTAGGAAAAACATTGTCTGGAAATAGCTGCCTGAGGGTTGGTTTAAACTTAACTTTGATGGTGTAGCCAAGGGGAACCATGGCCCGACTAGCATAGGTGGGTTTATAAGGGATTGTTGGGGAAACTTGGTTGTTGGGTTTGTTGGTGGTATTGGTATCCAATCTTCTATGGTGGCGGAGGCTTGTGCGCTGCTCAAGGGTGTTGAGATTGCTGTCACTTTGGGCATTAGGTTCCTAGAGATTGAGGGGAATTCTAAAAACGTGATTGACTCTATTAATATGGGTCGTCAGCTTGGTTGGAACTTATGAGACACTCTTCTGGATATTAATATCTTAATCTCTAGATTTGAAAGGTGTCTCCTATCTCATAGTTTTTGGGAAGGTAATCAGGTGGCTGACAAAATTTCCAACCTAAGGTCCACCTGGAAAATTTGCAAGTGTTGGAAAAAGATTGAAGTTTTGTTGGATTCTATTCAAAGGTTAATCCTCTTGGAGCAAAGGAATTACTCTAATATTAATGATTAATCTGTCTTTTTTTTCAGGAACAAGTGGCATTCCCCAACAAATCATTGGCTGGTTTGGTCTTGGTTGGGTGAGGTTTCCATGATAATGTGGGTTTGCACTTGGGTTATTCTTCTCTTGGTCACTTTTGGCGAGGCCCCTAACACTTGCGGGTTATCTTTTCAATGGTACAATAGATCTCTCCAAATCTCATGGAGTTTATGTATAAGGATTTTCACTACCTTTTCTTTTAATAATTTCAAATTAAGGCATCTCTTGTGCCTTGGGTTTTATCAAATGTACTTGAATATTTCTAATCTCCCCCCCGCATTTAAATAGTTTTGGAAAATGTGTAATTTCTTCAAGTTGATGAGATATCTGAATTTAATTCCAGAGGCCATTATTACTTTTATTTGGTTTATTTTAGGTGGCCTAGTGATGATGATGGTCCTGTGTGGCAATCATCATTGAAAAATACCATAGGAACATGTGAATGTCACTTTTCCTTTATTACGCCTCTTCATCCCAACAGTTGTTGTAAAGTTATTTGCAACGGTATTCTTTTTGGCATCCATTCTATTTTTTTGCTTTGTGTTATGGTCACGATGGGTGGTGAATGTGTTTAGACTAAGCTGGAAAACTATGAGTATTTTCGCTAGGATCCCCTGGCTTGGAATATTTGTTCGAAAACTGGGCTTGCGCCACTCATGGAAAATCTTGTGGGCCATGACGAGATGTTGTCAGCCTGATTTGCTAGCTCTTGGAAGAATCGACGAGTCACCTTGGGTGGAATTTATTTTGAAGCTAATGAAGAGGTTATTGGTAGTGCTATCAACTTCTCCTGTGAAAGCATAAAGTATAAAAAGCACACTAAATCGCAGGATTTGGTGAATATGACTGTTTTTTTTAAAGGGAATGAGAAGCCAGTGAAAAAATAGTCTGGATTCAACCGAGAAGTGTTGCTTTAACCTTGGGATAAGGTCTACCTTTCCATCATGAAGTATGTCACTCTCGATGGTTGCTTCAAGGTATATTATTTCTACCACTTACCGCTATTGAATCACTTAAGGAATAGGATGCTACTTAGTTTCCCTTTTTTTTGCTTTCTTCTTTGGAAAGTTCCATCAAAGAATCCTAGGAAATTTCCATTAACAACCCTGATTCTCCACCTCATTTACCATTGCACCAAGGTATGATCCATAGAATTTATCATTTCCATTTGGCTTTGGTCCTGCCCAAACCCATCTTGGCTGTGAGGGTGGAATAATTAGTTTCTCTAGAAGTTAACCCTAGTAACCCCTCCCCTACTATTTCGGTGGGCTCCAAGAAATAATTCCCCATCCCTGAGGATGTTCTTGGTACTGAGACCATTGCCACTCCTCCCCCGAAAAAAAAGAAAATTGGGGCTGGGATGACCCGAGTGAGTGCAGTGGTTGGGTTCTATGAGCTAAAAAGTAAGAAGGTTACCACACCTGTTGCTAATAAGAAAGGAAAAAATGTGTCTCTTCTCCCAAGGGTTCTTTCAGTCTCCAAGGTAAATTTGATGAGGAAAAGATTCAAAGGGTGATACTATGGTGGGGGCTATCTATGATTTAGGGGAAAAACAATTGAGTGTGAGAAGATCTCACAAACTAGCATAGAACAAGAAAGAGGCCCCTGTTGATACTATCTCCAGTGACACAGGTAAGACTAGCGGTAGGGTTGAAGGAATCAAAGCTACTGAAAAGATGAAGGATACTGGTCCCATAGAAGACCCTAGTCACTTCTCTAACTTAAACCAAATCCTTCGCGAGGAATCTACTAATTCCTCAGACACTATGGATAGTGTTGAAATGGAGATCCAAAGTAAGGAGGACAAAGTGGATGTGCTTGGAGGGCTGCAAGAGCAGGTGACTATGTTGAACCATAAGGTTAATTGCTTGGCTCGATTCACTGTCAAGTTGATTCACAAGTCGACTCTCACTCTCTCGGATGTGGTCAAGGAGGAACTGAATAAGAACACCATGGATGAAGGCCCCAATTGGATTGGGGAGCATGTGTTAAATCTCCTGGTCAAGAAATGGGAGGGTTTAGACAATTAGTTTTTGGGTATGTTATGTGTTGTCTTTTTTGTTTCTTGGTTGTGTCTGTGTCTCTCATATGTTGTTATTGTAATATTTTTTGCTAATTTTTGGTTATGATAATTTTTTACCTTTGGGATCCTCATGTAAAGGGTACAACACCCTTTAAATTTTTCTTATATTATCAAAAACATTATATTACTTTAAAAATATAAAATTTTATGTGTGTGTGCTTAACATAAACAAATTAAGTTTTCATGCATTTTTAGAATTTTTTTTTCTTTCAACTTAAACCTATGAAACCTTAGATACTCAAACACTGTAGTTCACAAGACAACAAACTCCATTATCCTTAAAATATTTTAAACTATTGTAAAGATCTGTAAAGTTTTGCATTATTCTCCTCTCAAGATTAGTGTAGGAATTTTTTTTGCTACCTTAGAAGTGGTATCAAATCTTGATCACCTTTGGTTTCAGTTGTGGGTTGTTGGGTTTTTTGAACTAATTTAGATTTGAGTGGGAACTTGTGTAGAAGATACTTTGTGATCTTGTTGTAGGAATTTTTTAGATGGCAAGTTCATCAAGGAGAATAGAGGTGGAAAAATTTCTAGAAATAATTTTGAAATATGGAAGCTAAAGATGGAGGATCTATTGATAGATTGAGATTTATGGGATGTTATTGATGAGAATATTTCAAGGCCTAAAAATCCTAATTTGGCTACTCAATATGATTTCATGAACCATAAATCCAAGGATTTTATTATATTGTGCTTGGTAGAATCTGTTTTAATCAATGTCCATGAAGAGACCTCTACACAAAAACTATGGAAGAAACTTGGTGAGATGTATCAAGCCAAATATTTAGTGAACAATATTTTCTTGATGAAGAAATTGTATTCCTTGAGAATGGAAGAGGGTGGATGAATTACAAACCACTTGGAAGCATTCAATATGTTGGAGTCTCAATTGGCATAAGTTAGTGTCAAAATGGATGAGGAGAAATTTTATATCTTGCTTTGTTTTTTCCTAATTCATGGGATTCTCTTGTTATGGCAATTGGGAGTACTTATTTTATATTGAAGATTAAATATGTGGTGTGTTATTTTCTTTCTGAAGAGATGAGGAGAAAGGTATCCATTAGTGCCCAAGAGGCCCTAAATTTTTGTGGAAGACCTAAGGAAAAAGGAAAGAAGAATGAGAAGAGTGATAGATCCAAGTCCAAGAGGAGATCCAAATCTCTTGGAAATTCCAAAGTTATTTGTTGGAATCATGTTAATCCTAGACATATTTGTAAGGACTACAAAGAAGAAAAGAAGAAGAAAAAGAAGAGATTTGATTCTGATTCTGAGTTTGAGAAGGAATATGATGATGCATTCATTGCATATTTGGCAACTTGTGCAGGTAATGATGCATGGTTAATTGACTCAGGTGTGTCTTTCCATATGACCTTTAATAGAGATTAGTTTTCTGAATATGAAGAGTTTGATGGAGGTAAGGTGTACCTAGGTTATGATTATTATTTAAATATTATTGGCCATGGTAAAGTTACAATCAGGCTTCCTGATGGTAGAATAAAAATGATTAATGTTGTATTGAATATCCCTAGATTAGCACGAATTTGTTATCTAACAAAAAAATAATAGATGCAGGTATGCAAGTAGTTTTTCTGATGTAGGATGTGATGCAGAGAAGGGGTGGATAACTTCAATACAAACTAACTCAACCAATCTTAAAACCCTAAAACATCACTTGATGGGTTTTTCCTCACAAGCCTTTAATCTTTAAAGTCTAAAATATGGGGGCAGAAAATTGAGTTTTTTGGCCATAAATTTTAGTGGAGACATGATATCCAAAATAAATAAAAATTTCTAGATACCCATTTGGTCTTTATACAACATATCTCAAAATTGTGGTAGGTTACTTTGTATGGAATCCTTAAAAAATGGACTGTCATTCTGCTAATTAAGCCTAAAACATGAAAAATAAGACCTAGGGCGTCATCAAAACATGTGAAAACCTCAGTATGGAACCTTGCAACTTTGAAGCATGGTTTAATATACAAAATTTCTGACTCCCACTCAAAAATTTAGAATTCTCACCATGGAAAACATGATATATTTTGAAAGTCACTAGTTACCCTGCCTAGGGTTTATGACAGTTGTGAATTATTTTTGCAAAAATTGCAATATCTCTCTCCCAACTCAAAAAAAAAAAAATGATACCAAGTGAATTAGAAATTAGATTCATATTCCTTTCAATCCCAATTTTTCTAAGATTAAGATACAAAATATCAAATTTGTACCATGTGTTGCAACATGCTGGTTATAGAAAAAATTTGGAAGTGGCAGTCACCAATTTGATCATAACTTACATAAAACTTAACGAAAATCATCCAAACCAATTGAAAATGAAAGATAAATCAATCCTATATCACACCCAATCATGTGAAGATCATGAAAATTCCGTATAGTACCGTACCACATCAAAGAACAATGTTGCAACTTTTAGATTTGCAAAAAACAAAGGAATTTTATTGCTTAAACTTCAAAATTGTAACCACCAACCTTGGTTTCAACCTCCCCAAGGCTATTTAAACATGTACCAACCATTTAAAACTAATTTTAAAAAGTACAACCATTCTAATTCCTTCATTTACACCATGTGACTTCAAATTCCACAATTTGCAACTTTTTGACAATATTGACTACTTTTACCACATATAACAACTTTTACATTTTTGACAACTTGACCACACCTATCCTCCTAAGACCTCATCTAGACCCTTACAAACATGAAGATGATCCAAAATTACCTTATTACATAAGAGACACAAAACCAAAACAATGATAATCCAAAATCTCATGGGTGCTCCTGCACCATACTCCCAGGCAAAGAAAAGATTCAAGCTCTGCTTGAATAGAAGGTAGCAACTTGAGAATCAAGTTTGAAATCCATGGCATAATCTACATAAACCCCTTCATATGACCTCCTTTGAAACAATTCCATAGTGGATTCATCTTCACTTGAGGTTTGTTGAACATGTGGCATAAGTAGGTGAACTTGGCAAAATGAACAACCGATGAGAACTTCGAACAAAACATATAACAACCTTGATTACCCTACTTCTCACACTCTTTTGGTGACCTTATCAACATAGTAACATTTTACCCTTGCTTTCTTTTGTCATCTCCAACCTGCAATTGTTTCCTTTCTTTATTATAGATTGCATACAATGCCATATCACCTTGCTCTTCTTCAATGACTTGTGTCATTTTGAACTTATGCTTCTCATCCCTCAAGTTTACCATCACAATCAAAACATTTTGTCTCCTTTCTTTATCTCTCACCATTAGGACAAAAAATATAGTTTTGTGATCAATGGTACTACTCTCTAAAAGAAGTAAATCATCACTAACCTTCAATATCTCCTTGTGAAATGCATGCAATGAAAGTGTATATCCTTCACCTTCAATGGAAAAGATAAAATACTTAGTTTTACTTGTCTTTTCAACACCATCAATTCTCAAGTTTGGAAGGGGCTTGGATTGAAAATCAACAATACAAATCTTATCACCCAAACCTACGGTATTCAATGTTGCTCTCTCCTTGAGGTTTGCACAATCAATAGACCTCTCCCCTTCTTTGGCTTGTACAAACTCTTTTTCACTCACCAACATATCACTAGAACCTATTTGTGATTCTTGACTTTCCTCTTTCTTAGAAGGATTTTTCTCTTCCTTCATCAACAAATATTCTTCATTAGCTGGTTCTACTATCCTCTCTGACATTCTTCTCTTCTAAACAGTTTGCTTGATAGGTCACTTTACCTTCTTCCTTATTGGTAAATGTCAACCATTTTCCTATTTTTCTCTCTCAAACAACTGTTGCATCTCAAGATTCATTCTCTCTTCCATTTTTTATTGCATTTTTATCATTTGCTCCAAGTTTTTCCTCAACTTTTCTATCTCTTGCTCAATATCAATTTGTTTTACCTTCTCATCCTTCTTCTTTGTCTCACTTGTCTCTTGCTTGGTACCTCCTTACTCTGAAGGTCTCCATGAACTATTTTCCTTAACATGTCCATTTTTTTTCTCAAACAAGTCTCTTTCACATTTCTTCTTCTTATCTTCATTATACCTCACCTAGGTTTCCTTCTTTCTTCACTACCTAGTCTTTTGGCATCTAGTTTATTCCTTCAACCTGCAAAAAGACAAAACACATAAACTCCAAAAACTTATCTTGCCTATATCTTTGGGATTTGATACCAATTTAATGCAAATCAGAGGTGTATAACTTCAACACAAACTAAATCAACCAATCTTGAAACCCTAAAACATCACTTGATGGGCTTTTCCTCAAAAGCCTTCAATCTTTAAAGCCTAAAACACGGGGGCAAAAAATTAAAATTTTTGGCCATAACTTTCAATGCAGACATGATCTCCAAAATATAAAGAAATTTCTAGATACCCATTTGAGCTTTATACAACATATATCAAAATCAGGCTAGGTTACTTTGTACGGAATCCTTCAAAAATGGACTGTCCTTATGCCAATTAAGCCTAAAACATGAAAAATCAGACCTAGGGCATCATCAAAACCCATGCAAACCTCAATATGGAACCATGCAACTTTGGACATGGTAATATACAAAATTTTAGACTCCCACAAAAAAAATTAGAATTCTCAACCATGGAAAACATGAGAAATCATATTTTGAAAGTCACTAGTTACCCTGCTTAGGGTTTATGACAGTTTTGAACTCTTTTTGCCAAAATTGCAATATCTCTCTCCCAACTCAACAAAAAATTATGAGACCAAGTGAATTAGAAATTAGATTCATATTCCTTTCAATCACAATTGGTATAATATTAAGATATGGAATATCAAATTTGTACTATTTGCTACAATAGGTCGGTTACAGAAAAAATATGGAAGTGTCAGTCACGAATTTGATCATAACTTGCATAAAACTTAACGAAAATAAACAAAACCAATTGAAAATGAAAGCTAACTCAATCCTCTATCACACCCAATCATGTGTAGATCATGAAAATTTTATACAGTACCATACCACATCAAATAATATTGCTTAACTATTCAAATTTTCAAAAAACAAAGGATATTTATTGCTTAAACTTCAAAATTGTAACCACCAACCTTGGTTTTGACCTCCCCAAGGATATTTAAACATGTACCAACCATTTAAAACTTATTTTCAAACTAAAAACCTTCTAATTCCTCTATTTACACCATGTGACTCTTCAAATTCCACAATTTGCAACTTTTACATTTTCGACAACTTAACCACACCTACCCTCATAAGACCTCATATAGACCCTTAAAAACATGAAGATGATCCAAAAGGATCTTATTACATAAGAGAGACACAAAACCAAAACAATTACAACCCAAAATCTCATGGGTGCTCCTGCATCAGGATGTAAGATGGTTAGAGGTGTTATTTAGTGATTGCAAGAGATGTCAGATATGGCACATTCTATAAGTTTGATGTATGCATTGTTGAGTGCAATAGTACTTCTATGAAAATCAAGTCTATGGAAGAGGTGAGGGATTCATCTTCAGAAAATTGTCATGGCTTTTGGGTACCAAGGGATCTCTTTCTTTTGAATCAAAGTTACATGCAGAAAAAACTATGTTATGGCACTAGAGACTTTGCCACATTGGAGAAAGGGGTCTAAGGAACTAGAAAAATAAAAACCTTGTTTAAGGGTTGACTATTTGTATTCTTGATTTTAATTTCTGTGAGAATTTCATTTATGGAAAACAAAATCATGTTTAGTTTTACTTGAGTTCTCATAAATCTTGTAGTGTATTTGGTCCCATAGATGTTTCTTCAATTAGAAAATACATATATTATGTTTCACTTATTTTATGATTACACTAGGACATGGGTATACTTTCTAAAAAGTAAATCTAAAGTTTTTATTTTATTTAAAGAGTTTAAAGCAATGCTTGAGTTACATACTAGAAAGAAAATAAAATGTTTGAGGACTGATAATGGTGATGAAATTTTCTCAAATGTTTTGGATAGATTATGTAAAGATTGTGGTATCCATAGATAAAAGAAAACTATGTATTCTCCATAGCATAATGGAGTTGCATAAAGAATGAACAAGACATAGATGGAGAAGGCTAGGAGTATGTTGAGCGGTTCTAGTATAGAACAAAGTTTTTGGGCTGAACTTGTTTTCACTGCTTGTTACTTAATTAACAAGTCTCCTACATCAACTCTTGTTGATAAGACACCTATAGAGGTATGGCCGAGTTGCAAGAATTCATTAAGACATCTTAGAGTTTTTGGTTGTGAGGAATATGCACATGTGTCAAAAGAGAAGAAAAAAATATTGGAGAAAAAGGTTGTAAAATGTATCTTCATCGGATATAGTTATGGTGTGAAAGCATATAAGCTTTAGGATCCTATTATATAAAAGGTATTATATAGTAGAAGTGTCATTTTTAGAGAAACTAAGCCTTCTTCTGTTACATTGTAGACAAAATAAATTGAATAGAAATATGTAATTCAACTTCCTTCTACACCTGAAAAAGTTGAATTGAGGCCCCTAGACAGAAAATAAGTTGAGGAGAGCTCATCTAGCTCAGAATCTTTAGAAGAGGAGGAAGAACCTCCAAATCAGCTTGTTTGTAGGTCTAAAAGGTATATACAACCACCTTAAAGGTATTCACCTAATGATTGGATAAGTATTTTTCTTTGAATACTAACATCATGGATGAACCCAAATTGGTAGAAGAGGCATTAGGTATGAATGATGTAGAATCCTAGAAGATTGCTATGGATAAAGAAATGACAGCTTTGAAAATTAATGATACATGGGATCTTGTAGCATTTCCTGAAGGAAGAAAACTTGTTGGTTGCAAATGGGTGTTCAAGAAAAGTATTGGTTCAGATGGAGATATTGAGAAGTAAAAACTAAGGTTGGTTTCAAAAGGTTACTCTCAAGTTGAGGATGTTGCTTATGCTGATATATTTTCTCCTATTGCAAAATGACATCCATCAAAATTTTTCTTTCTATTGTTGTTTCTTATGGTTTAGAGGTTGAGAAAATGGACATGAAAATTGCTTTCCTTCATGGTGACTTGGAGGAGGATATTTATATGACACAACCAGCACACTACGTGGTGAAAGGTAAAAGTAAATTGGTTTACAAATTGAAGAAATATTTGTATAGCCTAAAACAAAGTCCTAGGATGTGGACCAAAAATTTGATACATATTTGTTGAGTTTGGGATTTGAGCATTCTAAATAAAATTATTGTGTTTGTTATAAAATAGATGGTGATCATTTCCTATTTATTGCATTATATATTGATGATATGTTATTTATTGATAAAGGGAAAGGTATGATTTCAAAACTAAAATCTCAACTTGTTGCTAAATTTGAAATGAAAGACATTGGTGCAGCTAGAAACATTCTTGGGATAGAAATTAGAAGAGAGTGAACAGAAAACTATGGCTTGGCCAAAGTAAGTATGTCAATTCAATTTTATAGAGATTTGACATGTAGGATTGTAGACCATTATGTGTTCATTTTTTAGCTAGAACAAAGTTATATATTTCAGATTGTCCAGCATGCCCATCAAAGATGGGAGACATGAGAAAAGTGTCTTACCAAAGTGCAGTTGGAATTTTGATATATGTTATGGTTTGTACTAGACCATAAATTTCAAAATTTGTGGTAGTTATTTCTAGATATATGTCTAATCCTAATAGAGCTCATTGGGATGCAATTAAAAGAGTCTTAAAATATTTGCATAGTAACTCATATTATTCCTTGATTTATCATAGTAATTTGACTAAAGATGAGATTTCCCTTGATATTCATGGTTATGTGGATTCAAACTAGGAAGGCTATGTTGATAGAAAATGATCCACTAGTGCTTATGTGTTTACTTTATTTCCTGGTGCATTTAGTTGGATGAGTAAGCAATAGGTTATGGTTGCTTTGTCCACTATTGAAAATGAGTATATAGCAGCTATTCATGCTTGTAAAGAATTCATTTGGCTTAAGATATTGTGCTCAAATATTGGAATAAAATAAGGCATAGTGACAATTTATTGTGATAGTCAGAGTGTGATATGTTTAGCTAAGAACCCCACATTTCATGCTAGGATCAAGCACATTGACGTATAGTATCATTTTGTTAGAGATATAGTCGAAGATGGTAGGGTGAAGCTCGTTAAGGTAGAAACTTTGATTAATGTTGTTTATTCTTTAACTAAGCTTGTGAGCATAGAGAATTTTAGATGGTGTTTTGAGTCTATGGGCCTTTCGACCCCTAGCAATTAATAGATGATGTTTATACACCCTCTCATTGCTCTTGCAAGGTGTTTGACAAGTGGGAGATTTGTTGGTAAAATGTGTCTCAACCTTGCAATTACATAAGGTTTATTGTTGATAGGTAACTGTGAGGGGGCATGTGGGCGGTATCCTTGTGAGGGGTAAGGGGGATCATCTCCCCGACGAGGGTTCTAAGGGTTGTGTGACCTAATAGATGCTCAAGGAAAGTGCCCCCAAAAGTGAAATTTATGTACATATTTTATTATTGTAAATCTGGATAGTTTATCATTAGGTCTCATATCTGACAATTGATATTTTATTAGCTTAACTTTCCCTAGAAAGAAGCCCTATTTTATGATTGGTGATACTCCTATGAGAAGCTTTCTCTACAAGCATATTGTAATCTTTACAATTTTTTAATAATATATTGGGTGGCTTTTGGAGTGTGGGTTTTTTCTCCTGAGAGGGTTTTCTCACATAAATCATTGTGTTGTGGTATACATGAAATTTATGTTTATTTATGTGAATGCTTCACCTAGACCTATTCAAACATGAACAAACAATCAAACATTAGTCCTTAAACAAGTGTAAACAAGAATTCCCTATGAAATTCATTTGAACACAAGAACATGAAAAAAAGTAAAATATCAACTAAAATACTAATGAAATACTATTCTAATGCTCAAACCAGCATCCCATAGGGGGATTGGTGCTTCTTTGATGTGGAAAGGAGCCATTTCCCAATCCCTTGATAAGCTTGATGATGGATGTGTGATTCTTTTATGCAAAATGTCAATAACCTAGCTATGGATAATTCTATGCTAACTTGGATGAAATTGTGTCCCTCAAATCAATAGAGAAGGCCTCTATTTATAAGGAAGAAGGATTGAAGAGTGAAGAATGGGAAGAATATGGGATTAAAAAAGGGACCAATGGCATTGTGCCACTTGTCAACATAATAATGAAGGGAGGTGGAGCACATTTTGAACAATGTGCATGCTAAATGCATGTAGTTGAGATTTGAAAGCTAGGATGTGGCTTGTGTAAGAGGTGTAAGAGCCTTCAATGCAAAGGTGGAGGAAAAAATTCCTTTGGGAGGGGAAATTCAAATGGGTGGAATATTCAAAGAATATGCCATATTTGAATCAAAATAAGGTAATTAGTAAATCAAATAAATTGATTTACATGTACAACTTGGTTAGGTTGACTTACCCAAGAGGGGAGTTAAAAGGTAGAGGAATGGGGGATTAGTGTTAGGAGCTAATTAATTTAGGACTAATTAGCTTAGATGAAATTAGTTTGATTTGTAACATTTGATTAAAATGTTTGGGTTCATTTAAATCAAATGAGAGGATGTTAGAAAATTAGTATTTTAATTAAATAAGTTGATTTATTTAATTAAAGGATATGACATTAGGATTTTAATTAAATAAACTTTATTTATTTAATCAAAGGAAGAACAAGAGGATTTAAGATTGAATTATTTAATTAAAGGAAGAACATTAGGATGAAATAATCTGATAAAGTTCATTATCTAATTTTAGGAGGAAATTAATTAAATAAAGCTTATTCAATTAATTGGTTAATGGAGAAATGATTAAGGAAGAATCGGTGTTAGTTAATTGGAATCAAATGCATAGTATCAATTAGGACATTTTACGTGTCTACATTTTTCCCCTCTTTGAAATGATGCATTCGCTACATCGATTACAAGAATAAAATTTCCTTAATCAAAATTCAATTTTTATTTTATTTTTCAGATGCCCCATTGTTGCCCCAACGGAAGAATTACACTGCCATACTACCCCCTTGAGAGATCAGGAAAAATTTGCAAAATTTGGTTGAGCTTGCGAAAAAGATTCAACAACAATTCAGTAGTGGAAAACAGTCCACGAGATGCGAAGTTAGGCTTATGACAATGAAAACGAACCAAAACGGGCTTTATTTGGGAAAAAATAGATTAAATGGGTTCAAAAACCCTAAAAAAACCCAAAATATACCAAAAGGAATGCATAAAAGGGATTAAGAGGGTCATTTTCAAATCATTTGCACACTTGCCTTTAAGAAATCAATCTTAAATCCTCTGAGGTGCTAATGAAATGGCTAATCGCGTGCATCCCAGGCATCAAATGGATCGAGTTCGAGAGTTCCAAAGGCCTTAGGATGCAGGACCCCTAGTAATTTTGAAATTTTTCTCATTTTTCACATTTTTTGAGCATTTATTAGGGTTAATTTAGGTCAGCCAAAAGTGGCTCTCTAGGGCGTTGCAATTGTTACGGGCGATGTCACTTTTGCAAATGTCGACCCATGTTTGCAATGAAGCGTTACACAATGTTGTAGGATTTTAGAGTCATGCAAAAATGTCGACTTTCCTTTGTACGATAGCATCGTGCAGCCCTAAGAGGTTCTGGCACTACACAGGAATGTCGACCTGCCTCTATAGCACAATGTTGCCTTTGATTATAGCATTGCATTTGTAAGACATAGAGCGTTGCTTTTGTAGATGTCATGCCATCTTTTAAATACACGCTCGCTTTTTCTTTTTGAAAATTTGAATTTTTTTTTATAAGCGCCCTTTGCAATTTTTTGACATCATGCGAATTTTGGTTGTAGGAGGTCCTGCCAGTGCTCTGTTTGAAGGAGAACATGAGCCAGTTGTTGCACTAAGCAAGAAATTTGTCAGACCAGGCCCTATTTTTCCTTGGAGTGATCCATTTCAACCACATTGCACAGATGCCAGAGGTGCAAACACAACTTTCAATGATGACCGCATTGGTCGAGAGATGGCAGAGTGAGACTTGTTCATTTCACCTACTGACTGGCAAGGCCACCATCAACTTGTAGGACATGTGGCAGATCTTGTGGATCTTGATTCATGGTGAGTGCATCATCTTTGACTTTGAGGCCTGCGGTGATTGCACTTTTCTTTGTTTGGCATCGACTCATACGAGGTGGACAACAGCCAGATAGACCTATGTCACTACGTGGGGATTTCCCCTGACCTAACATTGTTCATTAGCGCACTGATCTCGGGGGTCCTTATTCCTAATCGATGAGCTCGATGATGCAACATTGGCTAGGGGATTTATTGGTCCCAGATGATGGAGGAGATGAATTTCTATGCTTGGGGGTCATTCATCCTAGCCTCCTTGTATCATGATATGCACTAGGTCATCTACAATAGGGCCTGCAACATCAGAGTGGATGTCACCCTTTTGCATGTGTGGGCTTATGAGCACATTATCATCTTGAGGCTTTAGGTTGCACACGTTCAACCTGACCACGATGATCCTGTGGTGTACAAATATGGGGAGATGACTACTCTCCACTTTACAAGTATCACAGGAATCCTGCACTGGAGGCAGGTTTTGGACAAGATGACAGTTTTCACCTAGAGGCCTTGGCTCCATTTTATAAGATGCCACAATCATGATGAGCATCTTTTCTACTACCAACTATTCTAATATATGTAGGGATGGGAGCATTACATGGTTGAGCGATACCTCCCCGATAGGGTTGCTCATCAATTTAGAGAGGTGCAAGATGCACCTAACGACACATAGAGATCAAGCAGCTGGTTATGGTGCCATGGGTATACTTTGATGGTCCTACAGATGTAAGGATGATCCAGGCATATGATACATATTGGTAGGACCATGGCCCTATTCGATTGACTTTACCAACAACTTTGACTACAGGGAGAGGATAGGTTAGGGGACCAAGGATTAGACAAGTCCTGTAGTAGCCAAGATAGGATGGGAAGGATGGGGGCATAGGAAATGATGGGCACGACAGACAGGTTCTACCATTAGTGCCACCTATTGGGAAAAGGCCACCAATCTAGCCACCATAGTAGCCACGCATGCCACTACAACAACCACCACCAAGACTCGATCCCAAAGACAATCAGATAGAAGCATTGTAGGCAAGGGTTCAAGTTTTTACAAGGAAACTTTAGCAGGTGTAGGCCCAAATACAGGCATTGGTCTAGGAGAGGGACTAGTCTTGGTAGGATGTGGTGTAGGAGCACAAGTAGAGACAAGATTCTAATATGGCCCTTGCGCTCAAGACAGGATGGCAGCAACAGTTGGAGGCTGCAGCCTAGAAAATTCAGGGGCAGGCTATGGTTCCAGCTGAGATGTATAGTCATACAATGCAGGAGGCCTCGTATTACAAGGCGGTGTACTAGAGAGTTGTGGCATAGGAGCGGAGAGAACCATATTTCTCCCATATTAGTCAGATAGCTCCTACTAGGACCCCTCATGTAGGCACATCAAGGAGACCATCAGGGTCCCACCATCAAAGCTGAGGCAGCTACCATGGAGGTGGACATAGCCAGGGCAGCTCAAGTCACTTAGAGTACATAGGGACACATTTATTTTGTATAGCCTGATTATGATGTGTATACATTGATTGGTTGAGTTTTGTGACTAGCCTCTTGTATATCTAATACTATATATCTAATTATGATGTATCATGACATTCAACTTTTTTGATATATATATGAAATGACTTTCAATGTATTTATGTAAACCCTCCTACAGTAGAAGAAACCATAGAAATTATCTCTTCTACAACAGAGCACTCAGATAAAGAAAGTTCTTCCCTTGACTCTAATGATGATGTTCCACTTGGCATTTTAATGAAAACTAGGGCACATAAGAGAAAGGTAGAAACAAGAAAAGGAAAATCCAAAAGGCAGCCGCAAAAAAAAAAAAAGGTGCCAAGCTCTAAGAAGAGAAAGGTTGACACTGTTCATCCTACAGCCAAAGAAAAACATGAGAGCCCTCCTAAGAAAGCAAGACCAGTCAGACCGGCCTTTGTTACATCTCCACAGGAAATCCCTAAGTCTAGATAAGTATCACAAGAGGACATAGAAGCTCCAATGGGGTAGGAGAATGTTGAGGAAGAAGATATATTTAAGACAACAACAAACATAACACTGGCTGATCTTACTAACATTGCAGGAGAAATGGAAAACCAAGAGTATGAGGAAAATCAGGATTTCCTACAACAAGAGGTCCTGCAGCAAGATATCCTGCAACAAAATCCAAAACAAGAACAAGAGTAGGAGCTCATGTAGCAATAGCTCAAATTGGGAGAACAATCAATACCCTTGCAGTTAGAATTGATGGGACAACCTCAATCCTTGTAGTTAGCACTAGTGCTAGAAAAGATGCTGGTAGGAATACATAACCCCCCAAATTTTTCAATGCACAAGGTAGCTATGCATTTATGGAAAGAGATGCAAGGAAGATAAGAGGAATGGAAGGAGGGAAAATGTAGGTTGAAGAAGGAAATTCAAATGAGAGACAAGGAAATTGAAGACAAAGATGCAGAAATTGCCACCTTAAAAAAGAAGGTGGATGATATGGCAGCCTTGGTACCACATATTTTGGAATGTAGGACCCCTCCAAGGGTCTATGCTCTACATTTGAAGGAGAGATATCTTTCTTTTAGACTAGAAAGAATTGTCTCAGGTATGAACTCTTCTATTGAGACCCCTACTAAATTTTTCAATGCTTATCGGATTGCTTCCCCTGTAATGAAGAATTTGTTGTGTGATTTTTATTTATATAACTATGTTGTGACTAAAGACCATGATTGGAATCCATTGTTGTATGTTGGGGATATCCAATTAAGGGCATTTATGGGGCTTATAAGCAAATGGAATCCAATACCCCCCTTTCCATTAGGGTTGCATCAAGGAATCCAAGGGACATTTTCAGGGAATGTCATAAAATGATTTTTAGACCTAGCTATGGTAATAGGATTATGCATTGGATAGAAGCAGTTTATAGTGAATATGAGGCAAAGGAAAAATAAAAGGAGGAAACTATGAAGAGATACCTCTCACAAAGATGGAACAACTTAATTGATGATCTCAAGCAGGCCGAGCCTCATTCCATCCAAAACTATGCAACAACTCTTAAAAGAATTGACAGATATATTCACATTGGAAGGAAAAAAGGGTGATTCTAGTTTCCCTTGACTTTTCAACCACCCATCCTAATGTGGCTTGTATCAAACTTCAGGTTCTACTAATATGATATTGCTGTAGAGAGACAAAGATGAATCAGATTGGATAAATTGAGAGGATTCTATTGGGATCCTGATTCACACACAACACACTCTGATATGGGACAGTTGTCAGTTGCAAATTTTAGAGCATTGACCAAGAAAAAGAGCATCCCTTCCCCTATTAGAGGACCAACAAGACCTTAGGTTGGGGGGAGTGATAAGCCTAGTTTACGGTCTAGTTTTGGATAGAATTTATGGTTTATTTGCTAAAGATATCATGGACCTTGATGTTAAGTGTTGATACTTTTTATGATATTTCCTTAGAACTATTGACATTGGGCTTAATCTTATTTCTACAAACCTTTATTGATAATGGCATGTTATTTGGACTATCTATATTAATTTTTCATGTGGCTGATGAATGTTCTTCAAGGTGGTTATAGATATGCAATTATTGTGTGTACTAACATTTCCATGCAGATTTAATTTGAGGATGCTAAATTGAGGAAGACACCGCCAGCTGGGCATGCACCATAACGTCCAGCCAGGGAATCGTTCAAAGGTCAAAGGAGGCCAACGATAGGAGATTCCCCATGCAAACTGAATGTAATTGCCTTTTAGTGGTCTTTAATGATGTTGAGAAAATGTGGACATTACTATTGTGCTAAATCTGTGTTTGGACCTACATGTTTGACCGAATTCCATGCATGCATAACCGCTGCCACTCCACTTTCTTTGTTTTCCCTAAATGGTATCCTCCCAGTTCATGGAGTTGACTGCCTTGTTGATTTGATACTATAAATAAGGATCAGATGCTCCTTCTCATAAGGTTGCATGATTTGATATTGTACTTGCATTATTGAATACAAATATATTACTCTTTTGTACTCATGATTTACAATGAATAAAATAAAGTTATGAGTTTGAGCATTTGAGTTTTCATTAGTTTTAAAGGATACTTATCCAAGGGGGCCCACTTGGTGAGTAATTCATCCTTTAGTTTATTATTAGTTTAGTATTACTTTTTTTTTTAGTAATTAGTTAAGAATCTGGCACCAACTATTCTTGCAACCACTAGAATCCCATTATGTGACTATTCCTACAGCCAAAGCAAATAGAGTAGTGTCCTGTTTGTTTGCTCAGACTTTCATTACCGTCATGCATTTTAGTTTGGTGTATTTGTTGATTGATGATTACCATTTATGTTATTCCTTTCCAAGCAATTTACTTTCAGCATTGTGTCTTTCTTAGTTGTAGAATGAAGATGGCCACTTTGAGTTCCTAGTGCACATATTGTGCTAGCCCATTTCAAGTTCACATCCCCAAGTTGAAAATTTAAATGCACCTACAAGATGATTGAAATAGTTGTTCAAGTTAGATGTCCAATCTCTTAATCACGACTATAAAGACCTAGTTGTTAAATCATTGTAGGAGGCAAACATTGTTGGCATCATTGCCAGGGATGGTGTCAAACTAGGAATGCTCTTTGGAGTCATTGATAGTTTTCTTGCTATAGTATTTTTGAATGTTGTTCTTAGTATACCCCTCATTTAGGAAGTAGTGACCCCCCTTATTCTTTACCAATTCTTTGTGTGAGCTGGCTAATAGTGAGTTGATATTGCATGCATAGAGGAAAGAGAAGGGATGCTTATGGGAGATTCCTTCCTAACAATCCTAATACATTCTAGCTAGTTGAATATCAAAACCTGCCAAGAGAAGAAGAAGAAGAAGATCCACAACCATTTGTTGATACAATATCTTATCTGACTAGCTCTAAAGTATCCTCTGAGGACCAAAATCAGCTTGAGAACCCCTTTGCTTTGGAACTACATCAAGCAGGAATGGGTGATGCAAATGGAAACAAACCTAACCAACCAACTTTTCCTTTCCCCATTGCCCATCAGAATGAAGTTGACAACATCAAAAATATATTTGCTTCAGTACTCCCAAATTTTTATGGACTTGTCACATAAGATCCTGATACCTTTTTGTTTGAGTTTGACATACTCTATAGGAGTTATGATTATACCATTGCTTCCCATAAGATTAAGCTATTTCCTACCACTCTGAAACAAGCTACATTAAAATGGTTCATGAGCCTAGGCAGAGATACTATGGAAACTTGGGAAGAAATGGAGACAAAATTCCTTGAGAAATACAAGGAGTATTGCAAGGGAAGTGACATGAGAGGAGGTGGCATTTTCAGGATGCAACAAAAGGAGGATGAGAGCCTAGAGGATTATATTTCAAGGTTTTTTTTTTGCTTACAAAAATATTCACACCATACCCTTAATGAAGAATCACAGAAGCTAATTTTCTTAAGGGGAATCAATGAGATTTGCACTGATGCCTCAGACCTGATGGAAAGAGGAGATATCACCCAAGTTCCTTGGAAAGATATCAAGAAAATATACCAAAACTGCTCTAGGGAAACTTCAAAGAAAGGGAGAGCTTACCAATCTTCCATGGGTAAGTCATCTACCGGTGGAGTTTCAAGAATGGAGATTACTCATTTGTTTCCATATTTCAAGCAAGAAATTATAAACAATCTAGCTACTTAGCTAGATACACTTTAGGTCAAGAAGAAGCAAGAGGAGGCAAAGGAAATGTTGGCAGAGTATTGCCCCCATTGTAGAAAAAAGAAGGACGATAGATGCAAAATGGTAGCTAATATTGAAGGTAAGAAAATTGCACCCAAGTTCAAGCCAATTCAGATTGAAAAAGATCAAGTCTACTATGTTGCACAAAGGAGGTCTTGGGCTCCAAGACAAGGTATGCCACCATATCCACTATCATATGTTGGGCCATATTTTAATTTATATTCATCTGGTAACCAATGGAAACCCCCATATCCATACAGCTATGGAGGATATCCACCAAAAACCTAGAGTAACCCTCCAAATACTTGGCCCAATCATCAAAACTATCCACCACAGTGGCAACAACCTTAAGGGCATTGGTAGCCACCTCTAGGAAATTGGTAGCAAACTAATCAATGGAGAGGATGACATCAATGGCCTACCCAGACAACCAGTTACATGCAGCCACCTTAGCAACTTGTTATAATTCCTCCACCTACTAATTTAGGCTCAAATGCACCTAATCCTACTCAGCTACTAGCTCATCCCACACCCAATCCAAATAAAAAACCACAACAACAGTCTGTATACTCTACTGATACAAATCAATTCCCTGCATATGTTGTGATTGTAAATGATATCCATTTGCATTCAGGAACTACTTTACCAACCCCTTCCAAGCCCATTATCACCGAGTTTCCTATGGAAGAGGAAGAAGAATCTCTGAGTGATCCCATTCATCCAAGTGCACTTAAAAATATTGAACTAGCCCTAGCCAAGCAGACTGAACAAGAACCGTCATTTCCTTAGAGATTAGAAGTTGTCAAGGAGAAGGAAGAAAAAGAAGACACAACTTTTGACATCTTGGATCAACTAAAGCATATATGTGTCCCAATCTCTCTATTCTGGGCCATAAAGGATGTCCCAATCTATGGAAAGGAAATCAAAGAAGCATGCCTCAAGAAGCCAAGTAGCAAGAAGAAAGACCCCACTATGGCTCATGTGGTGGGATAGCTAGTTGACATCATACTTGGGAAAGTGACTATCCCTAAGTACAATGCCCTAGGTAGTCCTGTGGTAGTAGTTGTTATAAACAGGATCCAAATCAAGAATGCTCTGATTGATTTAGGGGTAGTAATAAATGTAATGACCAAGCACATCCTACAACAACTAAACGTTGCAAGCATGAGATCTACTCCTATTGTCCTACAGCTTGCTGATAGTTCTACTGTTAAGCCTGATTGGTATAGTGGAGGACCTTGTGGTGATTCTAGACTCTTGGGAGTACCCGACATACTTCACAATTCTTTCTCCTAAACCTACACTAGGCGAATATCCCATTATTCTTGGAAGGCCATGGTTAAAAATTGCAGATGCATATATTGGATGTTGTTCAGGAGACATGGCCATTTTTTATGGGAGGAGCACCAAATTTTTTGTTTTTTATCCTCCTACTCAACCATCTCATGATGAACATGACCCCATATGGCCACATGTTGGTGAAGAGGCTGAGGAAGTTAATTTAGTGGCACAACTTATGATGTTAGGTAGAAGCTTCTTCATGCAGCTTCAAGATGAAGAATAAGTATTGGTTAACATCATTCAGAACCGTTGTGAAGTGGAGGAAGCATCATCTTCTCATTCTGCTACTCCAGTCAAGACACTTCTATCTGTTCTTCCTATAGCCACTCTTCCTGCAACCACTATTAATGTAGACGGACTTCATGTAGCAATAGGTATGTCCCATACATTATTTCCATATAAAATCAAGGTACCATGTGTTAATGAAGCAAATATGATAGAGTTAACTACACAAGCCCAGGTGTCAGAAGGAAAGTATCTAAATGTTAACATCAAATTGAGTGAAGAACAACAATTTCTATTGGAAAATTTATTAAAAACCCATCAACATACATTTTCCTGGGATTATCATGATATGAAGGGATTATATCCTAATATTTGCACACACAAAATTTATATAAGAGATGATTGCACCACAGTGAGGCTGCCACAAAGAAGAATTAACCTTGCACTGAGAGAAATTGTAAAAGGAGAACTGTAAAAATTGCTACATGCAAGATTTATCTACCCCATTTCAGATAGCCAGTGGGTGTCTCCATTAGTGATTGTGCATAAAAAATGAGGGACATGGCAAGTTTTTTTTTATTACAGGGAACTTAATGTTGCCATTACAAAGGACCATTTTCCCTTACCTTTCATAGATCAAGTTTTGGATTCACTTGCAGGAAAGTAATACTTTTCTTTTCTAGATGGATTCAAAGGCTACAACCAGATACAAATTTCACTAGAAGACTACTTTTACTTGTCCATGGGGGACCTATGCCTACTTAGTACTCCCATTTGGCTTATGCAATGCACTTGCAACTTTTTAGAGGGCAATCATTAGCATATTTTTAGACATTTCTCATGATTGCATGGAAATTTACATGGATGACTGTACCACTTATGGTGCTGATTTTAATGAAGCATTAGAGAATCTCAGGAGAGTCCTATAGAGATGTGAAGATCACAATCTCTCTTGAAACAATGAAAAGTGCTTCATGATGATGTAGGAAGGTGTAGTTCTTGGGCACTACATCTCTCACACAAGAATTCAAGTAGATCCTGCAAAGATTTAGGTAATCACAAATCATTACACACCTACAAAATAGAAGGATGTTAGGAGTTTCTTCGGCCATGCACGCTATTATAGGCATTTCATCAAGAATTTTAGTAGAATAGTAGCACCATTGTATACCCTCCTCACTAAAGATGTTGAATTCTAGTGGACTAAATATTGTGACAAGGCATTTTTTGATTTAAAGGTAGCATTGACTCATGCTCCTATACTCAAAGGACCTAATTCATAGTTTCCTTTCCACATCCATATAGATGAATCAGATTATGCCATAGGAGCAGTCTTAGGACATAAAGAAGGAGCTATTGAAAATTCCATTTATTTTGTCAACAAAAATTTGTAAGGAGCTAAATTCAACTATACAGTGATAGAGAAAGAAATGGTGGCGGTGATTTATGCCCTGAAAAAATTCAAGAATTACATAGCAGGTTACCAAATCTTTGTGCACACTGATCATGCAGCCATTAGGTATCTCATGAATAAACCTTTGATCATAGGTAGACTAGAAAGATGGTTATTTTTGATGCAAGAGTTTGACATAACCATTGTGGATAAGCCAGGGAAAGCCAATGTGTTTGCAAAAAAAAAATCAAGGCTAATTACATCAAAAGATGATCAAGCCATAGATGACTCTTTTCCTAATGAGCATCTATTCTCTATCAGTGTACAAACACCTTGGTATGTTGACATAGCTAATTATTTGGTCATGGGTAGAGTTCCTCCTCACTTCTCTCCAAAAGAGAGAAGGGAACTCATTGAAAAATATTTTCCTTTCTCATGGATTGTTGGATATTTGTTTTATACTAGACCAGACCATGTCATGAGTAGATGTGTGAGAGAATATGAGACATATGAAATTTTGTATGCATGCCACAATGAACCATGTGGAGGACATTTTGTAGCCAAAAGGACAGTAATGAAGATTTTTAACACAGGATATTACTGACTAACACTCCACAAGGATGCAGGAAGGTATACTAAAAAATGTGATAGATGTCAAAGAATGGGCAGACAACTTAGATATGATGAGATTCCACTTTTCCCTCATGTCGTAATCACTCCCTTTGATAAGTGGGGATTGGATTTTGTAGGACCCATTAACCCTCTATCAAATGGTAAGTCCTATATTCTGGTATGCATTGATTATGTAACTAAATGGGTAGAAGTTAAGACCATGAAGCATGCAAGAGATAACAAGGTTGCAAAATTTATTTATGAAGAGATTTTCCCAAGGTATGGAGTTCCATGAGAGATAGTGACTAATCAAGGGGCTCAATTCACATCAACCCTTGTTGCAACACTAGTCAATGAATACAACATCAGACATAGGAAGTCTACTCCCTATCACCCCCAGGCCAATGGCCAAGTTGAGGTAACCAATTGAGAAATTGAAGCTATTCTGAAAAATACAGTAGCTATCCATAGAAAGGATTGGATAAATAGATTACTAGAAGCTATTTGGGCCTATAGAACTACCTGGAAAACAACTAAAGGCTTCACTCCATTTGAGTTGCTATATGGAAAGATAGCCATGATGTCCATTGAATTTGAACATAAGACTCTTATGACTGCGGTAAACTTAGGAATGGATATCTTTGAGGCACAAAAAGAGAGAATCATGCAGTTGAATGATTTGGATGAGATAAGGAGAGTAGCCTTGCATCACATAGAGGTGGTGTAGAATCAAAGAATCAAGTGGCATGACAAATTCATCAAGGACAAGAAATTCCAACCAGGAGATTGGGCCTTGCTCTATGACTCAAAGTATTAGGACAACGCAGGAAAATTGTAGACAAGGTGGCTAGGACCATATGAGGTTGTTAAAGTATTCCCTAATGGTGTTGTATAGCTCATTACTATTGACCCAGTCAAATTTAAGCTTCTTTTCAATGGTCACCACCTCAAATTGTATCACAATCCAACTTCCAAGGAGGAGTTCCTACAACAATTCACTCAGCTTGCAGCAACCGAGCTTCCTGTAGCCAAAGGAAGTGCACCTAGTGTCCCTCCTTCTAGATAATTAAGGTACGTACTTGTCATAATAAAGACTTCCACTTCTGTGAGAGTCCATTTCTTCACCCATCCACCCATATTCCCATCCATTTCCACCTTTCTCTCTCTTCCATCACATCACTTCATTCCACTCCATCTCATCCCACCTCATCTTCATTAATTTCTCAACTTATTTCCTAAAAAGGTGAAAAAAAACTTTCTCCACAATCTTTGCAAAGCATCCTCCACACATTCAGGTATGTACGCATTAATTTGTATATCTTAATTGTCTTTAAGTGCATTCCATTTAATCGTTGTACGTTAGTATGGACGTTCACCATAGTATGCCAATATTCCCTACCCCATGAAATCACCATCTCGCATGTGAGGAAACATGCCAAAATTTAGGTTGGGGGGAGGAAAAAGATGTGAATATTTTTCCCTCATGTTAGTCCATTTTGGTCTACATCAACAAAATTTAAATTGAGTCGATTTGAAATTTGAGTGAGAGGATAGCTTACATGTGTGAAGTGACACCAACTACCACTGCCATTTCTCTCCATCATAGCTTTCCTTTATTACTCTTTTCTTGCCATTATTTAAGGTTTGTTGCAAACAAAAGTTAGAAAAGGGAAAATTCAGTCGACATTGGCATTGGAAAGTTAGTAAGTGTTGCAGGAAGGTGAATTTTATTTTCAGACGGAGTTGTAGGAAGGAAATCATATAGTGTTTGTTTGATTGCAAACAATGGGAGGTGGGTTAATTCAAAATGAACCCATGGTGCATGATGTATTACTGTAGGATGCACAATGCATGGTCGAATTCAGAAACTACAGGTGGATAGACTACTTCCTAAAACTAGATGATTTTGATGAAGACATTGCACTAGAATTCACCCAGACATTGCTTGAGGGGAAGGCCATGGTAAAAGGGTTGGAGGTCATAGCAACAGAAGAAAGAATTGTAGAAGTTACAGGGTTACCTACTGATGGTGAAAATTACCCTATTCCAAAGATGCCAGGTCAACTAGGGCCAAATTTATAGAGCCAAATAACCCTCCATTGAGCATAGATAAATAGGGAGTGAAGAGAATGTCTATGCCTAAGCCATCGAAGCAAATAGTTATTTATGTCATAAAATATACCACCTATGAAGGTTTCCAATCGAATTTTCATTTTGTTCACTTTAAGCTTCTGAATCACATGAGGCACAAAAGGAGGATGAATGTGTTGAACGTGCTATACAACCTTTTTTCAATCATGGCAGTTGAGACTCATAAAGGTAGGGACAATTTTGTTTCCCACCATTGACTGATTAAAATGTTAGTTGAGAAGTCGTTGCATGATATATCTGCAATGACCTAGAAATAATTCATAAAAATTGATCAAATTAGATGTGAACATTTGTAACCTAGGGTTTTACCTCAACCCCGTAGGTCTAGTAGGAGATTGAGCACGACTGAAACCACTCTTGGTGCTTCAACCTCTGGAATAGGCCCTAGTGTAAACCCTCCTGCAATAGAAGAAACCATAGAAATTAGCTCTTCTAGGATAGAGCACTCAGACAAAGAAAGTTCTTCCCCTGACTCTGATGATGATGTTCCACTTGAAATTTTAATGAAAACTAGGACACAAAAGAGAGAGGTAGAAACAAGAAATAGAAAATCCAAAAGGCAGCCGACAAAAAAAGAGGTGCCAAGCTCTAAGAAGAGAAAGGCTGACACTGTTCATCTTGCAGCCAAAGAAAAACATGAGGCCCTCCAAAGAAAGCAATACCATTCGGGCCAGCCTTTGTTACATCTCCATAGGAAATTCCTAAGTCTATAGAAGTATCACAAGAGGATATAGAAGCTCCAATGGGGTAGGAGAATGTCAAGGAAGAAGATATATTTAAGAAAACAACAAACATAACATTAGCCGATTTTGCTAATGTTGCAGGAGAAATGGAAAACCAAGAGTATGAGGAAAATTAGGATTTCCTACAGCAAGAGGTCTTGTAGCAAAATATAGAACAAGAACAAGAGCAAGAGTTCCTGCAACAACAACTCAAATTGGGAGAACAATCAGTACCCCTATAGCTATAATTGACGGGACAACCTGAATCCTTGCAGTTAGCACTAGTGCTGATGCTAGTAGGAATACATAAACCCCCCTAATTTTTTAATGCAAAAGGTAGCAATGAATTTATGGAAAGAGATGCAAAGAATAGAAGAGGAATGGAAGGAGGAAAAACACAGGTTGAAGATGGAAATTCAAAAGAGAGACAAGGAAATTGAAGATAAAGATGCAGAAACTGCCACCTTAAAGAAAAAGGTGGATGATATGGCAGCCTTGGTACCAAAATTTTTGGAGTGTAGGATCCCTCCAAGGGTCTATGTTCTACATTTGAAGGAGAAATATCTTTCTTTTATACTAGAAAGAATTGTCTCAGGTTTGAACCCTTCTATTGAGACCCCTACTGAATTTTTCAATGCTTATAAGATTGCTTCCCCTGAAATGAAGAATTTGTTGTGTGAGTTTTATTTACATAACTATGTTGTGACTCAAGACCATCATTGGAATCTGCTATTGTATGTTGGGGATTTCCAATTAAGGGCATTTATGTCCTAGGTGCAAAATGAGATTAGTTGGGGACAACAATATGGGGCTTGTAAGCAAATGGAATCCAACATCCCCCTATCCATTAGGGTTGAGTCAAGGAATCCAAGGGAAATTTTTAGGGAATGGCATAGAATGCTTTTCAAACCTAGCTATGGTAATAGGATTATGCCTTGGAAAGAAGTAATTTATAGTGAATATGAGGAAAAGTAAAAAGAAAAGGAGAAAACTATGAAGAGATACCTCTCACAAAGATGGAACAACTTAACTAATGATCTCATGCAGGTTGAGCCACATTCCATCTAGAACTATGCAGCAACTCTTAAAAGAATTGACAAATATATTCACATTGGAAGGAAAAAAGGGCGATTCTAGCTTCCCCTAACTTTTCAACCACCCATCCTAATGTGGCATGTACCAAACTTCAGGATCTACTGATATGATATTGTTGCAGAGAGACAGAGATGGATTAGATTGGAAAACTTGGGAGGATTCTATTGGGATCCTGATTCATGCATAGCACACTCTGATGTGGGACAATTGTCAGTTGCAAATTTCAGAGCATTGACCAAGCAAAAGAACATCCCTTCCCCTGCTAGAGGACCAACAAGACCTTAGGTTGGGGAGAGTGATGAGCCTAGTTTATGGTCTAGTTTTGGGTAGAATTTATGGTTTATTTGCTAAAGATATCATGGACCTTGATGTTAAGTGTTGATACTTTTTATGATATTTCCTCAGAACTATTAACATTGGGCTTAATCTTATTTCTACAAACCTTTATTGATAATGACATGTTATTTGGACTATCTATATTAATTTTTCATGTGGTTAATGAATTTTCTTCGAGGTAGTTACAGATATGCAATTATTGTGTGTACTAACATTGCCATGCAAATTTAATTTGAAGATGCTAAATTGAGGAAGACACCACCAATTGGGCATGCACCATAACGTCCAGCCAGGGAATTGTTCAAAGGTCAAAGGAGGTCAACGGAAGGAGATTCCCCATGAAAATAAAATGTAACTTCCTTTTAGTGTTCTTTAATGATGTTGAGCAAACGTGAGTGTTACTACCGTGCTAAATCTATGTTTAGACCTGCATGTCTAACTGGATTCCATGCATTCATAACCATCGTTGCTCCACTTTCTCTGTTTTTTTCTAAATGGTGTCCTCCTAGTTCGTGGAGTTGACTCCCTTGTTTAGTTGATAGTATAAATAAGGATCAGATGCTTCTTCTCATAAGGTTGTGTGATTTGATATTGTACTTGCATTCTTGAATACAGATATATTACTCTTTTGTACTCACGATTTATAGTGAATAAAATAAAGTTTTGAGTTTGAGCATTTGAGTTCTCATTAGTTTTAGAGGATACTTATCCAAGGGAGGCCACTTGGTGAGTAATATGTGTTTTATTTTAATATTAATTTCTATTTAGTAATTAGTTAAGAATCTGGAACCGACTGTTCCTGTAGCCACTAGAATCCCATTTTGTGACTGTTCCTACAACCAAAGCAGGTAGCGTAGTGTCTTGTTTGTTTGCTCATATTTTCATTCCTATCATGCATTTCAGTTTGGTGTAGTTTTTGATTGATGATTAGAATTTATGTTATTCATTTCCAAGCAATTTACTTTCAGCATTGTGTCTTTCTTAGCTATAGAATGAAGATGGCCACTTTGAGTTCCTAGTGCACATACTGTGCTATCCCATTCCAAATTCATGTCCCTGGGTTGACAATTCAAATACACCTTCAGGATGATTTAAATAGTTGTTCAGGTTAGATGTCCAATCTTTGAATCATGGCTATAAAGGCCTTGTTAAATCATTGTAGAAGGTATACAATACCATGTTGGTATTTGGAAAAGATAGAAGAAAGAGAAATCAACCCTTGACTTCAAGATGATGATAATGGACATAATGATTATGATTATTGTTTATCAAAGATTGGGGATATAAATAGATTACTTACCTTATTTTTGATAACACACATAGATATGATGCATCAAGGTATAAAGAACTAGGATGACATTGTACCTAGTGCGATGGACTTTGACTTGACAATCATATAGGAGTATCCCTATTCACACTTGGCATACAAAACCCTATTCAAGATGTAGTTCAAATATTTCAAACATCTCAGACCAAAACATAGAAAGGTCAGAACTTTCCTATGTGGTCAACAAGATATTCAAAACACCCTCCCTACAGACCAAAGAAAGTAAGCATGACCAAGGTTATATTACAAGAATATCCAACAAGCATGGCAGATAAAAAGATAATGATCAATGCCCCATTCCTTTCTCTCTAAATTTTTTTGTTTAGACATCATCAAGAGGTCATTGGAATGAGCACAATAAGATAAATCAACAAGGACCAAGTAAAAAAACAAGCTAATGTCCTTCGTACCTCTATCCAAGACTAAACTATAGTGATGTATGATGTTGATGTCCATTGTAGGAAGGATGCATCCTAGGAAATGATGTTATCGGATGATTTTTGGATTGACTAGATGATGGGCTATTGATACCAAGAATTTACCAACTTGTTCACTTATTGACCTAGACTTGAGACCTTGACGTTTAAGTTTTTCACTTTTAATTTGCTATACTTGTTTTTTATTTTTTCACCAAAGGTTGGGGGCGATGGTCGTTTATTATGAGCGAATTTTTATTTCGGGTGAAAACGAGATGGGACAGGTGGGTTTTTTTTAAATATTTGGATGTTTTTGATGTTTTTGAAATGTTTTGAGGTTGTTTTTGGTATTTTGAGATATTTTGCAAATATATTGATTTTCAAATTTTCTAATTTTTTTGGTGTTTTCTGATATTTTGACCAAGAATCTAACCTAATGACCTATCCTAGGGGCCTTGGAAGTTGATCAAAGATTAGCCTTGCCTATGTTATACATGCAGAGACCATGTAGTTTGACTGACACAAACTTGTTTATTGATGAGAAATGAACATGTATGAATTGCCAGTTTATTATGAGGGACTCCTAAAGGACTGACCTAGGGTGTCTCAGGGGCACATTGATGATGGCCTTTCCTATGTTCAGAGCTTAGAGACTCGTAGTTTGACAAGACAACTCTATTTTTTAACTCTTTCTAATTTTTTGAATTGATTTTGGATTTTATAATTTTATGAATATTTTTGGATTTTCTAATTTTATGAATGTTTTTGGATTTTTTGATTTTCTGAATGTTTTTGGATTTTTTGATTTTAAGGAAGATTTCAAGAATATACATGAATCTGATCCAATGCAGGTATAAGAACATCCCCTAGCATGATGCAATAGACTACTCTGATATAGGTAGGACAAACCGACCTTAGGAATGTGTCAAGTAGTTCTAGGAGAGAACATGATACAAACACGGGATCAAGATATGATGCAGACATGGATGGGTGATGAATGGAGATATGGAAGTGTGATGGATGAATGATGTAGAACAAGTCAAGGAGATCATAGTGGATGGAAAGTGCTTATTTACACAAGGCACTTGTTTTCAAGGTTTTCACCAAGGTACTTGCCCAAAGTGCCACCGAAGTGGTTTTCACTAGAGGATGATTTTTTTCTTTACTTTTTTCAATCCTTTTTCTTTTCTTTTTTTGGATTTTTTTGTTTTTTTTGGATTTATACCTTGTAATCTTAGGCATAATTTTTTTTTAGATGGGAGCTATTGATAGACTCCTGCAGAGGTTCACCTTCTGGTGTAGATAGCTGATATGCTCCTGATTTGTAGCTTGTTGTGATGATGAAGGGTCCCAACCAATTGGGTTCAAAATTTCCCTTAGTGATTGGATTTGGCATATTCTTTTGATTCTCCTTCAATACAAGCCCTCTAACTTGAAAGGTATGACTCCTGATCTTCTTTTTGTAGCTTGTAGGTGATTCAAGGAATCCATGCACTGCTCATCCAGTAGTTCTAGCTTGTTCAACAATGACACCTGATATTCTTCATCAGTAATGAGGTTCTATAATGATATTGTTAAGGATGGGAGCTTGATCTCAATGGGAAGGATGGCTTCTGATTTGTAGACAAGGGAGAAAGGTTTTGTACCTATACGTGTGCATATACTTGTTTGGTAGGCCCATAAGGTGGGATTTAACTGTAGGTGCCAATCATGACCAACTTCATTGACTGTTTTCATTAGGATTTTCAATATGGTTTTATTAGTAGCCTCAACTTGGCCATTTCCCTAGGGGTAATATGGGGTGGAGAATTGATGTTGGATATTGAATTTTTGGCATAGTTCCTGAACATCCTAGGTTTTGAAAGGTGTCATGTTATTTGAGATAAGGGATTGTGAGACACTATAGCAGAAAATAAGGTAGTTTAGGATGAATTTGGAGATCTGCTTCCCTGTGATGTAGTTCATTGGGATGGCCTCTATCCACTTTGTGAAGTATTCAGTGGCAGTAATAATTAACTTATGTCCATTAGATGAGGTGGGGGTGATTTTACCAATGAGATCGAGCCCCCACTATGAAAAGGGCCAAGGTGTGATGAATTGTCAAAGCTCCTGAGCCGATGCATGGATGAGGTCCCCATACTGCTGAAAATTCAAGCACTTTTGGACATATTCGTGAACTTCCTTTTCCATTGTAGGCCATTAGTACCCAGTCCTCAATAGTTTCTTAGCCAAGGTCATACCACTAGAATGTGATCCACAAATGCAATCGTGTACCTCATTTAAAGTAGTCAAAGCTTCCTTAGTGTTAAGGCATCACAACAAGGTTCCTTTGATACTCCTACGATATAGGGTGTCTCCCAAGATAACAAATCGAAAAGACTTCTTGACAAATGTTCTTTTAAGGTTCGAGGTGATACCATCAGGGAGGACTCCTATTTTCAAGTAGGTGTAAATGTCATGATACCAAGGGTCACCGGGACCAACGATTTCACACATGAATTCAGACTCTGGTACCTCATATGTTGGTATGAGAAGCTACTTTACAAGGAATTCTTGCTTAGGGATGTTGTGTGGGATATCCAGTAGTGATCTGATTGTTGCCATAGCATTCATTGCTTTGTTGTTTTCCCTTGGTATTTGTTCAAACATGATGTCAATGAAGAATTCTTTGAGGCTTTCCACCAGTTTCTTGTATGGGGTCAATTTGTCATCCTTCATTTGGTATTCTTCATTAACCTAGTTGATGATAAGTTGTGAGTCCTCGTAGACCTTGAGTGTAATGATCTTCCATTGTACTACAATTCTAAGTCCTATAACAAGAGTCTCATATTTTGCAATGTTATTTATGCAAGGAAAAGACAACTTTTATGACTTTGGTATGCAATCTCCTTGTGGTGTAATGAAGAAGACCCCATCTCCTGACCCATGTTGTGTGTAGGATCCATCAAAATGTACTTTCCAGTGATCCGTTGCACTTAGGTTAAAGATTGACTCATTGAAAAATTCTGATACCAATGGGTTCTCTGAATACATCACTTCTTCTGACAGCTGATCTGCAATTACTTGTCCTTTAATGGCCTTCTATTCTACATGCTCAATGTCATGTTTTTTCAGGATCATGACCCATTTAGTTGTTCGCCCTGAGAGTGTTTCTTAAGAAAGTAGATACTTGAGAGGATCTATCTTGGCAATGAGATTTATGTAATGCGCCAACATATAGTGTTTGAATTTATGTGCGGCGAACACAACTGCTAGGCAAGCCTTCTCTATGGATGCATAATTTAGCTCATGTCCTACCATGGTTCTACTGATGTATTAAATAGCTCTCTCTTTCCCATTTTCATCATGCTATACTAAGAGAAGGCCAAGGGTTGCTATTGCCGATATATAAAAGATCAAGGGCTTGTTCGAAATTGGTGGCATAAGAATTGGTGGTGTTACTCCTTGATTTTATTGAATGCCTTATCACATTTCTCATCCCATTTGTATGATACCCCCTTATGGAGTAGATGAGAATATGGGATAGCCTTATCTAATAATTGTGCTATAAACCGGTGAATGGATTGGAGTCTTCTTTGCAAACCTCTTAACTACTTTAATGTTCTTAGTACTTCCATCTCAAGAATTGCTTTGACTTTAGCAGGATCTATCTCAATTTCCCTCGTAGATACAATTTACCTGAGAAAATTTCCTAACTGTACACCAAAGACACACTTCTTTGGATTGAGTCTGACCTTGTATTCTTCTAGCCTATCAAAGATGGAGCTTAGTGCCACTATGTGATCCCAATGCTTCTTTAATTTGGCCAATATGTCATCCACATAATCTTCCATAGTTGTGTGAATCATTTCATGGAAGATTAGTGTCATATCTCTTTGGTAGGTATCTCCTGTGTTTTTCAACCCAAATGGCATCATGTTCCAGCAATAAGTCCCCCATGGATGACTGAAAGTTGTCTTGTGCTAATCATCTTTGGCTATCATTATTTGATTGTACCCTAAGAACCCATCCATTAATGACAACATTTCATGCCCTTCTATCTGATCCATAATCATGTCGATATTTGGAAGAGGGAAGTAATCCTCAGGGCACGCCTTGTTTAGGTTCCTAAAATCAATATAGATTTGAATGCCCCCAGTGGGCTTAGTGATTGGTACTAGGTTTGAAACCCATTCTAGATAATCAATTGGCCATATGAAGATAGCATCAAGGAGCTTCTGTAATTCAAGTTTGACTAGTAATTCTATTTGTGGATGCATATTTCTCAGTTTTTGTCTTACTGGTTTTACTTCTGGATAGACGACTAGATGGTGAACCACAACCTATGGATCAAGACTAGGCATGTCAGCATAGGTCCATGCAAATTTTACCTTTCTTTCCCTAAAAAATGCAACTAAAAGTTCTTGTTCTTCTATCAATAGTGATTCTACATAGAATGTGATATGTGGTGTTTCCTCAGTTCCTAGGTTGATTGGATTGCACTTCTCTGCCAAGACAGCTGACTTTTCCTGATGAATAGCACTAAGGGGAAGATTGATTCCCTCATCCTTTGGCACTGAAGAGAGCTTTTCACCATTGGATAGTCCTTTGTTTTTACTATTTTCGGGTCAGAAAGTGTCACAGTGTGGTTTTCACTTAAAGACCTAGATAATACTCTTAAATTTTCAATTTGGCGACTTAAGGATTCAATCGTTTCCCAATAGTAGGTATGTGTGTCTAGCTCAATGTCAAACCCAAATTTATGATCTCCACATGGTATCGTATCCCTTAGTCCCATGAATTCTAAGAGATCTTCATCATTTTCAAATGTGTCTAATATCGGTGGTCCTTGTTGGTCATAAATGATGAGTTGGGGATAGACAAGTTTTAGCTCATTAGTTTGGTCACTTGGTTTGAAAGATAGGGTACTAATAATGAGAAGGGAGGAATCCTCAAATAACATAGGTAGATCAGTGAGGGGGTCCTCAAAAGGATAAGTAATTGATATGGGAACCGAGGGGGAACCTTTGACTTTTTTAATCGGGGTACCTTTGCCATGTATGATTAATTTCAGAGAGGTACATCCAAGGCCAAGATTTTTTATATGCTTCTTAGGAATGATAGGTTCTAGTAGGTCATTATCATTTCACCCAATCTTTTCATTTTTGTTATAGCCGTATCCTTGCATTAACTACATTCCTTTGTTGTTATTGTCCATGGGAAGATTAGGTACGGGCCTTTCATCTTGATATAGCAAACTTGATATATCCCTATCATCTACCACTTCCTGACTTATGTCCCCCCACCTTTTGAATTTAGTGGGGTTTACTTTGAAGGTTTGGGCTGATGTTTCAATTGGTTGAGGTTGTCCATGAGATCCAAGAGATTGAGGTAACTCTCCTATTATAAAAGCACTTTTTTAAATTTTGTAATCCCCAAACCCATTATCTTGGATAATGACTTCGATATCAGAGATGTCTAGAATGGAGGGTGTCTTTGTCTCAGAAGTAGGGGTGAGGGTAGATGGGTCTATATATGGAGACATGGGTCCCTCATCATTCTTTGGGACCTGAGGGATTTTGTAGTACTTGGCTTCTAAATTCTTGCAATAATAAAATGGTTCAAGATCTCCATGGACTGTGACCTATTGATTATGATAACGAAACTTGAAACATTGATGAAAGGTGGAGGTGACAACTTGCATCCCATGAATCCATGGGTACCCTAGTAGGATATAGTAAGATAATTCAAGATCAAGGACTTGGCATGTGGTTTCCATGATAGTTGGCCCTACTTGAATAGGGAGTTGAATAGTGCCTTGAGACACCCGTTCCTAGTCATCATATGCCCTGATTGTAATACCTTTACCTTTTTCAATGACATCTTCAGAGAATCCCAGACTCTTGATTAGCTTGAGAGTAAAAATATTTAACCCTACACTTCCATCCACCAAGACTCTTTTGACTTTATTCTTATGGACTAAGACTTCAAGATGGAGTGTATGGTTATGAGATGGCTGAGTTGGAAAGTTCTGATCAGAAAATGTTAGGAGATGTGGTGTGGTGATATGTTTGACCATAGCTTGGAACTGGTCTGTGTCAAGATCTATTGGGATGAAGGATGTGGCCAATGCTTCTTCTAGGATTTTCCTATGTGTGGCTGAGATTTTCAGCAACTCCATGATGGATATCTAGGCAGGGGTTCTTTTCAACTAATCCAAGACATTATAACCATCGAGAATTGACTTTGGATTGGTAGCAGACGCTTTGGGTGCTTGGTATGGTCCCAAAATGGTAAATTTTCCACCACATGTGGTGACTCCATAGTCGGCTCTAGATCCTTTGATACTAACAATAGTAACCCATTCATCTAAGGGTGTAACAACATCTAAGGATGCAATCACATGGTCATAAACATGGTTCACATAATTACACTTTTCCTTACCATTTTTGTTTCCCTTATTGTGATCTGGCATTGGATTTGTGTATATCTTTAGATATTGATTTCCTGCGGGTTGTTCAATGGTTATAGTTATGTCATCGATGAGGTCCTAAATCATATTTTTGAGTCACATGCAATTGGCTATCGTTTTTCCCTTTATCTTGTGGAATTCATAGAGTTGTTTCTCATTATACCATGGTGGTTTAACTTGAGGCTCTTGATAATTGTCATAAATAGGGATCTTGATGAGATTTGCTTGGACTAGTTGTTGCATGATAGACTCAATTGGTTCCCCAAGTGGTGTGTAGTTTTGTTTAGGGGGACACTTCCTTGGGAGTGGCCCCCCATGATTATTCATATTATTGATTACTTTATTATTGTTTTTTTGTGATGATGTGTTGGCTTGTGTGTTTTTTTGGTTATTGAATTGTGGTTGCTAGTACAATTGTGTGCTTTTCCATGGAGTACTGATGATAATTTTGGCTTCAACCCCACCATCGTTAGTAATGTCCTTGTTCTTTTCCCATGTGTGAGGTTTTACATTAGAACTAGTTGATGGGAGGTTGTCTTGATAAGTAGGTGTACCCCCTTGTGCGATAAGGGCTCTTTCGATGTTGATCGCCCTGGGGATTAGCTGGTCATATGTGGTGATGCATTGCATTTTTAGATGGAAGGACAAGGTTCCTTTGAGATTGGTGATGATAGTATAGATTTATTGTTCTTCGGGCATAGTCCACTTGCTCTTGTTTGCCTTGGATCACCATCATTGCAAGAAGGATGCAAATATTTCCACCTTGGCTTGTTTGAGAGTGGATATTTCTTCTAGACTCACCTCCATGCCTATGTTGAATGAATAGTTTTGTATGAACAAGTCCATAATTTCTTGGAACTTTTTGATTTTGGTGGGAAGGCGAGAGAACCATTCCATTACTAGTCTAGCCAAGCTCCTAGGGAATAGTCACATTAGATAAGTGTCGTCATATGCAACTTCCATACAGTGAACATGAAATTCCCTCATGTGATCTTCAAGGTTACCAATTCTGTGATATTTGTCAAATTTAGGTATCTCAAACCCTTTTGGGAATGGAACCATTGTGATGCTTCTGTTGAATGGATAAGGGCACAAATTTCGTTGGGTTTTTCTTGGTTTTCCAGATTGTAGGTCTATCACTTGTTGTGAGAGAAATTTGAGTTTTGCAAACACATTGTTTTGTGGATCGGGTGGTGGGATGAATGTGCTTTGAGGGGGTTTGATTGTTTGAGTGACAAGTGGGGTGTTTTTCATGTTCGTGGGAGGCAGTTGCAAATTTTGTTGTGCCACCAACGCTTGTTGGTATGCCTGTAACTACTTTTGCACCAACAACACCTGTTGTTGGTCTTGTTGATGTTGTGCCAACAATGCTTCTTGTTGTTGTTGTGCCAACAATGCTTGTTTTTGGGCTTGGTATTGCTGTAAAGATTGTTGATAAGCTTGTTGTTGTAACAATGCTTGTGCTTGAGCTTGTTGAGATTGATATTGAGCTTGTGCCTGAACTTGATCTTGTTGGGAAGCCTAGGTGGCTTGTGTAGCTTGTATGACTTGTGCGGCTTGTGCAGCTTGTGCAGCTTGGGTGGCTTGTTGTTGTTGCAATAAAGCTTTAGCTTTTCCTTGGGTAGCTTGTTGTGTGGATTTTTGTGCCTTTTTTTGTTGAGCAGCTTGTGCAGTTTGTGTGACTTGTTGAGCTTGAAATTGTTGGAATGATTTTTGATAGGCTTGTTGGGTTGCTTGCAGTGTAATGTTATATTGGTTTTCCATGTTTTGTTCTGGTGGTGGAGGTGGAGGATTTGGAATGGTGTGACATGTTGTTATGAGAGCCTATTGAGGTGGTTGTTGAGGTTTCATTTGGGTAATGATAGGGGGTTGTGTGGTAGATGGTGCGATTGTTATGCTAGGTCCTTGGGAGACCACATTTATAGCTAGTGTAGCAATTAGTTGTGTTGTTTGGATTGGTGCCACCTGGTGTTGCGATATCGGTGGCATGCTTGGAGGATTTGGTATATTGATTTGATTCATGATTGGCTGTTTTTTTTATTTGGTTTCAATTGAGGATTTGTAAAGGGGGTTGGCCTAAAATAAGGATTGGTGTGGATGTCAATGGTAGAGGGGGGAATGGTGGGATGATGGCTGGTGTGTTTCCTTGAGAAAGCGATGATGAGGGATCAAAGATTCCCCCTTGTCCAAATAGTCCCTCTTGTCCTTATGAAGTCATGGGGAGAGAGACTTGTGCATTAAGAGAATATGTTGGTGATGCGGTGAAGGTGGATGGATTGTTGGTGTCATGAAAGATGAGTGGAATGTATGGATGTTTTGGATTTTGAGGAATGGTATTTAGTTGACCCAAGATGGTATTTGCATCTAAGTATTGGTTGTTTATAAGAGGATGTGTCTAAAGAGCATGAAGTCATGAACTCCCCTTGGTAACTATGGGTTGACTTGGAGCATGAGATGATGTTGGTTGTGGGATGGGTTGAATGATGTTTTGGAAGGGAGGTGTGAATGAGACTGGTGGCATAATCCCAAGAGGTTTATCCACAACACTGCTTACATCATAATTAGAAGGGAGTTTAGCCCCTTCCTTTGCCAATTCTAACATGTATTGTGAAGGATTAAGCCTCATCATTGTGTTGGCAATTTTGTGATTTTTAGGATTTTGGACCATTTCCATGATTTCATCTTGAGTCATTCCTAGAACATTGTTGGTGATATCCTCCACTTGGCAACCTCCCTCTTCAAGATCTTGTAGTAGTTGAGGAAGGTTGAGTGGGGGATTGCTAGATCTGACGGGGTTGATTTCAAGTGCAGTTTGACTCAAGTCACTTGAAGTGGATGTTTCTTTGTTTGTTTCCATGTTCTTCTTGTGTTGAGATCTATTTTGGACCATAAAATAAGGATCAACTTTTAGGAATATGGGAAGTAAACCTCTAACTCCTTAGGTTGGTCTAAACTTTAGGTACAAAAAATAAAATCTAATATGTTAAGGATCAAATTATGGTGATGAGATAATGAAATATGGGTGATTGTGAATGATTGAAATCTTAAGAAAGCTTCGAGGGATACTAGACTTTAGGAATTTTGGATTTTGGATTTTGGATAATGAACTCATAAACTCCAAGAGGTTAGATATTGTCTTGGAATAAACTTGTTCACAAGGTGATAATTTAACTAAGTGTATGAAGAAGGATGCATCCACACACATGTAGTCAAACAAGATGATTTTGATTTGATTTAAAGGATTTCCCAAAAGCCTAGCATGAATGATTTTTCTAAGATTCCAAGAGTTGTTTGTGAGATGGGTTTGATCACTGTTTGGAGAATGGATGAAAGGGTTGATTTTGATCCTAAGTGAACTTAGAGAGACTTTTTTTACAAGACCTCGATATTCAAGGACATGTTGTACCTCTATGTGAGAAACTCAAAACATTGAAAAAGACTTGGATTTTCATAATAATAGAATGAATACAAATTGGGATTGTCCTTTGAAGCACGTTTGTAAAAATTATAGACCAATCTTTCTCTAACTTTGTAAAGCATAGACTGATGTTTCTTAATATTCCTTGGACTAAGACATTTGTTTCGATTGGAGTACTTTGGTTTTGGGATTTTAATCTTGTGGGAAAACATTTTAGAAAACATGTGTGGGGTTCAATTTGTCCTTTTATCTTTGCTTAATGAACCCTTTTTACCACAAACACTTTCTTGCTTAGATTTTCAACTAAATGCCCATGTCTCAATTTATTTTCATCCCACAAGGTCTATTATGTGGAAATCAAGGAAAGTAAGGCAATATTTCCCTAATATTGACTCTAGAGAGAGAAAATAGAGATATAGGCCCAAATATTTAGAAGCCTCTAAGATAAATCCCTAGGGACAAGCAGTAATACTTGAACTTTTCAAAGGTATTTGCATCTTCTAAAGGGTTTGAAATTTGATGACCTTGTTAAATGTTTGTTTTCAAGATTTTAGATCCAATCAATGTGTTTAACTAACTTAAAGATTGCAAAACCCTAGGATGGAAAAGAAAATATTTGTTGAATTCCCACTTGGATTTCTCTAGTCGTGCTTATTCATAGTGGATGATTAGAAGCTTGACCACACTAGGTGCCCTCCACAACACTCACTTCTATGGGTTAGCCAAGCTTCAGCTCTCATGAATCTCCCATGACAAAATTTTCATCTCTACAAAGAACCACAAATATGTGGGATAGCTCTAGAGGTCTGGCCTCTTGACGCCAACAAATATTGGGATTTTGGATTCTAAACAAAGGTTCATAGTAAGGGCATCTAGTTTAGGGGGTGCAATGATAAAATCCTTGTGAGAGTTCTCCCAACCCTTAGAACAAGGGATTTACTTATCATAAATACACAGGGGGAGAGTTATCATGCACCGCTTCCCATTTTTTACAATTTTCATTGTAACTAACAATTTATATAGCGGTTTGGAAGAGCTTGGCTTATGCTCGTTACCGCTTGGGTCGTTCCCTTGAGGTGAGTAATTTTTCCCACCAATATAGGCCCTCTAAAGGTAAACAAAAGTGAGTAAGTACATCCTTAGTTCGATCAATCATTCTTTGTGTGAACGAAGAGACAACACATGCAATGTCTTTTCTCACACTAGCAAGATTTGTTCAATTTTAAGAGCCCAAATTTGAAATGTTGAGGAAATCTTCTAGAAAACCTAATGCCACTAAAATTATTTTGATTCAAAAGATCATCGTGAAGCGTGAGAGAAAAGCATACGCATTCAAATGACAAGAGTTTGTAAAAAAGATTACAAAACAAGAACAAGCATGAATTATTTTTAGTCCTCAAAAGTAATAAGTGAATTCTTTTTATAGCACCAAATTTGAGTGTGAAAGTTGTTTGTTCAATTTTAATCCAAATAAAAATGTTAGTAAGTATCTAAGATTCAATTTTAACCAACTTGACAAAGCTTGAGTTGTGGGTTAATTTTAAATCCAAATTGAAACTACTTGGCCCTAGAAGTTGAAATGCATGAATTAGAGCCCAAATTATCACAAAGACATTTTTAAAATGATTTTAAAACTTCAAACTATGCCTCTCCCCTGCTTCCTACAAATGTGACACTGAAAATAAATTTTGACACTCTGCCAGTAACATATATGGTGCTGACATATAGATGTGGCACTCTAGTGAAGTTGAATGCAGAACTCTACAGAAACAAAGAGTGTGAATGCAGTGCGATAGCGAAAGCAGTGCTCTGCAGCGAGAAATTTAGGCAAAAAGTAGAGAAATAATATGTGACGGTGTGTCAAAAGAGGCATGTGAATGTGGCATGACGTGACGAATGTGACATTGTATGTCAAAAGCGGCGCTCTGCAGCATCACACTTGTAGAAAGGAAGCGTCGCTCCCTGTAGTTTAAAAAAAATAGAAAAATCATGCAAAAGTAAACATGTTAAATTTATTAGGCCCTCCTTCTAGTGCCAAAATGTGAATGCTTCGCCTATACCTATTCAAACATGAACAAACAATAAAAAATTAGTCCTTAATTAAGTGTAAACAAGCATTCCCTATGAAATTCATTTGAACACAAGAACATGAAAAGTACAAAGTAAAATTATCAACTAAATTACTAATGAAACACTATTCTAATGCTCAAACCAACATCCCATAGGGGGATTGGTGCTTCTTTGATGTGGAAAGGAGCCCTTTCCCAATCCCTTGATAAGCTTGATGATGGATGTGTGATTCTTTGATGCAAAATGACAATAACCTAGCTATGGATGATGAAATTCTATGCTAACTTGGATGAAATTGTGGATGATAACCTTGCATGAAATTGTGTCCCTCAAATCAATAGAGAAGGCCTCTATTTATAAGGAAGAAGGATTGAAGAGTGAAGAATGGGGAGAATGTGGGATTAAAAAAGGGACCAATGGCATTGTGCCACTTGTCAACATGCTAATGAAGGGAGGTGGAGTACATTTTGAACAATGTGCATGTCAAATGCATGTAGTTGAGATTTGAAAGCCAGGAGGTGGCTTGTGTAAGAGGAGGTGTAAGATCCTTCAATGCCATGTAAGAGCCTTTAATGCAAATATGGAGGACAAAATTCCTTTGGGAGGGAAAATTCAAATGGGTGGAATATTCCAAGAATATGCCATATTTGAATGAAAATAGGGTAATTAGTAAATCAAATAAATTGATTTACATGTGCAACTTGGTTAGGTTGACTTACCCAAGGGGGGAATTAAAAGCTAGAGGAATGGGGGATTAGTCTTAGGATCTAATTAATTTAGGACTAATTAACTTAGATGAAATTAATTTGATTTGTGACATTTGATTTAGATGTTTGGGTTCATTTAAATCAAATGAGAGGATGTCGGGACATTAGTATTTTAATTAAATAAAATTGATTTATTTAATTAAAGGAGATGACATTAGGATTTTAATTAAATAAAGTTAATTTATTTAATCAAAGGAAGAACACAAGGATTTTAATTAAATAAGATTGATTTATTTAATTAAAGGAAGAACATTAGGATGAAATAATCTAATAAAGTTCATTATCTGAGTTTAGGAGGAAATTAATTAAATAAATTTTATTCAATTAATTGTTTAATGAAGAAATGATTAAGGAAGAATCAGTGTTAGTTAATTGGAATCAGATGCATAGTATCAATCAGGGCATTTTATGTGTCTACAATTTATATTTAAGTTTTTGTAACTGATGTAAAGATCTATGAAGTTTTACATTATCCTCCTCTCAAGATTAGTGTAGGAAGTTATTCTGCTACCTTTACTTCCTTACAAAAACACACATCAAATTTATTCTCTTTACAACTCAAAAGAACCAAACCCTAGGAGATTGTATCTCCCTTGTGGATGTAAGGAAGCTAAGGTAACGGAACAACTTCCTACACTAATCTTGAGAGGAGAATAATGTAAAAATTTTATAGATATTTAACAATTACAAAAACTTAAATAGAAATAAACATAAATATCATGCATACCATGACACAATGATTTATGTGGGGAAAACCCTTTCGGGAGAAAAACCCCACACTCCAAAAGCCACCCATTATATTATGCAACAATCGCAAAGATTACAATAAACTTGCAGAGCAAGCTTCTTATAGGAGTATCACCACTCAAAGATCAAGAGACAACAAAACCACTATCAAACTCTCAAAATACATCATTGTCTCTCCATCACAGTCATAATACAACACTCTCATAAAATAGAGTTACATTCTAGGGAAAGACAAGCCAATAAAATATATTCCATTAGATCTAAAACTGAATAATGAACAGTCAATATTTACAATATATCCTTTATTTAATGTATGCCGGTCATTCTAGAAGTTTCCTAAAAAAAATTAACACGCTCACATTTCGCTCTGTGCTGCCATTGTATACACCTACCAGTGTAACTAGGAAACATATATATAAATATATACACCCTATCAACAATAAACCACCTGTAATTGCAAAGTTGAGACACATTTTCCCAAAAAATATCACTTTTCAAAAACCTTGCAAGAGAAACGTGAGGGTGTAAACATCGTCTCTTTAATTGCTATGGGCCGAAAGGCCCATAGTCTCTAAATACCATCTAAAATTTTATGTGCTCACAGGCTTAGTTAAATAATCAACAACATTCATCAAAGTCTCTACCTTAACTAGCTTCACCCTACCATCTTTGACCATATCTCAAACAAAATGATATTGTACTTCAATGTGCTTGGTCCAGGCATGAAATGTCAGGTTCTTGGCTGGACATATCGCACTCTAACTGCCGCAATAAATTATCACTGCACCTTGTTTTATACCAATATATAAACACAATCTCTTAAGAGAAATGGATTCTTTACAAGCATGAGTAGTTGCCATATACTTTGCTTAAGTAGTGAACAAAGAAACCATAGTCAGTTGCTTACTCATCCAACTAATTTCACCACCAAATAAAGTAAACACATAAGCATTGGTGGATTTTTTGTAATCAACATCACCTGCCCATTCTGAATCCACCTAACCATGAATATCAAGGGAAATTTCATCTTTAGTCATTTTACTATGATAACATAAGGAATAGTTTGAGGTACCTCACAAATATTTGGAGACTCTTTTAACTTCATCCCATTGAACTCTACCAAGATTAGACATATATTTGGAAAGAACTCCCACTGCTTGGGAAATATCTGGTCTAGTACAAACCATAACATACATCAAACTTCCAACTGCACTTTGGTAAGGCACTTTGCTCATGTCTTCCATCTCCAATGGGGATGCTAGACAATATGAAATAGATAACTTTGTTCCAACTAAAATAGGAACACACAATGGTCTACAATCCTGCATATAAAACCACTATAAAGTTGAATTCACATACTTACTTTGTCCAAGCCATAGCTTTCTATTCACTCTATCTCTTTTAATTTCCATCCCAAGAATGTGTCTAGTTGCACCAAGGTCTTTCATTTATAACTTAGTAGCAAGATGGGATTTCAGTTATGAAATCATACCTTTCCCTTTGCCAATAAATAACATACCATCAACATATAATGCAATGAACAGGAAATGATCACCATCAATTTTATAATAAACACAAGATCTGATTTAGAACGCTCAAATCCCAAACTCAACACATATGTACCAAATTTTTGGTACCACATCCTAGGACTATTTTAAGCCATACAAAGATTTCTTCAATTTGCAAACCAATTTACTTTTACCTTTCACCATGTAGTGCTATGGTTGTGTCATATAAATATCCTCCTCCAAATCACCATGAAGGAAAGTAGTTTTCACATATATTTGCTCAACTTCTAAATCATAAGTAGCAACAATAGAAAGCAAAAATCTAATGGATGTCATTTTTTCAACAAGAGAAAATATCTCACCATAATCAACACCCACAACTTGAGAGTAACCCTTCACAACCAACCTTGCTTTGTACTTCTCAATACCTCCATTTGAACCAATATTTTTCTTGAACACCCATTTGAGACTATAGACACCGAAATCTAGTTTAGGCCTGCGACTTCCACATTCATCATAATTCGTATTCTTCATGGTCATTAATTAAATAATGTCAATTATTTAATTATTCATCTTAACATTAATTCTTCTATTAATTAAATAATCTTAATTATTTAATTAGTTACTTTTCTTTTATTTCTTCTATCAATTACATAATCTTAATTATTTAATTAATTCACTTTTCTTTATTCTACTTGATAAATTAAATAAACGCTTTTTATTTAATTATATTGCTAATTAACCTTATTCTGCTGGTCAAATTAAATAAATTCTTATTTAATTTATTCTTTATCATATTTCAACTATAATTAAATAAATTCATGATTTATTTAATTATTCATTTAAAATCCCTTCATCATTAATTAAATAAATATTATTTATTTAATTATCCTTCGAATATTGAGTTTTGAATTAAATGAATCATTTAATTCATTAATTCTATTTTAACACATTCCTCTATATTTTAGATAATTATGTGAGTTATCTAAATATTCACTTTTGCTCGACTCGACATCTATTTTAATTGTTCAGTTAATCTTTGATTTAATGTCTAAGTGGCATTCTCGAGTAATCTCTTCATCAGATCATGCAATCATCCAATTCTAACTCATTTGCGTGCACATGCATATTAATTAAATATTCTTATTTAATTAATTAAATGTTGTGCGTGCATTTGAACAAGAGTTGATTTAATCAATCTTCATCTTTGTCATGCAAAGATATTTCTTATGTTTTCGAATGCCGAACCGAAGATTAAATCATTTATTTAATCTTTAATTCTATTTCTAATTCGGATCACTCATGTCATTACTGTCAGTTAACAGAATGCATGACTAATCATTCAATCTCAACCGTCCGTTAATCTTTCAATCTTGGCCTCTCGTTCGAATAATCAATTTTCTATAAATTGATTTGTCATTCTTCATTTGAATCTCTCTCGCGAATTTTGTAACTTTGGAGAGCACTCAATCTTGAATCTTTGATATTTTGCTAATCACTATCTTAGGCTATACTTACACGAACTTGAAAATCTGAGGGCAATTATACTACACAAGCAAAATGGAGAAGGGCAATCGAGATAAATCATGGAAATACGTTTGAAAAATTGGTGAGATTGTTCTAGTTTTAATTACGTTTTTACTTTCCCATGTTCTTTGTTGCTTAATGAATGAATTTGCATTTTAGATTTTAGTATTGTATGCATGTGTGCTTCTAATGATCTTCTTTGTTGTCTATTGTTCAAAGCTTTTATTTGGCGTTACATTTTGGTGAACCTGACGTGAAGACACCATCTTTGTGGATCTGTAGATATTTTCATTTTTGTTTTTGCAGGTTTATCGTACGGAATGACATATGTGAAGTTTTCTGCACCGCAATTGACTTTTTGAACCGCATCTGCTAGAAAAATGATGCAATTGAAGTTTTTGAACTACAACTAACTTTCCGAGCCACAACTAAAAAATAAACGACGCATCTGACTGGTAACGAAATGACGCAATTGACTGGTAAAATTTTATTTTCGTTCCCCGCAATCTAAAATTTTCATTTGATTTTCGTGTTACTGATATCTAATTTTCAGCGTGTGGCCTTTTCGGAGTTAACAAGCTTTTTGCAGGACGATTGACAAAGACAATATTGAAAATTACTAATTAGTTTTTCTGCAGGACGTTTGTCGAAGACCCTAGTTAAATTTAAAACCGATTGTTTGGTAGCATAGAAAATCTTTTGTTTGGATTAAAATTAACAAGCGTCTACTGTGTTTGGTGTGAAAGCACAAGTTTGGTCACCCTTACGACTTGGTACACCGAAGTATCCTCTCCCCTTGTGCATCCGTGCGATCCTGGGTGTAAGAGAAACGGTTACCAACTCTAGAACTTGGGCCTGTTCTGGTGGGAAAAAGTACTCACCCCAGGATGACTCAGACCGGTAGCAACTTGAACACGAGGGACTTCCAGCCAGTATACAAAAGTGGGTTCTTGGGGAAACCCCAAGAATCACAAGTGTGGTTCCGACGAGATGGATCCGAAATGGGACTCGCACCGTATGGATCACACCCCACGAACGGAATTCCTGAATTAAACACCTTTTTTTTTAGAGACCAACCTATTTGTGGTCGTTGCTTGGTATTAGTGCAGGGTACAGTATCATGCCTGAAGATACTCACTACTGATCCCCTTGAGTAGAGATAGCAGTTCTTGGGAGGTCATTGCCCAAAGAATTTGGAATTGGTGTGCTCAAAAGATGTTAATGAGCCGTGGAGGGGAGCCAATGCCACCAAATTCCTAAGCTATCCACTCTCGAGAAGGAAAGGTGTTCATCACCAATCCGGGGTATAATAGGTGGGCTATACCAAGTATACAAACCCTAGGCCTTTGGCCTATTAGGATGTGCTTGCCTGTTGTCACTTTAAACGTTCTTTGAGTCCAAAATTGAAATTGAAAACACTTTGTCTTACGATTGTCTTTGATTGTCAGAATTTGATCACAGAAAATGGAGTCAGTTTAAATTTCATGTCGCTAAAAATTCACAGAGAGTCGCAACTATTCACCAGAAACACGCATCTGATTTTTAGAGTCGCATATGTTAGGTTTTGAGTCACATCTATAATTTATGAGTTGCATTTGTTAGATTGGCTCGCATCTGCTTGATAAAAACCGCATGTGCTATATTTCTAAGTCGCATCTGTCAGATTGGCTCGCATCTTCTTGATAAAAATTGCATGTGTTATATTCTGAGTCACATCTATCATTTTGGCTTGCATCTGATTTAGAAAAATAGCATGTGTTATATTATGAGTTGCATATGTTAATAGGAGTCGCATCTGGTAATTCTGAGTCGCATCTGTCACATTAGACCACAACTGTTAAAATTGAACCGCATCTGTCTGATTACTAGAAAAACCAAAATTCACAGTCACTGTCCAGTCATCACATCTACACCAGTTTCAGTTGTCTTCACACAAACAGTCTTTGAAAGAGAAACCTGAAACGATTTACTCAATTTGGCATCCTTTAGGTTCATTCAGTCATTACCATAGTGTCTTCAGTTAGAGTTTAGTTTCATCTTAGGGTACATATCACCTTGCATTAGACTTCTAGAAAGGTCACTTTTACAAACTTTAGGAGTAGTCCACCACCTATACTCTAGAAAAGTCATAGTGTCAAAAAAATTTGTCATTGAACCCAGTCCTATCATCTTATACTTTGTCCTATAGAGAGTCTTCCTAGCTCATCAGTCTAGTTAGGAAACTCAACTTGTCTTTGATCCTCGTCCTATATTGGTTCCTTGGCTTAACTAAATTGACACCTTGGTTTGACTTTAGGTAGTTGGTCCCTTCACCTTGGGTTTATTGAACTAATCACTTTAGGGTCTTACTTAGACTTTTGCACCTTTAGAGTCTAGACTAGTGTCATCCTAGGACATTCCTTATTTGCATACGAAAATCCCAAAAACATAGACTAGAGTCATACAAATTGTAGATATAGTCTTGCATATCCTGCATATTGAGCTTGTCTTACATGGTTGAAACTAGGTCTAAGAGAAGAGAGAGAGAGAGAGAGAGAAAACATGTCGAACCCAAACGAGTTTATCAATCCATTTTCTTCAAGACCTCATAAGACTCTATTAGAGAAATTCACCACTAGAAACACTCAAGGACATATTGTAGTAGAGGACATAGAAGCTGCTGCACAGGACCTTGAGTTTTCCTCTTTTGTAGATGAGTACCTAGCAAATGATCGTCAATGGTTTTTAGGAAAATTGCTAGCTGAAGGTGCCACTTTACCTCCAAGATTTGATATCAGTACCTTACAAACTCAACCTACACAAGGGACAAATTCTCCGACTGCTAGTACTACTATACCTCAGGTCACCACGACTATGCCATCTAGCATGACTACACGGAGTACGACAGTCCATACGTCCCCATTTGGTACATCTAGCATGACATCAGGATTTAATTTCACTACAGGGGCTTCATCATCTACTCCCTTCGGTCCTCTTGTTGGGAACAAAAGGTCTAAAACCTCAGCCTCCATACCTTATGTCGGTGCCACAAGTTCATAGTCAATGGCTATACCCACTGCTAGTATCACAAGTACCATACCACAGTCAATTGCCATACCTAGTGCTCAAATCACTAATATTATACCAAGGATTACACAAACAGGGGGCATTCCCTCCTTCCAATATGGCAATCAAAATCCACTTTTCCAGACTAGCAGTCAGAGTCCATTTACATCGATTCCAAATCAAAACCCTTTTTCACAAATTGGTAGTCAGAATCCATCTATACAAATTCCACGTCAAAACCAATTTACATCGGTTCTGAATCAGAATCCTTTTTCACAAATTGGTAGTCAGAATCCGTCCACACAGATTCCAAGTCAAAACCAATTCACATCAATTATGAATCAGAACCCCTTTTCACAGAGTGGTGCTCAGAATCCATTTACACAAAACCAAATTCAATGCCAATTTATGCAGATACCAAGCCAGAACACATTTACCAACATTCTGAATCCAAATCCACCTCAGATGCCAACGTTCAATCAAAACCCTTCACGAGATTTTGGATTTCAGAATACATACATGGATCCGCATAATCCTCCTAGCACATCTTTGACCCAAGTTGATGTCCTACAAACACAAATGCACGCATTACAAATGCAAATGGATAACATGTCGGTGTCCACTAAGAAATCATTTTCACCAAAGGACATATGCCCATTCCCTTTTGATAGATCATTGTACATGACACGTTTCCCTCACGGATATGTCATACCGAATCTTCCTAAATACAATGGCAAACACAATCCAATAGAACATATTAGGGAATTTTCTACCATATGCATAGATGTCGCTTACGACCCCACGTATCTTATGAGGCTATTTCCAGGAAGTCTTGTAGGAGTTGCACTAGAATGGTTTTCGGGTCTAGATTCTGGCATTAGATCATGGGGAGAACTAGTCGAGAAATTTGTGGAGCAATTCTCCTTCCACATTGACCATGAGATAAATATAGCAACCTTGTGCCACACAACACAAGATGAAGGTGAAACATTCATTGCTTTCTTCCAGCGATGGAGAACTATTGCTAGTAGGTGTCCTGTCGAGATACCCGAAAAACAAAAGGTTACAATGTTTCAAGAAAACCTTCATCCAAAACTCAGGAGTAACTTAAGGGTACATTGCTGCATATCCTTTTCAGAACTAGTGGAAAAAGGGGTGATAATAGAGAAGGATCTCATTGAAAAGGGTGAACTCAAGATGACAACATCCAATCGAAACCTGATTGTACAAAACACCCCCATGGATAGAAATAGATTTTGGTCTCGCAATAAAAATGTCACAAATGATGGGGTGGTTGATGCTAAAACACTACAAGCAGGACCCCTCCTCACATTACAAGGGACTCATAACTTTGCTAACATGCTTAATGCTGTCAATCAACCTCCCAACGTGGTCCAAAATACTCAACATCCACAACCAAGGAGATTTCAGAAATGTGAGTTCACTCCCTTAGGGGAACCCATTGAGTCGGTGTTCAAACAACTATTACAACACAACCTCATACAGCTGCATGAACCAAGACAATACGATCTAGGACAATTTAAACTAGCTTGGTGGGATGACAATGCCTTTTTTGATTATCATAGGACTAAGGGACATAACCTACAAAACTGTCGGCAACTAAAGAATATCATACAGGATCTTGTTGATAAGAGAATTATTGAGGTTAGTGGGCAAAAACAAAAGACATCCAACACTAATCATCAAGTCTTTTCAGACCCACTACATGACCATGGGAAAGGAACTGTCCCCAGTTCAAGTACTAAGACCAATATGTCAGCCAATTATGCGAGTATCAAACATGATTATGATAGTGGCAAGATCATTCAATGCCTTCACGTTGCCGATGAAAACATCAATACCATTACTATCAATGCTAATCCTGAATGTGTGGTCAATACTCATCGTACTAAGTTCGTTATCCAAGGCCCTCCATCGCAGCAAACATCACAACCTTCCAAGTTACAATATAACCTACTTGACCAGTTGGGGAAGACCCCAGCCCAAATTTCAATCTTGGAATTGTTGCGTATTTCCCCTGAGCATCGATCCATCCTCGATAATGCTTTACAGAACACCACGGTCCCTAATGACCTTGATGTCAATCGTTTCCAGGAAATGGTGGGCTACTTGACCAATAATCATCATGCCACGTTCTCTGAACAAGACTATGCCATAGAAAAGACGAACCACAATGACCCTTTACATCTAGAAGTCCTTGTTGATAACACCAAAGTTAGATGAGTTTTGGTAGATGGAGGAGCAGGGTTAAATCTATGCACTTTAAAACTAATTAAGGCATTAAGTATTTCAGAAGCATGCGTAGACACCACTAAGAGTATTGTCATTAAGGCTTATGATGATGAAGAAAGAAAATCAAAGGGGGTGGTAACACTTCCTATCAGAATTGGTCCTACGGTAATGGAGACAAAGTTCCAGGTCTTGGATCTCACCCTCCCTTATAACCTTCTGCTAGGTAGACCATGGATTCACGCCATGAAGGTGGTCCCTTCTACATATCATCAGTGTCTTAAATTCCCTTACAATGGCACTGAAATAACTATCGATGGTGATCTTGATCCTTTCTAGTATTGCACCAATCTAAAGGAGATCCCTCAACGCCAAGTACCAGTCAACCAAGAGGCCTCATTTTCTAATCCATCTTCTTATGTTGACTCATCCACACTCACTCGAACATCTGTTTCACCCTCACTTCCCACTACTCCTAGGGTTGAGATCCAAGACAAGGGTTGTGGAGAGTATTACATGAAGACTTCTTATTGTGTTAGCCATTTGGTTCCTCTTAAGTCATATGGTTTGCCTACAATAGGTAGGGGACAGTCTATGATCACTATACATGTTCCCCCCACAACAACTTTCACTAAATGGGGTGAATTAAGCAAAGAGGCTATAGATACAGAAGATGTCACTTCCTGGCTGTATAAGGAAGATAATCAAGAACCCCTTTTACTTACTCATATTCCTACAAGACTATATGGGAAGGGTTTCAAAATTATGCAAAGCAAAGGATATGATGGACAAAGTGGTTTAGGCTTAAACCAAGATGGCAGAATTGAACCAATATTTGTTTCTCAGTGGCCAAAAGGAGTAGGGCTAGGGTTTCAACTGATTCAGATTGGCGTTCCTAGTACTCCATTACCCTTACTTGAGGAAGTACGTGCTTCAGACGATATTAAGACATCTCACGAACCAGTGGACCAAAATCATTGTAACTCCCCTGACTCTAATGATTATGAGTGGGATTCCTTATCCTCTACTTCTTCCATGGACCTTGAAAAGTTATTTGGAGAACTTGACTTGATGTTAAGTTCCTCACCCAATCCCCTAAATTCCTGTCCACCAAAGAAAATGACAAAAGAGGAGTGGTTTAAACACTACTATTGGGAATCACTTGATCCTACCCCGTGGCAACCTGAGCCACCTATTTCTGATTGTCAAACCTTGGCATTAGGCCCACCTATTCATCCACCTAGACCCAAACCCAAGAGCAAAAAGGACTTGGTACAAGACTTTTGTAACCACATGAATAATTCAATCTTTACCTTGACCCCATTAGACTTTGATAACTTCGATGATGACATGCCCTTAGTTTATCCCCAACTCATTGATTGGGATCAACAAGATACACCCATTTTAGACACTTTTGAAAACGACGAAGCAATTGCTGAGTTCCTAGGATTACGCGAAGGCATACCTAACGGGGATCATAAAGTTGGTTTTACCATTGACTTGGACAACAAAGCATATTTTGGGGAATCTGTTCAACCCTCCAGTCGTAAAAATGAGAAAAACAATAAACAAAATAAAAAAGATGAGTCTCTAGGTGAAAACCGAAAGGCACCTTTAGACAATGAAAAAGTAAAAAGAAAGGACGTATCCAAAGGTGAAAACCTCTCTGAGGCACCCAAGGATGGAGGTTTGAACATTCTTCCCATTACATAGGAAAAGTCACCCATGCTTGTTGAAGAAACCATAAGGTCAACATAGGCACAAAAGAGAATCCTCGACTGGTTTATTTTGCAGTGTCATTGACAACAGAAGAGAAGCCTGAGTTCCATGACTTCTTTGCACAGAGACAGATAAATTTTGCTTGGTCATATGCCGACATGCCTAGGTTGGATCCTAAAATTGTTCTACACCATTTTCCTTTACAACCAGGTGCCAAACCAGTGAAACAGAAGTTGAGAAAAATGCATCCACAGATTGCTTTATTAGTCAAGGCAGAACTTAAGAAATTGTTAGACATTGGTTTTATAAGATCAATCGACTATGCAGAGTGGATTTCCAATCTTGTACCAGTCACTAAACCAACTGGGGGCATCTGCATCTGCACTGATTTTAGAGATATCAACAAGGCTTGTCCTAAGGATGACTTCCCTTTGCCTAACATAGACATGATAGTTGATATGATAGTAGGATATGAGATGTTTTCCCTTATGGATGGATTTTCAGGATATAACCAGATCAGAATTGCAACTAAAGATCAACATAAGATAGCTTTTACTTGTCCTTGGGGAACGTATTGCTGGAATGTTATGCCCTTCGAACTCAAGAATGCAGGAGCAACCTATCAATGTGCCATGACCACTATCTTTCATGATCTAGTACACACTTGTATGGAGGATTATGTCGATGACCTTATTGTAAAATCCAAGACAAGGGCGGAACACTTATAGGTTTTAGACAAGATATTTCATAGGCTGGAAAAGTATAAAGTGAGGCTTAATCCAAAGAAATGTGTGTTTGGAGTCAAGTCAGGGAAACTGTTAGGTTATATCATTTCTAGACGAGGCATTGAAGTGGATCCTGCTAAGGTGAAAGAAATCATGGACATGCCACCACCCGCCAATCTCATTCAACTAAGGACATTACAGGGAAGATTGCAATCTATTAGAAGGTTTATAGTGCAGCTAGCAGACAAGACACATCCTTTTCAACATCTACTTAAGAAAGGAGTATCCTTTGCATGGACAGCTAAGTGTGGAGAAGCTTTTCAACTGATTAAAGAATATTTACTCACACCACCAATCTTAATGCCACCTGTTGAAGGAAGACCATTGATTCTTTATATTACAGCAACCCATTCATCACTCGGAGCATTGCTTGCATAGAATGATGATGAAGGTCATGAAAGGGCAGTCTATTATATCAGCCGGACTTTAGTTGGTTACGAGTTTAACTATAGTAACATTGAACGTGCATGTCTTGCAGTAGTATTTGCTACCCAAAAACTAAGGCACTACATGATAAACCATCAAAAAATGTTGATTGCCAAAATAGATCCTTTGAAATATCTTCTCAGTAAGGCATCATTAATAGGACGACTGGCCAAGTGGGTTATGATACTTAGTGAGTATGATATCCAGTATGTAGAAAGGAAAGCTATTAAAGGGCAGGTCATTGCTGATCAGTTAGCTGATGCACCCCTATAGGAAGATCACCCATTAGTTGCAGACTTTCCTGATGAGTTTATATTCACATTTGACACAAACATAACATGGAAACTGTACTTTGATGGCTCCCATACAAATCATGGTTTAGGAGCGAGTATACTGTTTATCACACCACAGGGTGATTCCATCCCTAAGTCATTCAAGATTGCATTTCCATGCACTAACAACATGGTGGAATATGAAGCTTTAGTGACAGGTTTGCGCATGGCAGTCAAGTGGAAAATCAAGAACCTACAGGTATATGGCGATTCTCAATTGGTAATCAGACAGGTAAATGATGAATATGAGACTAAGGATGAGAAGCTTGCTCTGTACAAGCGCATGGTGGATAGCTTTAAAGAGTACTTTGACACAGTTAAGTTTCATCAGATACCTCATGTTTTAAATAAGGCAGTAGATGCTATGGCTACTATTGCATCACTTCTTGACATTCCTAACAACGTGCCTAAGTTTGAGTTCTTGGTCGAACAGCTTTTAGTCCCAGCCTACGATATCCCAAATTCTGAAATGGTGTGTGACATTGTTGGTCCTGATTCCCCATGGTACAAAGAAATCTATGATTACCTTCACGCCAAAGTCATATCCATTGGCCTATCAAATAACCAACATAGAACATTCCTCCGCAAGTCAGCCAAATATACCATTGTCGGAGACACCCTATATCGACGCGCCTTAGACAATACCTTATTGAGATGTCTTGATTCTACTGAAGCACAAACAACCTTGCGTGGGGTGCATGAGGGTATATGTGGTTCCCATTCTAGCAGTCCTACCTTAGCTAAAAAGATTATGCGACTGGGTTATTACTGGCCTACTATGGAAAAAGACTCATATGTCTTTGTAACAAAATGTCACCAATGCCAAGTTCATGGAGATTTGATACATGCCCCAGCACAGGAGCTCCGTCCTATCATGTCACCATGGCCCTTTGCCCAATGGGGACTCGACCTCATAGGTAAGATCCACCCCACATCATCAAATGGACACAAGTTCATTATCACTGCCATTGAGTACTTTACGAAGTGGATTGAAGCTATTCCTATGTCATACATTACTGGCACAAAAATTTCTAGATTTATCCTGAACTATATCATCTGTCGGTATGGTGTCCCTCAGTCCATAATCACTGATAATGGCCGCCCATTTAAGAACCAAGAATTCTGCCACTTGTGTGATCAATTTCATATCCAACATCACTTCTCCACTCCATACTACCCCCAAGGTAATGGCCAAGCGGAGGCATCTAACAAGACCATCATTCGAATCCTCAAGGAGACTGTCAATGATGCTAGTCGTGACTGGCATTTACATCTTAACCCTGCCTTATGGGCCTATCGCACTAGTATCCGTACCCCCACTGGTGCTACCCCATATTCACTTGTCTTTGGTTCTGAAGCCATTCTGCCTATTGAGGTCGAGATTCCCTCCCTAAGGGTATCACTGAAAGGCCACATTGACGATGAAGAGTACCGAGTGTCGAGACTCCATGAGTTAGAATTCCTGGATGAACGTAGACAGAAGGCACTAGACCATCTCCAAGCATATCAGAATTGCCTTCGTCGTAGCTATAACAGGAGGGTCTTAAATATAAATTTTTACATTGGTGATTTGGTTTTAATGGAGAACCCAAAGAATCAAGTAGAAAGAGAAAAACCAGGAAAGTTTGAACCTAACTGGTTGGGACCTTATGTTGTTACAGAAGCTTTTGGATCAAGAGCATACCAACTCTCTACTCCTGAAGGTGAACTGTTGTCCTCACCAATCAATAGTATGCATCTGAAGAAGTTCTACGCATAGCTTCTGGGAGCCTTTGTCTTATTTAGCAAAAAATACAAAAAAATCAAAAAATCAAAAAAATCGTTATCAAGGTGAAAACCTGGCAAATAGGCATCTTGCTAACAACAAAAAAAAAAAAAATAGTTAAAATGGAAAATAGTAAAGACAAATCATTTGTCCAACGGTGAAAACCACTTCGGTGGCGCTTTGGATAGGTACCATGGTGAAAATCTGGCAAACAGGCGCCATGTGTACTCAACTCTGCTCCTTTGTCTACTATTATTCTAATCTACCTTGTACATAGTTCCTATCATTGTATATAGTCGATGATCCCTGTACATAGTCCTTATCCCTGTACACACTGACTATCCTGTACATACCCCTTATCTTTCCTGTCCATCATTTGTATATACCATTCATAATAAGTGGTAGTCTTTCCCATAACTTGGAACGATTGACATCGAGAGCATTTCATATCCCCAATTTTACCCTTTTCATAATCAATTGGTCTTATACTCGACTAGGGGCTAAACACTTGACATGCGTCATATTGGTTCTTACATTGGTTGTTGAAGACGTAAAACCATAGAAAATCCACGAACATCGCAAAATGACTTGAGAAAACACAAAAACATTAGAAAACTTCAAAAGGACAAAAACATCAAAACATTTCAAAAATCCAAAAATAGAGTCAAAGTCAGTTGCACTTGTCAATCTTTGTCATTTTTCGAACTACGTTGCCTTTGCGACTGGACGTAGGCAAGGCCATCTCCCGATGTGCCCCCAAGGCATTAGGTCAGTTCGTTTAGGTTTGTCTGTATAAATTCATGATTTACTCCATATCTCTATATGACAAGGTCATTGGTCATGTCAAACTACAAGGTCTCTGCGTGTACAACGTACGCAAGGCCATCAATTGATGAGCCCCTGAGGCCGCACTAGGTCAAGTCCATTAGGGTTCATCACTTTCATTTTCATACACGTCTTCTGTTTGTAGTCAGTCTTTTCGGTCGTAGTCAAGTCGAACTACGAGGTCTCTGTGTGTACAACATAGGCAAGGCCATCAATCGATGAGCCCCCGAGGCCGTACTAGGTTAGTCCTTTAGGGTTTGTCGTCACACAGTTATTTTTCCATGCATCGTCTTAAGTCATGCATCAATCTGGTGAACAAGTCAGCAACGTCTCTAAGTCAAATCAAACAACTTGCCAAACAAAGCAATCAAAATAGATCAACTACAGTCTACTACAGGATGTGTCCTTTTTGGAAACAGACGTTATCAAAATAGTCAACCTATGTCTTATTTAGGATGAGTCCTTCCTGCATAATCGACAAGGTCACACAATCAAACATGGCCTTACACAGGTTATCACATCAACGACATTTGACTCAACGTCTTATACAATACATGTCTTTATGAAACCAGGCTTTGTCATGCCTTATACAGATAGTCATAACATCGAAACCAGACTCAAAGTCTTATCCGGTATGTGTATCTCCTGACACTAGGCTCTATCAATCAATTCTTTTATCAATCAAACAAATCAAACAAATAGCATCAAGTTTTGGCAAATATTTTTACTGGATTTTTGACTTTTTGACTTATTTATCTTATCATTTATCTTGGATTGATGACTAGGATTCATGTTACTAGCTTTCTCAAGGATGTCCCATGAAGGATTTAGAGAAGCAACGATGTATCAGGATTCTATTTTCTTTGACTGCTGTCTGTTGACTGTCTTTTTCATTTGATTTTGGGTCATGTTACTAGTTTCCTCAAGGATGTCCCATGAAGGATTTAGAGGAGCGATGACATCTCATGACCCGTCTTTTTCTTTTGTTTGCTGTCTGTGGTTTGTCCTGACAAAAAGACTGGGGCAACTTGTGTCCTTAGTATGAGTTGGTGACAATCCTTGTCTACGACTGTCTGTTATCAGCAAGTGGATGACCTTGCACACCTTGATCTATGTCATATCACGGTGTTTTTCTCCATTTGTATTAGTCCCACCCAATGATGATAAAGTGCAATAACTTTTGTGATAAAGAAAAATATCGAAGATTCCTAATACTAACATTTATCTTCCATCTTTTCATTCTTTGTCAATCTTTCTTTCCGCACTAACAGTTCTTCTTTCTTGCATTATAACGGAGTCCTATGACACAAAATAGTATACATCATCCTACATCAACATACATGTTAGAAACATACATACATATAGGCATATTTCACATTTAGATCATCATGGCATAATAGACAATAATCATCATTTAATAGTGCATATCATAAGCATTTCTGTAAATACATGCATCACATTACATTCATATAAACATCACGTCATCTACATCATACATATAACATCACATTGCATCTCATAATCATATAGAATCATACAGTACATACAATAATCCATCACATAAGCATATCATATAAACATCACGTGTATAAATAAAGACTGCATAATCAATAAATAGACAATGCATATCATAAGAATCGCCACCAAAATCATATATATATCGCTCAAAAATGTGTCACAACACAATGTCATAATGTATCACAAGTACATGGAAGCCCGCAGGCTATAAGATCAAAATACAATGAATCTCAAATAATATCTCTATCCTGAGCTGCCACTGCCATCATGCCGGGAGTGTGTGGGAGACTAATGCTGGGAACCTGCTGATCTCTGAGTTGTGGGAGGTCTGTCATAGGGCCCTGCTCTATGTGGCTGATCCACCCCCTCTGTGCTAACTGTCCGCGTGTGGGTCCTGGTCTGAGACCTGCTACTGTGTGCCGCTGAAAAACTAGGAGCCCATCTCTCTAGGGGAAACTCTGCCTCATATAAATCCCGGTAATACCTCTCCCTCTCTCCGGCTCTAACCAACTCTCTGGCAAATGCTGCTAATGGTCCTGTGCATAGTGACCTGACCTCTGTGAACCTCTGCTCAGTCTCCTACCACCAGGCTATGGCCTGATCCCTGTCCATCAAGGCTTTGTCTCTCTCTACCCGATAAGCATCCCTCTCTGCCATCAATACTCTCATCTGCTCCTCCAAGGAGGCAACCTGGGCTCGTAACATATCTGTGTCGGGCACCTCTACCTCTATCTCATCCTGATGAACCTTGTCTCTCCCATCCTCCTCCTCATCTAGCTCCTCAAGGATCTAATCTCGGATCTCCTACTCGTGATCATCCTCCTCCTCATCATCCTCCTGGTAGGAACCTAGCAACCCAAGAGCGTCAAGCTCTGCCTCCTCTCCACCTGCCTCCTCAACACCTCCCTCCTCTCTGCCTGCCTCCTCGGCACCTACCTCTGCCTCTGCTGGGATATCAGGGATGTCTGGGATCACTGCCTCTGCCGGCTGCTCCTCCTCACCACCTCTGGTCACATCTAACATGGCCACATCCTCCTCTCCTCCTCTCTCCTCTGAAATTGGTGACAAGGCTGGTCCTCGTCCCCATTGACCACGTCTCCCTCTCCCGCCTCCACAGCGGCCACCTCTACCATCATCCCCTCCATCACCACGGCCTCCTCTGCCTCCTCTCCCTCTGCCTCACCTACCTCTGGGACCTCTCCCACACCGCTCTACCGGTGCTGGCTTCCCTAGATTTGTCAAGGGAATCGCCTGTGTACTGCCCACCACTGATCATAAGTTGGCATGGTCCCTAGATCTGTTGGTCCACCCCTCCATCCCCATGGCTGTGCCTATAGTGCATCAATATCTACCTCTGCAGTGGCGACGGGAATCTCTGGTCCCCATAGCAATACCTCTCGTGATGACCTGGCAAACTCTGCTCTCCCTCGAGGTACATCCTGTACCTCTCCATACTGTCTCAGGACCCAGTCCAGCAACTGTCGCTCTATAATGTGCATATGGGACACTGTTCGTCCCACCAGATACTATGTCTGTCTACAAAAGGGCAGGTGCTCATCCTCATCTGACCACACCTCACAGCCCAGGTACGGTCTCCATGTGAACTCCTGCATCAAGTCTATAGCGTGTCTGAAATAACCTGTGTCCCTAATATGGTGCTATGTGGTTGCCCCCGCATAATGGAAGGCGTATGGAGCTCCATGAGGAACATCTATTGTAACAGGTGGTCTAAAAATGGCAATATGCTCCCACGCCCATACCATCAGAAGCGTGGTACCGCAGCTCATCGACTGTGCCTCTCTATAGGCAATGTCAAGTGGAAGTACAACATCCCAAGCACACACGAACCCTAGGCATATACGACTCGGTGCTCAAGCATGCTCACTAACATCTCCCCCCATCCTACAGGGAATCCATGTCCTAGGCAGTCAGGCAGTACTATACCGCCTATCAAAGTCGCTACTAGACAGTCTAACTATCTATACCTCTGAGCCAATATCCGCCATCTAATCTCATAGTCGTCCACCCCTAGCTGTCTAACGTCGGCGTGGGGGTAATATCTACACATCTCCGCTATACCCCTCTAGGTATCATAGACCACCCATGTCCCTCTAATCAGCAGTCTCAATATGCTATATACATCCTCCAAGGTCACCGTGGCCTCTCCAGTCGGAAGGTGGAACGATGATGTCTCTGAGTGCCACTGCTCACATAGTGCTATCAACAATCCCTAATTTGCCCTAATCTGGGGCATATCGGTCACATGCAACAAACCCAAATGCCATAGAGTCTGTCGCTCGGTCGGCCGCAAACTGTCTCTAAATCGAAACATCGTGGGTCTCGACTCTCGTGTATAGATAGGGTCTAATACAACCTGCAACAACATTATACATGTCTCATGTTAGCCGGAATCATCTATCCTAGTAAAAAAATGACTGTTTTAACCTCAAATGCAAATGCGTCGTTACTTTACACATGTGTCATTCTTTTACAAATGCGTCACTTTTTCACAAATGTGGTTCACAAATTCTATATGCGACATTATTGATCAAATGCGGTTAATAATAATCAAATGCGTCATGAAAATAACATTTGTGTTTCAAAATGACAAATGCGTGTCTAAATATGCAAATGCGTCGCTAAATATGCAAATGCATCTCAAAACGACAAATGTGTTACTAAATATACATTTGCGTATCAAAATAAACATATGCGTTGCAAAATATCAAATGAGTAACAAAATTAAACAGATGCGGTTATTCGCTAAAATAATCTAACTGGCGTTAAAATTCAAATGCAGCATTTCAGGGTCAAATGCGTCGTTCGCACATACACATGCGGTGCAAAATTAAAAGTGACGCAGAACTAAAAAATGAATTAAACGCATTAAACAACGCGCAAATCAAAAAATTTCAAAAGGTAAGTTTTAGGTCCATACCGGGGGGTCCGCGCCGGCTGGTCTCTGGTATGTCCGGATCCTGTATGCACGATGATGGGTGACTGGAACTAGAGACATCCTCGCTGAAAATCCAAAGCAACTTTTCAAATCTCTAAGCTAGATGGGTGCAAATGAATAGTTTTTCACCCCAATTCAAATATATACCTAGGGCTTAGGTGGCATTTCCTACCTTCTAGCCATGTAAACTTCCATTTTCTATCATCCCGTACCCGTCCCTCCCGTTTTTGAACCCAATTCCGTCAACTGCATTGCATTTCTGCCTATTTACTGGACTAATCGGGCACATTTCCCAATTTTTCTGACCCTTTCAGAAATTTTTCAATTTTTCCGAGGGGGCATACCTTCACCTATTTTAATCTAGAGCATGACTGGGGCATATTTTTATCAATTTCTTTGACACAACGCCTAAATGACATTGAATCAAAGAGGGTCAAATGTAGACACCGAAATCTGGTTTAGGCCTGCGACTTCCACATTCATCATAATTCTTATTCTTCATGGTCATTAATTAAATAATGTCAATTATTTAATTATTCATCTTAACATTAATTCTTCTATTAATTAAATAATCTTAATTATTTAATTAGTTCATTTTCTTTTATTTCTTCTATCAATTAAATAATCTTAATTATTTAATTAATTCACTTTTCTTTATTCTACTTGATAAATTAAATAAACGCTTTTTATTTAATTATATTGCTAATTAACCTTATTCTGCTGGTCAAATTAAATAAATTCTTATTTAATTTATTCTTTATCATATTTCAACTATAATTAAATAAATTCATGATTTATTTAATTATTCATTTAAAATCCCTTCATCATTAATTAAATAAATATTATTTATTTAATTATCCTTCGAATATTGAGTTTTGAATTAAACGAATCATTTAATTCATTAATTCTATTTTAACACATTCCTCTATATTTTAGATAATTATGTGAGTTATCTAAGTATTCACTTTTGCTTGACTCGACATCTATTTTAATCGTTCAATTAATCTTTGATTTAATGTCTGAGTGGCATTCTCGAGTAATCTCTTCGTCAGATCATGCAATCGTCCAGTTCTAACTCATTTGCGTGCACATGCATATTAATTAAATATTCTTATTTAATTAATTAAATGTTGTGCATGCATTTGAACAAGAGTTGATTTAATCAATCTTCATCTTTGTCATGCAAAGATATTTCTTATGTTTTCGAATACCGAACCGAAGATTAAATCATTTATTTAATCTTTAATTCTATTTCTAATTCGGATCACTCATGTCATTACTGTCAGTTAATAGAATGCATGACTAATCAGTCAATCTCAACCGTCCGTTAATCTTTCAATCTTGGCCTGTCGTTCGAATAATCAATTTTCTATAAATTGATTTGTAATTCTTCATTCGAATCTCTCTCGCAAATTTTGTAACTTTGGAGAGCACTCAATCTTGAATCTTCGATATTTTGCTAATCACTATCTTAGGCTATACTTGCACAAACTTGAAAATCTGAGGGCAATTATACTACACAAGCAAAATGGAGAAGGGCAATTGAGATGAATCATGGAAATACGTTTGAAAAATTAGTGAGATTGTTCTAGTTTTAATTACGTTTTTACTTTCCCATGTTCTTTGTTGCTTAACAAATGAATTTGAATTTTAGATTTTAGTATTGTATGCATGTGTGCTTCTAATGATCTTCTTTGTTGTCTATTGTGCAAAGCTTTTATTTGGCGTTACAGAAACCAATAGGTTTTCATCCTTCAAGTAATGGTACAAGATCCCATATATCATTCTTTTTCAAAGATTCCATTTCTTCATCCATAGCAATCTTCCAGGATTCTACATCATTCATATCTAGTGCCTCTTCTATAGAACTGGGTTCATTCATGTTAGTATTCAAAGCAAAAATACATCTCCAATCATCAGGTGAATACCTTTTAGGTGGTTGTCTATGTCTTGTGGACCTACGAACAAGTTGAGTTGGAGGTTATGCCTCCTCTGCTAAAGATCCAGAGATAGATGAGCTCTCCTCAGCTTCTTTTCTATCCTTGGGCCTCGATTCAACTTTCTCAAGAGTAGGAGGAAATTGAATCACATTTTCTTTTTTTCTTTGTTTCGACTACAATGTAACAAAAGAAGGCTTAGTTTCTCTAAAAATAACATTTCTACTATGTATTACCTTTTGTACAACAAGATCCCAAAGCTTGTATCCTTTCACACTATAATTGTATCATTTCACAACCTTGTTCTCCAACTTTGTTTTCTTCTCCTTTATCACATGTGCATATGCCTCACAATCAAAAACTCTAACATGTCTCAATGAAGGCTTGTGGCCCGACCATGCCTCTATAGGTGTCTTATCAACAAGAGCTGATGTAGGAGACTTGTTAATTGAGTAACAGGTAGTGGCAACACCTTCATCCCAAAACCTTTGTTCTATACTAGCACCACTCAACATACTCCTAACCTTCTCCATTAGTGTCATGTTTATTCTTTCTACAACTCCATTTTATTATTGAGAATATGGAGTTGTTTTCTATCTACAAATATTGTAATCTTTACAGAATTTATCAAAATCATTAGAGCAAAATTCACCGCCATTATCAATCCTCAAAAATTTTATTTTCTTTCCAGTCTGCAACTCAACCATTGCTTTAAATTCTTTAAATCGATGAAAAAATTCAAATTTACTCTTTATAAAATATACCCATGTCCTACTATAATCATCAATAAATAAAACATAATATATGGATTTACCAATCGAAGGAACATCTATAGGACCAAACACATTAGAATAAATAAGATCCAATACACCACAAGATTTATGAGAACTCGAGTAAAACTGAACGCAATTTTGTTTTCCATAAATGCAATGCTCATAAAAATAAAATTCAAGATTACAATCAGACAGACCTTCAACAAGGTTTTTGTTTTTCAAGGTCCTTAGACCCTTTTCTCCAATGTGGCCAAGTCTCTGATGCCATAACATAGTTTTCTCTGCAAGTAACTTTGTTTTAGAAGAAAGAGCACCCTTGGGTACCCAAAAGCCATGACCATCTACTGAAAGTGAAACCCTCACTTTTTCCATAGACTTGCTTTTCACCAAAGTACTATTGCACTCTACAGTGCATGCATCCAACTTATATAATGTGCAATATCTGACACGTCTAGAAATCACCATAGCACCTCTAACCATCTTGCATCCTACATCAGAAAATACTACCTACACACTTGCATCTATTAGTTTTCTCACAGATAACAAATTTTGTACTAATCTAGGGATATGCAACACACCATTAATCCTTTTTATTCTACCATTAGGAAACTAGATTTTAACTTTACCATGGCCAACAATGTCTAAATGAGAATCATCACCCAAGTACACCTTACCTTATCAATTTTTTGATATTCAAAAAACCAATCTCTATTAAAGGTCATATGGAAAGATGCACCTGATTCAATTAACCATGCATCATTACATGTACGAGTTGCCAAAGCTGCAATGAATGTGTTGCCATCTTCCTTCTTGGACTCAAAATAAAAATCAAATTTCTTCTTTTTCTTCTTCTTTTCTTTTTTGCATTCCTTACGAACATGTCCAAGCTTACCATAGTTCCAACAAATAACTTTGGACTTTCCAAGAGATTTAGATCTCCCCCAGGACTTGGATTTGTCAAGCTTCTCATTCTTCTTGCATTTTTCCTTAGATCTTCCATGAACATTTAGGGCCTCCTTGGAAGTGATGGATACCTTCCTCCTCATCTCTTCAGAAAGAAAAGAACCCACCACATCTTCAGTCTTGAAAATAATAGAAGTACTTCCAATAGCGATAACAAGAGAATCCCATGAATCAGGCAAAGAACAAAGCAGAACCTGACATTTCTCTTCCTCATCATTTTTAACACCAATTGATGCCAAATGAGCCACTATCATATTGAATTCTTTAGGGTGGTTTGTAATTCATCCACCCTCTTCCATTCTTAATGAATATAGCTTCTTCCTCAAGAAAATCTTGTTCACTAAATATTGGGCCTGATACATCTCACCAAGCTTCTTCCATAGTTTCTGTGTAGAGGTCTCCTCATGAACATTAATTAAAACATTCTTCCAAGCATAATTTGATTAGACGCTTGGCTTTACGGTCCATAACATCATATTGAGGAGCCCGAATAGGATCTATAGGCCTTGAAACATTCTCATCAATAGTATCCCACAAATCTTGATCTATCAATAGATCCTCCATCTTCAGCTTCCACATCTCAAAATTATTTCCAGAAAATTTCTCCACCTCTATTCTCCCTGATGAACTTGTCATCTAAAAATTCCTGCAACAAGATCACAAAGTATCTTTTGCAAAATCTCCCACTCAAATATGGATTAGTTCAAAAAACCCAACAATCCACAACTAAAACCAAAGGTGATTAGGCTTTGATATCACTTGTAAGGAAGCTAAGGTAGTGGAAAAACTTCCTACACTAATCTTGAGAGGAGAATAATGAAAAACTTTTATAGATCTTGAACAGTTACATAAACTTAAACATAAATAAATAGAAACATCATGCATACCATGAAACAATGATTTACGTGGGGAAAACCCTTTTGGGATAAAAACCCCACACTCCAAAAGCCACCCAATATATTATTCAGCAATCACAAATATTACAACATACTTGCAGAGCAAGCTTCTCATAGGAGTATCACCACTCAGAGACCAAGAGACAACACGACCACTATCAAACTCTTAGAATACATCACCATCTCTCTACCACAGTCGTAATACAACACCCTCATAAAATAGAGTTACATTCTAGGGCAAGATATGCTAGTAAAATATTTGTCATTAGATTTAAAACCTAATAATGAATGGTCCATATTTACAATATATCATTTATTTAATGTATGTCTGTCATTCTAGAAGTTTCCTAAAAAATTTAACACACTCACATTTTTCTCCATGCTGCCATTGTATACACCTATCGGTGTAACTAGGAAACATATATATATAAATATATATACATCCTATCAACAATAAACTTCCTATAATTGCAAGGTTGAGACACATTTTTCCAACAGTGGAAGCTATTCAATCATCTAACTTTGTTTGGTTTATGTTTGAATGTTTAGTCAAAGGAAAAGAAGTTGATCCTAGTTAATCTATGTGTTAGATCTAGGATCCCTTTTCCTACTCTCCACAAATGCAAGACAAGAATATAGTGAACACAAGAAAGTAAGCAAGCATGTATGAAATGATTCAAAGACAAACATGATGTTTCCATAATCAAGCTAAAAGGACAAGATTGAGTGAGAGTGTTTTTTATGTGGAAAAAATAAATCCTAAGAAAAATACAAGGATTGGGAATGATATATCTTGATAATGAGTTGGATTTTGACCAATGCTTGTATTGAGGTTGAGAATAAGACTAATGGATGCAATTAGATTATTTTATTAAATTTCTTAGCTAGATTATAGTGATGAGGATTTGTTTGCAATGTTTGAATTTCTACGAGCAGTAGATTGATGGGAAGCATGGAAATGGATTGCATAGAGGTAGCATGTTATTTGATACCAATAACAAAGGAAAATATGTTCAAGGATTATGTGATTTTAGAATGATAGGCTAAGGTGTGATAGGGTATTCATGATAGATGGGTGGAGGGAAGGGTTCAGATGTGATCCCTAAGGATGATATCACATAGAAAGAAAATGGCCTACTCTAAATACATCATATACAAAGAGGCGCTAATATTATCATGGTAATGGATGATAGGATGATGGAAATGGATAGAGAATAGGGGATGTGAGTATGTTTGGATGGATAGATGAAAGAAGCACGAGTGTATAGAGTACTTATATAATGGATGTATAAGATGGAAGGATAGGAGGGGATAGAGGGATCAACTACCCCCAACATTTGATAGGGGTAATGGAAAGGTTTTCCATGTCTCTGTTGAAATGGGATGTGAGTGAAACTAGGATGAGGGGATGAGACCAAGGAGATAGAACTGAGGGATATATTTATGATTGAAGGTAGTAAAATATTTATGGGATGTTAGATACAAAGAATGTTTATGATGGGTAGATGTATGCCAAGAGGTGTCCAAAGAATCTATGGACATTTATCCCTATCCTTATCAAGATCAAAGGGAGGGTAGAGGAGTTGGAAAGGATGCTATATGATAGGTAGACATGGATATAATGGATAGGTATATCGAATGTGGGAGATAGGATGGGGTGGATGAAGGTTTCCCCAAAAATGTAGAAGGAAAAGTGGATGGGGTATTTACACATGATTCTTATTTACTGTATTTTCATTAAGCTACTTTATTAAGGTACTTATTTGTTGGGTTTTCACAATTGGAGGGATTATTTTTATTTAAATTTTTTCTTTCTTTTTGGGATAGTATGGATGAAGGTGGCTAAGCATGGAATATAAGGATTGAGATAAAGGATAAGAGGATTGAGAAGATAGTGGATGGTATCAAACTAAAGTGTCTATTTCCATATTGATGTGATAAGAGCTTATTTGGAATTACCACTATAGGTATATAGAAACCTTTGTTAGTTGGAAGGTGAGCTTATTTATAGGATATATAAGATATCATTAGAGTTGGGGATAGGAGAGGATACCATTGATGGAGTGGAAGCCAAGTTGGATTGAGGTTAGGTGGGTTATAGAAAGGAATATATTAGGGGGGTATGATGGTCGATGGAGGTTTTATGGTGGATGGGGTGCTCAAAAATGTGTGGATGAAAGGATGGGATGGTAACTAAGATGAAATGTTGCTAGGAACAACATTAGCACACACCATGAGTTTAGATAAAATGTAGATTATGGATTTCAGGATTTAGATGGGGTTGTGGTGATGATGGATTTTAGGATGTAAAGATGCAAAATATATTTAGGAGATGAAGGATTTTTAGATGGAAGTTGAATAGATTTAGGAGAATAGGAATATTTTGGAGTAGCATATTTCAATGTCAATTTTGATTTTTCTTTTTGGATGCATTGATTTTTTCTTTGGGATCCACATAGTTTTTTATTTTATTTTTTTCTCATTATCCCTTTGTAGCCTTTTGGATTTAATTTGATATAGGATAATATTTTATTTTCCTTTACATGTTAATTTATTGTGATATGATGATCCTTTTGTTTTTTGGGATTCTCTACTTTAGATATTTTTGCTTTGGAATCTTAATTACTTATAAAGGAAATGGTATAAGTGTGAGAGGGTGGGTTGTTTAGATGTTGCATGGAAGGAATGATGGAGGGATTATTTTGGAAGAGGTTCAAGAATGTGTGCACTTGTTGATCCAAATTGGGTATTGTAAAGAATGGATTGGTAGTAATTGAGATGGTATATTTTGGGCTATAACGATCCAAAATGGATGGGGAATATGGAGAAATTGATTTTGGGACATAAGGGCCCAAAATGGAATTAGTAGATGGACGATGTGTAGAATAATATGGGGAGGGATAGTGAAATTATTTTTGGATTGGTATGTGTTTTCATTTCATGTTCTTCTCCCCCTTTGTTTATAGCCAATCTAAGAAATATTAAATTGTCTAAGTTTCCAACCTTTTCAGTGCATTGTAGAGGTTATAAAACTAGTTTCAACACTTGACAAGGTTCTCATAACCCCATCAAGACATGATAATATTTTTCTAACTTCTTCAATGAAAGGATAGCTCTTTTGGTCTCTTTTTCAATGATTTGGGCTAGTTATGGAACCATCCTAAAGTTATTGAAAGGGGTTCAAGGTCTAATAGTTTTCACTAACAACCAAAGTGGGGAAAGAAAACATAATTGTTTTCAATCTATGAGGTGGTTCTAGAACCAGTTGAGGTTCTCAAAAGAGGTTCAATCACCAACACCAAGTGCCAACAAAAGAGAGGGAAAGAGATGAACAAAATAAAGTTAAAAAGAAAGTATGTTTTAAGGGAGAATCCATGATGTTGTATGGTTCAAGAACCTCCATAAGTTCCTAAAAATTGTTTAACCTCCTAAGGTTCCACTAACAATCAAAAGAAGAGTAAAAAATTAGTTGAGTGATAAGGGACATCGATGAGTTAAAGAGGTTATAAAACTAGAGTCGGCTCCCATCATAATTTTTATAACCTTGTCAAAGTTCAACAAAAAATTTGTTAACTTTTGGGAAAAATAAAATAGTAAGGAGAAAATATTGTATAGAATCTAAGATTTAGGCTAGTTAAAGAACCATTCCAAGTTACTGAAATAGGTTCATTTTTTTCTATGATTCACTGATGGGGGAAGGAAAAAGGAAATGGGGTGTTCTTATGTGGAAAAGGATTTTATTTGTTGTGATTTTGTCATGGTTCTAAAACCTACCCCAAGTACCGAAAGATTTTGATTTCTCTTTAAAGTGTTAAAATTTTAAAAGGTGGGAGTGAGCAATGAAAGAAGCAAGCAATGACAAAAGCTCTCTAGAATATGTGTTAAAATTTTTACATGGTTTTATAACCATGGGTGGGAGCTGACAAGGTTTCAAGAGCCCGTCAAACTACCAATAATAAAGGTAAGTTAGGAAAAATAATTTTTTGTTAGATGTTTGAGGTGGTTACAAAACCATCTATAGTTCCCAACAAAACTCTAGGAATTGAAACAAGGGAGAATCTTCTATAGGAACCCTAACCGTAGAATTCCATATTTTCACTAGGGCTTGGTGTAACTTCTAGTCTCCCACCTATCATATTGTAATACCATTAATATACTTGTGATTCCCATCAACCAACAAAATTTGATTGACCCAAAATTATTTATTTTATTCTCATTCATGCCTCAATTATTGCTCTAAAACCCTAATTCTAACATGTCTTTACCTAGGCCGTTATTTTTAGAAAATTATTGGGTAATTCTAAAATTAATGTAGGGAACATTCTTTTATGCCCCTAGTTGATTAATTTGGGAGGACACTTGTTTGTATCATTTTGGTGGGAATGGTGGTAAAGGTATGGCATGAATTTATTGTTTCATTTTTGCATTCTCCTTCAAGAGTATAAATCTCTCTAGATCCCTCATTTTCAAAAAATTATCTTAGTTTTTCCAACAAATTCAAAATAAGAATTTGCTTGTAACACTTTTTTGTCATCTCTAATATTGTAAAACTATTAGCTCAATGCCTTGGAACCAATAAAAAATTGTTTCACCTCCTTTGAATCCTTGAATGTTTTGTATTCTCTTATATATCAACATACTTTGTGTAGGAGTGAATGGTAACTCCTCAACACACCCAGGAAAGTTGCTAGACCAAAATATCTTCCACAAGAGAGAAATAGACAAGAATACCTCCTTCAATAATGTAATATTGAATATGATTGAATATGGTTGAATATAAAAATGTACATAATATTCCTTGCTTATAAAGTCAAGATGAGAGATAGGATTAGACAAGATCATGACAAGTTTCTTAATCCTATAACATGAGACAACTAACAACCTAACTACCTAGGAATCAAGCATTACAAGTTAGATAAGATAAGTTCTATAAAATCCAACTAAGACTTCCATAAAGAATATTATATCCTAAGTAAAATTAACATGTGAATATGTCCCCTAATTCCCTCGTAAGTGAATTAACCAGGTACAAGACATTTATTCACACCAACACCCCCCCTTAAGTGCAACTTAGGGAGAAAATTATTATACAAACTATGCAAAGATGAAGATGGATCCCGACTACAAGGTCATGTTAGGTACCTATTTACAAATGCAAATGTAATAAAATAAATCTCTCACAAATAGAGAAAAGGAGAAAACCCTATGGGACAAAACTCATCTCCAAAAGAGAGAAAAAAAAACATGTTGTGTGGAGGACTCAATGATACCCCCCAAGGACTACATCCATCATGTGTATACAATCAATGACCCCCCCATTAGAGGGAAAGAGAGAGACAAGATATCCCTAGGCCATAATGAAGAAGCTCCAATATCAATGAAGAATGCCTAAAAAAAAAGATGATCCAATGCCTACAAGCAACACATCTTCCCTTAGGAAGAAACAAATCCATAGGCTAGTGAAGAAGCCACTTCATATCCAACTGAAAGGAGGAAGGATAAAGTCTCAAAATTTATGCCTCTAAAAATTGAGTAGGAGTCTCCGAGCTTGAATAAGTCACAACATAATCATGGTCAAAATCAACCAAGAAACATGATAAAACAAGAGAATGAGGAGACTCATGAATGTCAATCTCCAAAGATAAAGAAGATGGAATAATAGTTCTATTGAAACTATCAACAAAGAGAATACAAACCCCCTCAAGTGTGTCCTCCAAATCTGAAATATGAGACTCTATAAACAAGTTAGAAATCCCTATCAAATACTCATCCCATAAAGCAAGATCTAAAAAACTATGATCATCCTACTGAATAGAAGCACTGATGGCTGAAGAAGCAGGAGGTGGAGGAGTAGGAAGCTCAACACTGGTCTCTAGAATATCAAGATGTATATGACCAAACTTCTCATAAACATGATTCACACTCAATGAAGGAGTGTGATATGCAACCAAAGGAACATTATCACCTTCTGAAGAAAAATGTGAAAAGGAATTCAAATGAGAAGAATGATCAACCATCTTGATAGCAACAATATCCCTAGTCTCTAAGTCCCTTATATACACTTTATCAGGAATGAACTCAATTTTTTTACCTTGACCACCATGGGTAATTTGATAAATAGAAAGGAGATTTGATGTCAAGGAAGGAATAAAAATTATATCATTAAAAGTTCCCTCTCCCATGTCAATAGAAATTTTCCCACTTACCTTCATATATGTATTATTACCCATAAAAATATGAGGAGAATTATAAGGCTAAAAAAAAAAGAGAACATTCCCATAGATGATGTCATATGATGAAGTGCCTCTGAATCAAGAAGCCATCTATTAGATTTGGGACTTGTAGAGGCAAAGAGTTCTTGTCCTTTAATTGTTTTTAGCCCATTTTTATATCTTTTATTCTCTATTTGAGATGATGAAGGTGTTGTTGATTGAGATTGTGAAGAAGAAGAAGACACTGCTGAGGGTAGTTGAATGTTATTCTTTTGAAGAAGGTGTGTGAGTTCATCAATCTTCTTATTATAACATCTATTCTCATCATGTCCTAGCCTTTTACAATATTTTCATCAAACTTCTTTTTTGATGAGTCCTCTTTAGAAGAGGGAGCGGACTCAGGACTGCTATGTGAAGGATAATCTTTACCTTTCTCATTATACTTTGGGGCCTTGTTTTTCTTCTTACCTTTGCCACTTCAAGCCTTTGAATCCTTTACAAAAAGAGTATGAGATGTGGAAGACTTCAATATTCCCATGTGTACCAACTTTAATTTTTCCCTTATGAGTTGAGCTACAAATTCATCAAGAGAAGGAATTTTGTATGCATTGCCAATGGCATCCATTGTAGCATAAAATATATAAACAAATAGTGAATAATCAGGACCAAGCTTAGAAAGAACAAAAATATTCAATTGTTCATCTTCTTTAGTGACCCCACAGTAAGATAACTACAATCTAAGAGAATTGAGCTTAGAGAATAAGACTTGGATATTATCAAATTTTGGTGGATTAAGACCCATAAGTTCATTCTCCAACTTGAATTTCCTCATTTTATCTAGCTTACCAAAGAGACCCTCTAAGATAGTCCAAACTTGATTAGGATGTGTGCAAGATGCAACATGATATCTAAGATTTGGAGAAATGGACAAAAGAAGAGTACCAAGTGCTTCATCCCTTCAATCAAGACAAATTCTTCTTTTTGCAACTCCTATGGGTTTTGGATCTTAGCCAAATGTGATTCTTTGTTGTTTTAATTTTAACAATAACATCCCCATTTTTTATTTCCATTCATGATAGTTATATGGGATTAGAAATACAACTTTTGAAAAATCCATGATAAAATAAAAAATTACAATAGAGGAATAGAAAATTCCCTTCACAATACAAGAAATAACCCCTTTGTCCCAAACAAATTGGCACTTTTTTATAAACTTACAACAATGTATCCAAAAGTACCAAATCAAATTCAAACTAAAATTCTAAACTTCTAAAAACAAATATGAAAAAGTGCATGGATAGAACTATAGTACTCCTGAATACCTTCCTAATGCTACAAATTTTGGGAAAATCAGAGTTCAAAGCAAAAAGATATGAGCTCAAAGGAGAAAAGGGAAGATTTGGCTTCAACCTAGAAAAAATGGCATAAAATTGCAAAATTTCTGCAAAACACCTATACCACTTGAAAATTGAGATTTCCATCTTTTTGACAATATTTTGTTTGAAATAAAATGCCTCTGTATGTGAAAGTTATGAAAATTTGGAAAAAATCCATAGTTTGGGCACTTGGGGGTCAAAACTAGCACAATCAAAGCTAAGTTGGCGCAAAAGTTAGGCGTGTGGCGGCTAAATTACGGTTCACCATATGACCGTGGTGCACTCAATTGCAAAGAGAAAAATACCACCACTAGGGCGATAGTTGGGAGGAACGTGGGTGGCGGGCCCAGTGGTGGGTTCCCGCACCACCAACCAAGTACTAAGCACTTTTAAACTTTACAAAAGTTTTAATTTGAATTAAAATATTTCCAGTAACAAAAAAAAAAGTGTATTGACCAATATTTAAAATAAATTTAATAAAACTACAATTTTTAAAACCATTTCTACCATATGATTTGACCTGCTGACAAATATTGGACACAGAGAGAATCTGCAAAGAATATTTTGTCGATGACGATAGGGAATTACACCCTAAAAAGTCTATTTAGTTTTTACCCCAAAATTTTACAAATATTTTTTCCTGAAACTATATAATTTTTTTCCATTTTTTTAATCAAACCCATAGAAAATATTTTTCTAAATATTTTTTTGTGAAATAAAAAATCGTATCGCTTGGTTGGGTCATACGACTTGCCTAGGCAAAAAAAATTGCCTCAAAATCAACTTTTCCAAATATAGTCGAATTTTATATCAAAATTTATCTCTCAAGCCTCCTGATCACAATGGCGAGGTTGATTTGGGCTCAAAGTGCCCCAAAATTCCAGCTACCTCTAGATCTTGCAATTGCAACCCTCAAATTAAAAACCTCATAGATTAGGAAAAACATAACCAAATTTGACAAATGAAAGGCAAACCTAACTTTCTTTTATTCCCTAGATTCAACCATGAGGTCCTTGAAACCCCAAAATACACCTAGAAAAATCTTCAAGACAACATGAAACCCTCAAATCTAGGAAGGAATCTGCAACACTAGAGCTCTAATACCATGTAGGAGTTAATGGTGACTCCTCAAAACCCCTAGGAACAGTTTCTAGACCAAAATATCTTCCACAAGAGAGAAACTGACAAGAATACTTGCTTCAACAATGCAGGATTGAATATAATTGGATATGGTTGAATACATAAATGTACATAAGATGGCTTGCTTATAAAGGAAAGATGAGAGATAAGATTAGACAAGATCATGACAAGTTTCTTAATCCTATAACATGAGACAACTAACAACCTAACTACCTAGGAATCAAACATTACAAGCTAGATAGGATAAGTTCTAGAAAATCCAACTAATACTTTTAGAAAGAATCTTATATTCTAAGTAAACTTAGCATGTGAATATGTCCCCTAATTCCCTAGTAAGTGAATTAACTAGGTGTAGGACATTTATTTACACCAACACTTTGTGGATCATTTCCTTCCCTTACTATGGTGTTTAATGTTCTAACTTCATGTATGGATGGTATTTTTCCCTTTTGAAGATATTTATGTTGTGTACAATCTATTTGAAAGAACTACCTATGGATTTCCTCTTCCCTTTCAGTGATTTTAAAATCCCTAACCTTAATACATGCTTGTAGGAGCTATTAAAGTATATATTTGTGTGATTTTTTATAGTGTTTAATGGGTTTCATGTGTTGTTCTGAGCTAGGAGAGAATCCAACCAAGTCTTGGTGCATCACCACCTTTCATTTCAAGTTATCTTCCTTCTCCATTTTATCTTTTAAATCATTAGAGTGGGATTAGGTTTTAGTTTCAATATGTGTTGAGTTGGATCAACACTTGTATCTTAGGCTTAGAAATGAACCATCCTTCTCTCAAGGTTTGATCTCAAGTTAGAAATGTCCCAGACTTGAGATATCATTCTCATTGTTGTTCTAAAATATTGAAATATTATTAATAAGGGTGCAATTTCAAGTGACAACATTTTTTTATTATACCCAATGGGACTAGTTTAATGAGCCTTTTATCATTCTTCTAAGAATAATAATGTTTTTATAAGAAATTACATTCATTGTACATGATATATAGGAACTTGGTCACTCTATTAAATTGGTTTCAAATCATGTTGATCATTCATGCCAAAGATACAAACAAGAGCATCCTCTAAAAGGTAAGTTTTTTGAATTCTTAGAGTCATTTTTATCTTTAGCAAGAAATAAAAGATATATCAAGTAACCTTTTTCATACTTAAGAGTTCAACCAAGAATAAAATCTACACCAAATACAAGTAGTTCCTCCTAGCCAAGAAAAATAGTAATCAATACTATGTCCATGGTTGTCTCAATAAATAAAGTATTTATCACCTTTAATGGAGGAATTCATCTTGTCCTGGCTAATAGGGGTGACATTCCAATATCAATTTTAAAAACCATACCCTATTTCACTAGTCAAGAATCTACCACCCTTATAGAGAACATCCACAATATTGCTAACCTCTGATCAATTCATAATATCACAAAGTATAATGTAGTTTTTATAATTCTTGCCACCTCCTTGAAAGGAAAAGCATTACAATGGTATAAATGGTTACAACCTAATTCAATTCACAATTTAGATGAGCTAGGAAAGAAACGTTATGAATAATTTGAAGATAAAAGTGACCATCTATCCCTAGTAGAAAATTTGACCACTATCAAAAGAGATCCTCATTAATTCATTAGGGACTTCAAGTTCAAGTTATAGAAGACCTAGGAAAGAATAAAAATCTTGGTCAAGCCTTCTCAAACAATACATTCTTGTATTATTTAACGGATTCAAACAACGATGTGGTTGGCATGATAGATTCTATAGGGTGAAAACCTTTCCAAATACTTATAAGGTTGCCATAAGAACATAAAATTGTCTAATACAAGTTGGAAAAATATACCTAATATATTCAATGCCTCTATTCTATTGGGTTCCACCTACTCAGTGAATCTTCACACCTCTTCTTGTAGCATCTAGTCAACCAACTACTTTTATTTCTCCTTCTAATGAATTATATGAAGTAAATACCCTAATATAGAACTTTCAGAATGAGCTAGTAGCTTTAAAGAGGAAAAAGGCCTAGATTAATAGGCCTTACTAGCATTATAATCAATCTTAACAACCCACAACCAACCTTATCAAGGAAATTCTCAAGGACAATTTCAGTTAAGATATGCAAGGCATTTGAACACCTTAACCTAGACAGTGCAAGATCTTTAAGAGTTTTTGTTCCAGCACAAAATAACTTGATTCAAGAATATGAAGGGTGTTACCCATGTCATCATCCCCGTAGCCAAAATTCATGCCAAAATGGGGTTCTAAGCCAAACTTTAATGGTTTAAAGTGTAAAAATCATTTTGAAACAATGATTTGAACTAGACCAAAAGGGGGTACTAGGGAAATAACATGTGCAAGGTGATTTCATCCTAATGAATTGGGATGAAAATGAGGTTAATAGTAATGAACAAGATATTATAGACAAAAAAAATAGATATGGCATGTGATTTGAGGATAATACATAATGACACTTATTGCAACATGTACAAGGGAGAATGTGTGTGCAAAGGAAGATTTAGATGAATCGTGCTTAGGAAGTTGATTATTCATAACATACAATATTTCATGATGAAATTAATGAACATGAAATAATTTTATTATTTGATATCGTACCTTTGTTCCATTTTCTAATTTCAAGCTACTAATGATGTTTATGTGCATAAGGATAGCATAGGTACAACTACCTTTGAAGATAAAAATGCAAAAAATAATATGGTCGTAGCTGTTGATTTTTAGGATGAAGAGTTTGTACTTTTTTAGTAAGAATTTTATGATTATGTGAATGCATATGAGATCCTATTTTTTTTATTCAAGACTTGTTGTCTTCCTCATGCAAAGTGTGCTTCAATGGGATCACTAGAAATTATTGCAGTAGTGAAAGTGGAAGAATAATTTTCCATGGGTACAATAATTTAGTTGCTCACTTGAAATGTCTCAAGTTTCTAATATTTGTGTTGATAAAATGTGCATCAATACATGTAACGGTAGAGTATGTCGGTTTCCTATTATACCTAAGATTAACAAGGTTGAGTATGAGGCTATGATTAATGATGAATATTTAATCTCTTATGTTGGGGATTATGGTGTGACTGAGTCTGAGTGTTTCACTTGGGTACAATATACAAGTATTGAGGAATTTGATGAGAAAAATGTGGGTCAAGAAGATAATCAACTTGTTTCTCAGCTTCCTTGTACAAATCAACAAGTTGGTATGACATGTTTTTTATTGTAATGTGAGTTCAATAATTCTCATTTTGATTTATTTCATGTTGTTGAATAGGACAACTGAGAGGGGGGGTGAATCAGTTGTTACATAATTAAACCTTTAATTCAATCACCAGAACAAATACTTAAAATGCTTAAATGATTAATCATCAAATACCAATGCAGAAACTCAAACCCAACTCATAAACACAATAACACCAGATTTATGTGGAAAAACCAATGAGGGAAAAACCACAGTGAGGATTAACTCACACTATAGAGAATATCAAAACCAATTACTAAAAGGCTCACTACCTACAATAAGGACTCACTGTCCAACAAGGCTACAACCTAGAGGGGTCACTGCCATAGATACAAAGAAGAAAATGAAGACTTGTTACAGAGAGACTACAATCCCAATGCAACAAAGGATTCCACCACAGTCACTCAATCAACTTGCATGAATGATAGAGTTTTCCTTCTGCTCAATGCATCCAGAAACTTAGCATTAAGCTTCACATTGATCTCCCACACTCTCATCACACACACTTATTGAATAGAATCAATGTTGCACAAAACTACACTTTCTCTTTTCACTTATCACTCTTCTTCTCCGCTCTTGTATATTTTCTATCAGTAACTCATCTTGTATTTATACCATCTTCAACTTTGAAACATATCCAAAGTCATCCATCCAAATCCAAATTCAAATTAAGTTGGTGCAATAACATCCCAGGGTGGAATTAGAATGAGGGAGACCCAAACACATGCTTCATAGGGACCTAAATAGATCCAACATGCTTCATCATTCTCAAAAATAGTATTTCACACAAGGTTAGCCAAACCAATATAAAACACATAAAACCATTAAGCACAAACTTTCCAAATGTTGAAATTAACTTCAATACAATTAGGGAAACTCAACTTTAGAACCACTCATCATAAGACTCCATCAAAGAGAAATCCAGACCAACATTTCTCCCAGACCTCAACCAAAAACATCAAAAAAAACAATTCACAACTGGTGAACACAACTTGCACTGCACAACGAACCAGCAACCGAAAATCTAAATATAGCACCTTCTAACAACCATAAACAACATATCTAAACCGCACAACCATAGGAGAAAATCTGGAACAAAACCCGGAGCAACCACTGAACACATGCAACATATTTTTATTATGATTTTCTCAATATCCTCGACATATACTGCCAACAACAACTAGTGGATAACCAGTTGACGAGTTGACATCAATGACAACACCTTCAATCTTTCCATTCTTGCAACACATGTGACAAGGTCAACAAATGCAATAGCAATGTGACCTTGTCTAGGGAATTTTTTGTACCTCTACAAGATGTAGTTATTTTGATACTAACCTAATTTTAAGAAAAAACTTACTTATGCTATTGTGTGCACACCTAATGCATCATTATGGAGGTCAAGCACCTATTTTTTATAACTCTACCCTACAATGACAAAGTTTATAGTGAGGTGAATCTTCTCTGCATAGGTAATATTTATTAGTTGATGCATGTACACAAAGGGCTTCATTTTTTATGAATGGTAAATTGATGCAACTATGGTCTAAAGGAGATTAGATCCTTTAGAAGACTTATCTTTGATAGAGGCTAGTTGTTGTGGTAGTTTGACACTCAATATTTTCAAATTATGTATAGATTAGAATAGCTGTTATTTTTCCAAAGAAATATTGTTGCACATTCTACATTCTCCTTAGGATAATTTATGAATCTATTTGTATTTTTTCCTTCAAGAGTAATTTGTACATGTTTTCTCTTGTGTTTTGAGGAATTTTCTAGTTTTTGTGAGGCTAGTCATGCATTATTGCAAGGATATTTTCTATCTTAGGTCATTATGTTAAACACACCTAGAGATTGAGACGAGGGGGTGAATCATTCTTTTCAAAACATAAACCCTTTAGCAAACTCAAAATTCTTTACCAAATTAGAAACCCTCAAACAAATTAATAGCAAAGAAAGATATAGCAATTTAGTTCCTTAACAATGTCAAAACCCTTAGCAATGAAAGATACAACAATTCGACCCTTAACTAGATCAGCAGTAATGAAATATGAAATAAAGAACACACATGCACAAGATAACACAAGATTTACATGGAAAACCCAAAGAGGGAAAACCACTGTGAGAGTTAACTCACAATATATGAAGCTCACTTATTATAAAAGTTACAATAATGCTCACTACCAAAAGACTTGTAAACTAAGGCACACAATCTTAGGGAAGGATACAAAGGACAAGTTGTAGATTGAAGTGCACAACTCTAGGAAAGATACAAGGACCTGATAAGATTCACTATCTTAAAGCAAGATACATGAAGATTTAGAATTCACAACATACATGTCAACAATACACTCTACTGGCTGAGGTATTAAAGCACATTTGATCTATCATCCACACACTTTCACACTTTATCTATGAGATCTTTAATACATTCCACAACTTCTCCACTTGCAACTAATTTTATCTTCCATTTATATCTTCCTCAAGATCATAAAATATCAATTAGGTCGGCCATAAAGAAGATAAACAATAATCTTAACAAGTTGACCACAAAACATCAAAGTAGTGAAAAGTGGTACTATCCAAAAGATAGAGAGGACCAAAAACAATATTATTACATCTCCCAATGTGATCCTAAATAAATCAAATGATCGTGCGCACATTAACTCGAGTTGAAAATGGGGAAACATGTAGATGAAGAGTGAAGTACATAACTAGTCAGCCCAAAAACATACTTCCAATTGAATTTACTCAGTGTGGTCCTCAACAAGATATGTAAAGATCCAAATACATCTTAACACAACTTCATATGCTATTGCAAACCCTCAAGAACATAGTGCAAGAAAGATACCGAGACATATCAGTCATACATCAACAAATAGCCTAGAGAACCAACTTAAACACAATGCAACACCAAAAGAGATCAACCACTGATGTGGGAATCACAAAGGGATGTTCCATGAAAATCCAACAACAATTCCAGATACTTATTTCATACTGCCATGCCACCAACAACTACCATAGACCAAACACAAATAGAATACTTCATCCCAAAAGCACAAAAAATAGAATCAAAAGATATAACATTATTAGAACATCTTTTGTACCCCTTCAACACATGAAAATTAAAATGATACACTACACAAACATTGAGATCACATTCACCAAGATGCATGGGTAGAGACATCAATATAGAGAAATGTGGAGCATTTTAGACCAATCTAGACAACCAAAATCACTACCAACCTTCTGTAGTTAATAAAAACCTCCTTGGAAACACTAGTGACCTAAAAAATAGGATTGCAACATCCACATAACATAAACTTAGAATCCCAAACTGCAAGACCATATCTCCAATAGTGGAAAAATGTGGAGCATTCTCTGAAATAGCCTTCAACACAACTTATAGGAACATCAGCTTTTCATCAACTTGTAGAGGCTAGAACTTTCTTGCAACAACATACACTTTCGTAGGAGCAACAAGAGAGCATAAAACATACAATAGACCATTAGCAATCATCTCTCTACCATCATCATTACTTATAATCCTCGTCTTCATATATTATCATGGTATCAAATCTATTGATAGCAACCATACACAATACTTCTTCCATTATCATCAGACAAGGCATGACATCCAACCATAAACATCAGCAACACATCACCATACATAATGAAAATCCAAACTGAATGTTTTCAATAATGACAACCAATTCCAAACAACAATGCAACAATATTCCCAAGTGTTGAAAACCATTACAATAATACAACCAAGTATTGACATCACAACAAACTCCTCAAGTATTGACATCAATGAAAACCACAATGACAACTAGTGCCCATAATCTCCCCCTTTGGAATTGATGGCAACACACACTTGCTCACTCTCCCCCTTTGACATCAAGGACAAAGGGTCACACACATATTCACATTAAAAAAAAAGTAGCACATTTCCCCCTCTGATGTACATAAACTCCTTCTCAAAGAAACTAACATGCTCCCCCTATCAACAACAACCATTACAAGCTCCCCCTAAGAAGAAGCCACCATCAATCTTGGAGAAAAACATATGACATGAATTTCTCCCCTTGGATAGATGCACCAATTGTGCATCTAGTTAGAAAAAGGAGGGAAAATAACCCCTAAATTCTATCAGAGATACTCAAATGTATCCTTTGAAATTTCCTTAGTGAATATATCTACAATTTGATCCTTGGTAGGCACATACTCCATCCTGACTTCTTGTTCTGCAACCTTCTCCCTTAGAATGTGATACCAGATAGAAATGTGTTTGGTTCTTGAATGCATCACCAGATTCTTGGAAATGTTGGTTGCATGGGTATTATCACACAATACAGGAATAGGTTCATCATAAAACACCTTTATATCCTTCAAATTCTGCTTCATCCAAAGCACCAGGGTGCAACAAGATGCTACAACAATATATTCAACTTTTGTTGTGGAAAAGGACATTGAGTCTTGCTTCTTACTAGACCAAGAGATCAGTCTATCTCCCAAGAAAAATGTACTTCTAATAGTACTTCTCTGATCATCCACACATCCTACCCAGTCAGCATTAGTATAAGCATTCAAAGAAAAACTATAATCCTTCTTGTACCATAAACCATAATCTAGAGTTCTCTTCAAGTATTTGAATATTCTTTTCACCACTTTCTCATTATTTTTCTTAATATTTCTTGAAATCTAGCAACCATACATACTGCATGCATAATATTAGGTCTAGAGGAAAATAAATATAACAAACCTCTAATCATAAACCTATAAAGATTCAAATCAACCTCTAGAGACTCACCGGTCTTTCGCAAATGACAACCAGTAACCATAGGAGTACCTACTAGTTTTGAATCCTCCATGACAAAATTTTTTAATATCTCCTTTACATTCTTAGCCTAAGAAATAAAGAGACTTGTTGGATAGGACAATTGAGAGGGGGGGTGAATCAGTTGTCACAAATTATAATCTTAAAATAAATTACTAGAACTAACACATAACTGATTAAGTGATTAACCATCAAATGTGAATGCACAAACACAATAACACCATATTTATGTGGAAAACCCAATGAGGGAAAAACCATGGTGAAGATTAACTCACACTATAGAGAATATCAAAACTGATTACAAAAAGGCTCATTGCCTGAAATAAGGACTCATTGTCCGGACTCACTATCCACAGGGCTACAACCCGGAGAGCTCACTACCACAGAGATACAAAGAAGATGGCTCACTGCCAAAATACAAAAGTTATGGCTTACCACCAAAATTGAGTTGATGAATTACACCTTTCTTGTGTTGAATTCAATTCTAGGTGAAGCTCTATAAAGATATTACTATATATCAGTAATCGTTCAATACTTCTATTCTGATTACACACTTTTTTCTTCATTTGATTCACTTATTCTGAAATGCTACAACCACACACTTTTATGACTTTATGTTCTTTTATAACCTCTCATCTCTCATCCTTCTTCTTACTTTCCGGAGACACATATAAATATATATGTATCTTACACATCAATTAGGTTAGCCAAAAACATCCATAAAGTATTGCATATGCTAAGTCGGCTAAGATATTCAAATATCCAAATCATAGTTTTTCACATAGTAGGAATTGGACCTAAAACCAACATATCAGACCACACATAATGGTCAACATCAATGTGAAATAACTTTTGATAAACTAGTCATACATGTAGTACTGTATTGACATCAATGACAACCTGTTGACATTAGTGACAGCCATTTGATGCAATCTTCAACTTCCAACAATCTCCCCCTTTGTCATTGATGGAAACACAAGATGTGAAAATCTAACAACAACAACAACAAAAATTATTTTCATTTTTATCATGCCTCCTTTCTCTCTTTTTCACATGCTCTCTCTCTCTCCCCCCCTTTAACATAAATGACAAAAAAGTTCTATTTGCCCTTCAAAAAATATTTTTTTTACAAAAAGTTTATCAAAAATGATTCTTTACCTCAATCCTTCTTTCTTCAAAATATTTCCTTGTTTTTCTCTTTTAGTTTCAAAAGAAATTTCTTCCAGGAATCCACTATGAGCTTGATGTATACACAAATATTGTTGTTCTTTGTTATTGAATCAATTGTTTCTAGAAGAGTATCTAGAATGGAAATATTTTGTCCCTTTTTCTCAACATCCTCCAAGAGACCAAAAAGTTGTTCCAATCTTAACTCAATTATTTCTTTGAATTTCCAAAATGTCTTCACAATACCATCCCTTTGTGCCATGATGACTGCATGATCATATTGTAAGGAATTGATCCTTTTCTTTTGTGTTTCATCCTTGTCATTAAGAACATCATATGTTTTACAAAAGAAGTTCAATTCATGTTCAATAGTATCAATTTTTGTTCTATAGTTCCCAATAGCAGTAGGCCACTAGAGACAATACCTATATACATTGTTTACACTTTTGATACAGCTCCTTAGTTCATTTATACTCTCATTCAACCTCTTTTGTTTATTTCTACATCTTCCTTCTAAATCCAATTGAATTTGGTCTTTTTTTGTTGTTCCACTAGGTGACAGTTCCCTTAATTTTTCTTCAATCTATTCAATTAATACTTCTGGTAAGGTACTTTTCAATTTGCTTAGATCAATATCATTATGAATTACGTAAATAGCCAAAGTGTCTATAATCTCATCATGTTCATGTGATGGTTGAGACAACCATATATCTCCAATATTATTTATCCCTTCAGGTTGCTCAAGAATCTTTAACACCTTTTCTTTTGTAACATATTCTTCATCATCATCTGTTGATACTAGATCAAGTGATCTTGCAATTTTTTCTTCCTTTCCTTCTCCCTTCTCTTATGTTTTCAGCTTCTTCATTTCAAGAGGGAGACATTCATGAATTGATTTTTCTTCTTTTCCTTTTTTCGAAGGAGAATCCTTCCTCAGACATCATAACAGAACTAGAAATCATACCAGAATTCCATGCATTTATATTGATTTCAAAATGCTCTTGGAAAACCTTTTCCCTTTCTGCTAGATAGTTTAGATATCAATAAACTTGCTTCCCAACTAGTATAGAAGACTTCCACACAACATTTTATTTCAATGGTAATGAATTTAGAAAATACATCATCAGGAATATAACCAAAGTTCCAAAGTGAAAAGGATAATTGTCATTCTTTTTCATAGTTATATTTTCCATTAATTGATTTCTCAGCAACGCACAGAAGTTAAAATCCTCCTTTTTCTCAACCATTTGATGCACAATATAAACAACAATCGTTGAGGTAGAACCTTCCCTACTCCTAAAATAAATCTTATATGAGATTCCATATGCCACATACCTTATCACTGGGTCAATTATGGTGTGAATTATAAGTTCCCTTTGATCTCTTGTTACCCCAGTTAGGGCTTTGACCTCTTTGTTCTTTATGGATTTCTTGACTAGAACAAGTCTGACATCATATAGTCTTGTTATTGCTTCAATTGCTTCCTTCGTGATCTCATAAGGTTTTTCAAAGATCATCTAATTACCTTGAATTCTACTTAAAATAACCCAAACAATTTCCACATTTGAAAAGTATGGAAATTCACTCCAAATTCTAAACCCTTGTGCCCTAATTTTTTTACCTTTTCCATTTGCTCAACTGAAAGAGAAGTCTCAATATTTCAAATATTTTCATGATCAAATTCATCAATCTATAACTTACTCAATTTCTACAATTTGTTATTGCGTGGATTAAATACCACCATTTCGTTTGACTCCATTGCTTTTGTCTTTTTCTTCGTACTTTCTCTTGCTAGTAACCCTAACTCTTTGTTTCTCAACTCATTCACTTCAAAATGAAAATGACCACTCAATCTTCCTTATTTAACTTATCGCTTTTAGGTTTTCATCATAAATGATAATTTATTGCTTGCCACATCATCATTTGTACTTTAATCTATCAGTTTCTCCTTCCACCTAAGCTGTCAGCCAATTTGTGAAATGCACAGTAAGCAAAAAAGTTCTGCAAATCTTCTATAATGCTTGTTTTCTTCCATATTTTTCTTCATTGCCTTCATAATGAAAATTTACATTGCATATCCTTGTGTCATCGTATGACATCTCTTGTACCAGGGGTTTGATAGAATTTTTTTTGACTGCTCCCCCTAAGGCTATTACTAGATTTAGTTCATAGAAGAGGTATCTACACTAGATGTAGATACAGGATTATCTGATTTGTCCTTGTTCTCTGGTTCTTCTTTCTTTCTCCAAATTTTTTTCATTTCTCTCCTCACTTCTTCTAGATTAAACTTGTTCTTTTTTTCTGGATTCAATCTATTCCCAACTTTTCTCTTATAGAATTTTGAGATATGTCCAGATTTGTTGCAAGAGTGACATACAACAAATCTTTGATCAAGAGAGTTTGTATTCATCTTTATCCTGCACTGATTAGCCTTGTGTCTAAAAGTATTGCATGTGTAACAGTAGCCTTGAAAAGAATGAAATCTTCTACCAGTATTAGATTTGTCCATCATTATCTGATTTCTACATTATGTAGATTTATGTTCAAACTTGTTGCAAACATAGCATTGTGCACCAAAGAATCTATTATGGTTCATCATTCTTCTACATTATGTTTCTCTATGTTTGAATTTATTGCATGAGTAACAAAATCCATTAAAGGATGTGTAACTTTGATTATTAGGCTGTTAGCTAGGTATCCTTTCAGTATTGATCCTTCTATTCTTGCATTGATAATTATTGCCTTGAAATTTCCTTTGACTGTTCATTTTGTTGAGATTTGGATTAGTCTTTGAACTTTGTCCTTCTTCAAGTCCTAGACTACCTTTATCCTTTGCAAGCTTCTGAGATGAAATTAATTCATCAAGCATTTGAACTTATCTTAAATTTTTCTTCAAAAAAAATTTCCCTTTCCAGATCAGATTTAAGAATTGTTACTTCTTGTTTAAGCTTTTCACATATTTATGTCTTTTGACTGATAATTTTTTTCTTTGTCCAATTTCCAATTTTAGATTCTCTTCCATTATTTTTCTTTCTTCAAGTTTCATCCTTAGACTTTTAGCAGTCTCCTTTGCTTCTTTTAGTTCTTGGTAAACTTCTTTATGTTTCAACTTAAATTTCTAGATCCGATTTCTTAGTTTTTGAATACATTCACCTACCTATTTAAAATTTTCTTTTAGATCTTCATTCTCAGAATCTGAGGTCTCTGCTCTCAATTCTTCATATAATTCACATCCCTTCATCATTTAGTTAAACCTACCAAGATCTCCTTCAAGCTGTTAAACTTATTCCAAAGGACCTTTCTCTTATACCAATTGTTGGATAGGACAACTAAGAGGGGGAATGAATTAGTTGTCATAGATTAAATTCAATTACCAGAACTAACACATAAACTGATTAAGTGATTAACCATCAAATGTGAATGCACAAACACAATAACACTATATTTACATGGAAAACCCAATGAGGGGAAAACCATGGTGAGGATTAAATCACACTATAGAGAATATCAAAACTGATTACAAAAAGGCTCACTGCTTGAGATAATGTTCACTGCCTGAAATAAGGACTGACTATCCATAGGGATACAACCCAGAGGGCTCAATACCATAGAGATACAAAGAAGATGGCTCACTACTAGAATATAAAAGTTATGGCTTACCACCAAAATTGAATTGGTGAATTACACCTTTCTTGTGTTGAATTGAGTTCCAGATGAAGCTCTATAAAGATAGTATTGTATATTAGTAATTGTTCAATACTTTTGTTCTAATTACACACTTTTATCTTTGCCTGATTCGCTTATTCTGATCTGCTACAACCACACACTTTTTCGACTTTATGTTGTTCTTTTATAACCTTGCATCTCTCATCCTTCTTCTTACTTTCCAGAGAAACATATAAATATATATGTATCTTACACATCAATTAGGTCGGCCAAAAACATCCATAAAGTATTGCATACACTAAGTCAGCTAAGATCTTGAAATATCTGAATCATAGTTTTTCACATAGCAAAAACCAGACCCAAAACCAACATGTCAGACCACACATAACGGTCAACCTTAATGTGAAATAACTTTCGGTAAACTATTCATACATGCAGTACTATGTTGACATCAATGACAACCTATTGACATTAGTGACAACCATTTGATGCAATCTTCAACTTCCAATAATAACATCATCTAGTTGAAAAATTTGAATCCCAAGGAAACAAAACAACTCACCAATCATAGACATCTAAAACACTTTTTACATCTCTTCTGCAAACTTTTTACACATATCATCATCTCCACCAAAGATGATATCATCAACATATACAACCACAATCAACAACTTGTCTTCCTAAACCTTAATGTAAAGATTACTATTTGTAGTACCTTTCTTGAATCCTTGTTAAAGTAAGTACTTATCCAATCAAGCATATCAAGCTCTAAGAGCTTTCTTGAGACCATACAAAGACTTCTTGAGTCTACACACCATGTCCAGATCTTCTGATAATTGGAAACCATCTAGTTGCTCAATATACACGTCTTCCTCTAGATCACCATTCAATAAGGTTGACTTGACATCCATCTGATAGACTTTGAAGTTCTTATGAGAAGAAAAATAAATAAAAATCCTTATTGCTTCCATTTTGTCTACTAAAGCAAAAGTCTCCTCAAAATAAATACCTTCAACTTGTGAATAACCCTTGCATACTAGGCTTGCTTTGTTCCTTACAACTTCACCATATTCATTCATCTTGTTCTGAAACACACACTTTGTTCCTATATTATCAGGTTTTGGAACCAATTTCCAAGTCTAATTCTTCTCTATATGATCCATTTTTCATTGCCTTTATCCATCCATGATCTTTGCTAGCATTAGTAAATTTATTGGGCTCTAATTTTGAAAATAAACAAAAATTTACTAGATAACTTTCTCTTCCAAGCCTTCTCCTGGTCAACACACCTTCATTCTTATCTCCAATGATCTAATCTATAGAATGGTTATTTTGAACATATTTTGTTGGAGTCTTGGGATCCTTTACTGGTTTTGGTTCCTTTTCTTCCTTATCTTCCTCTTCTTCTTCCTCTTCTTCAATCCAGGGAGGTATATTAGATCCATAAACCTTTGGTTCTTGTGAGATCTAATACAAATCTCCATCTACTTTAACATATGTGCTTTCAATCATCTTTCCCAATCTCTTGTTGTAGCATCTATAAGCATTGCTTCTAGTTGTCTAACCAAGAAATATCCCTTCACAAAACCTTTAATCAAACTTTCCAAGGTCTTCTTCATCTCTCCTAATGTAACACTTTTTGCCAAAAATTTTGAAGTATCTGACAGCGGGAATTCTCCCATACCACAGCTCATAAGGGGTCTTAGTTCTATTCACCCTCAAATGCACTCTGTTAAGTAGATGGATAGCAGTCTGAACTATTTCCTTCCAATACATATCAGGAAGATCAACATCTTTCAATATAGTCCTAGCCATCTCTTAGACAGTCCTATTCCTCCTCTCCACAACCCCATTCTATTGAGGGGTTTTAGAAGTAGAAATATGTCTCCTAATACCATGATCACAAAACTTTTCAAATTCATTTGAAGTAAATTCACCTCCTCCATCTAACCTTAATAATTTGATCTTGTTATCCATTTCATTCTCAACTTTTCCTTTGAAGACCTTAAACTTATCAAAATCTTTTGATTTATCTCTTAGAAATGTAACCCAATTCATTCTAAAGTAATCATCTATAAGATACATGAAATACATTTCACCTTGTTGACTCCTTGTTCTTGTAGGTCTACATAGATTAGTGTGAATCAGCTCCAATGGCATTGTATCAAAGCACTCCTTACTCTTGAAACTTTTCCTTGTTTGCTTTCCCATTTGATACTCCTTGCATAAAGTGTTTGCAGGCTTGGTTATCTTAGATATATCTCTCACAGCATGAGAGGAACTATTCTTTACCATATTTTAAAAGTTGATGTATCTCATCCTTTTGTGCCACAACCAACACTCTTCAGACTAAGCCAATAAGTAGATTCTTCCATTAGTCTCCTTTAAATAATAGACATGCCCACTTGTCCTAGTTCCTTCTACAAATAATCTTTCATACCCTGCCTTCCTGATTTCACAACCATTGGAATGAAATGTAAGATTGTGTCCTTTTCTACACATCTGACTAACACTGAGAAGCTCATGATTCAGGCCTTTGACATAGAGGACATCCTCAACTCTACTTTTCCCATCAATTTTTATAGCATCCTTTCCACAAATTTGTGTTGACTCTATTGGAAGATGGTTAGTTCTCCCCTTGGGATTCGTGACATGGACTAACCACCTCCCGTGGATCCGTTAACTCTAGAAGTTGTATTAGGCATTAATAGGTCAATCTTTTGGTGCAATGGCAACTGTGAGCCAACAATTGATATCAGAGCCAAAGGTGTCAGATTTGAATCCCCTCGAGTAATGCTAAGGGGGATTTTATTGGCAGATGGTTAGCACTCCCCTTAGGATTCATGACATGGACTAACCACCTCCCATGGATCCAATAAAACTCTGGCAGTTGTATCAGGCATTAATAGGTTGATCTTTTGGTGCAACAACAACTATGGGCCAACAGACTCATCACCACCAAACTTAGCAACTCCACCATTAACCTTCTTAAGAATGATGAACCTTCTCTTGTCACCAATCATGTGGCTAGAACAACCACTATCAATCACCCAAAATTTTGATTCTTCCTTTGCATGAAAGGCGATCCATATAGCCATAAATCTTTCATTATTTCTATCAACCTGCAAAGTACCATAATTCTTTTTTTTTCTAATATCACCCTTTTTTTTCTTTCAAAGCCATGAATAGGGTTTCATCATTTGAATCATTATCCTCATCTTATAAAGAAAAACTAATTTCCTTGGAATAGAAACCTCTTTTGAACTTATCAGTTTTTCTACTATCATCTAATTCTTTATAAGGACACATGGATACAAAATGACCAATCCTTTCACAATTGAAACACTTGAAAGGTAAATTACCTTTGTATTTTTCGGTGCCTTTATTTAATCTTCTCATAAATTTTGTTTCAATATCATCAAATTCATCATCCTGGTTAGCTACTTCATCTTCTATCTTTTTATTGGTTTTAAATGTTACTTCCTTCTTTGGAACATCTTTTCAAATTCTCTCATTTCAAAGGTTGTCAAAGTACCAAACATTTCATATATAGAGTACTTTTCCAAGTCCTTAGACTCTTTAGTAGCAGATACTTTAAGACTATAAGCTTTAGGGAGAGATCTCAAAAATTTCTTCACAATATCATCTTCTTTCACTTCTCCACCAATACCTCTGATGTCAGTAAGAACTTCATCTACCTAGAGCAAATAACTTGCAATTTCTTCATTCTTTGTCATCCTCAGGGTATCAAATCTACTATTGAAAATTTGCATCTTGGCTTGCTTTACTTTATTATCTCCTAAGTTTTCCCCAAAAATCCTTAGCATAACTACTATTCACCACATACAAAAAGTTTTGAATTGGTTAACCCACACAAGATAGCATTCTTATCCTTGGCATTATTCTCATACAACCTGATTTCAATTGGATCTATTGGAGGAGCAAAAAGAGCAATGTAACCATCCTTGATAGGTTTCCAAACACCAAACCCTAGAGAGTTTAGATGGCCTTCCATCCTTAGCTTCCAAAAGGTGTAGTTTGTCCCATCATATGCCATCTTCAACCTTTCCTCAAGTAATTAAGCTTCTTCAAAGGAACTTGGCTCTTATACCATTTATTAAACACACTTAGAGACTGAGAGGGAGGTGAATTAGTATTTTCAAAATATGAACCCTTCAACAAAATCAAACTTCTTTACCAAATCAAAAACCCTCAAACAAATCAGCAACAAAGAAAGATATAGCAATTTAGTTCCTTAACAAGGTCAAAAACCCTCAATAATGAAAGATACAGTAATTCAACCCTTAATTAGATCAACAACAATGAAAGATGAAACAAGGAACACACAAGCACAAGATAACACTATATTTACATAGAAAACCCAATAAGGTAAAAACCACAGTGAGAGTTAACTCACAATCTATGAAGCTCATTGATTACGAAAGTTACAATAAATATCACTACCAAAAGACTTGTAAAATAAGGCACACAACCTTAGGGAAAGATATAAAGGACTTGCAAACTGAAGCACACCTCTAGGGAAAGATACAAGGACCTGATGAGACTCACTATCTCAGAGCAGGATACATGAAGATTTAGAATTTACAACATATTCCAACAATACACTCTACTGACTAAGGTATTAAAGTACATTTGATCTTTATTCCACACACTTTCACACTTCTTCTACGATATATTCAATACATTCCATAAACTTCTCCACTTTCATTTTATTTGTTCTTCCATTCATATCTTTCATAAGAACACAAAACATCAATTAGGTCAGCCAGAAAGAAGATAAACAATAATTTCAACAAGTCAGCCACAAAACATCAAAGCGGTGCAAAGCGGTTCTATCCAGAAGATAAAGAGGACAAAAAATAATCTTATTACATCTTCTAATGTGATCCCAGAAAATTCACACACTGGAACACATCAACTCAAGTTGGTAACATTGAAATGTGTAGATGAAGCATGAAGCACATAACCAGTCAACCCAAAAACATACTTCCAATTGAATTTACTCAATGCGGTCCTCAACAAGATAGGTCAGGACCCAAATAAATCTTAACACAACTTCATATGTTGGCTCAAACCCTCAAGCACATAGCACAAGGAAGATACTAAGCCCTATTGGCCAAACATCTATAAATAACCTATAGAACCAACTCAAAAACAATGCAACACCAAAAGAGATCAACCACTGTTGTGTAGATCATAAGGAGATTCTCCATGAACATCCAACAACACTTCCAAATACTTTTTTCATATTATCATGCCATCAAAAACAACTGTAGAACAAACATGAACAAAATACTTCATCCCAAAAGCATAGAAGAAAAAATCAAGAGATATAACTTTATCATAACATCTTGAGGACCACTTCAACACATGAAAACTAAACTAAGACACTATACAAAAACTAAGAGAACATTCACCAAGTTGCAGGATCAAAAACATCAATGTGGAGAAATGTGGAGAATTTTTCAGACCAATCTAGACAACCAACATCACTGCCAACATTTTGCAATTAACATAAACATCCTCTGCAACACTAGTGACCTAAAAATATAGGAGTGCAACATCCATAGAAAAAAAAAATTGAATCCCAAACTGCAAGACCAAATGTCCAACAGTAGAGAAATATGGAGCATTCTCCCAAACCTTCAACACAACTTACTATAACATAAGCTTTTCATCAACTTGTGGAGGCCAAAACTTCCTTGCAACAACACATACTTTCTTAGGAGCAACAAGAGAGCATACAACATATTGTAGACCATCAGAAATCATCTCTCCACAATCAAAATTACTTATAATCACCATCTTAATATATCATCACGATATCAACTCTATTGACAACAACCATACACAATACTTCTGTCATTATCATCAAACAAGGCATGAAATTCAACCATGAACATCAACAACACATCACCATACACAATGATATCCCAAACTGAATGTTTTCAATAATGAGAACCAATTCCAAACAACAATGTAAAAATCTTCCCAAGTGCTGAAAACCATGACAACAATACAACCAAGTGTTCACATCACAACAAACTCCTCAAGTGTTAACATCAATGACAACCAAAATGACAACTAGTGCCAACACATTATAAGGATTTCAATGACCAAATGCCCAATAAAATATTAAGGCTACCAAATCCATGATTAGTAGGAAATCATCTTGTAAAGATCAACAAAATACTATCATTTTTTGTCCCTATCCCCTCTTTGCTTATAGTTGATCCAGTAAATCTCAAATAGGCCCTTATACTCAAAATATGCCTCTTTTTGTTAAATTATTGTCCCCTAGTTTTATACTTTAGTCAATTGCCTAAGTGTTCAATATTTTTAGCACATTGTAGAGGTTATAAAAACTATTTTGAGCACCCGACAAGGTTCTTATAACCCCTTTGAGACCCAATGTTAGTTTTTTAACTTCTTTAATCAAAGGAAAGCTCTTTTGTTCTCTTTTTCAATGGTTTGGGTTGGTTCTAGATCCATCCTAGGTTATTAAAAATAGGTTTAAGGGCTACTAATTTTTACTAACAAGAAAAATGGGGTAAGAAAAGGTTAGTTTTGGTATATTTTGAGGTGGTTTCAGAACCACTTGAGGTTCCCAAAAGAGGTTTGATCGTCAACACTAAGTGCCTACAAAGGAGAGGGAAAGAGATCTATGAAATAAAGTTAAGAAAGAATCATGTTTTAAGGGAGCATCAGTAATTTGGTATGGTTCAAGAACATCCATAGGTTCCCAAAAATGGTTCAACCTCCTAGGATTCCACCAACAATGAAAAGAAAAGGGGAAAATTGTTTGTTAGAATTTTGAATGAACACAAGACGTAAGATCAAACAACAAACAAAAACACATAATGAACATCAAGAATCTTCAAGGAGATCTTTGGTCAAGAATAATATAATGAGGGTGAGTGATTTATAGGAGCAACCCTAAATGATAAATGGATTAGATCATGACAAGTGTCAACATCTCATGTAATGAGATAGAATGATCTAATAATAGCTCACTTTAGTTAATAAAAAAGCACTCCTAAGTTTAACTTAAGTGCATAAGAATAAATTACACTAATAATCAATTAAATATTAATTAATTATTAGCTAATACATGATTACTCTAACACCCCCCTTAAGATAAACTTAGGGAGTAGCTAAAAACCCTAAAAAGAGAATGCATGTTGGGTCCCAACAAACAAGAATTGATAAGGTACCCATGTACAAAAAATCTATTCTCTCACAAATGGAGAAAAGGAGAAAACCTCATGGGAAAAACTCCTCTCCAAAAGAGAGAAAGAAAAATGAAGGATTGAAAAGCATCCAAAACAATGTAAAGGACTAAGAAGCCTCCATCCAAAAAATTGTCCCAAAAAAGAGGAACATGAAGAACATCATTGAAGCATGGAGAATTTGTAGGAAACCATTGAAAGATGACTGATATAGTGTTGAAATGAATAACATCCTTTGAAAAAAATGATGATCAGGATCAAGAAGACAATAATCTACATGAGTTCCCCCAACTACACTACTTGAATCAAATGGAAGATAAAGGAAAGCATTTGGAAATTGAAGATACAAATGGCACCGGTACCAATAGTCTAAAGAACATTAATCAAATGAAAATGGAAGGTCACCTCCAAAATAGGAGTCCAAGAATTTTCATATGATAAATGCTCCATCTCACTAAAATGCATGGGTAACTAGTTATTGCATCTACCTAGTACATAGGAACAAGAACTAGATACATAGATCACTCCAAAACAAAACCAAGGAAGCATTAGCACCAATAGTATAAACCCCCATAATGCAGAAAGGGAGAGCCAAGATAGGTACACTATAACTATGTGTCACCAAGAAAGTATGAAGGAGAACAAATAATATTTGAATGTGCACAAGAGAGTACCTACGAATAAATAGGGTGTGAAAACTAAGGCACACATGCCTGAGGAAAGAATCACTTTGATTCGTTATTGTCATGGGAGATACACTCACTTGAAAAAGGTGTGATGGAAACACAAAGGCACTCACAACCCATCCATGGCACTTTATATCATAGTACGAGTACAAAAGGCACAACAAGATGTGCAAAATCCCCAAAAATTATACACCTGAATGGTACTTTATCTCAATGTGTCTATAAAAGAGAATTTGCTTACAAAACATGTCTATAATGCCCAAATAGAACAAAAAGTTGGAAATATATGTAGAACAGCCTAAAATAAGTCATCCTACACAAATAGGAAGTTTCCAAGAGCTAAAATATGCAAGTAATTCACTAGAGTGTGAAAACACTAAAAACTAAATACAATGTACCTAGAGAAAAATCTAGAAAAATTGCATGGATGGTCGTGAAGAGCTTTGAGAAACCATCCCAATGCCACTGGAATTACGAAAATTGAAGAAACAAGTCAAAAAATTGTGAGCTTGAGAGTGAAAATATCACATCTAAATTTGATAGGATATATAATGCACCAACAACAAAATCTAAAAAAAATAGCAACATTGGATAGCTCTTGGAAATAATTTTCCGATGATATCTTGTTTTCCCAGTTTTGATACCTGAGTGAAAAGTTATGTTGATATTCCCAATTCTACCTATTTTCCAAAAAAACAAAAAAAATCCCCCAAGGCCTGGGCGTTGGTCACCCATGTGGCCTTGGGTGGCTGAGTTTAAAATTATAATTATAAAAAAATTTGGGTAGGCGCAATTAGCACTTAGCCACTAGTAGTTGGTGCCACTACTTCACTAGCAGCATGTGGTTGATGCCAAAGTGGGTGGTGCTTCGCAAGGGGCATAGGGTCATCATTTCGTAAGTGGTGCATCACTCTACAAGCGACCACTGACCATTTTTATTTTTATTTACTTTTTATTTGTTTATTTTCATGCGCAGGAAGTCGTATAGGCCCCTATGCAAAAAAAATTGCCTCAAAAGATCCCGACACCAAAATAGGTCAAATTTTATATCAAAATTCATCAAATCAGCCTCTTGAGTGCAATCATGAGGTCCTTTTTGTGCCAAAATGTACCTAAAATTTGCACCTCCAAAAATTATAAAAAAAAGTCATGGAGATTCCATATCTAAAGCTTGTAACCCTAGTTCAAAGCACCCTCATAAATCAAGAAGGGATTCATTGAATCGACACTCTAATACCATGTTAGAATTGTGGATAACACAAGACATAGGATCAAACAATGAACAAAAACACAAAATGAACCTCAAGAATGTTCAAGGAGATATTCAGTCAGGAATAATACAATGAGGGTCAGTGCTTTATAGGAGCAACCCTAAATGATAAATGGATTAGATCATGACAAATGTCAACATCTCATGTAATGAGAAAGAATGATCTAATAATAGCTCACTTCAATTAACAAAAAAAAGCACTTCTAATTTTAGCTTAAGTGCATGAGAAGAAATTAGACTAATAATCAATCAAAGATTAGTTAATTATTAGTTAATGCATGATTACTGTAACATTGTTTAAGTGATGAGGGGAATCGATGATTTGAAGAGTTTATAAAACCTATGCCAGCTTCTGACATGGTTTTCATAACCTTGTCAGATCCTGATGAACTTTTTGTAACCTCTATTGAAACAACAACAAAGATTAAGGAGAAATATTCTATAGCATCAAAGATTTAGGCTAGTTCTAGAACCATCCCAAGTTACTAAAATAGGTTCAAATGCCACCAAGATTCATCAATAAGGGAAGGAAAAAAGCATGGGTTTTTCTTATCTAGAAAATATTTTTGCTTGTTAATATTTTTCTCTAGTTCTAAAACATGTACCATAAGTGTTGACAATTTATGATTTATCTATAAAGTGTTGAAATATTCAAAGGTAGAAGTGAGTGATGGAATAAGTAAGCAATGAAAAATTCTCTTTGGAATGTTGTGTCAATATTTTTACATGGTTCCATAACCATTGGCATGAGCCAAAACGTTTCAAGAACTTGTCAACTTTTTGACAAGCATGCCAAAGAAGGAAAAATAGTCATTTTAGATGTTTGAGGTGGTTACATAATTGTTACCAAATTTCACTTGCAGTTCAATTTGGTAGAGTTGAAGTAGCTGATTGCATCAAAAGTGAAAGGTATTCCAACAAATTTTTGGTAAGGCTTAACCATTGCATATGAATGCTTTCAAATGGAATTTAGTTTTTATTATGCAATGTTTTACAATAGAGGGAAATTACATAAATTGCATGATATTGTTGTCTTTAATTCATTTTGTAATGAAAATGCATACAAAATTGCATAAAAATTTGTTTTTTTATTATGTACAAGAAAGAATGCTTAAATGTCCCACACAAGCCATGGGCATGATTGATTTAATACAGCATAAAGGAAAGTTATATATCTAAAGATATGAAATAAAGGAAAAAACATGGAAAGAGAATATGTCCATCATTGTCTGTGGTAGAATATTGTGTTGATCTTCTTTGTCTTTAGCTCCTTATTCCTAATCTTTAGATGTACTTGCATCATGATGGAAAGCTTTGGTTAGAGCTCTGGATATAAACACTGACCATATGTCCTACCAATAGAAATATAACCTTCATTCAAGATGCATTAAATCAATTATCAATTTTCACATGTATGAAGAGAGCCTAAAAATCAAACATCATAGGAGTATTGAGATTCACTATTTTTCTAACTTTTTGTTCACTGTGCAAGTATAGGTTCATTATCATTACATGATTCATCTTGTTTGACATTGCAGCATGTGGTGGAAAAATGGGCTTCCACAAGGGTTGAGCCCAACATGATGCCCTCTAGATCTTGAGATGGGTATGAGATAAGCAAGATACATTCAGCTTTTCAAATAAAAGCATATTCTATTTGAAGATCAAATTATAAGGTAATCAAGCACATTGTCCATTCATCTGGGTTGAGTCCATTCATTAAGTGCCAAAAGGAACAACAAATATAAATGCAAGTATGATCGTCAAAGCATTTACCAGAGAGGAATACCATATCTATAATGAGACAGCCATTAGAATAACATAAGGAGAATGAACACAAGATACATGGAGAGAGAATATTCTAAGCAAGGGGTAAATCACTTATGAGGGATGAAAGAGTGAGCATTTTTCCATGTAAAAATGTTTTCTAGAAAATACAGGTTGCATGCAGTGAATAGAGTGAATAGTGGTTTTGTCAACTAGCTATTTCTACATAATGCCTGTGAGACCAAGATGAATCCTTAACATGAGGAAAGATAGTGAAAATGAGTTAGAGAAAATCTCAGCCTCCACTTCAAATGAAACCTATATTTTTGCAAGTAATGAAACCCTAAGCCCTCAAAGAAAGCCATAAGAAAACCCTAGAAAATTCATGGTTTTTACATAATACATGAACATAATGAAAATAAAAGGGAGGGTTTGTTGTTTCTTTTCAAGATATTGAGGTGGAAAATCTCAGAAAAAAAATAAAAAAACCCTTAATATAGTGAGGAAGAAACCCAGAAAGGTCGAGAGTCTTGGCTACAACGAGGTTTTTTTGCCCATAATTTTTAGGAAATACAATAATCAAGTCATGAGATTATGCTATTCAGAAGCCATATCAACAAGTAGGTTAAAAGGAACGGGTTTCTCTTTGAAACCCTAACCATATAATACAAAAATCTTCGGTTTTTATTCCAACCCTCTTGTCCAAAGAAGCTGCACAGGGAGGTAGAAACCCTAGCTCGTATGGAACAGGGAAATGATCTTTACACAGTGATAGAAGGAGATATAGCATGTGTCAAGTCTCAAGTTTTGCAAAGGAAATAGAGGACTCGCTTTATTTTATGTCAAAATTTGAGTAGGTAAATATACAAATATCATATGAAAATAAAAAATCGGTAACTATGATGGAGTCACCGGTTTTGAAAAACCCGAATACCTACAAGTATACACCAAAGTGACTCGGCCTAAGGAAAAACCCTTGAGCATTTACAAGTATGAAAAAACCCAAAAAATGTTCACATATGAAACTCAAAGGGGCAAGAATACAAAGGTGAAACCCTCGTGATTTCCAAAAATCTCAAAATAAAAACATAGAGATAAAGAGCCATTTCATCGTTTTGCTAAGGATTTAGAGCATCGAGCCAAATAAAAAGAATACGCAGGAGATAAAAGGGGTTTCATTTCTTTTTTTGTTGCAAGTAAGCTTATCTCTAGAGAGGTGGAGCATATGATCATGACAAAAGATGTAGAAAGCTAAACATACCATGAGGCCCAACATATGTTTGCAAAGGAGGTTTTTCAAAGGCTTCAGATTCTCCATGAATGCCCAAGAAAATCCTAGCAGTAGCAGCCACAGAACAATGGAGAAACATCACAAAGCTCCATGATGGCTCAACAAAAGCTTCAAAAACTTTGTGAGAAGCTCAAACATCAAACCCTAGCATGGTGGCGCCCAAGCTAGTAGAGCAAAAAATTGCTAAGTGCAAAATGATGTGAAAAGAAAGGAGGCCACAGGTGTTTTGTTCTAGGGTTTCCTTTTGCCCTAATTTTTGGCTGACCCTTTTATGGGTGTATTTTCACATTATTTTAAACTTTTATGCCTTGTTTATACCTTTTTGGTATTATTTCAAGCCCTTTGTGCATTCTTAAAATCTTAGGCGAGGTGCCTTAGTTATTTTTTCCAATTTTTGAGAAAATCAAATACCCATGTGACTTAGGAGCCACTAATCCTTTGCATAATAAAATCATTTATGCCATGTATACCTTTTTTTTTTCAAAGTCATGAATCAAAGCCAAGGTCAACCTTTCTTTCTATTTTGCAAAACTAAAACTACAAAACATTGTAAGACTTTATTAAAGCAATGTTATATAAATTGCTTTATTAATTGTCAATTAAAATGCAGTAAATAAAAGCAAGTGCAGAATATGCAGAGGAAATTTTAGTTTACTTGCATGTTTTTTGCTTAAATACCCATTATGAAAAATGGAAAGATGGAGTCAACTGAACCTTCTATTTCTGATTTTTAGTTAAAACTATGATTTTTGAATCCTTTGGATCGATCCACTTGGGAGGGAAAGTTTCCACCTATTTTCCCTCATTTTGGATCATTTTTATGCCCTCTTTTAATGGCTTTTTCCTTCTATGCATGAGAGATTCTTTCTTACTATTTTCGGATTGCAGATAGCTATGTTTTTTTGCTCCTTAGCTCTTAGAAAGGTTTTTGAGTATTAAAAAGGAAAAAACTTAGTTTTTTCTCATTTCTCACTTCTTCCTCTCTTGAGTATGGTAGAGAGTTTGTAAGTTTTGTAACTCAGATTTTCATAATATGATATAGAAGCTCCTTTCAAATCAATAAAAGCAATAATGCATTCCTTTTCATGGTTTATTTGTCTCATTTTGCAGTGGATGATTTGATGTTTTATTGTGATTCTAAGTGTTGAATCCTTTTTCATGTCTCGTTATTGCAAATATGTGTGTAGAAGTTTCATGTGATGTAGGTTTTATGTTGTGTTTAATTTCAAACCTCCATACAAATCACTTTTTTATTGCATGTTTCACATGAAATTGTGAGAGTAAATGTTTTGAGAGTGGATTGTGAGTTGAATTAGTGAATAAGTTTAAAAGTTTCTAGTGCATCACCCTTTAAGTTTTAGGATTTCCATTTCAATTATTCCTCTATCCCTTTTCTTAGAAAATTTAGTAGTTTTAGGTGATCTACCAAGGGAATTAGCCCTCTCTCGAGATTCATTAGATCACCATAAGTCACCCACAACTTGAGAATGTTTCCATGTTACACAAGATAGTTGAGTCTAGTTCAATTAGGGTGCAATCCTTGTTGATAATAGTTTTTGGCATGCCTAGTGCGACACTAAAGTTCACTTCAGAGAAAGAATTCAAGTTTTAAGTTGCTATTCTAGTATACACAACAATGTTTTTGGCCTCTTGAGGTTATAAATTTATACCTATCGACTCCATTCTCTAGTTTTACATGCAGATCTAGTGTAACTAGATTTTGAGAAGAGTGCAAACTAGACCAAGTTCTTCTCCATTTGAATATTTGTAACTATCACCACCAAAAAGAAAGGGTAGGACATCAAGAAAGGGTCTTAACCCACCAAGGATATCAAGATCTACACCTCCAAACCTCAGCAAGCCCAACAAATATAGTGCAAAGAAATCTAGTACCAGTAGTACAAGCACCAGTGATGGCTAGGCAATTTGCATTTGCACCTTTTAATGGGGGAATCCCTTTATACATTTCCCAACATGATGACATTCTTGTTGCAACCCTCAAAATTTTTCCATATTTCACTAGAGAAGACCAGACCACCCCTATTGAGCACATTTGAGACATGTCAACATTGTGCTCAATTCATAATATCATTGAAGAGAATGTAGCACTTAGACTACTAGTTGCCTCACTGAAGGGAAAAGCTTTAAAATGGTTTAGAGGTCTTCCAGTGAATTCGATCGCAACATGGCATCAGCTGGGCGATGGCTTACACAAACAATTTGAAGACAAATCAGATCATTTTTTCTTTGTTGGAATAATTAAGTACCATTGAGAGAGCTCCTCATGAGCACATGTTAGATTTTAATTACTGTTTCCAAAGGACTTGGGATAGGATTCCAATGACAATAAAGCATTCACCTCAACATGCATTTATTTTTTTCCTTAAAGCTTTAAATAGTGAGATATTTGTGATGATCCAGTCTATGGGTGGATTTACACTCCCTAACACTCATGACGTAGCTATTAGAGCAAAAAACTACCTCATACAAGCTGGTAGAATAGCCCCAAGGCCTCCTAAAGCCAATTTTTCCTAAGGTACAACCACCTATACCTATTCCATTACCCCCTTTAGTTGTTGTTCCACTTGTTCCTGCAATAGATTATCAAGCTATAGCCCAAGAAGCTACTGTTGTGCCAAGTCCATCTCAAAGAATTCAAGAGTTGAAAGTCATGCTTCAAACCTTTAGTAAAATTGTTAATAATGAGTTTTTCAATCTCAAGAATTAGGTTGGTCAAGAATATAGACCTTACCAACCCCCATATCAAGTGAATAGACCCCCTTATCAAACTAATTTCTAAGGACAAAGAAGAAATCTTAATCCTAGACCTTTTTATCCTATAATCCTAATGTTGCCAGCTCTTCAAAGGAGCTTGTGCCTACATAAGTGAATATGAAACGGGATTGTGATTGGTGTTTTCCATGTAACTAGCCTCACAATCTAGCTACATGCATGAATGGAGTGTTGAATCAGGCCTTAATAGTTCATAATAGTTATGTTGCTCAAAAAATGTGGCAAAAGAAAATCATGAACAGCAAGGTGCACAAACTCAACAAGGTAATCCCAATGTTGCCTTAATGAATTGGCAAGGCACTAAGTTTTGTGGAGTAAATCATCCAAAAGGAAAAAATCAGTCAGATACATCTGTTGTAGCCAACACTAAATCAAGAAAAGGGTTGTTGATCTAGAACAACAAACTATTTCTAAAGGGAAGCAAGCATAAAAGGACTGACAGCAGGCAGAAAAGGGAAAATTTAATATTCCTACAGTTTCAAACTAAGCCTTCAAATGCTCATAACATTCATATTTTTCTAAGGGGTCAAGTTGTACTGGGTGAAGACCATCCTAAAGTTCAATCACAGCCATTACAAGCTCAAAATGAAGTTGTTGTTTCTAAGGGACGGCAAATGGTTAGTAGCCTTCATTCAATATTGTTGATCACATGAAGAAGGCTACTGTTAATTTGTCTATGATGGATGCATTGCACATTCTTGGGAAAAAAGATTTATTGCAAGAAGCTTTGGATAAGATTTCAATTTCTAATGTATCTAGCAAAGAGCAGCCCAAAGTTGTACTGGTAAACAGCCCCGAAGGCAAGAGTGAGTAGCTAGCCCAAGAGGTAAAACCACATCCATTTTATGTAAGTTTGATCATTGGTGACAACTTAGTGCACAATTGCATGACTGATTCTGATGCAAGTAGTTATGTAATGCCTAAGAGTCTAGCTAATAAGCTAGGATTAACATATGAGCCTCTTTCAAAGGGAGTAATTCAATTAGATGGTTTTACTATTAGGACAGTTGGGGTGGTTAAAAATTTAGCTCTTACCTTACATGCATGCCCAAATATATTGCAATCCCATACGATATCTATGTTATAGACCTATCATATTATTTTTTCATATGTCTTTCTAGGGATTTCACTACTAAGTTGGGTGGGTTTTTGTCATTTGATTGGTCACATCTATTTTTCATAACAAGATATGGTACTAAAGTGACAATAAAATCTGAGCCTCAAGCTAAAGATCATGTAGAGCCATATGTTCCTAGCCTTGTAAATGCTAACCTTACCATCCATGAGTAGGAGGATCAATCAATGACCCTAGACCCCAACACACCTATTGACGGTATTCCTAATATAAATCTAGATGAGTGGGCAGCCAAGAATCACAAAGTTGACCCATTCAGCCACATGGATGAGGTAGGATTAGGAATTTACATGATCCATGAACTTGATGCAGTTGTTCTAGATCTGGTTAAGGATGAGAATCGGCCAAAATAGCAAGGCAATTAGCTTTGGAAGCTATATTTTGATGGCTCAAGAAGCAGAATGGGTGCTAGTGAAGGAGCCATGTTGGTTTCACCTAATGAAGATAAGTATTATTCAACATTGAGGTTTTCTTTTAGTTGTACAAATAATATAGTTGAATATGAGGCACTTATTCATGGCCTAGAATGGGATAGAAAGAGAGGTATAAAGTCCTTACAATTTTTTGGTGATTATGAATTGATTGCAAATCAAGTTATAAATTTGAATGCTACAAAAAATGATTTTCTTAAGTGGTATAAACATAGATTTTGGAATTTAATTGATAATTTTGATTCTTTCAATCTATTGTCTATTCCTAGAAGTCAAAAAAGGCATGTAGATAAAATTATTGCCATAGGATCCCAGTTTGGCATTCCAACTAATATTCATAATGTAGCGGTACAATAGTATGTAAAAGTGGTTGTGAGACCATATGTACTAGATAACAATGTAAGTTGGCAATTTTTTGAGAGTGATGAGAAGATTGTAAGTTTTCTAATTGAAGAAGTTGAGTTTGTAGCTGAAAATTAGCAAAAATGGCAGCATCCAAATGACAATCAGATTGTGCAATTGAAGTCAAACAAGCTGCCCAAAGGTTTGTTGACCTTAGAATCAATTTCCAATTCAGATGATCAAGTTAGAAAGGATAGAAACATCATGAAAGTTAAGCAGGAGCATTATGAACCCATTGAGATATTCAAAGATAAGCTCCTAGAGCTTGGTAAGGTATGTACCAAAGAGGAACAACAAGATTTTATTTTACTTTATCAAGAGTTTAAAGATATTTTTGCTTGGGAATATGGAGATTTAAAAGGTTTTAACCCTGAGATAGCTCAACACACCATTGAGTTAGAGCCCAAAGAAAAACTAGTGAGGCAAAAGCAAAGGCCTCTTAATCCCAAGCTTGAGCATCTTATGAAGGCATAATTAAGTAAGTTGATTGAAAGTAATATCATCTTTCCAATTAAGCATACATCATGGGTTTCTAACTTAGTTCCTATTAGAAAGAAGAATGGTGAGATTAGGCTATGTGTTGATTTTTGTGATTTGAATAGAGCCTCTCTCAAGGACCATTATCCATTGCCTTCAATGGAGTAGATTTTACAAGTTGTTTCTAGTTCTGATAGATTTTCTTTATTGGATGGATATTCAGGATATAACCAAATTTTAGTGAAGGAGGAGGATCAATACAAAACCACCTTTACCACCACATGGGGTACCATAGCTTACAAAAAAATTCCCTTTGGTTTGTCCAATGTAGGGGCAACCTTTCAAAGAGCCATGGACATGGCCTTTCATGGCCTCATGAACAAGATTGTTCTGGTTTACTTAGATGATATTATAGCTTTTTCAAAGAATTCCAATGAACATTTTGGTCATTTGAGGCATATTTTTCAAAGATGTAAAGAGTATGGGGTTTCTCTTAACCCAAAGAAGTGTTTTTTTCTATCCATGATGGTAAGCTCCTTGGACATGTTGTTTCTAAACAAGGTATTTCTATTGATCCAGAAAGAATTTTTGCCATTCTAGCTTTACCCCTACCAGCACATAAGAAATTCTTGCAAATCTTTCTTGGTAGGATCAACTTTGTGAGAAGATTCATACCTAACATTGTAGCACTATTACATCCTCTTACAACTATGCTTAAAAATAACATGACTTTTAGTTGGGCTAAAGAGAGTAAGAGAAGCTTTGAACAGATTAAGGAAGCCCTTGCATCTGCTCCAACACTCATTAATCCTAACTATGATAAATATTTTATTTTGTATGCATTTGGAGGTGTTGACACTATTTCAACTATGCTTTGTCAGAAGAATGATGAAGGCTTGGAGCAACCTGTGGTATTTTTTAGCCAAGTGTTGCATGATTATGAGGTAAAATATTCATTTGTTGAAAAACATGTGTTTGCTATTATTAGAAGCCTCAAAATGTTCAGGCATATGCTTTCTAACAATAAAATTCAGCTATTGGTAGCACACCCAACTGTTAAATATTTCTTTCTCAATAAGGACATTAATGATAAAAGAGTTGACTGGATTACTAAAGTAATGGAATACGATGTTAATATTAAAGCTACTAATCTTGTTAGAGGCAAGCATTTATGTGAACAACTTGCTGGAGATGGAGAAAATAGCCAAGAAAATGATGAGCAAGTTGCAACAATGCTCAATAATGAAGAGCGAGCTACTGTTCCAACTCCTTCTACAGGTTGGGTGCAACAAATGATGCATTATTTGCAAATTGGTGATTGTCCTAAAGATTTGGAAAAAGAAAAAATGAAGTATTATAGGCTTCAATCCATCCCTTATGTTGTTATTGATGGTGTTTCATATAGAAGGGATCATCATGGTGTTTTACTAAGGTGCATTGAACTAGATCAAATAGACAAACTGTTGAAAGAGTTTCATGATGGGCCTTCAAGAGGCCATTTTGCACCAAGGTCTACAACTTCAAAACTTATGAGAGTTGGATACTATTGGCTAGATCTATTTAAAGATGCACATGCTTGGGTTAGGAAATGTAATAAATGTTCACTATTTTTGGGAAAGCAAAGGCTTACAGCCCTACCTCTACACCCCATTCAAGTAGAGCAGCCTTTTTCCAAGTGGGGTCTTGATTTCATTGGCCCTATTAACCTGCCCTCAAGTGCATGCCATAGATGGATTTTAACTACAATAGATTATTTTACAAAGTGGACTAAGGTTGTTGCTTTTAAGGATGCAAATGAAACTTCTATTTTAAATTTTTATCAAGATTTGGTGTCTAGATTTGGTACTCCTTATTCTATCATATCCGACAATGCATTAGTTTTTATTGGTTTAAATATTTTTTATTGGTCTATAAAGAACAACAATTTTTTGAATACCTCATCCAACTATTACCCTCAAGGTAATGGACATGTCGAATCTACTAATAATAATTTGATTAAGATCATTAAAAAGACCATTGAAGACAATCAAAGGACCTGGCATGACAAGTTGAAATTATCCCTTTGGGTTGACAAAATAACTCCTAAGAGAGCTACAGGTTATTCACCTTATGTTCTCACTTATGGTAAGGAAGCTAAGTTAATAATTTTTATTGAATTACCAAGTCTGAATTTCATTAAGGAGATTGAATTGTTAGAGGAACAGCCTATGGAAGTCAGGCTTGCACAGATGATGGAACTAGAGGAAACAAGAAAAGATGCATTGAGGAAGCTTGAGATTCATCAAGCTCAGATAAAGAGGTCTTTTGATAAGGGAGCAATACCAAGGGATTTCAATGTAGGTGATCTTGTTTTTAAATGGGATCATTTTAAAAGCAAACCTGGTAAACATAACAAGTTTGATGCAATGTGGGATGGACCCTGTGTGATCAATTAGTGCAAGCAACATAATGCTTTCCAGCTTTCAAAGTTAAATGGAGAGGTGCTACCTATCCCATTCAATGGGATCCACCTCAAACATTGTTTCTAAGAATAATTTTTGTAGTTATACTATAGTAAGTTAGTGTTCTCTTCCAATAAGTGCTTTGCACATTTATTTCAATTATGTTTTATTTTCCCTAAGTGTTATTGCATAGTTTGTTGGCCACCAAGGTCTTGGTAGTTTTCTTTCAGTTTGTTTTGTTGTTGTTCAAAGTATTAATAATTGAGTTACAATGGTTTTATGAGTTTAACAGTGGCAGAATTTGACTCCATGCCCAAGGGATAGATTAAGGCCACTGGTTCGATATGCTTAGTAGGAAAGCATTTAGTAGAAATTGCCAGAAATGTTACCAAATTTCACTTACAACTCAATTTGGTGGAGCTGAAGCAGTTTATTGCATCAAAAGTGAAAGGTATTCCAAAAATATTTTTCTACGGCTTAACCATTGCATATGAATGCTTTCAAATGGAATTTAGTTTTTATTATACAATGTTTTACAACAGAGGGAAATTGCATGATATTGTTGTCTTTAATTCATTTTGTATTGAAAATGTATACAAGATTGCATAAAAATTTGTTTTATTCTATACAAGAAATAATGCTTAAATGTCCCACACAAGCCATGGGAATGACTGATTTAATATAGCATAAAGAAAAGATATATATCTGAAGATATGAAATAAAGGAAAACACATGGAAAGAGAATATGTCCATCATTACATGTGGCAGAATCTTGTGTTGATCTTCTTTGTCTTCAGCTCCTCTTATTCCTGAACTTCAGATGTACCTACATCATGATGGAAAGTTTTGGTTAGAGCTCTAGATATAAACACTGACCATATGTCCTATCAACAAAAATATAACCTTCATTTAGGATGCATTAAATCAATTATCAATTGTCACATGTATCAAGAGAGCCTGAAAATCAAACATCATAGGAGCATTGAGCTTCACTATTTTTCTAACTTGTTTGTTCACTGTGCAGGTATAGGTTCATTATCATTACATGATTCATCTTGTTTGATATCGTAGCATGTGGTGGAAAAATGGGCTCCCACAAGGGTTGAGCCCAGCATGTTTCCCTCTAGATCTTGAGAGGGGTATGAGATAATCAAGAGACATTCAACTTTTCAAATAAAAGCATATTTTCTTTGAAGATTAATTTATAAGGTAATCGAGCACATTTTCCATTCATGATAGCCAAGTCAAAGGTACAATGAGGTTACCCACTTTCACTTTGAAATGTGAATCATAAGTGAGCAATGAGCTCATTTAAACTACTTAAATAATGTGCAAAACTAAGTGAAAGTGCAACATTTGCATCGTGGTTTTACATCATCTATTGGTTGTCTCATCATCATTTCTTGTTGTTTATATCAAATAAGATGCATACATTGATTGTACATCCCATTCATTAAGTGCCAAAAGGAACAATAGATATAAATGCAAGTATGATTGTCAAAGCATTTACCATAGAGGAATACCATATCTATAATGGGAAAGCAATTAGAATAACATAAGGAGCATGAACACAAGGTACATGGAGAGAGCATAGTATAAGCAAGGGGTAAATCACTTATGAGGGATGAAAGAATGGACATTTTTCCAAGTAAAAATGTTTTCTAGAAAATACAGGTTGTATGTAGTGAATAGAGTGAATAGTGGCTTTGTCAGCTAGTTGTTTCTACATAATGCCTATGAGACCAAGATGAATCCTTAACATGAGGAAAGATAGTGAAAATAAGTTAGAGAAAATCTCGGCCTACACTTAAAATGAAACCTATATTTTTGCAAGTAATGAAACCCTAAGCCCTCAAAGAAAACCATGAGAAAACCCTAAAAATCATGGTTTTACATAATACATGAACATAATGAAATAAAAGGAAGGGTTTTTAGCTTCTTTTCAAGCTAGTTAGGTGGAAAAATCCAGCCAAAATGAAAAACCCTAATATAGTGAGGAAGAAACCCGTAAAGGTCGAGAGTCTTGGCTACAATGAGGGTTTGTTGCCCACATTTTTAGGAAATACAATAATCAAGTCATGGGATTATGCTATTCAGAAGCCATAGCAACAAGTAGGTTAAAAGGCATGGGTTTTTCTTTGAAACCCTAACCATATAATACAAAAACCTTTGGTTTTTATTCCAACCCTCTTGTCCAAAGAAAATGCATAGGAAGGTTGAAACCCTAGCTCATATGGAATAAGGAAATGATCTTTACACAGTGATAGAAGGAGCTACAACATGTGTCAAGTCTCAAGTTTTTCAAAGGAAATAGAGGACTCACTTTATTTTATGTCAAAAGCCGAGGTAAATATACAAATATCATATGAAAATCAAAGCTCGGTAACTATGATGGAGTCGCAGGTTTTGAAAAACCTGAATACCTGCAAGTATACACCAAAGTGACTCAGTCTAAGGAAAAACCCTCGAGCATTTACAAGTATGGAAAAACCTAGAAAATTTTCACATATGAAACTCAAAGGGCCAAGAATACAAAGGTGAAACCCTCGTGATATCCAAAAATCTCAAAATAAAAACACAGAGATAAAAATCCCTCTCAACGTCTTGTTGAGGATTCAGAGCATTGAGCCAAATGAAAAGAATATGCAAGAGATAAAAGGGGTTTCATTTCTTTTTCTATTGCAAGTAAGCTTATGTCCAGAGAGGTCGAGCATAAGATTGTGAAAAAATATGTAGAAAGCTAAACATACCAGGCAGCCTGACATATGTTTGCAGAGGATTTTTTTCAAAGGATTCAAATTCTCCATGAATGTCGGAGTGAATCCTAGCAATGGCAGCCACAGAACAATGGAGAAGCTTCAAAAAGCTCCATGATGGCTCGAAAAAATCTTTAAAAACTCTATGAGAAGCTCGAACATCAAATCCTAGCATGGCGATGCCCAAACCAACAGAGCAAAATATTGCTAAGTGCAAAATGATGCAAAAAGAAAGGAGGTCATGGGTGTTTTTTTCTAGGGTTTCCTTTTGCCCTAATTTTTGGCTGACCCTTTTATGGGTGTATTTTCACATTATTTTAAACTTTTATGCCTTGTTTATACCTTTGTGGTATTATTTTGAGCCCTTTGTGCATTTTTAAAAACTTAGGTGAGGTGCCTTAGTTATTTTTTCTTATTTTTGAGAAAATCAAATACCCATGTGACTTAGGAGCCACTAATCCTTTGCATAATAAAATCATATGTCATGTATACCTTGTTTTTTTCCAAATTCATGAATCAAATATAAGGTTGACCTTTCTTTCTATTTTGCAAAACTAAAACTACAAAACATAGTAAGACTTTATTAAAGCAATGTTCTATAAATTGCTTTATTAATTGCCAATTAAAATACAGTAAATAAAAGCAAGTGCGGAATATGCAGAGGCAATTTCAATTTACTTGCCTATTTTTTGCTTAAGTCCCCATTATGAAAAATGGAAAAATGGAGTCAGTTGAACC
>VDFB02270651.1:148454249-148499331 GCA_007258455.2 Sequoia sempervirens | reverse complement strand
AGAAGTTTCATGTGATGTAGGTTTTATGTTGTGTTTAATTTCAAACCTCCATACAAATCACTTTTTTATTGCATGTTTCACATGAAATTGTGAGAGTAAATGTTTTGAGAGTGGATTGTGAGTTGAATTAGTGAATAAGTTTAAAAGTTTCTAGTGCATCACCCTTTAAGTTTTAGGATTTCCATTTCAATTATTCCTCTATCCCTTTTCTTAGAAAATTTAGTAGTTTTAGGTGATCTACCAAGGGAATTAGCCCTCTCTCGAGATTCATTAGATCACCATAAGTCACCCACAACTTGAGAATGTTTCCATGTTACACAAGATAGTTGAGTCTAGTTCAATTAGGGTGCAATCCTTGTTGATAATAGTTTTTGGCATGCCTAGTGCGACACTAAAGTTCACTTCAGAGAAAGAATTCAAGTTTTAAGTTGCTATTCTAGTATACACAACAATGTTTTTGGCCTCTTGAGGTTATAAATTTATACCTATCGACTCCATTCTCTAGTTTTACATGCAGATCTAGTGTAACTAGATTTTGAGAAGAGTGCAAACTAGACCAAGTTCTTCTCCATTTGAATATTTGTAACTATCACCACCAAAAAGAAAGGGTAGGACATCAAGAAAGGGTCTTAACCCACCAAGGATATCAAGATCTACACCTCCAAACCTCAGCAAGCCCAACAAATATAGTGCAAAGAAATCTAGTACCAGTAGTACAAGCACCAGTGATGGCTAGGCAATTTGCATTTGCACCTTTTAATGGGGGAATCCCTTTATACATTTCCCAACATGATGACATTCTTGTTGCAACCCTCAAAATTTTTCCATATTTCACTAGAGAAGACCAGACCACCCCTATTGAGCACATTTGAGACATGTCAACATTGTGCTCAATTCATAATATCATTGAAGAGAATGTAGCACTTAGACTACTAGTTGCCTCACTGAAGGGAAAAGCTTTAAAATGGTTTAGAGGTCTTCCAGTGAATTCGATCGCAACATGGCATCAGCTGGGCGATGGCTTACACAAACAATTTGAAGACAAATCAGATCATTTTTTCTTTGTTGGAATAATTAAGTACCATTGAGAGAGCTCCTCATGAGCACATGTTAGATTTTAATTACTGTTTCCAAAGGACTTGGGATAGGATTCCAATGACAATAAAGCATTCACCTCAACATGCATTTATTTTTTTCCTTAAAGCTTTAAATAGTGAGATATTTGTGATGATCCAGTCTATGGGTGGATTTACACTCCCTAACACTCATGACGTAGCTATTAGAGCAAAAAACTACCTCATACAAGCTGGTAGAATAGCCCCAAGGCCTCCTAAAGCCAATTTTTCCTAAGGTACAACCACCTATACCTATTCCATTACCCCCTTTAGTTGTTGTTCCACTTGTTCCTGCAATAGATTATCAAGCTATAGCCCAAGAAGCTACTGTTGTGCCAAGTCCATCTCAAAGAATTCAAGAGTTGAAAGTCATGCTTCAAACCTTTAGTAAAATTGTTAATAATGAGTTTTTCAATCTCAAGAATTAGGTTGGTCAAGAATATAGACCTTACCAACCCCCATATCAAGTGAATAGACCCCCTTATCAAACTAATTTCTAAGGACAAAGAAGAAATCTTAATCCTAGACCTTTTTATCCTATAATCCTAATGTTGCCAGCTCTTCAAAGGAGCTTGTGCCTACATAAGTGAATATGAAACGGGATTGTGATTGGTGTTTTCCATGTAACTAGCCTCACAATCTAGCTACATGCATGAATGGAGTGTTGAATCAGGCCTTAATAGTTCATAATAGTTATGTTGCTCAAAAAATGTGGCAAAAGAAAATCATGAACAGCAAGGTGCACAAACTCAACAAGGTAATCCCAATGTTGCCTTAATGAATTGGCAAGGCACTAAGTTTTGTGGAGTAAATCATCCAAAAGGAAAAAATCAGTCAGATACATCTGTTGTAGCCAACACTAAATCAAGAAAAGGGTTGTTGATCTAGAACAACAAACTATTTCTAAAGGGAAGCAAGCATAAAAGGACTGACAGCAGGCAGAAAAGGGAAAATTTAATATTCCTACAGTTTCAAACTAAGCCTTCAAATGCTCATAACATTCATATTTTTCTAAGGGGTCAAGTTGTACTGGGTGAAGACCATCCTAAAGTTCAATCACAGCCATTACAAGCTCAAAATGAAGTTGTTGTTTCTAAGGGACGGCAAATGGTTAGTAGCCTTCATTCAATATTGTTGATCACATGAAGAAGGCTACTGTTAATTTGTCTATGATGGATGCATTGCACATTCTTGGGAAAAAAGATTTATTGCAAGAAGCTTTGGATAAGATTTCAATTTCTAATGTATCTAGCAAAGAGCAGCCCAAAGTTGTACTGGTAAACAGCCCCGAAGGCAAGAGTGAGTAGCTAGCCCAAGAGGTAAAACCACATCCATTTTATGTAAGTTTGATCATTGGTGACAACTTAGTGCACAATTGCATGACTGATTCTGATGCAAGTAGTTATGTAATGCCTAAGAGTCTAGCTAATAAGCTAGGATTAACATATGAGCCTCTTTCAAAGGGAGTAATTCAATTAGATGGTTTTACTATTAGGACAGTTGGGGTGGTTAAAAATTTAGCTCTTACCTTACATGCATGCCCAAATATATTGCAATCCCATACGATATCTATGTTATAGACCTATCATATTATTTTTTCATATGTCTTTCTAGGGATTTCACTACTAAGTTGGGTGGGTTTTTGTCATTTGATTGGTCACATCTATTTTTCATAACAAGATATGGTACTAAAGTGACAATAAAATCTGAGCCTCAAGCTAAAGATCATGTAGAGCCATATGTTCCTAGCCTTGTAAATGCTAACCTTACCATCCATGAGTAGGAGGATCAATCAATGACCCTAGACCCCAACACACCTATTGACGGTATTCCTAATATAAATCTAGATGAGTGGGCAGCCAAGAATCACAAAGTTGACCCATTCAGCCACATGGATGAGGTAGGATTAGGAATTTACATGATCCATGAACTTGATGCAGTTGTTCTAGATCTGGTTAAGGATGAGAATCGGCCAAAATAGCAAGGCAATTAGCTTTGGAAGCTATATTTTGATGGCTCAAGAAGCAGAATGGGTGCTAGTGAAGGAGCCATGTTGGTTTCACCTAATGAAGATAAGTATTATTCAACATTGAGGTTTTCTTTTAGTTGTACAAATAATATAGTTGAATATGAGGCACTTATTCATGGCCTAGAATGGGATAGAAAGAGAGGTATAAAGTCCTTACAATTTTTTGGTGATTATGAATTGATTGCAAATCAAGTTATAAATTTGAATGCTACAAAAAATGATTTTCTTAAGTGGTATAAACATAGATTTTGGAATTTAATTGATAATTTTGATTCTTTCAATCTATTGTCTATTCCTAGAAGTCAAAAAAGGCATGTAGATAAAATTATTGCCATAGGATCCCAGTTTGGCATTCCAACTAATATTCATAATGTAGCGGTACAATAGTATGTAAAAGTGGTTGTGAGACCATATGTACTAGATAACAATGTAAGTTGGCAATTTTTTGAGAGTGATGAGAAGATTGTAAGTTTTCTAATTGAAGAAGTTGAGTTTGTAGCTGAAAATTAGCAAAAATGGCAGCATCCAAATGACAATCAGATTGTGCAATTGAAGTCAAACAAGCTGCCCAAAGGTTTGTTGACCTTAGAATCAATTTCCAATTCAGATGATCAAGTTAGAAAGGATAGAAACATCATGAAAGTTAAGCAGGAGCATTATGAACCCATTGAGATATTCAAAGATAAGCTCCTAGAGCTTGGTAAGGTATGTACCAAAGAGGAACAACAAGATTTTATTTTACTTTATCAAGAGTTTAAAGATATTTTTGCTTGGGAATATGGAGATTTAAAAGGTTTTAACCCTGAGATAGCTCAACACACCATTGAGTTAGAGCCCAAAGAAAAACTAGTGAGGCAAAAGCAAAGGCCTCTTAATCCCAAGCTTGAGCATCTTATGAAGGCATAATTAAGTAAGTTGATTGAAAGTAATATCATCTTTCCAATTAAGCATACATCATGGGTTTCTAACTTAGTTCCTATTAGAAAGAAGAATGGTGAGATTAGGCTATGTGTTGATTTTTGTGATTTGAATAGAGCCTCTCTCAAGGACCATTATCCATTGCCTTCAATGGAGTAGATTTTACAAGTTGTTTCTAGTTCTGATAGATTTTCTTTATTGGATGGATATTCAGGATATAACCAAATTTTAGTGAAGGAGGAGGATCAATACAAAACCACCTTTACCACCACATGGGGTACCATAGCTTACAAAAAAATTCCCTTTGGTTTGTCCAATGTAGGGGCAACCTTTCAAAGAGCCATGGACATGGCCTTTCATGGCCTCATGAACAAGATTGTTCTGGTTTACTTAGATGATATTATAGCTTTTTCAAAGAATTCCAATGAACATTTTGGTCATTTGAGGCATATTTTTCAAAGATGTAAAGAGTATGGGGTTTCTCTTAACCCAAAGAAGTGTTTTTTTCTATCCATGATGGTAAGCTCCTTGGACATGTTGTTTCTAAACAAGGTATTTCTATTGATCCAGAAAGAATTTTTGCCATTCTAGCTTTACCCCTACCAGCACATAAGAAATTCTTGCAAATCTTTCTTGGTAGGATCAACTTTGTGAGAAGATTCATACCTAACATTGTAGCACTATTACATCCTCTTACAACTATGCTTAAAAATAACATGACTTTTAGTTGGGCTAAAGAGAGTAAGAGAAGCTTTGAACAGATTAAGGAAGCCCTTGCATCTGCTCCAACACTCATTAATCCTAACTATGATAAATATTTTATTTTGTATGCATTTGGAGGTGTTGACACTATTTCAACTATGCTTTGTCAGAAGAATGATGAAGGCTTGGAGCAACCTGTGGTATTTTTTAGCCAAGTGTTGCATGATTATGAGGTAAAATATTCATTTGTTGAAAAACATGTGTTTGCTATTATTAGAAGCCTCAAAATGTTCAGGCATATGCTTTCTAACAATAAAATTCAGCTATTGGTAGCACACCCAACTGTTAAATATTTCTTTCTCAATAAGGACATTAATGATAAAAGAGTTGACTGGATTACTAAAGTAATGGAATACGATGTTAATATTAAAGCTACTAATCTTGTTAGAGGCAAGCATTTATGTGAACAACTTGCTGGAGATGGAGAAAATAGCCAAGAAAATGATGAGCAAGTTGCAACAATGCTCAATAATGAAGAGCGAGCTACTGTTCCAACTCCTTCTACAGGTTGGGTGCAACAAATGATGCATTATTTGCAAATTGGTGATTGTCCTAAAGATTTGGAAAAAGAAAAAATGAAGTATTATAGGCTTCAATCCATCCCTTATGTTGTTATTGATGGTGTTTCATATAGAAGGGATCATCATGGTGTTTTACTAAGGTGCATTGAACTAGATCAAATAGACAAACTGTTGAAAGAGTTTCATGATGGGCCTTCAAGAGGCCATTTTGCACCAAGGTCTACAACTTCAAAACTTATGAGAGTTGGATACTATTGGCTAGATCTATTTAAAGATGCACATGCTTGGGTTAGGAAATGTAATAAATGTTCACTATTTTTGGGAAAGCAAAGGCTTACAGCCCTACCTCTACACCCCATTCAAGTAGAGCAGCCTTTTTCCAAGTGGGGTCTTGATTTCATTGGCCCTATTAACCTGCCCTCAAGTGCATGCCATAGATGGATTTTAACTACAATAGATTATTTTACAAAGTGGACTAAGGTTGTTGCTTTTAAGGATGCAAATGAAACTTCTATTTTAAATTTTTATCAAGATTTGGTGTCTAGATTTGGTACTCCTTATTCTATCATATCCGACAATGCATTAGTTTTTATTGGTTTAAATATTTTTTATTGGTCTATAAAGAACAACAATTTTTTGAATACCTCATCCAACTATTACCCTCAAGGTAATGGACATGTCGAATCTACTAATAATAATTTGATTAAGATCATTAAAAAGACCATTGAAGACAATCAAAGGACCTGGCATGACAAGTTGAAATTATCCCTTTGGGTTGACAAAATAACTCCTAAGAGAGCTACAGGTTATTCACCTTATGTTCTCACTTATGGTAAGGAAGCTAAGTTAATAATTTTTATTGAATTACCAAGTCTGAATTTCATTAAGGAGATTGAATTGTTAGAGGAACAGCCTATGGAAGTCAGGCTTGCACAGATGATGGAACTAGAGGAAACAAGAAAAGATGCATTGAGGAAGCTTGAGATTCATCAAGCTCAGATAAAGAGGTCTTTTGATAAGGGAGCAATACCAAGGGATTTCAATGTAGGTGATCTTGTTTTTAAATGGGATCATTTTAAAAGCAAACCTGGTAAACATAACAAGTTTGATGCAATGTGGGATGGACCCTGTGTGATCAATTAGTGCAAGCAACATAATGCTTTCCAGCTTTCAAAGTTAAATGGAGAGGTGCTACCTATCCCATTCAATGGGATCCACCTCAAACATTGTTTCTAAGAATAATTTTTGTAGTTATACTATAGTAAGTTAGTGTTCTCTTCCAATAAGTGCTTTGCACATTTATTTCAATTATGTTTTATTTTCCCTAAGTGTTATTGCATAGTTTGTTGGCCACCAAGGTCTTGGTAGTTTTCTTTCAGTTTGTTTTGTTGTTGTTCAAAGTATTAATAATTGAGTTACAATGGTTTTATGAGTTTAACAGTGGCAGAATTTGACTCCATGCCCAAGGGATAGATTAAGGCCACTGGTTCGATATGCTTAGTAGGAAAGCATTTAGTAGAAATTGCCAGAAATGTTACCAAATTTCACTTACAACTCAATTTGGTGGAGCTGAAGCAGTTTATTGCATCAAAAGTGAAAGGTATTCCAAAAATATTTTTCTACGGCTTAACCATTGCATATGAATGCTTTCAAATGGAATTTAGTTTTTATTATACAATGTTTTACAACAGAGGGAAATTGCATGATATTGTTGTCTTTAATTCATTTTGTATTGAAAATGTATACAAGATTGCATAAAAATTTGTTTTATTCTATACAAGAAATAATGCTTAAATGTCCCACACAAGCCATGGGAATGACTGATTTAATATAGCATAAAGAAAAGATATATATCTGAAGATATGAAATAAAGGAAAACACATGGAAAGAGAATATGTCCATCATTACATGTGGCAGAATCTTGTGTTGATCTTCTTTGTCTTCAGCTCCTCTTATTCCTGAACTTCAGATGTACCTACATCATGATGGAAAGTTTTGGTTAGAGCTCTAGATATAAACACTGACCATATGTCCTATCAACAAAAATATAACCTTCATTTAGGATGCATTAAATCAATTATCAATTGTCACATGTATCAAGAGAGCCTGAAAATCAAACATCATAGGAGCATTGAGCTTCACTATTTTTCTAACTTGTTTGTTCACTGTGCAGGTATAGGTTCATTATCATTACATGATTCATCTTGTTTGATATCGTAGCATGTGGTGGAAAAATGGGCTCCCACAAGGGTTGAGCCCAGCATGTTTCCCTCTAGATCTTGAGAGGGGTATGAGATAATCAAGAGACATTCAACTTTTCAAATAAAAGCATATTTTCTTTGAAGATTAATTTATAAGGTAATCGAGCACATTTTCCATTCATGATAGCCAAGTCAAAGGTACAATGAGGTTACCCACTTTCACTTTGAAATGTGAATCATAAGTGAGCAATGAGCTCATTTAAACTACTTAAATAATGTGCAAAACTAAGTGAAAGTGCAACATTTGCATCGTGGTTTTACATCATCTATTGGTTGTCTCATCATCATTTCTTGTTGTTTATATCAAATAAGATGCATACATTGATTGTACATCCCATTCATTAAGTGCCAAAAGGAACAATAGATATAAATGCAAGTATGATTGTCAAAGCATTTACCATAGAGGAATACCATATCTATAATGGGAAAGCAATTAGAATAACATAAGGAGCATGAACACAAGGTACATGGAGAGAGCATAGTATAAGCAAGGGGTAAATCACTTATGAGGGATGAAAGAATGGACATTTTTCCAAGTAAAAATGTTTTCTAGAAAATACAGGTTGTATGTAGTGAATAGAGTGAATAGTGGCTTTGTCAGCTAGTTGTTTCTACATAATGCCTATGAGACCAAGATGAATCCTTAACATGAGGAAAGATAGTGAAAATAAGTTAGAGAAAATCTCGGCCTACACTTGTGTATACACCTAAAAATGGTCACATCACATAGTCTGGTAATTAATTAAATATTTTTAAATATTTAATTAAATTTCTAAATTCAATCTACGTATAAATAAATCTAAATAATTTATTTATATTGTTTATTCTTTCATTTCGATTAAATAAAAAAGTTTATTTAATCATCTTTTCTTATTCATTTCTTAATTAATTAAAATAAACATTACGATTTATTTATATTAATTATCATTTAATCTTGGCTTGGATATTTTATTCAAATAAAGATTAAATATTTCTCTCTTTTAAAATATATTCTTCTAATATCCATTCATAATTAAATATTCTAAATATTTAATTCCTCTAAAGTCCATTCATAATTAAATATTTTAAATATTTAATTAAATTCTACTAAAGTCGCATCATAATTAAATATTCCAAAATATTTAATTAAATCTTCTATAGTCCTAAAATCAAAAATCAAACTCACATAAATGAAATTAAATAAATTTATTTATTTAATAAATTTGCATTATCTTCAACAACCGTGAAACAAACTACCAAAACAGAAAAATTAAATTCCTCTGTTCTTGTGCAAGCTTGTTCCCGTGGGTTGAAGACAAGCATCCATTCTTCTCTCCAACCTCTCAAACTCTTCCATCTTCCTCTCAACCTCTCTATCTCTCACCATTCAAACTTACCAGACAACCTCATAGCCGTTGATCCTTGCCAGCCAGGATTTTGCCTACAAAAAACTATAAATAGGACTGTCAGGTCTTTGCAATCACAAAGAAGCTTTCAATAGGATAACTATAGCCAAATAGCTTTTTAGCCTCCGTATCATAAGTCTTATAGCATCCATAGTTTTTAGAATCATAGCATATCATGGCCAATCATCCACATAGTTTAGTTTCAATCCATAGCCCCTGTTCATAATTCATAGCCCCCGTGCATATCCGTATTAGCATTTTACTCCACAGCATATAGGATAGAGAAGTACTATCATTTTGTATACTCATTCTGTAGATTGCCATTTGGAGAAGCCAAGCTTACACAATCTGAGAGCAATAGCTTCAAAAGAATCACTGAAGATAGAGAAAATGGAATGACTCTGAAGAATTCTTGTTTATTTAATTTCATTTCAATTTCTTCAGTTTAATGTTTCATTAGTGTGTTTTTGTTATTTCATTTTGATACTAACATTCTAACAACACATTTTTGGTGCCCACCGTGGGGCTCTTGCCCCAATTCTCACATCTTTTTGTAGGTTTTTCTGACAGGTCACGGCTAAAAACAACGGATTAGCGCAAGAAACACGTTTCAGTAATACTCATACCCAGTTCAGCGCCCGTGAGGAATCCTGTAGCGCCCGCGAGACATCCTACAGTGCCCAACAACACATTTTTGGCACCCACCGTGGGGCTCTTGCCCCAATTCTCACATCTTTTTGTAGGTTTTTCTGACAGGTCACGGCTAAAAACAACGGATTAGTGCAAGAAACATGTTTCAGTAATACTCATACCCAGTTCAGCGCCCGTGAGGAATCCTGCAGTGCCTGTGAGGAATCCTGCAGTGCCCGTGAGACATCCTGCAGTGCCCATAATTAATCTTGCAGCGCCCATAATCAATCCTGCAGTGCCTATAATCAATCCTACAGTGCCTATAATCAATACTGCAGCGCCCGTGAGGAATCCTACAACGCCTGTGAGCAATTCTTCAGTGCCCTTAAAGAATCCTGCAGCGCCCATGAGGTCTATTATAGCGCATTTTTGAAAAGGTTGTGTTTGTAATTTGTAACTTTAAAATACAGCTTGACTGAATCCGATGCGACCGCGGACAGTAACAAACTTTAATAAGAATGAACCAATCCTAGTGTAGTCACATAAATGGAATTAAGCAATCCTAGGGTAGTCACATAAATAAAAAATGAAGCAATCCTAGGGTAGACACTTCATTATTTCATTTTGGGACTAAAATGAACTAATTGTTTGTGTGAAGCAACATCTTCACTTAGCATAGCAAAAAAAATTATTTTGGGCTTAAAACGGAATCTTTGTTTGCTTTGCTTAAACAGTGATAGGCCTAAGCTCTCCCCTTAACTGGGTGATCAAAATGCCAAACTCATCAATTTCCCTTTATGCAATTTCCAGTTTTATTAAATCCTTTTAGAAGGCCTGCCATAGAGGGAAAAAGTACTCACCCTACGGGAATGAAGTAAGTGGGAACAACTAAAGCCAAGTTTTCCAACCCACTTTAATCAAATGCGGATGGTTGATGAAAATCCCATTTGACGGTAGTGTGCATTGATAACCATCCCCAAAGCCTTTGTTCTAAATGTAGGGAGGTCTCTTGAGGGAGTCTATCATTTGTCGCACCGAACGAAAACCCTTACTACGAACTTAGTGTAGTATCCAACTGAAGTCAGTTTCCAAACATCATATTAATGACAGTGCAGGGGAGGGAAGAATCTACCCCCAAGATACTCACCATATAACTGCCAAGGACTGTTTGCTCAAGGGATCTGGTATCCACTTCCATCACTCTGAGTATGCACCTAGAAAAGACAAAAACACGGGCGCCCTTTTGGGGGTGACATGGCTATGTGTTTCGACGCAGTTTTAAGATGTGGGTTGTTGATTACTATGATGAACTACTTGAGAACTAAGAGTGAGTCTGTTTGAAATGTTTATCATGTGTAAATCCAGTTAAAACAATTTTTGAAAAACATTTTGATCATACACTTGATGTTTAGCATAGTACTTAAAATAACCATTATACAACTTGCTTGATGTGTTTTCAATACATTAATTCATAAAAGATCATCCAACACTCGTGATCAACTTGATTATTCTCATGTTATGAGATTGGAAATCCACAACTTTTGTTAAGAAGTCTATTTTCAAAAGGATTAAAAAGCCAAAGAAATCCCTTAGTTACAAGAAACTATTGAAGAAAAGATGATTCTTGTATCAAAGCTGAAAAGTTTTACTCAAATATAGAACCTTTCTTCATAGGTATCATGATTGTGTTAGAGGTTTCACCGATGATTATGCTATAGAACCATTGTACTCACAAGCTTTCTTTCAAAGAAGAGCCCTTTCTCAAAGGCATAACCATAGTCAACGTATTCGTTTCAGTTATATTCCCCAACTTGTAATTGAATATTCTACTCATCCAAATCAAATTTTGCAATAGAGAACTCAGATCACATTAGGCATTTCATCACAAAATCCATCCTTTTACGAAATTAGGATCAAACTTTATAAAGTGCAAAATCATCTTTTTCTTGATCTTTTGCTTAAATTCCCACCAATAGGATTTTCATCCTTTCAATTAGGGAACAACACAAGCTAAAGGTCAAAAATCTTTCAAGTCATAGAATTTTCATTCTATCCTGACTTTCATATCAATCACAAATTGCACTATTTCATTCTTTTGATCACAAGTGAGTAGAATTTGGAACAAAACCTATGCCTGTCTTCACGAGATCTCAAAAACACATGGAAAAAGATGAAGAAGAAACCACCACAACCAAAATGGGTGACCATACTAAGAAAGAAGAGGAAACATTTAATGTTGACGAATTAACAGAAGAAAAGCTTCAAGAAGCAGAACAAGATCCCCAATTCCATACTCTTATGGAAAGGATTTTAGAACAAAACAAAGAAAGATATTTTCTTTCATTAGCTAATCAAGGAGCTAAGTTACCTCACAATTTTGACATATAAGGGATTAAACAGAATCCTGAAACTCCTCCTAATGACTTTAGTGCTCTTACTCAACAGATAAAAGAATTACAAGGGCAAATAAAGGAGATGCAAGGGGGTACAACAAAGAAGTATGTTTTGGAAGACATTTCTCCTTATCCATTCAATAGAAGTCTTCAAATGATCCCTAAATTTGATAGGTACAATGGAAAAACTGATCCCATTGAACATGTGAGGGATTTCTGAAATATGAGTCTAGAATTCGCCAATGACGATACCTACTTAATGTGATTATTTCCACGAAGTCTAGGTGCACAATCCATGGAGTGGCTTTCTAAGATCACTCCCCCCATCAAAACCTTTGAGGAGTTAATAAATCAGTTTATATCACAATACTCCTACAACATACAACACCAAATAACAATGCTTGATCTTTGTAAAGTGAAACAAAAAGTAGGAGAATCCTTCACTACGTTTTTGCAAAGGTGGAGAAGGTTGTTTGCACGATATTCCCATCCTATTCCTGAAAAGGAAAAGATGGATATCTTCATCAATAGTCTAGATCAAGAATTAAGCTATAGGCTTAGTCTTCATTGTCCTCATAACTTTGAAAAATTGATTGAAAACGCAATCACCATTGAAGGGGCCTTGGTTAAATGAGGGGTGATAAAACTTGATAATCCAAGTACATCCAACCAAAACAACAACAATAAAACAAGGTTTTGGAACAAAAATAAAAATGTTGTCAATGATGTTATAGTAGATGCAAATAATCTACGCATAAGACCGTCTATGTTTAATCTATCAAGTGCTCCATGAAACAATCAACAAGAAAATACCAACCAACAAGGAAACAACAATCAACAAGGACAAAATTCCAAGCAAGAAAGCATGACCAGTCAAAACACCAAGGATAATCGTGGTAATTTCAATAACAATCTTGGCAATACTCAAACATCAAATCTGTCAAGACCTCCATTCTTTTCAAATCGACGAAATTTTACCACTTTGGGTCAGTCTCTTGAGTCTTCTCTCAAGGAGCTTCTTGATAATAAGGTTATTACCTTACCACCACAATTAGATTATGAGCCATGAGTCAAACCACCATTATGGAATGACTCATATTATTGCAATTATCATCAATGTAAAGGTCATAGAATGAATAATTGTCAAGCTTTGTGAAATCTAGTACAAGATTTAATTGACAATGGTACCATTACAATTGAAGGACATCATACCAATGATGATCATAAAGCATTCAAAGATCCTTTACCGAACTATCAAAAGGGGGAAACATCAGATGCAAAAGCCAAAAGCATAAATAATGTTGAAGACAATATAATCCGTCACATCTATGTTGATGATCAACGGGTTAATGTTATCAAAATCAAGGGAAAACAAGAATATCAACAAGTTAATGTGACTACAAGAGGACAAGCGAAAGTTGTTTTAAAAGGAAGTTCATCTAAAGCAACTATTCCTTCTCCAAATCATTATAATTTAGTTGATCAATTGAGAAAAACATCAGCTCAAATCTCCTTTTTGAACTTCTCAAAATATCCCCCATACATAAGAATATTTTAGAAGAAGCTCTTGTAAACACAACCGTTGACACTGATCTAGATGTAAACAAATTTCAAGCTATGGTGGGACATTTGTCTTCCCCCACTTGTCTTTCATTTTCTGAAAAAGATGATGCTTCCATGGCACATCCACATAATTCATCACTCTATCTTGAAGTCATGATCCATAAACACCAAATTAGACGTGTCTTAATAGATGGAGGAGCTGGTTTAAACATTTGTACTTTAAAGCTAATAAATGCCTTGGGAATATCAGAAAATTCTATTGATCCATGAAGGAAAATAACTATCAAGGCATATGATGATGAAGAAAGAGCTTTTAAAGGATTGATAATGCTACCTATCAGAGTGGGACTTGTTGTGAAGAACACATTTTGTCAGGCTCTAGATCGGGATCTTTCTTATAACGTACTTTTGGGTCGTCCATGGATTCATGATGTGCAAGTTGTACCATCAACGTATCATCAATGCCTCAAGTTTCCATATGATGGACAAGAAATAACCATACAAGCTGATTACAATAGCACACAAATTTGTTCAAATCTCTGAGCAACTCAAGACACCTTTGTGCCACATAATAGGGAGGCTCTTGTTGTTTCTTCTTCTAATCTACATGTCCAATTGCAAGAATTGACAAAGAATCTTGACACTAAGCTAAATTTTAAAGACAAAGGGGTAGGTGAATATTCACTATCTCTTTCTACCTTACCTCCTTCTCCGAGGTCGCATGGTCAGCCAACCTTATCAAATCAAAAGATTGCAACAACCTCTACATCACAAGCTTTTGTGCCAATCACAAAGTTTGACAGAAAATTCATTAAAGCCAACACCACTAAAGAAGAAGCTGAAGATAGGGACATCCTAAGTTGGCTATACAAAGATGAAGATGAATCTCTCTTGCACATTAAGTTACCTACAGAACAATATGGTAAGGGGTACGCTATCATGCAGAAAATGGGCTATGAAGGAAATGGTCCTATAGGAAAAAGAAGAGAAGGAATCATGGAGCCAATTCAACCTATTTCAATACATCCAAGTGATAAAATAGGACTTGGATATGGTAAAGATAAAGAATAATTTACTTCACAGCAAGCACAACCGACTCATGAAGGAGGATCAATGTCAGATAAACCTCATGAATCAGTCTGCCAATTGCAGAATAGTTCAGATACTGATTCTAATGAATATGAATAGGACACCATTTATAATGATGAATTTTGGAGAGACAAACAAATTGATACCATACACAAATATGCACCTGTTCTCATACAAGGAGAAGGTTCAAGGCCTCCACTTGATTATGTTTTACAAAGTGATCATGACTCAAGTGAAGACAAATCAAATTCTAACGAGATTGACAATCAACAGGAGAATACCATCATAGACCTTGTCTACCATGAAGATGATAGCCACATCATGAGTTTGACAGTTCAAGACCTTACCCAACCTAATGATCCCATGCCTTTAGTTTATCCAGAACTTATTGATTGGGACAATGATGCACCTATCCACATCCCTACATTTCATGATGATGAGGACATTATAAATTTCCTTTGTTCCTCTAATGAGGAAAACAATTGTTTCATCCAAGAATCTCATACTCATGATTTTGATGAGGGTGTCAAGTCTCTTAGCTGCAAAATAAATGAAATAAAAGATGGATCTATTGGTGAAAACTAAAAAATGGCAGTGATAGATCACAACAAGAGAAAAATAAAGAGCGAATCTGATAGTGAAAACCTCTTTGAGGCACTGAAGGATGAGAAACTTGACACTCTTCCCAAGCATTATCACGAAAGATCTTCTATTTTGATAGAACCAACAGAATCAATCAACATAAGTACAGCAGAGTAGCCAAAAAACTTGCAAATTGCAGTGTCATTAACAGTTGATGAAGTCCTGAAATTCATGGAGTTCTTGAAGGAGAATCAAATTAACTTCACTTGGTCATATGTTGATATGTCAGGGTTAGATCCTAATCTGATAATCCATCATTTATCTATAAACGCAGGGGCAAAACCTATAAAGCAAAAACTCAGAAAAATGCATCCACATGTTGCATTATTGGTCAAAGAGGAATTAAAAAAGCTTTTAGATGTTGGATTCATTCGAACTATTGATTATGCAGAATGGATTTCCAATATTGTACTTGTTTCAAAGCCAAATGGAAGGATTAGAGTTTGTACAGATTTCAAAGATTTGAACAAAGCTTGTCCCAAAGATGACTTTCCTTTGCCAAACATAGATATGATTGTTGATTTAATTGCTGGCCATGCAATGTATTCATTAATGGATGTATTTTCAGGATACAACTAGATAAAAATTGCAAGAGGATCAAGATAAAACAGCGTTTACATTCCCTTGGGGTACCTATTGCTGGAATGTAATGCCATTTGGGTTAAAGAATGTCGGAGCTACTTATCAAAGAGCAATGACAACCATTTTTCATGACATGATGCATACATTCATGGAAGATTACATTGATGATTTACTTGCCAAATCTCACACACGAGAAGGACATATAGAAATCCTATCAAAAATATTTAACAGAATGGAGAAGTTCAATGTTCGACTCAATCCAAAGAAATGTGTTTTCGGTGTTACATCTGGTAAACTCCTAGGATACATTGTTTCAGAAAAGGGCATAGAAGTTGATCTAGAAAAAGTACAAGCTATAATGGACATGCCGCCACCACAAAATATTAGTCAACTTCGATCATTGCAAGGATGACTACAATCCATCAGAAGGTTAATAGCTCAACTGGCACACAAAAGCTTACCATTTACACATTTATTGCATAAAAATGTTCCATTCAAATGGGAAGAAAAATGTGAAGCAGCATTCAATCAGATCAAGCAATATCTTATGAATCCACCAGTTTTAATTCCACCCATTCCAGGAAAGCCACTTATACTCTATATTTCAGCCACAAAAGTATCCTTGGGAGCATTACTAGCACAAGAGAATTCTATAGGCAAAGAAAGGGCCATATACTATATCAGCAGAACTTTAACAAGTCATGAATTAAACTATACTTTCATAGAAAAAGCTTGCCTCGTAGTGGTGTTTGCTTCTCAAAAATGGTGACACTATATGTTGGCTCATACAGTTAACCTGATAACCAAGATTGATCCACTAAAATACCTATTAAGTAGAGCTACTTTAATAGGGAGACTTGCAAAATGGGTAATGATCTTAAGTGAGTTTGACATTCACAATGTAGATCGAAAAGATATTAAAGGATAGGTCATTGCAGATTAGTTGGCCGAAGCACCTTTACAAGAAGAAAATCCAATGCACATTGAGTTTCCTGATGCGGATGTCTTCACAGCAACAATTAAGAAATCCTGGACATTGTACTTTGATGGATCCTACACGCAACAAGGCTCAGGGGCAAGAATTCTTTTTATCACACCTGAAGGAGATAACATACCAAAATCATATCGATTGATGTTTCCTTGTACAAATAATATAGCTGAATATGAGGCATTGCTCATAGGGATAAAGATAGCCTTGGAATGGCGGATTATAGAACTGCAAGTCTATGGTGATTCACAACTTGTCATCAATCAAATCAATGATGATTATCAAACTAAAGATGATAAGTTGCTACCTTACAAGAACATGGTGGATGATTTTAAAAAGTATTTTGTGTCAATCAAGTTTTCACAAATCTCAAGGATTGATAATAAAGTTGCAGATGCAATGGCTACAATTACTTCCTTGTTACAATTGTCAGAAGATCAAAAACAGTATGAATTCTTGGTGGAACAATTGTTTTCTCCCACCTATGATAATCCTGAGACCCAAGTCATATATCATTTAACCGGTTCTGATTCCCCTTTATATGGCCAGACTTATACCTACTTGAAAGATAACATTTTACCTCCAGATTTATCCCAAAATCAAAAAAGGAATTTCATACGCCAATCATCCCGTTATACCTTGATTGTCGACATCCTTTACCGACGTGGTCTTGATGGTACACTCCTTAGATGTCTTGAACGTGACGAATCTGAAAAATCCTTACAAGAGGTTCATGGTGGTATTTGTGGGACTCATTCAAGTGGTTTGACTTTAGCCAAGAAACTTGTCAGGATGGGATATTACTGGCCTACCATGGAGAAAGATTCTTTTACTTTTGTCAAGAAGTGTTCTAAATGCCAGATCCATGGGAATCTTATTCATGCACCTGCACATGAACTGCAACCTTTTACTCCGATATGGCCTTTTTCTCAGTGGGGACTAGATCTTGTTGGAAAAATTCATCCTTCATCATCAAATGGGCATAAATTTATTATCACAGCTATGGAGTATTTTACAAAATGGATTGAAGTTGTTCCTTTGACGACTATGACTGGTAAACAAATCTCTTCATTCATCCTGAATTACATCATCTGCCGATATGGAATTCCTAATTCTATCATTACTGATAATGGGAGGCCTTTCAAGAATCAGGATGTGGATGAAATTTGTGAAAGATTTCACATCCAACACAGATTCTCTACACCTTACTATCCACAAGGTAATGGTCAAGCAGAAGCTTCCAACAAAACAATCTTGAAGATCTTGAAGAAGACAATAAATGATGCCGGTCGTGATTGGCATGTCCAATTAAATCCAGCTTTGTGGGCATAAAGAACCAGCATTCGCACACCAATAGGAGCTACCCCATATGCCTTGGTCTATAGAGTAGAAGCAATCTTACCACTAGAGCTTGAAATACCTTCGCTAAGGGCCTCGCTCAAAGGACTGATAAATGATGAAGACTACAGAGTATCTCGCCTGCAAGAGTTAGAACTATTAGATGAAAGACATCAACATGCAGCTGACCATTTGAAGGGTTATCAACAAGTTATGTCTCGTAGCTATAATCACAGAGTTAAACCACAGACATTTCAAGAAGGTGACTTAGTCTTGAGAGAAAATCCACGTAATCAGCAAGATAGAGAAAAGAAAGGGAAATTTGAACCTAACTGGCTTGGTCCATTTGTCATCATTACAGCATACGGTTCTGGTGCATATCAATTATCCACATCAGAAGGGGACCTATTTGAAGAGCCGATCAATAGCATTCATTTGAAAAAGTTCTATGTCTAAATCATAAAAATTCTTGAAAAAAAAATCAAAAAAATCATAAAAAGTCCTAAAAAAAATAAAAAATAAAATCATAAAAAGTCCTGAAAAAATAAAAAAACATCAGAAAAATCTTTAAAAAATGCAATAAAAACAAGTGGTGAAAACTTGGCAAACAGGCACTACTTGTGATTAAAATACACTCCTCCATTTATTAGCTTATGTCTTGCATTTACTTTCTGCATCATTCATTCATATCTATCATCTGTACACATCTTTCATATCCATATCATATGACAGGGATCCTTATGTTTCATCATGGCTTGATGAAATTTGTACATATCCATACTCCTTAGGTTATGTTTACATTGGGGGCAAAATGCAGAAATATAGATTAAACAAGAGAGGGGCAATGAGCTTTTAGAACATCACAAATAGACACGGGACAGTTTTCCAAAATGCAACAAACATTGCCGCATCAAATCAACTACAACATGCTTGTTCAATGCCAATTGAAATCAAAACAACATGATCCAAACAAACATCGAAACAAAACATCAATGTTGATAACCAAATTGGATGATCTTAATTTGAATAATGTTTGAAATATTTTAGGCAAGATTTGAATGGTTGTTTGATTTTCTATCATATCTCTGGAGCAATTCAATGATGTTCTAAACTAGAAAAGCAAGGAAGGAGTATGATTTTTTTTTTGTCTGTTGTTTGTGAGGAAATCATTAGTACTATGCAAATTGGTCGTGAAACATGCTCTACTAAGTATCATTGATGACATTTCGGAATTTGCACGGGAAAAGGGTTAACTCCTGTCTATTTATGCAAGCGATACTCATGTCATCTCGGTTCAATTATACCTAGATGCTTGTATTAACTTGCTAAATCAAAAATTATGAAAGCAATACTCGGGTCATCACTGGTGCTAACATACCCTTTGATGCTTGTGTTACCTTTCAAAATTTCAATGCTCTATGATGATACAAAAAGCATGAATAAGCTCTCAGAATGGCAATATTGTACGAATATCCTGCATGGTTAGTATAGATTGCATTCATGTTAGTATCTACATTTTGCATTTATAGATTTTCTCAAAACCTGGCAAAGTATCAAGTGTTTCATATCTTTTTGAATAAAATGACTAAGTACATTTTGACATTCACAAAAACATCATTTCATACATTTTTCATACATATTTGCATTAGAAAACCATAAAAATAAAGTATACATCATAATCAAAAAATTTATTAACATTCATAAATTCTACCATTCATCATCATACATCAAGTAGATTTCACTCATTTCATAAATCATGCATACATATACATCATAAGCATAAAACAAAAACTGAGAAACCATCATATCATAACACATCATACATATATAGAAAATTGAACCACTCATCATAAATCATCACTGCATTTCATATATCTTGAAAATGAATGTCAAAATGTACAAAGATGTCAATCATATATGATATAACATCATCAAAATTGAGATCATCTCAGGGTGTATACAAATGTCTAAACAGAGTATCATAAAAACATCATGTATGATGCACTAGGCAGTGCTATCCTCTGATGGAGCTGGTTTGGGACTTGTACCACCTACAATTGATGGACCTGCTCCACCTATCCCTGATGGTCCTCCTGGAGGTAATGGCTGTGTCACACCCCTGCTGGTAGTCCGAGAGTGACTATGGGTAGATCGAGACTGTGTATAACTCTCCCTCTACTCAGGTGGAACAACATCATGATATCTAGTCCTATAAAACTTGGCCTCCCGGGTGGCTCTGGTCACCTCTCTCATCATGTCACCAGGCAAGGTACTCGCTACCACTCTCTGTAGACTATCCGCCAAAGCAATGGCCTACTCACCTCACTGTCTAGCTGTATCCCTCTCAACAGTAACTGAATTCAACTATCCCTGAAGCTGTGTGATCAAGCTTTGTGCCTGTGCTAGCTGACTCTGTAAGCTCTGCATTGTACTCTGCAAAGAAGATATCTGACCTGATACCACTGGATCTACTGAAGGTGATGGATCTGTGTGTCTCATCTATGGTCCACCTCTACCAACTCTCCTAACACCTCTCCTACCACCTCTCCTACCACCTCTATCACCTCTCCCACCATCACCATCTCCTCCACTCTCATCATCATCATCTCTCTCTGAATCATCATCACTGCCTCCACTCTCATCATCATCACCTCCCTCTGAATCATCACCCTCTAAAGCTGAATCTCTCTGTCATCTCTGACCACCTCTCTGTGGTTTCTGTACAGCAACAGGAGCAATAGTCTCATCAGGATCAAACATACGTGGTGCAGGATGCTCTAACACATACTGACTATACTCTGGCGTCATCCCTACGTCTAGGACATCAACTCGGTAATCCCACATCACCACTACCAAACTAGTAAACTTTGCCACCGCTGCCTCATATGAAATACGTGGACCCCATAATGTAAGCTCTGGCTGTCATCGTGCATAAATGGCGGAACCCATAGGCATACCTTGAATCCGACCAAATAGTCGACACACTCGTCCAGCAAGAAATCTCTCAATAAGCCATGGAGTACGCCCAATAAGATATCTGGACGTATAGACATAAGGCATCTCCCTCGCATCCTCTGGCCATGCCTCACAATCTACATATGGCCACCAACATACTGTATCAAGACCATCCAAGAGACGCTGCCAATGATCTAGTTTTCCCAGTCTCGGTTGAGCAATAATATCGGCATATCCCCATCTGTACAAATGGCCGACAAGTCATCATCCACGAGTTGCAGGACGCATAATGGCAAAGTGCTCCCATGCCCATATCTGTAGTAATGAGCAACCAACAACGAAACTCCGGCCTCTACCATATACAATATGATGTAACTCATCATACAAGTGAGCAAGCATGCATGTCCCCCATGCATAACCTGTACCCTGCATCACCATACTCTCTAGAACCCGACCCCACCTGACTGCAAACCCCTTCGACCTATGGTTGGGGCACAAAACACCTCCAATGAAACCTACAAGTATAGACGGTAAGGGTGGATATGAATCTGTCATCTCGCCCCATGGGATGAAATATCTAGCAATCTGATTGTCTCTGAATATCCTCCTCAAAGCATCAGTGCCTCCAACCTCTCGGCTATCAAAAACCACTATCTCTCTCATCACTGGGATCCTCAAGATATGATATACATCCTTAGGGGTCACTGTAATCTCTCCAGTCGGTAAATGAAATGTGTTGGTATCACTATGCCACCGCTCTGCGAGTGCTGTCAATAAAGCTCTGTTGAGGCACACCTCAGGCATGTCAAGCAACACAGTCAATCCACATGCCTCAATCACATCCCGATCTGATTGTAATAGATGTGGAATCAAGCTCCATGTACTCAGGAATGTCTCCCGTAACTGAAAAACACTCAATCTCTCCTACTGACACATCATCAAAGCAAAATCAATATCAAATCATCATGACTCATCAATCAAAATCTGAAAAATAAATCAAACTATTTGTTTTTCATCATCATGGAAAGCAAATAATCAAAATCACGTTTGTTTTTAACAACCTTAGAAGCAAATAAATCAATCAAACTATTTGTTTTTCATCATCATGGAAAGCAAATAATCAACGTCTTGTTTGTTTTTAACAACTTTAGAAGCAAACTTATCAATCCTATTTGTTTTTAACAACTTTAAAAGCAAATCTATCAATTAATATTTTTTTTCCAACAACTTTGGGAACAAATTTATCACTCACAACAACATTCAATCAAGGGTGCTACAGAAAACATCATGGATGCTACAGAAATCCTCATAGGCACTACAGAATCAAATGCGCTATGGAAATTATCAAGGGTGCTACAAAAACTATCAAGGGGGCTAAAACATAATATTTCACAACTAAAACATCGATAAACGTGTAACGAATAGAAAATTTTCAAAAAGCAAGAGTTTCACGAGGTACATACCGGAGGTCCATAGTGCGCCAGTCGCTGATGTCATCGGATGCGCTCGAAACGGTGTTGGTGAATTAGAAGTGCCATAATTATCTCTCCAGAGCTCAAAATTTACAATTTTCACTAGGTTAAAATGGAAAATGACATGGAAAATGACATTTTAAACCTATTTAATGGCAAATTTGGGGCATTTTAGCACATTTTATCATAGCAGGGGCAATTTTACTCATCAAGTTTTCATTTCACATCTCTCTGGATCATTTTCTTCATATCATAATTTTCAAACGATGAATCAACATCTAATAAATCTAAAAATTCAAAAAAATTCACAAAAATCAAAATCTTATCGATTCATCATTCGAGGGGGCATATACCTATTAACATTCGACAATCAGCATCTGGGGCAAATTTTTCAAAATTCTTTGAACTAATGCGTGAAAACACATCACTTCAAAGAGGGGCAAAATGTATACACCTTAAAATGGTCACATCACATAATCTGGTAATTAATTAAATATTTTTAAATATTTAATTAAATTTCTAAATTCAATCTACGTATAAATAAATCTAAATAATTTATTTATATTGTTCATTCTTTCATTTCGATTAAATAAAAAAGTTTATTTAATCATCTTTTCTTATTCATTTCTTAATTAATTAAAATAAACATTATGATTTATTTATATTAATTATCATTTAATCTTGGCTTGGATATTTTATTCAAATAAAGATTAAATATTTCTCTCTTTTAAAATATATTCTTCTAATATCCATTCGTAATTAAATATTCTAAATATTTAATTCCTCTAAAGTCCATTCACAATTAAATATTTTAAATATTTAATTAAATTCTTCTAAAGTCACATCATAATTAAATATTCCAAAATATTTAATTAAATCTTCTATAGTCCTAAAATCAAAAATCAAACTCACATAAATGAAATTAAATAAATTTATTTATTTAATAAATTTGCATTATCTTCAACAACCGTGAAACAAACTGCCAAAACAGAAAAATTAAATTCCTCTATTCCTATGCAAGCTTGTTCCTGTGGGTTGAAGACAAGCATCCATTCTTCTCTCCAACGTCTCAAACTCTTTCATCTTCCTCTCAACCTCTCCATCTCTCACCATTCAAACTTACCAGACAACCTCACAGCCGTTGATCCTTGCCAGCCAGGATTTTGCCTGCAAAAAACTATAAATAGGACTGTCGAGTCTTTGCAATCACAGAGAAGCTTTCAATAAGATAACTATAGCCAAATAGCTTTCCAGCCTCCGTAGCATAAGTCTTATAGCATCCAAAGTTTTTAGAATCATAGCATATCATGGCCAATCATCCACATAGTTTAGTTTCAATCCACAGCCCCTGTTCATAATTCACAGCCCCCGTGCATATCTGTATTAACATTTTACTCCACAGCATATAGGATAGAGAAGTACTGTCATTTTGCATACTCATTATGTAGATTTCCATTTGGAGAAGCCAAGCTTACATAATCTGAGAGCAACAGCTTCAAAAGAATCACTGGAGATAGAGAAAATGGAACGGCTCTGAAGAATTCTTGTTTATTTAATTTCATTTCAATTTCTTCAGTTTAATGTTTCATTAGTGTGTTTTTGTTATTTCATTTTGATACTAACATTCTAACAACACAACTTGAAATGAAACCTGAATTCTTGCAAGTAATGAAACCCTGAGCCCTCAAAGAAAGCAATGAGAAAACCCTAGAAAATTCATGGTTTTTACATAGTACATGAACATAATGAAAATAAAAGGGAGGGTTTTTTGCTTCTTTTCAAGATAGTTAGGTGGAAAATCCTGGCCAAAAAATGAAAAAACCCTTAATATAGTGAGGAAGAAACCCAGAAAGGTCGAGAGTCTTGGCTACAACGAGGGTTTATTGCCCACATTTTTTAGGAAATAAAATAATCAAGTCATGGGATTATGCTATTCAGAAGCCATAGCAACAAGTAGGTTAAAAGGCATGGGTTTTTCTTTGAAACCCTAACCATATAATACAAAAACCTTTGGTTTTTATTCCAACCCTCTTGTCCAAAGAAAATGCATAGGAAGGTTGAAACCCTAGCTCATATGGAATAAGGAAATGATCTTTACACAGTGATAGAAGGAGCTACAACATGTGTCAAGTCTCAAGTTTTTCAAAGGAAATAGAGGACTCACTTTATTTTATGTCAAAAGCCGAGGTAAATATACAAATATCATATGAAAATCAAAGCTCGGTAACTATGATGGAGTCGCAGGTTTTGAAAAACCTGAATACCTGCAAGTATACACCAAAGTGACTCAGTCTAAGGAAAAACCCTCGAGCATTTACAAGTATGGAAAAACCTAGAAAATTTTCACATATGAAACTCAAAGGGCCAAGAATACAAAGGTGAAACCCTCGTGATATCCAAAAATCTCAAAATAAAAACACAGAGATAAAAATCCCTCTCAACGTCTTGTTGAGGATTCAGAGCATTGAGCCAAATGAAAAGAATATGCAAGAGATAAAAGGGGTTTCATTTCTTTTTCTATTGCAAGTAAGCTTATGTCCAGAGAGGTCGAGCATAAGATTGTGAAAAAATATGTAGAAAGCTAAACATACCAGGCAGCCTGACATATGTTTGCAGAGGATTTTTTTCAAAGGATTCAAATTCTCCATGAATGTCGGAGTGAATCCTAGCAATGGCAGCCACAGAACAATGGAGAAGCTTCAAAAAGCTCCATGATGGCTCGAAAAAATCTTTAAAAACTCTATGAGAAGCTCGAACATCAAATCCTAGCATGGCGATGCCCAAACCAACAGAGCAAAATATTGCTAAGTGCAAAATGATGCAAAAAGAAAGGAGGTCATGGGTGTTTTTTTCTAGGGTTTCCTTTTGCCCTAATTTTTGGCTGACCCTTTTATGGGTGTATTTTCACATTATTTTAAACTTTTATGCCTTGTTTATACCTTTGTGGTATTATTTTGAGCCCTTTGTGCATTTTTAAAAACTTAGGTGAGGTGCCTTAGTTATTTTTTCTTATTTTTGAGAAAATCAAATACCCATGTGACTTAGGAGCCACTAATCCTTTGCATAATAAAATCATATGTCATGTATACCTTGTTTTTTTCCAAATTCATGAATCAAATATAAGGTTGACCTTTCTTTCTATTTTGCAAAACTAAAACTACAAAACATAGTAAGACTTTATTAAAGCAATGTTCTATAAATTGCTTTATTAATTGCCAATTAAAATACAGTAAATAAAAGCAAGTGCGGAATATGCAGAGGCAATTTCAATTTACTTGCCTATTTTTTGCTTAAGTCCCCATTATGAAAAATGGAAAAATGGAGTCAGTTGAACCTTCTATTTCTGATTTTCAATTTAAATTGATAGATTTTTGAATCCTTTTGGGTCAATCCACTTGGGAAGGAAATTTTCCACCTATTTTCACTCATTTTGGATCAGTTCTATGCCCTCTTTTCATGACTTTTTCCTTCTACTCATGAGAGATGCTTTCTTACTATTTTGGGATTACAGTTAGCTACGATTTTTTGCTCCTTGGCTCTTAGGTTTTTAAGTATTAAAAAGGAAAAAACATAGTTTTTTCTCAGTTCTCACTTCTTCCTCTCTTGAGTATGGCAAAGAGTTTGTAGGTTTTGTGACTCATATTTCTTAGTTCTCGCTTCTTCATAATATGATATAGCAGCTCCTTTCAGATCAATAAAAGCAACAATGCATTCATTTTCATGGTTTTTTTGTCTCATTTTGCAGTGGATGATTTGATGTTTGATTGTGATTCTAAGTGTTGAATCCTTTTTCATGTCTCGTTATTGCAAATATGTGTGTAGAAGTTTCATGTAATGTAGATTGTATGTTGTGTTTAATTTCAAACCTTCATACAAATCACTTTTGTATTGCATGTTTCACATGAAATTATGAGAGTAAATGTTTTGAGAGCAGATTGTGAGCTAAATTAGTGAATAAATTTTAAAAAAATTGGTGCATCGCCCTTTAAGTTTTAGGATTTCCATTTTAGTTATTCTTCTATCCCTTTTCTCAGAAAATTTGGTATTTTAAGTGATCTACCAAGGGAACTAGTCCTCTCTAGAGATTCATTCTTTCCATAAGTCACCCATAGCTTGAGAATGTTTCCATGTTACACAGGATATTTGAGCCTAGTTCAACTAGGGTGTAATCCTCATTGATAACAATAACTACTTGTGGTTCTTAATGAAGATCCAACTATCAAAACAACTAAAAATATCCTATAATAATCCTAACCCTAGAATTCCATATTTTTATGCTAGGGCTCCACACAACCTACATTCTCTTAGGTACCATATTGTAATACCATTAATATACCTATGATTCCCACTAAAATATGATTGGCACCCAAAATAAAAAAATTTATGCTTGGCCATATCTTAGTTAATACTGTGATACCCTATTTTTGGCATGCCTTTCCCTAGGCTATTATTTTCAAAGGATTGCTTGAGTAATTTTTTGATTTTTGCAATTAACCCCATGAATAATCAATGCAAGGAATGTTCTTTCATACCCCTAGTCAATCAAATCAAATTTTGGGAAAAATATCTACAAAGTATTGGTGGGAATGATAGCTAGTGTATGGCACAAATTTATTGTTACATTTTTGTATCCCTTTTAGGAGTATAAAACCCCCTGTAGTCTGCATTTTCAAAAATTTCTCTAAATTTTTCCAACGATATAGATAGAAGAAGAGTTTCCTTGTAACATTTTATGTTATCTTTGATACTATAAAAAATACTAGCTCAATACCTTAGAACCAATAAAAATTATTGTGGACACCTAAAAATGATCTGGAGAATCTAATTAATTAAATACGACTTATTTGATTAATTAATCTTAAATTCATCTACTTAGTAAATAAATAGAAATATTTATTTATATTAAAGTTCATTATTAATTCTTCTATTTTATCATATTATTTCCCTCTTAATTAAATAAACAGAATTAAATACTTTGTTTTATTTAATTATTATCATTATTATTTCTTCTATACTTAAATAAACAGCTTCAATAATTTGTGTTATTTAATTACCTCATCACATTTCTTCTTAATTAAATAAAGATATCCTAGAATCTTTAATTTAATTATCATATTCCTTTTATTTTAATTTAATAAACAACTTCTATAGTTTGTTTTATTAAATTATTTATTCCTCTTTTGCTGAATTTAAATAAACCAAAAATATTTAAATAAATGCATAAATCATATACCTCTATTCACTCACCAATAAAATTAGATTTTTCAAATCTAATTAATTCAACTGTCATTCACGGGAAGAGCCTCGGGGACAAACCTGCAAGAAATCCTCTCAATATTTTGTCTCAAATCTTTTCTCTCATCTTGCCTAGTGTTTTCATGGGGAGGAACAATCCTCCATGATCAGCTCCACCTTCTCATCTCATACCATTCAATTCTCCAGATTGAATCTCAACCTCTGTTGTGTTACCCCTTCATAAATGTGTGCCGTGAAACCTATAAATATAGGTTTCTGACTACAGGAAAAGGATCCTAATTTGTGTAATCTTACTCTGCAGGTATTCCAGGTGATCAAGCATTCAAGCAATTCAGTTTTAGGATCAATCCATCAAGCATTCATCCAACATTCATCAAGCATTCAACATTTACAGTCATGGCTGCCATTACAGTAGATTTGTATATTTAAATCATATAGAAATAGAATTAGCTTAATTCTCATTCTTTAAGTGTCATTTCAACAATCTATTAACTTACTTAAATCTGAGAGCAAAGTAGATTAGAGAAATCTTTAAAGTTAGAGAGCAATAGGACAGATTTCTGAAGGTTCCTGCATTTAAATTAAGTTTAAATCTCTTGAATCTTTGATGCAATGTCTTATTTAGAAGTGTAGATGCATTATTTATTTGTTTTCCTCATTCATACACTTTCAATTATTGTTTCACCTCCTCTCAATCCTTGGATGTTTTGTGTTCTCTTATTTGTCAACATATTTTGTGGATTATTTGCTTCCCTTACTATGCTAGTTTAATGTTCTACCTTCATGTATGGATGATATTTTTTCATTTTGAAGAGATGTATGTTGTGTACAATATATTTTTAGGAACTACATGTGGATTTCATCTTCCCTCTCAATCATTGTCAAATCCCTAGCCTTCATACATGCTTGCAAGAGTTGGTAATGTAGATATTTGTGTGAGTTTTATTATTTTTCATGGTTTTATGCAATGTTGTGAGTTAGGAGAGAATCCAACTAAGCCTTGGTGCATCACCACCTTTCCTTGTTTGTTATCTTCCTTCTTCATTTTCCTTTATGAATCATTAGAGTAGGAGTAGGTTTTAGTTTCAATCTATGTTAAGTTAGATCAACACTTGCATCTAAGCTTAGAGAGGAACCAACCTTCTCTAGAGGTTTTGATTTCAAGTTAGTAAGGTCACACAATTGAGATATCATTCCTAATTTTATTTTATAATACTAAACTTGGTTGATTAATTGTGCAACTTCAGGTGACAACATTATAATGTAGGAGTGTGTGGTAATAAATGTCTTGCAAGGGCAATGGGAGGCACCTTGTAGAGATTTGGAAGAATCTTCCTTAGGATGTATAAAGGTTGAACCAAAAAAATTGGACTATGTGCCTTGATACATGTAACCAAGGCCCTATGATCATGGATTTTATTTTGCATGGAAAAACTCCAAAATACCTTGCTCATGAAGGTCTAAGCCTTTGCCTTGATAGTTCATATTTTGAAACATTTTTATTTTGGAATAAGATTTAGTTTTTTTGGAAATAATATGTTAATCCATTTTAGTATAGAGAGGGTTTTTTGGTGGATATTTATTGTTTTATAGCAACATAACCACCACAAATAAAGATACGACCTGACCAAGGTGATAGGGTGATGGTTTAAAGGGTTTGGATAAGAGGTGGTAAGGGATCATGAAAGGGATTAAAATGGATGTTTGGATGTTTATTTGTATGGGGATATGTTTCAAAAAAAAATAGACATATATGGGCTTTCTTGGATAGTTTGATGGGGGAGGAGTGTTTAACATAGATTCCTTTGGTAGAGTCCTCAGATTTGGTAGATGGAGATATGAGGGGTTCAAGATGTTCATTGGGATTTGGATTGGGTGATGTTGGGATTTTGTATTGGAAGGATAGGTGTAGCAAGAGTGATATCCCTATTAAAGATGAATTTAGATGACTTTATATTAGTGTGGTAACCTAACTCCATAACTTTGTGAATTTGGACTAGTCCTTGGTGGAACTTTAAAAGAAATGATTTGGATGGTTTGGGATAGGTGGATAATTAGATTGATGAATTGGAGGATAATTGGATAAGGGATAGAGGTAATGGGTACCTTGTAAAAATATGGGAGTTGGGATACAACTGGTCAAAGGTGTATTAAGTGTGACCAATAGATATGCATTTAGGAGTAGTGAGGTAGCTTTTTCTAGCTAATTCTCAATCAATAGGCCTTTGATTATAGATGGATGGATGGTAGAAGTTGGGGGAAATATTTCTTATAATAATTTCATAAATGGGATCAATTTAATACTCATCTTGATCAATAATACTAGCATCACCATTGATTTCAAATAGATTTTTGTGATGGTTGTGATGAGGAGACTCATAAAATAATAGTTCATAATTTTGTGATGTAGAGAGGAAGGACTCAAAACAGTAGTCTTGATACTTTCCAATCAGGGTTTCAAAGAAAACAAGGCACAAGTGCTTCTTTGGTCATTTTGGAATTGTGTACCTCAAGCCTAACACATGGGACAACACCCTAACATCACTCAACCCTTGAACTCAAAACAATAGTCTTGATACTTTCCAATTAGGGTTTCAAAGCAAACAAGGCACAAGTGCTTCTTTGGTCATTTTGGCAATGTGTGCCTCAAGCCTAACACATGAGACAACACCCTAACATCACTCAAACCTTGAGAGCAGCATGGGGTAAGGGAAGCATGGTGTGTTCAAAATTGTTTCAACATTCTCCAAGGGTACCCAAACATATACAGTCCCAAACAAGTGATCAATGCAAAGATTTGTGCAAACTAGATATTGTTGCCTCAAGGTGTGACAAGGAAATGACTTCAAAAAAAAGTCTTAAAAATGAAGGATCAATTCCCAATTGACTCCTTGGTGTGTATATACCTTCAACAATGTGTAAAAATGTTTATCAAACCCAAACTTTAAGAGACAATGCAGATAATTTATCAAGCAACCCTACATTAGATTTTATGATAGTTCTAATGAGGAAATGAAATGGATTGTCATTAATAACTTTCACAAAAAAAAATAATGAGGCAAATAAATTTTTTTGTATTGAAGATAATATAGTTATAGAATTTTCCTCCAACTTTCAACAAGATCCAATGGTGGAAAAGTAAGATATGGAGTTTTTCCCAAAAATGGGAACCCTAGTTAGGGTTCAGACATGTCCTCACAAAAATGGTCATAACTTATTCAAATCTCCCTGAAAAAAATATAGATAAAAATAATTGAGAGATAGAAACATATATTCTTCCATTCCAATTGGTTTCATCCCAATATTGTACTATAAATGGTCGTACTAACACATTTTTAGACTGTAAATTCTGGAAAACATTGTTAGAACAAAGCAGCCTTCACCAAAATGGCCATATCTCACACAAAACTCAATGAACTTTAATGAAACAAAAATAATTGTAAACTAGAGACATATATCTTTCCATCCATCTATTATATTTCTTCATATGAGGTCATACCATTCTGTACAATTTGAAAGAACGGGTCTGTAACTTAGAAAAATGCAGAAAAAGCTTGCTTTTATTCACCAAAACTTCAAAATCAGTTTCTTTTTACCACCATTCAACTTTGGAATGTGTATGCATGCATTTACAACCAATAAAAACTCCTAGAAAAGGTTTCTTTCTTAGTTTTTAATTGTTTCTTGATTTTTGACACTTTTCCAAAGTTGCATGACAACTTTTTAGCAACATTTGGCAACTTTTCACTTTTTTAAACAAACCCCAATTAATGACTCCAAAATGAATCCATATGATTCCAAATGGTCATAAATGGCCTTATTAGACTCCAAAATACCCCTAAAAAACCTAAAAACCAAAAGGTGACAACATTTATGCTATGATGCTCCTGATGCCCCTACATCATACACCCAAGGGGAGAAAAAAAACTCAAGTCCACTTGAGTGTAGGTATTCTTTTTCTTCCTGTTCTTCCAATTCTTTTACACTATTTCCTTGATGTCTTCTTGTATTTTTATTTTTGTATTCTACTTGTTTTCTCTACGTTGTCTTCTCAACTCCTCTTCTTCTTCCTTGCAAGGTATTCCTCTTTCGGCATCCTCCTCTGAACCTGATCTCTTTCAAGAGCCTGCTTCTCAATTAGTTTTATCTCCTTGTCTACCAAACCTGCACATACATATTCCAATGAAATATTAGAAATAAAATATTGAGACCTTGAGGTCTCCTTCTTGTCTCCTTGCACCATACACTCCACTTCAACACCCAAGATATCCCCCATGTGTGCTATTGTTGACTTAGGACTGAACTTGTCCTCTAAGGGTCTCCTTTGATAAATAGCATCTTCTAACACTTCCATCATAGTTGTTAATTTCTTGAATTTCATACACAAAGTAGTGTTCCTCTTTTCCCAAACCTTCCATCTCCTTCCAAAGGATGTGATCAACCTTTGTATATGGATTGAATACTTCATGTTGCACTTCAGGGTTGCATTCATCATTGAAATTTTTAGTTTGTCCTACTGCTACAAACAACTTATTATTCATATCCATTTCTTCCAATAATAAAGAATCCAATCCATCATGCATGTTGTCAAACACCGGTCTTTCTCTAATAGAACACAAAACATATTCTTTATTCATCAACCTTTCACTATCAAAAATAGTATGCAATATGCATTCACCAAGTATATCACCTTCCTTAGGATGACATAGTTTTCCATCTTCTTCACTTAGTATTTATTATTCATATACTGTTATGTCTACATTTACACACTCAAAGCTTTCATTAATTTTAAAACAACGAGACTTACTTGCCTCCACATCTCTTTTCGTGGATGGATTGTCAAGTACTTTCAGCCACCTTCTCAATTTGTTACCTTCATGCTGCTTCCTTCTCTTTTCCATCATTTTCTTAAGAGGCCACTTCACCTTCTTTCTCATTGGCCAATTCCAAATTTTTTCTTGATATGCTTTCTCAAGACACTATTGTAATACAAGCTCAACACATTTTTCAAACCTATCCATTCTTCTATCAAACTCTGCAACTAGGCTTACCCTATTGTATTTCATCTTGTTCTTCTTTTTGAGGACTTATGTTGTATCTTTCTTTTGAATCTTTCTCTCTTCTCTTTTCTTGGATTCTTCTTGTGATACCTCACCTAGGTTTTATTCCCTTTTCCTCACTACCTAGTCTTTTGGCATCTAAGTTCTTCACTTCAACCTATCAACAACAATACACAAACTCCCAAAACTTACCTTGCCCATATATTTGGGCTCTAATACCAAAAAGGATGCAAATAGGAAGGAATCAAAATAGTAGTCTTGATACTTTCCAATCAGGTTTTCAAAGCAAACAAGGCACAAGTGCTTCTTTGGTCATTTTGGCAATGTTTACCTCAAGCCTAACACATGGGACAACAACCTAACATCACTCAACCCTTGAGGGCACCATGGGGTAAGGTAAAATATGGGTTTTTCAAAAAAAATTCAACATTCTCTAAGGGTTCCCAAACATATACAATCCTAAACAAGTGATCAATGCAAAGATTTGTGCAAACTAGATATTGTTGCCCTGAGGTGTGACAAGGCAATGAATTCAAAAAAAAGGATTAAAAATGAAGGATCATGCTTCCCAATTGACTCCTTTTCATTTATAGACCTTAAATAACATGGAACAATGTTTATCAAACCCAAACTTTAAGAGACAATGCAGAGAATTTATCAAGCAACCCTACAATAGATTTTATGACTGTTCTAATGAGGAAATGAAACAGACTGTCATTAATAACTTTCACAAAACAAATAATGAAGCCAATATCTTCAATTTGATTGATGATAATATATTTACATACTTTTCCTCCAATTTTCATAGAGATCCAATGGTGGAAAACAAAGTTATGGCATTTTTCCCAAAATTGGAAACCCTGGTTAGGGTTCAGAGTTGTCCTCACAAAAATGGTCATAACTTATTCAAATCTCCATGAAAATGATCCCAAAAAAAATAATTGAGAGATAGATACATATAATATTCCATTCCAATTGGTTTCATCTCAATATCGTACTGTACATGGTCGTACTAGTACGTTTTCAGACTTCAAATTTTGGAAAACATTGTTAGAATAGGGAAGCCTTCACCAAAATGGCCATATCTCACACAAAACTTAATGAAATTTAATGAAAAAATAATAATTGTAAACTAGAGACACATATAGTTCCATCCATATATTATATTCCTTCATATGATGGCATTCCATTTCGTACAATGTGAAAGAACAGGTCTATAACTTAGAAAAAACACAAAAAAAGCTTGCTTCTATTCACCAAAACTTCAAAATCTATTTCACTTTACCACCATTCAACTTTGGAATGTTTATGCATGCATTTACAACCAATTACAACCCATAGAAATGGTTTCTTTCTTGGTTTGTAACTTTTTCTTGATTTTTGACACTTTTCCAAAGTTGCATGACAACTTTTTAGCAACATTTGGCAACTTTTCACTTTTTTAAACAAAACACAATTAATCACTCCAAAATGAATCCATTTGATTCCAAATGGTCATAAATGACCTTATTAGACTCCAAAATACCCCTAAACAACCTAAAAACCAAAAGGTGACAACATTTATGCTATGATGCTCCTAATGCCCCTGCATCATTTTGTATTAGGAATGTTGATGAGCTAAGATGGTGTGAATTTAGATGAATTTAAGACTTTGTATTTTGAAGGATTATACCCTAATATTTTCTTTGATAAAATAATTTTGAATTTTTTATTTGAAAGCAAAAGGTAACTTGATAAATTAGATGATTAGATGGATGAACTAGATCAAATCAAGGTCAAGGATACATGACACTTGATGATTGGAATGATTCGGTTGATTTTTGGATGGATTTGATGGTCTATAGAAAGGATACACTACATAATGGTGTAGATTGACTTATCTATGAAAATGGACTTTAGCAAAAATGTTGAAGCGCAAAAAATACATTGATTTGGGGTGCATATACACTAAAGTGCAAATATGGGAGTATGTGAAGCAAAAAAAGTATTGGTTGTAGAAACACTAAAGGATGGTAAAAATGTGTTAAAGGAGAAAATATGACTTTGTAGATGCATTTAAGGGTGACAAAAACATTTATTTGGGATGAAAATATGTTAAATTGTAGAAATGGATGTATTTAAAGGAAAAATGTTATAGGATGGTGTGGATGCACTAAAGGAGTAGATTTTGCTTTATAAATACACTTAAGTGTGGTAAATATGTTGAAACAAGTATTATATTGTCTATTATACAAACTTAGAAGAAATTTGGTGATTTTTTATGGGTTTGGTTTGGATATTTAGGGGTTTTAGCCAATACCTTCAAATGATTATTTTCAGGATGATTTGAATGAATTTTGAAGAATGGATTAGGGATTAATTGGAAGAATATATTAGGAATGAAACCTAAAACATGTAAGTGGAAAAAAAGCTAAAATATATGCAATAATTTGATTAATCATAAGGATTAGTAAAATATTAATGAAAATGTAATATTATCACTAATATCCACCCTTATTGCACCATGTCATGATGGTTGTGCTCTAAGATGATATATGAGTGTCCCTATCAAAAAAATAACATTTCATAAGAAATTTGATTGTTAATAGCTTGGGTTGCATCTGAATACTAGATTTTTGGATGAAGATTGGATGGATAATATTTATTTAAAGGATTAAGGGCTCTTATTTCTTGAGAATCTTGAGATGATGAGGAGATGAAAAGTGTCTCCAAGTGGTTGGTGGATGTGGAGGAGTTCAATATTAAAGATAAATTGATAGCAGAGTATTTCCTTAGAAGAAGTGGATGGATTGATTAAAAGGGTACTTTGGAGTACCTTAGGGGTATAGGCTAATCTTTGACCTGTAATGCTACTTTTCTCTAAGTATAAAATTGGATAGATTTAAGTGTTAGAGGATTTATAGTGGGCAGGTGCAAAAAGATGAGTAGCCAATTTGTGGCCAGTTTACTTTTTCATCTTGAAATAGCGAAAAAGTGAGCGTGTTATAGTAAAATGTGCTCGCATTATGGCTTGGTAATGACCGAGCCTAGGATCGGTCATTACCAATCCATAATGTGAGCATGTTATAACGTGCTTGCATTATGGTTTAAATTTCAAAAAATGTGTGCATTTTGAGTTCAAAAAATGTGCATTTTTTGAAATCAAAAAAACATTTTCAAAATGCAAGCGCATTATAATGCGCTCACGTTTTGATCTACATTGAAATTTTTTTCTTCTCTTTTTTTTGTCTCTTTCTTCTTGTTATCTTTCAGGGAACTTATATACATGAATAAACATTTAAGTATAATTTGACATTTACATATGGAAATTCACTTTCTTATACTTTAAGTTATATTTCATGTATATAGTTTTAGGATATTTAAGAGTGGTTCGGATCTCTGGGAGTTATAATGCAAATTCTAGTTTTTGGAAGATTCAAAAATTTCAGACTTAGTCAAATTTCAGTAATCAACATGTCAAATTTCAATAATCAACAAATTGTATCATCTTTCTCTCTCTATCTCACTCATTTTTTATCCCTTATGCTCTAGAACTCTCTCACACTCTCTCCTTCCCTCTATACTTCTATCTATCTAACCTCTCTCTCCCCTTCCATCCCTCCCTCCTATCCTCCCCTCCTTCCCTCTCTAATTTTCTCCATCTCCCCCTCTCTCTCTTCCTTCCTCCCACCCACCTTCCCTCCCTTCTTCACTCTATCTAACCTATCCATCTCTACCTATCTCTCTCCCTCCCCCTCTCTCTCTTCCTTCATCCCAACCACCTTCCCTCTCTACCTATCTCTCACCCTCTCTCCTCTCTCTCTCAATCTCTCAATCTCTCCACCTTCATCCTTCCCTCTTCTCTCTCTCATTCTCTTTATCACACTTCTCTCTCCCTCTATCCCTCCTTGCTCTCCTCTCTACTTCTCTTTATCTCTCTCCCTCCCTCCTCCCCCTCTCCATCTCTCCTTCCCTATATACTTCTCTCTACTTCTCTCCATCTCTACCTCTCCCTCCCTCATTCCCTCTCACTCTCCCTCCCTCTCTCCCTCTCTCTTAATCTCCAAACCTTCCTCCTTCCCTTTGTGTTTCTCTCTCTCACACTCTCTCCCTCCCCCATCTCTCTCTCTTTGGTTTAAACTTTATGGTTTATGGTTTATGGATTAGGCTTTAGGTCCAACCCCCTCTCTCTCCCCCTCTCTCTCAAGTCTATCCCTCCTATCCCTCCCACCCCCTCTCTCTCTCTTAGGTATATCTCTGACTCCATCTATCTCTCTCTCTTAGGTATATCTCTCACTCCCTCTATCTCTCTCTCCCAAGTCTCTCCCTCCTAGGTCCCCTCTCCCTCTCTCAAGTTTCTCCCTCCCACCCTAATGAGAGAACACACACACTCTTTCTCTCTCTCTTTGGTCACTCCCTCCCACCCCTTTTCCCTCTTCTCAAGTCTCTCCCTCCCACCTGTTATGCCTTGCATAACCACCCCACTTTGATCTGGATCAAAATGGGTCCCCCTTTGTCTTTTCCCTTTGGCCTTTGGTTTTCTGCCTTAGGCATTTTTCTTTCCAAGTTCTGTCGGAGTCGGGTTCGGAATCAAAACTGAACTTGTAACTTCCTTCTTTGGTTCGAGTCTTGACTTCGGCCCTGGTTCCGGTTTCGACAAACCTTGGTTTTCGCTTTCTTTTGTTCTCTACCGGAGTCGGGTCCGGGGCAGGGTTTGGAATTTCAACTTTCTTAAAATTTCCTCATTTTGGTCCAGTCCCAGGTCCGACCCCGCCTGTTCTTTGTTTTTTTCTTTGGTCTTGGTCTTTTTGTGTCCTCTGCCTTAGTTTCTTTTTAGCCTTCGGGCATTTTTGTTTCCTTTTGTTTTGGTTTGTTTGTTTTGGCGAGCCCGAGTTTGGAATGGATTCTGAGCTTGGAATTGCTTCCAAGCTCAGTTTTTATTCCTTCCCCGACCCCGGTTCCTGTCTCTTTGCTCTTTTTTGCCTTCGGTTTATGTTTTGTTTTTGTCGGAGGCAGGACTGGGATGGAATTTGAAACTACAACTTGGAAATTTTTCAATTCCGGATTTGGTCCCGACCTCGCCCCCGTTGTGTTCCACCTGGTTGGTTTTCATTCTAACCCCGCCGGTGTTTCATTTTTGTCCTTTTTCCTCGTGGGCGTGGAGCTTGGAAGGGGTATTAACTCGGGAATGTTGGTTAGTTCCTTGGATCATTCCCAAACCGACTCTGGCCCCGGTTCTGACTTTCTCTTGGTCTCGCCCCTGCCTATTTTGAGGGACCGGGATGTTGTTTTTTTATCATTTTTTGCCCCAGTCCCGGTTCCATCGGGACTTGTTTACATTTTGCTTCCCATGCCCGTGTTGGCTTCACCTCCACCAGAGTTAAGTATCTTTTTTGTTAAAGGGCATAATGTTACTGATATTTTTGAGATTCAAAGGGATAACGAAGATCTGGTTTTGCAGGGGTCAAATTATGTGTGTGATGAGGTGTCTCAAGGATCTCGGCAGGAGTTCTAAGCTTGGTGGAATGTCTCACCGACTCAAAAGGGTCTTGGTGACACCAAAATTTGGCGAAAGGAAATGAATGCGGTGAAATGTCTCGCCGATGACCCAGGGTTATGCCAATGGAGGAATTCGGTGAAAGATGGTGATGTCGGTATAACTCTCCCTGAAGAAAGTGAGGTCTCCCCGACATAGAATGAAGTGACATCAACGAAGGGTTAAGCCTTCACCATAGGGTCTAGGCGACCACAGGATCTATGCTGACAATGAGGAGGGGCTCGGGAGGAAAAGGGCCTTCACCAAAAGGTCTTCGCAAAAGTGAAAGGTCTCGCCGATATGAAGGAATATCAGCATAATCTCTTGCTGATTCAACAGGGTTTGGCTGAAATAAAATAAAGCCGCCAGAGGATGGTTGGTTCGGCATGATGTCCCACCGATTCATCAAAGTCACACCGAAACTACAGAACTCGGGGAAACTCCAAAGAACGCCAGGGTTTTTGCCGTATCTCTCAATGACAGTCTTGGGTTTGGCCGAAGGTTTTTGAGAGATCGGGATGGTCTCTGTGTCTCACCGAATCGCCTATGCTACGCCGACGGCCTTGCAGAAAGGCAGATTTTGAGCATAAAGAAATCCATGCGAGGGAGGAGACAAGGCCATCAGTCAAATCGACAGCTAGTATCTACCGATAGAGGTAGCTCGACATTAATGGGGATATTTTGGGGCACTCGAGGCAGCTCCGCAGAAGTTCGAGGTGGACATGGAGGCCAAAAATAAGTGTGGTAGCTGCAAAAGATCTACAGTGCACCTCGGGAGATAGTCTTCATCGACATAGACAGCAAGGATTTGAGTTTAATGCAGAACCGACTTTCCTCAGAAAGATTTGGGCGCCGACAGTCCTGCATACAAAGGAGATATTTTTGTAAACCCTAGAGTAAGGGACAACGCATTCTTTTTGATGCATCCTGTATATAAGGCATTTTTTCCTCTTTGTAAAAAGAGGGGGGGGACTTTAGGAAGCACTTCTAGGTTAGAAAGTAGTAGACAAAAGAACTTCTGGTTAGTAATTAGTAGAATAGGAATAGAGGGGATAGAAGCTGATCCTGATTCTTTATAATAGGAGCTTTTTTTGTCTTCTTGGGGTATGAGTTAGATTTAGAATAGGACCTTCTTAGTGTAAATGGAAACAATTTGGAGCCACAAATTTTTTGTACACTGGTGATTGTGCCAGCTTTGTAATTGTTGTTTATCTATTTTATGAATAGTAGAAGCAACCAGATCTTAATCTACTTCATGTTGTGTTTCAGAATGGTGTTTGATTTGAATTAATCATCTGATTTGAAAGTTTTCAAGGAATGAGGTTTTATTTTCTATTTTGTTTGAATGGTAGCTTGCAATCTGTTGTTGGAATCAGCACTATGAATGAATGCAGCTGTGTTTTAGTCACAAGTTAAGTTTGCTCTATAGTTTTAGTTAGGAATTCCTTGAAAGGTAGCAGGTCTGGTTAATTCAGATGAATTATTATTATTTTATGTCCCAAAGCCCTGATCCATCTTTTTCTATTTCTTTTAAAACCCTAGTTAGAGTAGATTTAAATTCATGTTCAACCCACAACAGTCCAAAAGCTCAACACCAGCAGGCCCCTTGAATATTACTATTACATTGGCCACTGAGTAATATTAGCATAGTTGAGACCCAACTACCAAGACCTTGGGAGCTAAGGCATCCATGTGTTTCCTTTCTCTTTTAGGAGAATCAAAGTAGCAATATTCTATTTAGCAATGTTGTTGTGCCATTTGGGACATCAACACCACCCTAACTAGAGAACACACACACTCTCTTTGTCTCTCTCTAAGGTCTCTCTCTCTCTCTCAAGTCTCTCCCTCCCACCCTAACTAGAGAATCTCTCTCTCTTCCTCTTAGCCCCTATATCTCAGGTCTCTCTTTGCCACCCCATCTCCCTCTCCCAACCCCTCTCTCTCTCAAGTCTCTCCCTCCCACACTAACTAGATAACTCTGCCTCTCTCAAGTCTCTTCCTCCCACCCTAACTAGATCTCTCTCTCTCTCTCTCTCTCTCTCGGATCTCTTCCTCCCTCTCTTAAGTCTCTCCCTCCCACCCTAACTAGAGAACTCTCTCTCTCTCCCTCCTTCTATCTCCCTCTCTTCCTCTGCCTCTCCCTCAATTCTATCCCTCGCACCCCCTCCCTCTCTCTCAATTCTATCCCTCCCAACCCCTCCCCTCTCTCAAGTATCTCCTCCTACCCCCTCTCTCTCAGTCTCTCCCTCCCACCCCCTCCCCCTCAAGTCTCTCCCTCCCACACTAACTAGATAACACACACACACACTATCTCTCTGGTCTCTCCTCACACCCCCTCACTCTCTCTCTCCATCTCTATCTTTCTATCTCTCTCCCTCCCTATTTGTCCCTCTTCCTCTCTCTCTCTCCACACCCCTCTCCATATCTCGGGTCTCTCCCTCCCACCCTAACTAGGGAACTCTCTCTCTCTCTCTCAAGTCTCTCCCTTTCCCTCCTCTTAAGTCTCTCCTCCACCCCCTTCTCTCTCTCTCTCTCTCTCTCTCTCTCTCTCTCTCTCTCTCTCTCTCTCTCTCTCTCTCTCTCTCTCTCTCTCTCTCTCTCTCTCTCTCTCTCTCTCTCTCTCTCTCTCTCTCTCTCTCTCTCTCTCTCTGTATATATACCCATCCTCAATACTAGAAGAGCATATGTCAAACACATATCCATATCACTAGAAGAAAACTCTCACTTGAACAATGATTGATAATATAAGGAATGTTTCCCTTCTTCAACCCTAAACAAGGATCTAATACTAAATGAAAGGAAACCCACACTACCAAGCTAAAATCATAGACAAATTTTGATACTAATTTATACCAAATATAATGAAATATGGATAGTTTACTACGTTAACCACAATACAAAATAGTTCTACATTAACCCTACAAGGAAAGATGTTATAGTGCTCTCTCTCTCTCTCTCTATCTCCCTCCTACCCCCTCTCCCTCTCTCAAGTCTCTCGCTCACTCACTCCTATCTCTCTCCCCTATACCCTCTATCTCTCTCTCAAGTATCTCCCTCCTACCCCCTCCCTCTCTCACTCACTCAATCCTTCTATCTCTCTCCCCTCTACCCTCTATCTCTCTTCCACTTCCTCCCTCTCTCTTCAAGTCTCTCCCTCTCTTAATTCTCTCTCTCACTCACTTACTCCTATCTCTCTCCCCTCTACCCTTAACCCTTTACCCTTTACCCCCTACCCTGGCTTTCCCATTTGGTGAAATTGGCATTGTAGTGGCCTATTTGAAAAAATGTGTCTAAGAAATGGGGTCTCCCGATGATGTAAATCACTAAGAGACCCCATTTCTCAAATCCATTTTTTTCAAAAAGGATAAGTTAGGTTGTCATTTCAACAAATTGGCAAGCTAGTAGGCCCTCTACCCTCTATCTCTCTCCCACTCCCTCTCTCTCTCTCAAGTCTCTACCTCCCACTCCCCCTTCATCTCTCAAGTCTCTCTCACTCACTCACTCCCTCCATCTCTCTCCCCTCTACCCTTAACCCTAAACCCTAAACCCTTAACCCTTAAACCCTAAACCCTTAACCTTTAAACCCTTAACCCTTAAACCTGAAACCCTAAAACCCTCTACTCTTAACCCTCTACCCTATATCTATATCACGTCTCTCCCTCCTACCCCCTCTCCCTCTCTCAAGTATCTCTCTCCCTCTACCCTTAACCATCTACCCTCTACCCTCCTGTCTCTCTCGGGTCCCTCCCTCTCTCTCTCTTTCTCTCAAGTCTCTCCCTCCTACCCCCTCTCCCTCCATCAAGTTCTATCTCTCTCACTCACGTACTCCTTCTATCTCTCTCCCTCTGCCCTAGATTGCCAATTAGATAAGGTGGGAATGTAGTGGCCTGTTGGAAAAATGGGTCCAAAATGGGGTCTCGGTGATTTAAATCCTTAGGGGCCCCATTTATTAGACCATTTTCAAACAAACCACTACTATTGATTTCACCCAGATTGGCAAATATCAGACCACTAGCGGAATTTGGTGGAATTGGCAGCCTAAGCTTGCTTGTTTAAAAAATGGGTTCTCAGGTAGTTTAAATCCTTTGGAAGACCCCATTTCTTGGACCCATTTTTTCAAGCGAGGCCACTGCATTTCCAATTTCCAGATTGGCGGCCCCAATGGGCCCACTAAGATTTGGAAATTGATTGAAATTGGCAACCTAACCTGTTTGAAAAATGAAATGTCCAGAAATGGGGTCTCGGTGATTTAATAGGCCACTACGTTTCCAGATTTCACTGAATTGGCAACCCTAACTTTCTGTTTGAAAAATGGGTCAGAATGGGGTCTCCCAATGATTTACATCTTAGAGACCCCATTTATTGGAACCATTTTTTCAAATAGTCCAAGTTAGGTTGTTAATTTCATCTAATTGGTAAGCTAATGGGACCTCTTCCCTCTATCTCTCTTGCACTCACTCCCTCTCTCTCTCTTTGTCTCTCTCTCTCTCTCTCTCTCTCTCTCTCTCTCTCAAGTTTCTACCTCCCACTCCCTCTCCCTCTCTTAGGTCTCTCTCTCTCACTCACTCCCTCTATCTCTCCCCTCTACCCTTAACCCTAAACCCTTAAACCCTAAACCCTTAAACCCGAAACACTTAAACCCTCTACTCTTAACACTCTATCTCTATCAAGTCTCTCCCTCCTACCCCTCTCCCTCTCTCAAGTATCTCTCTCACTCACTCACTCCTATCTCTCTCCCCTCTACCCTTAACCATCTACCCTCTATCTCTCTCCCACTCCCTCCCTCTCTCTCTTTCTCTCAAGTATTTCCCTCCTACCCCCTCTCCCTCCATCAATTCTATCTCTCTCACTCACATACTCCTATCTCTCTCCCCTCTACCCTAGATTGCCAATTCAATAAAATTAGGAATGTAGTGGCTTGTTTGAAAAAATGGTTCCAAGAAATGGGGTCTCCCAGTGATTTAAATCACCGATAGACCCCATTTATTGGACCCATTTTTTCAAACAAGCCACTATATTTCTAATTTCACCGAATTGGCAAGCCAATGGACCCACTAACTTGGCAATTTGGTGAAATTGGCAACCTAACTTACCTGTTTAAAAAAATGGGTTCTCCCAGTGATTTAAATCACTGGAAGACCCCATTTCTTGGACCCATTTTTTCAAACAGGCCACTACATTTCCAATTTCATTGAAATGGCAAGCCAATGGGCCCACTAATTTGGAAATTCAGTGAAATTGGCAACCTAACTTTCCTGTTTGAAAAAATGCCTCCAAGAAATGGGGTCTCCTAGTGATTTAATAGGCCACTACATTGCCAATTTCATCGAATTGGCAACCTAACTTTCCTGTTTGAAAAAATGGGTCCAAGAAATGGGGTCTCCCAATGATTTACATCACCGAGAGACCCCATTTATTGGACCCATTTTTTCAAACAGTCCAAGTTAGGTTGTTAATTTCATCTAATTGTTAAGCTAATGGGACCTCTTCCCTCTATCTCTCTCGCACTCACTCCCTCTCTCTCTCTTTGTCTCTCTCTCTCTCTCTCTCAAGTTTCTACCTCCCACTCCCTCTCACTCTCTTAGGTCTCTCTCTCTCTCACTCCCTCTATCTCTCCCCTCTACCCTTAACCCTAAACCCTTAACCCTTAAACCCTAAACCCTTAAACCCGAAACACTTAAACCCTCTACTCTTAACCCTCTATCTCTATCAAGTCTCTCCCTCCTACCCCCTCTCCCTCTCTCAAGTATCTCTCTCACTTACTCACTCCTATCTCTTTCCCCTCTACCCTTAACCATCTACCCACTACCCTCTACCCTCTATCTCTCTCCCACTCCCTCCCTCTCTCTCTTTCTCTCAAGTCTCTCCCTCCTACCCCCTCTCCCTCTCTCAAGTATCTCTCTCTCACTCAATCACTCCTATCTCTCTCCCCTCTACCCTTAACCCTCTACCCTAGCTTGCAAATTTGATGAAATTGGGAATGTAGTGGCATTTTTGAAAAAATGGGTCCAAGAAACGAGGTTGTAAATCAACGAGACCCCGTGTAAATCACCGAGAGACCCCATTTCTTGGACCCATTTTTTCAAACAAGCAAGTTAGGTTGCCAATTTCATCAAATTTCCAAGCTAGTGGGCCCATTGGCTAGCCAATTTGGTGAAATTGGCAAAGTAGTGGTTGTTTCAAAAAATTGGGTCTCCCAGTGTTTTACATCACTGGGAGACCCCATTTCTTGGACCCATTTTTTCAAATAGGGAAAGATAGGTTGCCAATTTCATTGAATTGGCAAGCTAGTGGGCCCACTGACTTGCCAGTTTGATGAAATTGGAAATGTAGGGACTTGTTTGAAAAAATGGGTCCAAGAAATGGGGTCCCCCATTGATGTAAATCACCAGGAGACCCCATTTTTTCAAACAGGCCAAGTTAGGTTGCCAGTTTCACCTAATTGGCAAGCTAGTGGGCCCTCTACCCTCTACTCTTAACCCTCTGCCCTCTATCTTTCTCCCACTCACTCCCTCTCTCTTTGTCTCTCAGGTCTCTCTCTCTCACTCACTCTATTTATCTCTCCTCTACCCTTAACCCTAAACCCTAAACCCTTAACCTTAAATCCT
>VDFB02270651.1:148331703-148454149 GCA_007258455.2 Sequoia sempervirens | reverse complement strand
GAGGTAGGGAGTGATGGAGGGAGATGCAGGTAGGTAGAGACAGACTTACTGATAGACAAACAGAGATAGAGAGATAGAGAGAGACAAAGAGACAAAGAGCCAAAGAGTCAGATAAAGGGATGGAGATAGTGAGAGAGAGGTCTAGAGTGTAAGGGATAAAAATGAGTGAGATAGAGAGAAATAATACAACTTGTCGATTACTAAAATTTGACCTCCTAATTACTAAACTCTGACCTCTTGCTTACTAAAATTTGACTATTTGAAATTTGTGAGATCTTCCAAAAACTAGAATTTGCATTATAACTCCTAGAGATCCAAAACCACTCCCAAACATCCTGAAACTATATACATGAAATATAACTTAAAGTATAAGAAATTAAACGTCCATATGTAAATGTGAACTTATACTTAAATGTTTATTTCATGTATATAGTTTCCCTCAAAGATAATGAGAAGAAAGAAAAAAAAAAAGAAGAAAAATAAATTCGAGGTAGATAAAAATGCAAGCATGTTATAACATGCTCGTGTTTTGTCAATGCATTTGCAAAACACAAAAACCATGTCAAAACTGAGATATAACGCGAGCGTGTTATAACATGCTTTCATTATAACGCGCGCATTATATCTTGCTTTGGGAATCCCCAAGCCTTGGGATTGGTATTTTCCTTGGAATACCAACTCAAAAGCTTGGAGGGCATTCCCAACGACCAGAGACATGTTTTTGCAAATTCTATAATATTTCACATAATCAGGTTTGTGCTCACTGTCAGGATTGCACATGGTTCAATATTGAACAAATCAAACATCTGGGTAATGTTAGGTTTTGTCTTAGCTATCCAATGATGTAATTTTTTTCACTTTCCGACAATGTTAAGCCTTTCATCCATAATTTATTTTGTTTATGTGTCTCTTTTTTGGAAAAAAAGTAGTGTTTGGTGTTTTTTTGTTATAAATTAACCATTCATCGAAATTTAAAATAAATTACATTTTTTTAGAAACTAGACTCCATTCTACAATTTAAAAAAAAAATAGTTTCCAAAATTTGTAGGGGTAGCACAGCCAATATTCTATTTTTTCAGGAAGTGTCCACTTAGAAAATTAGTAAAAAATCAAACATTCATTAAAAAATTATCAGAAAAATTGTGCATCAACTATATACTATTAGCTAACTCTTCTGTAGCAGATTTTAAAAATACTAAAAAAAAATTCACTGTGCTAGGGTCATACAAGAGTTGCTATGTTATATTTTTCTGAAAAAAATAGCACCAATTTGTGTGCGTCCCTCTTTTGAACCCCTTAATCTCAACCATTTTCAAAATAAATTAGTAGTTTAGAAAGTAGACTCGGAGCACTTCGATCTTTGTTTTTGTTCCATCTCAAAATTTTGAGTGTAACTATCCTCAATTTCATGTCCAAGGTCAGTATTTCCTTATTTCAAAAAAAAAATGGTCACTTAAGCTCCCTTTTTGGGAACCATCTTTGTGCACTTACCCTTGTGTTGCTATTTGAGTTTAATTATTATAAAGAATATATATTATATAAAAATGGACAAAATGCTTATTTATCAATGTTAACTAGCTTATGACATAAGCACATAAGAACATTGTCATTAATAAATAAATTAGCATCCAACAATATGACTATGATAAAAAATAAATAAATAACATCTTTAAAGAATTTAATTTAATCAACTCTATCTCATTTATAATTAAAAATATCTTTGAATAATAATAAGTTTATAACATCTTAATCACAACACTTAGAAAGGTCACTCTCACCCTAGGAAGATACCAGTGGTATTGGCACTCATAGCTATGGCACATTTGGAGAACATGTAAAAACATAGTATGTTCCTACTCGCACTAAAGAATATGTATCTACTCACACCATGCATGTTCATACAAAAGCTCTAGTCAGGACAATCTCAAGTTTTATTTTTTTACCCTAAGTTGGACACACCTATGTGCCCCCTTCTCTAATGCTCATAGCCCACCAAACCACCTTATTCTTCCTCGAGTGATCTTCATGGCCCATTTCCAAGTCTCACATAAATGCTTTGTATAAGCCATAAGGGGTGGTATTCAACCATCACACACTTTCACAATGGTTGCCTTTAATAATTAGTTAATAAATATATTTTTTCTTCCCATTTTTAAAGATTTTATATAAATACTCTTTATTAATGCTCATTTAATCAAATAAGCATAATATCATTTATTTTTGTATCTCTTTTTTAATTTTAAAGGGTTATTTCATGGAGAAATAACTTTCTTACACTTTGGGAAAAATGCCTCGTAGTATGACCCATGTGATGTTTACACGACCCATGTCACATGTACAAATACCCATACTTTGTGTACAAAGTCCAATGCCTATGTACACTTTTGGATGATGTGCATTATTTAATGAGATTGATTAAGGTTAGGAATGTACAAGTGGAGATTAGTGGGCTAATAGATGTTAGCCCACTTAATGACAAGTGGATGAAAAAGAGAATTAAATAAATAAATTTATTTATTTAATTTTTGGAATGAGGATGGGGAACTTAAATAAATTTTTAGATTTATTTATCTAAAGGTGCACTATAGAGGAAGGGTGATTAAATGATTAAATTCTAGGAATAAGATTGAGTGAATAGTGATGAATAGTAATTTTGTTAAATAAAATAATAAAATACTATTAAATTAATAATGATTAAATGATTAAATACTAGCAATATGATCAAGTGAATAGTGATGAATAGTGGATGAATAATGATTTTATTTATTAAATAATAAAATATTATTTAATTAATAATGAGATGAAGATTAGATAATTAATCAAATAAATAGGGACTTATTCAATTAATTATAGAGGAAATGGTCAGGCGATTAGTTGACATGGTCAAGTGATTAGTTGAAATGATGATGTGTCAATTTCAAGTGTCTACACCACCACCCTCCATTTTACACTTTCCTACCTTACAATTCAAGAAATTGAAATAATATTTGTAAGAACTTGCAACAACCATCATATAGCTATCACTCACATGCTAAATATTTAACAACAAAGTAGATAACATCAATAAGTCACATTGGACAATATGTATGTCATCACTAAATAATTATCAAAGCATAAACACTACTATGAGGCACTTGAAATAATTTCTTAGGTAAATAAAATTTGGCAATGGCTTAGGGAACTAATACACCTCACAAATTAAAATTTGATCAATAACTCAAGAAAATGCTAACCGTAGATGAAAATAGGTATTGAGCTACCTTGGCATTTATAAGATTGTCTACTGCCATATTATTTTCTCTAAAATAATGATTAATAGAAAGAGATTTAAAGCTTCTACCATTTAGGCTTTCTTCTTCAATAATGATTTGAAGATGTCAATCCAACAATATTTTTCCTTTGCAACCACTAATAATGAGAAGTGAACCACCTTCAATTTCAAGTTAATTACAACATATTCCCTTGGTCAATTTAACACTTTCCAAGAGTGTTATAGCTTCAATCTCATTGTTAGATTTTATGCCAACAAAAATGGAGCCACATTTCACAAAATCACCTAAATGGTTACAAAGTAGAAAAACCTACATCTACCAACCTTGGATTGCCTTTGGACTCTTCATCAAAATTTATTTTTAGAGCACCTACCTTATGAGGATGCCATTTTTTTGTATTTATGCATTTCTTATTAACTATTAACCCATTAATGAAGGTGTTTTGTTATCTTTTCCATCTTCACTATAAAGGATAATAAATTTATGGATATTATTACATAATCTTCAATGATTATGATAGAAAATACTTTTTTTCTAAATCATAAAAATCAAATAACTATAAAGTTTAACAATTTAAATTACAGTATATTTTATAATAATACATAAATATTATATATTAAAAAAGTTTCAACAAAACAACTCAATTTTCTATATGAGTTGTTAAACTTCTTATTTCACTCCAATCAACATGTATCTATGTGTTTTCTTCCTACCAAATCAACTTCACGATTCCCTCAATTTGTGTTCATCAACATTGTTGTCACTTTTATATATGCCAAATATGACATATAACTACCACGTGCATCCTCTATCTAATTGGTCATCCAATTGATTTCCCAACACCTTAAACATTGTGCATACCAAAAAAACCAATTTCTATAAAAGAACAACACTACTAAGAGAAACTAACATAATTTGCATAACGTTTGAATCTAGACATCCTTTCCATTTCAATTTCATTCCCTTTTTGAACATTACCAAACTCAAACATATCCAAAACATCCCAAAAAACTTTAACTTGACATCACCTATCAACACACCCTCTGCATTTTTTAACAACACAGATACCAATCATTCTAAAATTAAGAACATACCCATAAATGACATAAACAATCATGATAAAGATGAGATCAAGCATGACACAAAAATACCCATTAAATAAAAAGTCAAAACTAACATAGATTGAATTTGATTAAACAAATAACATACATCCAAAGCCATTAACAATAGGCCCACAAGCATGAAGCCATGCCTATAGAAGAGCCCACTTAGACCATTATCAACAAAAAGCAATGAGTCATGTGTGATGGCAATGGAGAAAACAAAACGAAAAGTACTTGAAATAGTTCCATATCTAGAATAAACAATGTGACCATGAAAATTAAAGGTGGGGGAAAAAGGTCTGTGCCGTAGGGAATACTTTTATTCCCCCCAACTCTAATGACATCTTAACTCGTCAAAGAAAAAGTGTACAACTTTCATGTATGAAAAGTACATGGCAATTTCCCTTTGCATCCACTTTTCTTAGAATAAATTTGTATAAGTACATGTTACGCAACGTTGAGGTTTGAATAACCCAAAGGATAATTGTGACGTATATGCTGACGTCACCCCATACGCTTGCCCACCACTAGGACAAAGGAATTGCCTAATTAAAATTAAATGGGACAAATTAAATCTAGGGGCCTTTAAGATCAAGTTGGGTCCCACCATGATAAATGAATTGCCTAATTAAAATTAAATGGGATAAATTAAATCTAGGGGCCTTTAAGATCAAGTTGGGTCCCACCATGATAACTACCTTTGTATGAAAGAGAGGTATCTCATGGGAAAGTGAATATGTCAATTTTGGATGATTACATTGGGATTTAAAGATTCCATTTGTTATATAAAAGTAGAGACGTTAATATTTATGTAATTGAGTTGGTTTGAACAAAAATGAATTAAAATTTTAAATATGGAAATTTAATAATTTTGATGGAAAGTAGTTCACGACTTTAAAAAAATTAATTAGGTATTAGATAGATGATGAGTTTTAAAGCAAACGCTTTTATTTTTATATTGAAATTATACCTTTATTACATTTTTTTATGGGTGGAAATGATTCAAGATACAGTCATGTGAAAATGTCATTTTTAGTGTTTGATTATTGGATGGATGATAAAGTTATAGCCAATAATAATATAATTGTGGTTTTTATCTTGTATAGTGCTTAATGAGATGTTGATAATAATAAAAAGATATGTCTTTTAAAAGTGTGTTTAGGGTAAATAAATGTATACAATTATTAACAATTTGATTATTTTAAATAATAAAGTTGTTTTGAAGTTTTTTTATAATTTTCTTTTTAAAAGTGATAAAGGTAGTGTAAGAATTTATCTTCATTTGTGATTATTAAGATGTTTTATTGTAATATATACTCAGTGGTTCAAACGTTGTCTATGTTGTCATATTTAAGTTGGTGAAGCTTTGATAGGATGAAAATGACATGCACTTTTCCCTTGTTCAATTGTATGCTTGCAAAAGTGATGCCCACAACTATTGTTTTAACCCATCTATAGTTACAAACTTTTGTTCCTACCTTTATCCCTAGTCTTTAGAAATCAATTTGTCTTTGTTATCTAGACTTGGTGATGCCTAAAGACATCATTAGAGCTTGGTGTGCTAGGCATGGGAGTGACTTGCTCCGTCTCTTTTACCTTAGTCAAACCCTTGGATTGTTTTAATGATTTTAAACAAACTGGAAGATGGTCCAGTTAAAATATAAATGTATGTAATGTACTTGTGACTCATATGTTGATGCAATGCTCCTGTAACACCTCGCCATGGTTTCCATTAAAACAAAGCGTAAATTACAATTTAACTGAATAATTTTTTTAAAGAGATTCGATTAGATAACTATCTTAAGGATTCCAAGACGACATTACATAAACATTATAAATAAGATCAACGCATCATAACATAAAACAAAAGCACAAATTAAATTCATGAACGATTCTAGTTTACAATACTTTATAAATCAGATTACAAATATATCTAGATTACAACATGTGAGATTTTCATAAATCTCGTTACATCATAATGATGATACAATGAGTACACTCATATACATGAGGTAAATATACAAAAGAGGATAATGATCACTTCACAACTAACAACCATGTCCACGAATACATTTTGCATCCACTGTCACGAACAATGAAGTAACTAGAACCTGCTACAAGTATAACATCATCTGTAAAAGTATCCAATGAAGATATAGCATGGTTTCCTCCCAACCACGTGAAACCCAAAGGTCCACTCCCTCTGTGCTTGGAGATAATGATAGGTCCACAAAAACACGAAGACAGAACATTACGCTTACTTGGCTTATATTCACATAACAACATAACGATGTTAAAATCATAATGAACAAACTCCCAGAGACAAAACACAACTAGAGATAACTCAACACAAAGGGTCATAATCATGTAATAGGCAAAGAGTTTCATCACACAGTCGGGATAGGTTACCCTAGTGAATCTTCCTAAACCACTGGCCTTCTCCAAGAGTTACCCTGGCAGTCTCTACCGATTCTCGGCCCCTAAGCAAACTAGTGTGGAGTCATTCCATCTTTCAAGAAGACAAGATAGGCGACTAGCCATTCCAGGCCTTCTCAACCTTACCTTAACCTAAATGAGTGTTAAGATGAAAGGTGATGCATAATTTTATTTGAGTTAATGTTTAATTCTACCCAACCCTTAGTACATTAGTTAGGTTTCCACTGAATTACAAAACCTACGATAGGTTACCCAGACAACCATTTATGGTTTCGGCCCCTATTGCAAGCCACTCTTCCTAAAGACATGACACAACATCCAAAATGCAAGGACAACAATGGTACATGTTAAACAAAGTCATGAAAGAACATATCTTAACCATGATATAACTCAACAAACATTACAAATGTTCCATTAGGATAACAAGTAAATTCATGTACAGCAAAGTCTCAAACAGTATAAAGTATAAGATCAATAAAGTTCATGCATCTAAAGTTTACAACACATAATCACTCCCTAACCTCTAGAAGCTTATTAATTCACAATTACAATTACTAAATCATATTCTTTTAAAGAAAAACTTTAAGAATATACCTCTTATATAAAATATCATTAACATATATATATATATATATATATATATATATATATATATATATATATATATATATATATATATATATTCATAATTGTCTTAATTCTTTCCTCAAAACAAAATGATCTAAGCCTCCCTAAATATAAATATTATAAGTTTATATTACATAGGTAAATCTGCCATAAAAATCTCATACATCCCACTCTACTAAACAAGTTTAGAACAAATAAATTCATGCACTTGACATGAAAACAACAATATAGTTAACACTATATTTTTGAATGATTAAAATAAACAAAAAGAAACTGCATGTTTCGCATGAGCTTAGACAAAATAAATCACGCCACGCAATTATTTAAACTTGAGATATCAACTAAGTTCTCTCAGAATAAAAGAAGCCTAAGATTTTTGCACCATTATTATGGAGATTACGCGCCATGTTAAAGTATAATGTTATTTCTCATTCAGAAATCTCGGCTAATCTTCCCTATATTCCATTGTCTAATTTCCAAACTAAAACAACATAAACGTTTATAATGGAAGAGACTCAGTTTCTAGAATAAAAAACAAACAAACAAAAACAGACATAGATTATACAGCGCAGAAGTAAAGAAAATACAGTGATAATATTTATCACTAAAAACTACATCCAATAAAAATTCTGCCGAACTATAATTCTAGGAGATATACGTATATTCTAATTCTGGATAAACTACCAGTTTACATGCAAAATCAATAATCCATTGGAAACCGACTAACCCATTAATAATTGCGACCAAAGAGTTTACGGTAAGCTTTACATATTAAATCACTGATGGAAGCTATAGAGGATTAGATAAAACATGATTATTGATCAAGATAATATAGCAGATATTACTAAACAAGAAGGTTGCGCGCAATATTATTGGACAGGTTACAGTAAATCTGAAAGATAATGACCTATAGGTGATAGGCGATGGGTACGGTTCTTTTCAATTCATTCTAAATGGGATAAAATGTATATATCAAACAAACAAATAACTTCTTCTGCTCATCAGTCGGTGCTTGATTTGGAAACAGTACAAACAATTTTAAATGCTAGTATCAGACGACCGAATCCAAAGATAAGTAAAAATGTTAACAAGTGCTACGCATGATTATATTTCAAATATAATGGGTATATATTCAATATAAATACTTAATACAATTTAGCATAATTTTCTAATGCATGACCTAAATTTTGGTGTTCCACTGCCCTTCAAATAAGTTTCGGATTTATAATTTTTAAAGCATAATCTTAAGCTGAACAAAATCAACCTACAGACTTGCAGCTATCAGAAAAGCTGGAAACGAATATTAATACAATCAGGGCCAAGAAATGTATATTACAAATATAAATTGACAAAGAAAACAAAAGAAGGTATAAGGCATTATTTCCAGCGCCGCACAGAAAACCCAAAACACTGAAAGCATAAACAAACTGAAACAGATTTGAAGAATTTTTTTTTTCTTTTCATATAAATTATTATCCTTATAATAGATTGTAGAATGAAATTTTGCTTCATTGTATTTATTTTATCATCGTTTTGTTTTACTTTCCTTCCTAATTTCGAAAACTCTTTCTAAATTGTTTCATTGATATGTTTACAGGTTTGACCAAATAATTCTTTCTCACAACAAAATAAATGTTTTCCAAAAAGCATGTAAATTTTCAAGCGAAGCTTTCAAGAAATATGAATTAAGTTATTGCAAAACAAGAAAGGAACCTGATTCAAAAGCTTGATGGCTGGCTGGAAACAAATTTTGTAGCTTCTGCCAATTCCAATTAGATTCACCAAATCTTGACGAAGAAATCCAAAACAATCCAGCTTCAATATTATGCTTGCAATCCAATTCTGAGATAAAAGTTTTTCCCAAAACAACTGTTGTACAAAATCTTCTAAAAACTGTTGCCGTAAAAATTCTTCTAGAATCTTGTCGTGTACCAAAATTGCAACCCCCAAATGCTTTTAATGCATTTTTTTTTTAACTCTCAATCATGAAACTTAACAGATAGTCAATTATGCATTCACAATTATTTATTCAATTCTAACTTACCTTTTTAACTTCATATCACCTTTTCAACTCCAAATCAAAGATTCATAACATATTAAAAACATCTCCTCTTAAAATATCTATTTCCACATAAATCTTGTTTGCACAAATAAATTAACTGTTTATATTTAATTAAATATTTTTACAAAAATTAACTTTCACTTTTAAAATAAATAACTTATTTAATTTAAATTAATAAATTAAATGATAAATATAAACATAAACATTTAAACTAATATTAAAAACAATTTCTCATTTAGTTACAATAATGAATTTCCCAAACAAATACGACACAATAGAAACGGACTAGACAACAAGGAGGGGTAACAAATAGGTACTCGTTCAATGAAGAACCATGGTTCAATAAGGACCCGTCACTACCTCTGGATCAACACAATTTCATTGGATTAGGGTACGCTCAGACCTGTCAAGAAGGTGGAGCCGATACCCGATACTTGTATCTGCATAAAACATCACTATTAAAACATATAAACTTATATCAGAAAACACACCGTGAAGAAGAATCATAGCGTAGCAAGGTTCTCACGAATGAGTAGTGCTACACTGTCTTCTTCACTGAAACTGATGAGCATCATATATCACAAACAACCATTTCAACATGATAACCACATAAAAACTCATAAGCTACATAATCCATATCACATACGTGTCTAACACAATATCATAACACAAGCACAACTAGATAATCAGGATGTCAAATGTATCATCTACGAAGTATAAAAACAACATAATATCAGAGTCATATCAAAAAATGAAAAACATAGTATCATAATCATCTAAAACCTCTATCTAACAAACTGGATCAAACTAAAACAGAGTGTCGCAACTGGAGGGACACTACAGCTCCTTAAATACTCTAGTGTCTAGATGGTAATGTTATTATACTCTGGTTGGATGATTAAAATGAATTAGGTATTATCCTTTAAATAATAGCCTCACAGCACAATTTTAATATTTCATGTGGGTCATAGTTAAAACTAAATTTGGAAGTTTGGAAGTTAAATGCACATGTGTGGTTTTGAACTAGATTTATAACTACAACTATAGTTTTAAACTAGGGTAAAAATGACAAGTACAAAGGTTAGGTCCAAACCACTTGGGAGTAGGAACTCATAATTTGATATAGTAGAGGTTTTATGTGAACTCTTAAACATAAATATGTAACTTAGAGTACACTAGTATATGTTAAAGTTGAGATAAACTATCAAATTGGGTCCAAATCAAATGGGGAAAATACTAGAGATGCACTTTTCAACATCCTATTTTTTCCCCACATAAACAAGTAGTTAACATAAAATTAAATATCAAGCACATAGAAAAGGATATGGATATGGACGAAGATCTACATTTACTCTGTGTAACAATAACTAAAAGGAATCAGAGGTTCAAAATATATTTCCTACACTAATCTAAGTGCGGAGTAATATGAAAAACTAATTTATTGATCTTATAATTATAATGATAAATGATAAAAACACAATATACCATAATGCATAGGTTTACATGGGGAAAACCCTTTTGGGAGAAAATCCCCACACTCTAAGAAAAACTAATTATATTAATAGGAATAATGAGGTTACAATATAACTTCCAAGTCATGCCTTCATAGGAGTATCACCAAAATTTAAAACTAGAGTAGCTCTATTAATATAGTGGCACCTAAAAATCAACCATGTGAAATTCCAACCTTAAGCACTAATAAATAGGTAAATGCCAAAACCACAAACCACCTAAGTATTCCAAAAACCATGATAAATTTTAGACCCTAAATGTGATGACATATTTGCCCCATATTTCAATGCCCAAGTTGGTCATGGTATTCTAGGTTATTTTTAGGATATAATCTTACAACTATCATAACCTATCATAATATATATATATATATATATATATATATATATATGTAACTCCTCAATTTGTGTGTCCCATTTTGGTATATTCAAACCCATTCAAAGATGCCTTATGACATCATAATATTATTTAAGATTCTAATATAACTCCCTCGTCTCTCATGTGTTATAGAATCCATCATAAGTAACTTCCATCTTACAATGCCATAAGGTGCTCTTACACATTATAATGATATTAAATTTTCATTCAACTTCTTACACACTTCCCAAAGCATCTAAAAAAGGGAAAATAGTGTCAACACAAGATAAGATAGCCCATTTATGATAAGAGGCCTAAAATAAATTAATAAATATGAGCATTAGGGTGCAATGTCGAGACACCTTTCCCAACAATAACTACATCATAAAATCTCTAAGCACAAAATTCCATGAGAATCTAAAATAAATATTAAATAAGCATCAACAACTACTTAGCAATGTTCATGATAAATACATAAATATAAAAAGAGATGAAAGTTATGAAGGAGCCGACAAAACCAAAATAAATTTATATGGAGTTGCAAATGAGTCAAAAAATAAATTAATCTAGGGCTATGAAGGAACCATCACAACTACAAGAAAGTAATATTGTGTTGTGAAGGAGCTATCACAATTAGAACAAAATGATACCATTGTGAAGGAGTCATGATAATAGAGAAATTTTGGGTTGCAAAGCACTCATCATAACTAAAATAAAGTGTTGTAAGGATATGAAGGCATCATCAAAGGAGAACTAATGATATTGCATGCCCTTCCAATTGGATGTATGTAAAGAATGTAAGGAATTGGAGAAGAGGAGATAAATTGTAAATATATGATCATATAAATATTAACAATTATGCAATAAGTGTCATAGATATCATCATTTGTTAAAAAATAGATTGAATAATAAGATATAAGCTTGAAAACGTATATAATAAAATACAACATAAGTTCCTTTGAATGTTGCCCCTAAATTTAATGATAGTGATCAAGTGATAATAGCCAAAAATAAGGTAGAAATATGTTGACATAAATATTTCATGTAAGCAAAAATCATTTCATATGAAATGTAAAAATGTAATCATCATATAAGTGTGTAAACATGTGATAATAATGTAGTTATAACGATCATCAATGAAGAGAAAACAATATAAAGGAGATTTCCCCCAAGTGGGGGGACATAACATGTAACATAGACAACAAAAACATGTGAAAGACATACTAGTAGACAAGACATAATATAGAACATGAAATTAGAATGAGCATATAACAAGGTATAAGCTCAACAATGTCAAAAAAAGGAGAATACAATAGAATGAGAAGCACAACAAATATGGCTCAATTAAAGAAACTAGTCGAAGCCTAAATGTAAATAAATAAGCTATTTTTTGGTCAATGTGATGACAATGGTTTCTAATAAATACATAAATTTACAACACCCCAAATCCATATAGAAAATATAGAATAAACACAAGAAATAAGTGACATGAAATTCACATGTTCATAGTCATGTATGTCGACATGCACCACTAAAGGAGTATTTGCATCATCTAAAGATTTTAACTAAGAATACAAATAATGACAAATATTTTAAAGTAAAGGAAAATAAAAGAAGCAAGAACATAAAGTATCAACCAACTTTGTTAGAATAATATTCCCCATAAGTTCATCCTCATCCCAATCATGAATACAAAGGTCCTCAAACTAAATTTTATTAAAAAAAAATAGTGCTTATATTGAATAAAAACGCATATAAACATTATAGATAAGTGACATGAAAAATATAATACATGTTCATAGTCATGTATGTCAACATGCACCACTAAAGGTGTATTTTCATCATCCATGTTTTAACTAAGAACATGAATAATGAAAAAATATAAAAGTAAAGAAAAATAAATGAAGAAAAAACACAAAGTATCAACAAACTATGTTAGAATAATATTCCCCATAAGGTCATCATCATTCCAATCATGAATACGAAAGTCCTCAAACTAAACCATTGTATTCATCACTCCTCATCCCTATATAAAATATAAATCTTAACAAATATGTTTGAAAGTGAAACCATTTATAACCATTGTTCATTTTCTTTGAATATATATTTTCTCCTATATTTTAGATATTTTTTGTATTTATATTTGTCTCTATAACCCAAGTAGTTTGAGCTCCCTTGATGATGAAGGAAATTTATATCTTTAATTCATAATAACTTTTTTTCCTCTTTTATCGGTACATGTATAATTGATTCATTATATGGATCCCTTATAGGCATAGAAATATCCAATTCCTTATGCTAATAAATTGGTTTTTTTGGTATTGTAGATTGATATTCTCTATAATATGAAGTCATATACACTAATTTATAATTGATACTTGTAGGTTTATGTGGTCTTAAAAATTATTGGTTTTTTTCTTCCTTTTTGAACCAATATTCTTCCTTGTGGAATTAAAAAAAATCATGAAAATTATCATTATGCTTATATGATGTTTCCTTAGGTACTTTTACAAATAAATAAATAAATATATATATATATATATATATATATATATATATATATATATATATATATCTAGAAATTACAACCATTTCATCTTTGTAAACATATTTTATGAATTAATGTAACATTGAAGGTACCACTTGATATTGTTCTATCCATGGACACTTTAGTAAAACTTGCAATCTATTTGTTCAAAGGAATGGTATGACATAAAATAGGCACTTATTTTGGACCCACTACTAAAGGAAAAATAAAACATTCCAGAGTTTAAATCAATGCACAAGTATTCATTTAATTAACACCCTTAAATGTGCATATGTGTGTTATTAAAAATGATGATTGAATGAAATTATTCCATGTATGTATTATATTAACAAACATGATCTATAAGTATGTTCTTAAATGGTTTGGAATAAACATAACCTCTAACATATAAAGGACTATATAATTGTTATGTTGAGTCTCATCATATGAATAAATAATAACCAACACAAAAGAAGAAAATCCCTTACAATTTTCACTAAGCGTAGCCATAAAGTGATATTCAAAATCATGTAAAACAATATTTTCAAGTGAATCATCATATACATGTACCACATGATCCTCATGTAACTCCATAGTGTTAGATTAATTATGAGTAGAAAATGGATTAGTATAAATCTATCAATTTTAATTAGGAGGAGCAATTAAATATTACCCCATCATTAACACGCTTGGCGTGAATTATTTTACTATCAAACATATCTTGAATATTGAGATGAAGGGGAAAAGGGGAATGAATTCAATCAATGTGGAATAATGAAATGGCCTGGGATTCAAACACACCATTCCCTAATTTCATTAGAGAGAGAGAAGATCACAAAGGGTTGGATTGACTTTCAACCTTGGGGTGAATCCATCCTATTTTGGACCTTGGATCTCTACTTTCTTATGACATAAATGACTAATTTGCAATATTTTGTAATATTTAAAGTGAATTAACTAAATGAATCATATGACCAAACACTTGAAATGCAAAGTTCTATGATAACAGAAATGGAAACAAAAATTTGTAGGCATATCTGAGAAGGGAAAAATGGTGTGCACATGTCATAAAAAGTGGATTTCAGGGCCTGTAGCAAGACCGGTTCACCCTTGGGAAAATGGGTCCTTGAGTAGGGCTCCAAAATTATTTTTTGTAGTCCTATGTGTTAATGTTATGACAGCTTCAGGTTCATCCTTCCAGCCACGAGTGAAGACATAAATCAATATAGCCTATCGGCTATTTATTTATATGTGTCATTTAATGAGAATGGGTGCTTCTCTTGGCAACAATATAATTTATCTTGGGCCGACCTTCCTTGTAATTCGCAAGTTATATTTGTAATAATTTTTTTGTATTATGGGCCGACCTTCTACATGAAGAGGTGCGACCTCTTTCATATGTGTGTATTTATACAAGGTCTCTTCCCTTCATTTGGCAAGCAAGTTCATCTCCTTCCTTCACTCATGTGTGAACTATTCAATAGACAAGTGCAAAGTGTTCAAGAGAAAAGTGTGAATTATTCAAGAAGTAGATTGTGAATTACTCTTAGTGCAGATTTGAGTCTCATGAAGGGCAGATTGTTATTGTCGCCATTATTAGTGCAGAATATTTGCCTTGTGATTGGCCTCATTGTAAAGTAATTGTTGCTTTTGTTATATATAAAAGAGATATATTTGTTGCTGGGTTTTTCTCCCTCAAGAGGAGGGTTTTTCCAGGGTATCTGTTGTGTTATTGTCTGATTTTGAATTAATTTTTTTGTGCATTAAATCTGATCGTGAAAATTCACATGGTATCAGAGCGGGTATAAGGAAGATCTTGATTAGATTTAAGGAGTTATAGTCTAGGAAAAGTTGTGGATGAGGTTGCGTCACTCAGCATTTCATAGAGTTCAACAGTATGGGAAGTCATATCTATCAACTCAAGGATTCTGCGCTATGATGTGAGCCATCGATTAGTGTCTGAGAAATCATTTCAAGTATGGTTCCCTAATTTTGTGATACATGGAATCAATCCCTCTTGTTACTAATCTAGTAGTTCAAGGTCTTTAGTGAAAGACAATTTAGATTGTTGTCGAATTCTCCATCGCTTATGTAATATCAAGTGTTACAAATCCACCTTGCAGATTTAAATCATCACTGAATAAGAAAAGAATATTACTGCAAGAAAATCACATGTAGAAGGATATAGGTCGCAGGAGGCAGAGCTATTGAGCTGACAACTCAATAAGAGATCGATGGTTTTAGTCACCTTTATATCTTAGATTACTACCAGTGTTTAAAGGAACGGGTCTAAAGTGTTGTGCAAGCATTTCATCAAAGTGCAGAGCAGCGTTGGAAGCATGTTCACATTCTCAGTGACACTTTTTGAAGATAGCATCCAGAGCCTCCATTCTTCATCTGCATTGCTTCAAACCTCATCTTCTCTGGAGCGATGCGGACAGGGTCGATACAATGCGAGAGGTTTGCAAGTCATCAAGATTCCTTATTCTGGTGGTTTGCGTGTTCATTAAATTCATAGCACAAGCGAAATTTCTCATAAAGGGGGCCTGGGGCGCATCTTATGATGAAGTTACATTCTACATTGAAGTCATTCATCGATGTGTGCAGTACCTTTGTGATTACTCTTCAAATTCCAATTGGTGGAACTTAATCACAATTATAGAGTTGCCAGTCGATTCATGACTCAGTTTACATACAGAGTTTCTATAGATTATAATACTATCCAGATGTGGATGATTTTTCTAGAGCCTATGGTAAAGCTTGATCAAAACTTGATGTTAGAGCCAAACACTTTCCATCTGAGACACTGAATTATTTGAAGTCAAATTAGTAAGTCTTGCATGGAAATGTGGAAGTTGTGACTCTCAGCTAGTTTGATCAGATAGTCGGATTTGGCTCATAATGTTTCACATTTCAAGAAAGACAAGTGCAGCATAGCAATTAAGGAAATTATGACTTCAAAGAGATAAGTACTTATTTTTGTTTACATTCTAGGTAAAATGTAGTCTATTGTAGTCATGCAGATTTGATAACGTTTGTTTGATCATGTCTTCTCTTGAATTGTGATTCAGTGGATGAAATCATTTGGTGTCATCTTCATTCATCATGTGTTGCTAGTAAGCATGTTGCATTTGTTTCATAATCTGGTGGATTGTAGCTGAAATTAGAGTGCATCGTAAATTTGAATGGTCAAAGACCATGTTCAATTTAACCCTGAAAAGGGCCTGTGTTCAAGCCGTGAAGATGGTGGACTGATCTGAACACAAGAGCAATGTTCTATACTGTGTCCAGTAATTGCATTCATCAAAATATTTATAGAGATAAGAATTCTTTGTTTGCTGAGTTATTTCATTTATTTGGATTTTGTGTGATTAGAGATTGTAATTTCTCTTGAATTGTGTTCTCTAGCATAAAGATCCCTTGAAGAATTCAGAGGTAGATCAAAATGGAGTATTTTTCATATAATGCTGGTGGAAAAATTTCAATCTACAGAGTCGTGCAGATCTGATGTCGTTTATTTGATTGTGTATGCATAGTAAGATCACGTTTTCTCTTGAATAGTGTTTAGCAAGTGGGATAAGACCTTTTGGAGACACCATTCTTTGTGAATTGTTTCATGCTAGATTTCTGCGTGTGACTCAAAAATAAAAGGAGAACTACAATGATGATTGTGATTGGTTGACCACATCATTATCACTCTCTATATGCATGAACTGTGGTAGAGCCTTGATTTCTTGAGAGGTATGGTTCTACATTCTGGCTACATAATGTAGCTAAGAATTTTGTGTTGAGTAGATTGTCTCTTGTTGTGCTGAGAGTAGCACTTCCAAGAGTAGTAAAGACAGAAGGAAGATATATCAGAATCAGTAAAGATAATTTTCTTTGATATATTTCTTTTATAGGTTGATTTACTTATTCATGTTTCAATATTGTTCATAAATTCTCATGTATTCATGCTATAACCTAAGATAGTAAACCTTGTATGATTCTAGTCTTGATATTTCTTTGGATAGTTATAAAGTGTTAGTAATCTCTCTTTAAAATACTTTGTGAATAGATAGAAGCAGGGAGGTGATGAGAGATTGCTTAGCGATGAAAAGCTTGAGGCCTCTTATGAGGAAGTCATGCCAACCAAAGAAATGATCAAGCGTGAAGTCACAACTTGCAGCCATGGAACTGAGCTGGTGGTTAGAGGGAGATCACTTCCATAAGTCTTCTTTGCAATCTCTGAAGCAGGGATCAAGAGGGAGTTTTGTAACTCATTGAGAAGAAGTGAAGATTACTGTATTGCAAGGCTAGATGCTATATCCTTAAAGGATTCCTTTAGTTGTTGAGATCAAAATTGCTCAAAGATTGTCATCTAGATTTGATATTGGTAGCTCTGTAAACCTATTCAAAATAGAGTGATCTGCTATGAGGTCGAGGAGGTCTACCTTGAACTCTCTACAGTACCAGAGGTGTGCACTGGAAAACATTTATCTAAGGCAAGCATTGCAGGCAATCTTGGACGATGAGGTCAAAAGGTTGATGCAAGTACTTAAAGATTCAAAGGGAGTCTACAGAACCTAAAGAAGATGGTTGTGTTGCTGAATGGGAGAGCACCTTTGGATGTTGTTTCAGTTGAGGTCTACGATGACTTCCTAGTGTAGCAGGAAGCAGTCTTTAGTGGCATTGAGTACAATAGAGGCAGAGTATATTGCAGCTTGTATGGCAACTCGGGAAGCAGTGTGGCTTTGTAAGCTCCTTGCAGGATTGTTTGGACAATCAATGGAGCCTACTATCATTCATTGTGATAATCAGAGTTGTGTGAAGCTTTCTGTCAATTCTATGTTCCATGACAGAACCAAGCACGTTGAGATCAAGTACCACTACATCAGAGACATGGTACTGGGGAAGGCTGTATAGTTGAGGTACATCAGCACTGATGAGCAGACGGCAGATATTCTCACCAAGCCTCTTTCCAAGGATAAAGTTTGTGTACTTTCAAGATAAGCTTGGTATGGTAGAGAATCTAGCCTTGACTGAGAAAGAGTCTCAGTATCAGTGAGCCTTGTTTAATGAGTTCTTCTCTGTGAGAGAAGTTCGAGGTGAAATCCCTTGTTAATGCATTTTCCTTTAAGACAGAGGAATTTGAGGTGCGAGTCCTTGTTAATGCATTTTCCTATGAGACAGAGGAATTTAAGGTGCAAGCCCTTGTTAATGCATTTTCCTTTGAGATGAAGGAATTTGAGGTGCAAGCCCTTGTTAATGCATTTTCCTTTGAGATGGAGGAATTTGAGGTGAAAGCCCATATTAATGCATTTTCCTCTGAGACAGAGTAATTTGAGGTGAAAGCCCTTGTTTCCACCCTCTGAGCTGAGTCATGGTGGATGTCATGTGTGAGACTCCATGATATATGTTGTACTTGTGTTTCACCCTCTGAGAGAGTCATGGTGAAAGTCACGTTGAGGTGACAACATCACACAAGTGATGAACACTTGTACTTACCATAGTATGGTTGTAGCCATTATGGTTGATATCATGTTGAGGCAATATCTAATATCACGTTGAGGTGATATTCTTCTTTTCACATCTGGTTACAGCCAATGTGATGGGCGTCATGTTGAGGTGATTTGTCTTGAGCAGCTAGAAGTCCTCTCCCTAGCTGAGAGGGAGTGTTAATCTTATGACAGCTTTGGGTTCATCCTTCCAACCACAAGTGAAGACATAAATCAATATAGCCTATCAGCTATTTATTTATATGTGTCATTTAATGAGAATGGGAGCTTCTCTTGGCAACAATATAATTTCTCTTGGGACAACCTTCCTTGTAATTCGTAAGTTATATTTGTAATTATCTTTTTGTATTATGGGCCAACCTTCTACATGAAGAGGTGCGACCTCTCTCATATGTGTGTATTTTTACAAGGTCTCTTCCCTTCATTTGGCAAGAAAGTAATTTCATCTCCTTCCTTCACTCATGTGCAAACTATTCAAGAGACAAGTGCAAAGTGTTCAAGAGAAAAGTTTGAATTATTCAAGAAGCAGATTGTGAATTACTCTTAGTGCAGATTTGAGTCTCATGAAGGGCAGATTGTTATTGTCGCCATTATTGGTGTAGAATATTGGCCTTGTGATTGGCCTCATTGTAAAGTAATTGTTGCTTTTGTTATATATAAAAGAGATATATTTGTTGTTGGGTTTTTCTCCCTCAAGAGGAGGGTTTTCCTAGGGTATCTGTTGTGTTATTGTCTGATTTTGAATTAATTTTCTGTGCATTAAATCTGATCGTGAAAATTCACACTATGATCTCAAATATAAGCTTTTGACTTCTCCATGTTTGACTATCAAAAAGCCGAAAATAAAATTTGTAAATGAGTTTTTGTAGCTTGACAACAATGATGACAACTTATGCAACTTTATAAAATTTCTCATTAAATCAAGTTTCAATCCTTCTTCACTTGTAAATATACACATACAAAGAGAGAAGAAAAAATGCTTTTTTGGGTGAATGGGGGTTTTCCTTACTCAAACCCCATGTTTAGTAATTAAAACCTTGATAATGAAATAATAAAAAAATGAAGGAATTAATGAATGAACAAAGCTTGTTACAATCACCAAACCCTTAATGGTTGTCCTTAGAGGACTAAAGTCAAACACATCACTCTAAGGCTTGGATCTTGCATGAATTGGCTTGATTGATTGATGCTTGAATGCTTGAAACCTACATCACAATGTTAGCTACAAAACATGACATGAACATGTACATGAAATTTGACATGATAATATGAACTTGATTAATGTTGTAGATGATTGATAATGCCACTCTTCAATGCTCTTGACAATAATATTTTCTCTTGGGTTGATCTCTTAAAGTCTTAGATTTGAATTAATAAAATAACTATGTATTTATAGGTAGTTTATCTAATTTCCCAAAAATTAGATTCCAAAAGCCAACACTTGAAACTTGAATTTGAATCATTAAAATGCCACCAGAAACATATTAAAAATTGGGTCCTAGGACTTAAAGCAGACCCATTCACCCTTGGGTGAATGGATCCTAGGACCTAATTCCAGGACACTCAGTTTGCAAGGTAATTTAATTAATGTTAGTAATTGTTTAATATAAGTTTCCCTTTCAGAAAATGTGAATAAATATGCTTTGGAATGCATAATTTGATCAATTAGGAGCTTAATTAAGTCCAATTAATCAAGGGGATGCAAATATAGTGTGAAATTGTAAAGGTATACAATTTCCTACACTACAAATATTATGCTCAAGTACCATATATCACTGAGGATCATGTAGACGTAACTTTAAAAGTATATAATGGTCTAATTTTCCTAGGAAGTGTTCATATTTGAATGAATTAAAATTTTGAAGCACATTATTTAAATTCTTATGAAATATTTTTATAAATTTTAGGCTTAATAGCAATGGCATTGGAAGATGTAGTACATGATTAGCATTAGGCCTTTTCTCTTATTTTTTAGTACCCTTTTGGAAATTATTTTTATTTTGAAACTAAGAATGGTGGGATGATGTAGAATAAGCATTAAATAATGCATACTTAAGTGTGTTAACCTATTATAACTTTATCTCAAGATTCCCCACATTTGTAGTTTAATCCATGAAGGAAGCATAAATATTAAGATACACACTCCACTAAATAGTGGGATACAATCTCTTAACAAAAATTATTTGAATTTAATAAATAAGGTTTTGTTAATGAATATTAGCACACAAGTATTATAATCTAATAATATTATCATGTATTCACTTATTGGGTCCATGTTTATAATCAATCAAACCTAAAATTGTAACCTTTGAATGAGCATAAAAATTAAGATGAGAAAATCCTCAATTCAATGTTATTAAAAATCATAAATATCAAATCATTTCATCAAAAAAAATTGCAACATGCCATACCCTTTGCATACTCAAAATAGGCAGGTTAGGTGGTCTGATGAGGATAACCAAGAATGGCCCCCCTGTCATCTAGCAGTTCTAGACCCTCTTTTGATAATACAAGGGAAAGGACTTTTACCCCTTGGCAAGACTGTAGTATTTTGAAAACCCCAAGGGTGAGTAAGTCTAACTTCTCAAGTCATTATTTCGATAACCCTGACCATTATCAAAAGGACTTATTTCACAACTTGTCTAGTTCTCCAAACCACAAAGATCTCTCCCACCCAATCTCAATATTTTCTAGTCAAAAGGGTAAAATAAATGGTATAAATAAGAACTACGAGGTGTGTTCAAGGAATTTTTCCTCCACTAGATATAACCACCCTTCTCCCAAACATGGCAGATGGTTTGGTTCAATAAATCCTAACCCTAGGGGAAAGGAAAACTGGGGATCGAAACCCTCAAATTTTGGGGGCTTTAACGATTCTAAACTAAAACATTGGGAGGAAGAAAACCTGCCAAGGTAGTCAAGGAATCACTTCTCTACAGACAACCACTCCTTTGTTCTAGATGATTCTCAAAAGTAAAATTCCTCCTCTCAATCTTAGCCTTCTGCTCGCCAGGATGCTCATGAATGGCAACCAATTCCGTTAATATTGCTTTGCTTCGACACCTAGTATGCAGATTGCAAAAAAAATGGATTATTCATCCAATTATGGGGTGAAGATAGGCCTCTCTTTAAGCTTCGCACCTGGGTAAAAGAAAATTGGTGTGAATATTTTGACCTAATTATGGTTTTGACTTCATCCTTTTTATCTTGTTCAAGAACTCAACTATTAAAAGTAAAATCTTTCATAAAGGGCCCTTCTGGTGTGGGAATACATTTCTTGGGGTTTTTGCATGGATGGACAACCTCTCCTTAGATGACCTCAAAATTTCATCCCTCCCCATCTACTTATCTATGTCGTGTCTTCCTGTTCAGTATCTTGAAACCTCTTTTGTAAAGAAAATTGTTTCCCATTTTGGGATTTTTTTGAGAAGTGAATTTACTATAACAAATGGAAAGCCTACTCTTAGGATTTGGGCACTTGTTAAAAACCATTCTTCCATTCTCCAGTCTATTAATCTCATTTCCAATAAGGGGGAATGGATTCAAAGTATTAAACAGGAGTTCTCTTCCTGGTCTAAGGCCAACATTTTGGTGGACTCAAATATTTTTTATAGGGTTGAACTAGTTGATTGTTCTGCTCTCACTAGGGTTTGTAATACAAATGTTTCTTCTTCCATCTCTCACTCTCGACAATCCTTCCCCCTACCCATTATTCCCCAAAATACTAGCACTTCAAGTGCAGGGGTGGTGGAGAGTTATGTTCCTTTGGTTTATAATGAAAAAACCCTTCACTCTTTTGAAAAGTTCACCTACCCTCTAAATAATGTTTCTCACTTTGAAAATATCCTAAATGGGTGCTCAGAAGATGATAAGTCAAGGGATATTGTCCATCAGGTGATGGTTAAGGTCAGGGAAGAATTTATTGAGGAAATTGCAGATGAATTCTTGGGGGGGTTGATTCAGAGAATTCTCCTCCTGACCTCACTATCTCCCAATCTACATCAAAGAGAAAATTGAGCTTTGATCAAGAATCTAGTCTGCCTCAAGGAAACCCTACTTCCCCCAACTCTCCTTTTTTCTCTTCTCCTCCAATATCTTAGTTTGAATATGAGGCAAAAATCATTGTTTCTCCCAAAAGTAAATTGGGTCATAAATCAATCAAGGAGAAAACTAATCTTGAAATTGTTGTTGGCCTTCAATCGACCTTGGAAATGAATCTCAGATCTACATCCAAGAAAATGGATGTTGCACCTGGTGCTATACCTTCTCTTCAAACTATTTAGTCTAATTTGGCTGCAAGGTGTAAAACCCCATAAATGAATCTAAGAACTAGGAGACGTTATATCTCCTTGAGTATAATGAGGGTGCTTTCTTGGAATGTTAGGGGCCTAAACACCCCTAACAAGAGGTGCATAATCAAGCATCAATTTTTTGGCACTCTTTCTGATATTATTTGTCTTCAAGAGACTAAATTATCTTCACAATCTGCTTCTATCATTTTTGGCTCATGGACAAACTGGGGCATGTTAGTTTCCCCTACTCTGAGAGCTTTTGGAGGACTTATTATTTTATGGAGAAAATTCAATGTACATATTGAGCTTTTAGAAATCAAAGCCAATTGGATTGGTTTATTTTTTAAATGTATGAATATAAACAAGTCTTTTTTGCTCATCAATATTTATGGGTCATGTTCCTCATCTAGTAAATGGTAGGTTTGGAAGAAACTTTCCTCCATCTCTGTCTCCTTTAAAGATATTTATAAGAAAATTGAGGGGGATTTTAATGCAATAAGACATGTTTCTAAAAAATCAAGGAGAAACATTCATTTTGTGGTTGTAATGAAAGAATTTAACAATTTTATTATGTAGAATAAACTTTATGATTTCCCACTAAAAAATGGTACATTTACCTGGACAATAGACAAAAATATTTTTCTCAAATCACGAAAAAACTTGACCGATTCTTGATTTTTGAGAACTAGCTAAACTCCACTTGGGACTTCTCTTCTATTATCCATACTTTGGGGGGGATTTGACCACTTCCCCATCTCCCTCTCTATTTTTGAGGATAGATTGCAAACTAGAAGCTCTTTTAAATTTGAAGCAATGTGGTTCAGGGATGAAAAGTTTATCCCCTCTCTAAATTCATGGTGGACAAATTGTCCCTTCTTTGAAGGCTCGAGAATGTTCCAACTTTGTAATAAATTACAATTTATGAAAATGAAAATCCAAGATTGGAACCTCAACCACTTCAAGAACATTTCTTCTAAAAAAATAAGGATTGAGTTGGAGCTATCTAAATTATATGAATAGGTTATCAAGAAAGGTATGGATGCTTCCATGTTTGATAAAGAAAAATTCCTATAAGTATAACTTGATGAACCAGGGAAGAAAGTTACTGGAGGTAAAAATCAAGAGAAACGTGGCTAAAATATGGTGACAAAAATTCTAAATTCTTTCATGCCTCTACAAAAATTAGACATCAACCAAATAGAATAGTCTACATTACATATGCTACAGGTGACAAAATTTTGACAGATAAGGAAACTGAAGAAGAAGAGGTTTCCTTTTTGTAAAATCTATTGGCCCCCACAAAGCAAGTCAAACCTTGGACTAATAATGATATTATCAAAAATATCCCCTGGTTGATCTTAGAAAGTCGCAACAAATTCTTGATGTCAGAATTCACAATGGATGAAGTTAAGAATGTAGTCTTTTCTATGGCAGCTGAAAAAGCTCTCGAACCTAATGATTTTACCGCTTTGTCCTTTCATAAATGTTGGGATTTTGTAGGTAGGGATGTCTATTGTAAGTTTGGAAGTTTATCATTGTTGATGTAGTTTGGCAACATTAGCATGAAGTGTATATACATTAGTTGATTCAACTGACCCAGTACTTTCATTGATGTCAACATTGTGTGGAAGCATTTTTGGTATCATTTGTACAATACTAACTATATCGAAAAGCTAATATATCAATAATTTGGCTAAGTATCTTCTTTTGATAGTATTATGGTTCAATGCATCAATTTTTGGGTCCGCACTTCACTGTAAGAAGAGGTATAACTCTGATATTTTAACCACATCATTATGACTGGCTTATACAACTATATTCAAGACCTCAAGAAGTTCTGTGAAGCGGACTAAAAGATATCTATGAAAGAGTTCAACTCTGTATATCACTATCATCTCTCCGTTCAATGTATCAGTGTGAGAGATTTCGCATTTCCTTGAGAAGAATTTTTTTGTGTTGTGGTTCTAAAGATAGTCTCATTGATGTCGGTGAAACATGAATTTGAAGAAAGATCAAATCTGAAAGTTGCATGTATTGGGAAGCGTATGTATGATTGGAAGTTTTTGTGATTAAGTCCAATTCCTGGCTGGCCTAATACATGATATGTGTTGTGAAGATTTAATATACATTGTGAATTTTAGTTGGATCTATTTTAGATCCATGTTGACCTAAATTAAGTATTGCATGGTTTGCTTGAGCGCAAAGATGATTTTGAATCATGTGTGGTGTCGAAAAAAAGCTAGTTTGGATTTTTTTGCTTACATCTAATTAAAGGATGACCTAATTGATGTGTGAAAATGTAATTGGGTATATATATGAGATGTTTTGGAGCATATAAGAGAGATGATTAAGCATGGATGACATATCAAGTGCGAGTGGTCTCATATGATGTGAACATGAAAATTCAGTGGTGAGAGATTAGAATAAGAGAAGAGTTATTGAGCGACTACTAAGTAGAGCAGTACTTTGTATTCAGAGCTTCAATGGAACTAAAATACAACACAAGAGAGGTGCACTTTGTATTAGTTCACACTTTGGCAGTGAGCCATTTTGTATTGTACTTAACTCTAGCTGTGAGCCTTATAAGGATAGTGTGTCCTGGCAGTGAGCCCCTGTAATATACTATATCCAAATATAATATATTGTGAGCTAATCCTCACCGTGGTTTTTCCCATTTTGGGTTTTCCACATAAAAATCCTAGTGTTCATGTGTTTTGTGATTTTGTGGATGATTCGTTCCTTCATTCTTTATTTCTATTAATATGTTTTAGTAATTGGATAACTTGTGTTCAAAATTTTAATAGAATATTGATTCACTCCCCCTCTCAATATTTTAAATGTTCAACAATTGGTATCAGAGCTTGGTTCCTTCAGAAAATCCTAATAGCTTGAGGAAGATCTTGGAAGTTTGAACACATAGCTGACAAGAAATATCCTATCCCTCTGAAAGAAATTTTTGCAATTGAATATGTAGAAGATGACTGCATGTTTGACAAAGAAGAACTTAAGGCTTCTCTTGAATACCTTGATAGAGTTGAAATTGAGAATAAAAGTCTAAAGGAAAGCCTAGGAGAAGAAAATGAATGCATCAAAAAGCTAAGAGATAAAATCAAGAAGTTCAAGGAAAGACATAGGGAAGTTAATGTGCAGTTGAAGCATGCAGATGAAGACATCACCAGAATGAAAGTACAAATGGAAGAAAAAGGAAGGATTGAGGAATCTTTGAATGTATTGGTACAAAGCAAGACTGAAGAATGCTCTAGACTTGAACAATAAGTGGTAAATCTCAAATCTAATCTAGAAAGGGAAAGAATTCATGAGTGAGAAATTAAAAATAAGTACTACAATGGTTGATGAATTGATTGCAATACAGAAACCCTCTAAGGACAAAGGTGGTGTGGGACTTGAAGAAGATAAAGTTCAAAGGAAAGTCATACACCTAACAAGGTTGAAAATCAAAAGAAGATTCATGGCAATAGGAGAGAATTCAGAAAACAAAGAAGCAATGCTAGAAGACCTCCTATCAGACAACCAAATGCTCAAAGGTACCCATCTTTCAATGGTATTTATTTTTCATGCAATAAATTTTTACATAAAGAAATAGAATTTAGGAGTAGAATGAATCAAAATGTTGGATCCTTCTCCGGACAATGTTTTGCATGCAAGAAGTTTGGACATAGAATTACTGAGTGTAGAAGTCAGATGATGAATAGATATAATACTGGGAGAATGATTCAATCTTTCAATGGCTACTATTATATGTGCAATGTATTTGGGCATAAGGCTAACCAATGCAGATCAAGGATGAATAGAAGTCAAATAAATGCTGTGTGCTACCTTTACAACAAGCTCAGACTTATTTCAAGAGTTTTCATAAGAAAAATTAGAAGATAGTCTAATTTAGTAAAGATGAATGAACCTATGAAGAAAAATGATCCTACTGGAGTTAAGAAGGAAATGGAAAATATATGGAGAAAGAAAAAGGAGTCTGAAAATAACGATGAATCTAGAACTTTAAATGCATTTATGCCTCCCTCTATTGCAGATAATTCACTTGAAAATTAAACCAAGGCATGGGCATAGGGGGAGCAATAACAAGAAAATTATAATGTCCCCCTGCAAATATAAGGTGTAATGACTCAACATGAAGATATATCATGGAAGAGGAATTTTTGAAGCTATAGAAGAAAGTTGTGGAAGGAAATATTATGATGTGGAATTTTGTGGAGCTTCTAAAAATTAAATGTGGATACAAGGTTTCGAAGTTTATCATCTTTTTTTGAAGTATTTATTGTTGAAGAATTTATTAATACAGGTCAAATCATGGAGTTAAAAACATATTTGAGAAGAAAAATTTAGTTGATGCAAAGGAGAAGTAAATTGAAGAAGAAGAAATGAATTCAAGGCATCTCTCAGAAGCAGAGCATCAAAACCCTAATTTTTTCCAAAGAAAGCTCAAGAGGTATTATGCATACTCAATTCTTCTCTAAAATTTTTATTTTTAATGTAATGGAAGGGTCGAAGGTAGTAAATGTCTCAGAGATACTGTAATCTAAATTGAAGAGGCATTCTTGGAAAGTTCTGATGGAAGACCTGACGAGTGCATTTTCTGACACTCCCTTTGGAGTTTCACCTACTGAGGATATTTGTGCATATAATCATGGAAAATAGAAGAAATGTACTCTAATGAATTAAGTGTTTTATGGAAAAGTGAATTGGAAGAAAATGATGATTCCATAAAACTAGAATACATAACCATAATTGAAAAGAAATTGGATGTGTGGCGAAAGTTTCCACTTTTTGAATTCAATAAGAGGTACATTAAAATTGTATTGAGCAAGATTCAAGATGAATCTATCTGGATTGATGATGCATATTCAATAACCAAGGAAGCAATAAGGGATGTAACTGGTTTATGGTCTTTTGGACTAGTTCCAAGGTGGAAATCTATCAATATCAAGGAATTAATCAAAAATACTGGTGCAAATCTTGAAGGAAAGGAACTCACCTTGAGTACATTTGGGAATACAGATATCTTGTATGTTGCAAGGCTTGTTGGACATAAAATCTACCTACCTAATGATGGTTATATAGTCCCTGCTACTGTTGCTCACATTGCACTTAACATGATTGAAAATAGTGTTGATTATGATCTTTGTGAGTTACTTTGACAACACTTGATGAAGAATATGAAGGAAATCAAGAAGAACAAAAAGCATACATTCAGGTATGGTACTCTAATAGTCTGTTTACTTTTCTACTTCATGAAAGAAATATTGGTAATTGGAAAAGTAGAATGGAAAAATACAGAACCAGTTGCTCATCAAATAAGAAATATTATGGGAAAAATTGGAGGACCAGATGCTCAAGAGGATTCTCTTGCAACATTCTTTAGAAAGTTATAGATGAGAATGAATGAAAGAATAAGAATACCCAAGAGTGTGGTGGAAAGGTACTCCTGAGACATCAATTTTCTTGTCTCCACTGACTTTTTCTTCATGGAAGCAATTGAGCCTAGACTTTTGTGGATTTTAGAGTTGAATTATGAAGTTACTAAGGAGGAAGTTGTTCATTATGCACAAGTGCTTCTAGGAATCCCTAAAGACCCTAGAAGATTAGGCTTAGAGGACAAGTCTAAAACTGAAGCCTCCGACAGTTCTAGGAGGACAAGTAAGAAAAGGAAAAGCATCATCATTCCTTTAGTTGAGATTAAGAAAGATGTTATAGAACAAGAAGGAAGATTGCAAACTAATGTGGTACAACATGAGCATGAAAAAGGAAGTGCACATGAAATGAATGAAGCTATAAAAGTGTTACAAGAGGTAATCCATAGTGCAAGCATTAATAAATCAATGTCTACTATAGAAAATCTCATAAATATGGTTGATTTGTTCAAAGAATACATCTCCTGACTAAAATAACAAACTAGAAATGAGTCAAAAGCAAAGACTATAGAGGATAATTTAGAAGATATCAGGAAGAAATATGCAGATGCACCTCACAAAACCTTGAAAGGATTAAAGGATGTTCAAATTTGTGAAGAAGAAGCACAAAACTTAATATCATATTTCCTAAAGTGGTCTAACTACACACAAAGTACAAAGGATGAAATGAATCAGATTGAATTTCAAATAGGCACTCAAGCATATGTTTATGATTTAGCAAGTGATGGGAACAATCAGAAGTGGTCTTACATTATGCAACTGCATGACGATTTCTTTTCTTTATAGAATCAGAGGATAGAGACAATCAAACAATATGCGACACTAAGAAACTAAGTAAAGATAAATCACACTCCTATATCTAATGCCTTGCTAGTGCTGATAAACTATCAGAAATAAACCTCAACCTCAACACTGTGGAAGAAGGAAAAGAGTCTCTAATGGAACTTAAATTACAGTGCAGGACTCTTGTAGAAGCAAAAAGACTTTGGGAAGAAGGCAAATTTACTTGGTAGGATACTTTGTAGAAACTCAAAGGATCTTATCTTTAGGTTGACATGTCTTTCCTTTATTATATTTTTTTTTCTTTTGAAGAAGATGCATACATATATGTCTAAGGGAAGCATTTTTGGCCCCTACACAACATTTTCCATTGATGTCAAAGGGGGAGAGATAGCGGAAGGAAAAAAAATTGTTAATACACTTGAAAAGTGAATTGCATTTTGGATGGTTGGAAAACCTTTTTGGAAAGTCAAGTTTAATTATGAAAGGAGATAATTTTAGAAGGAAATAAATTTTGATTCATGGCATGAAATTTTTTTTTTGATATGCATGTTGCCATCAATGATGAAGGGGGAGATTGTTGGAAGTTTGGAAGTTTGTCATTATTATTGCAGTTTGGAAACATGAGCATGAAGTGTACATACATCGGTTAATCCAGTGTTGTTATTGATGTCAACATTGTGGGGAAGTATTTTTGGTATCATTTGTATAGTACTAACTATACCAGAAAGTTGATCTATCAAGAATTTGGCTAAGTATCTTATTTTGACAGTATTATGGTTCAGTGTTTCAGTTTTTGGGTTTGCACTTCACCACAAGAAGAGTTATAACTCTGAGCTTTTAACCACATTATTATGACTAGCTTATATATCTATATTCAAGATCTTAGGAATTTTTGTGAAGCGGACTGGAAGATATCTATGAAAGAGTTCAACTCTGTATATCACCATCATCTCTCTGTTTAGTCTATCAATGTGGGAGATTTTGCATTTCCTTGAGAAGAATTTTTTTGTGCTATGGTTCTAAAGATAGTCTCACTGTTGTTGGTGAAACGTGAATTTGAAAAAAGATCGAATCTAAAAGTTGTGTGTATTGGGAAGCGTATGTATGATTGGAAGTTATTGTGATTAGGTCCAATTCCTAGCTGACTTAATACATGATATGTGTTGTGAATATTAAATATACATTGTGGATGTTATTTTGATCTATTTTAGATCCATGCTGACCTAAATTAAGTATTGCACAGTTTTCTTGAGCGTGAAGATGATTTTGAATCATGTGTGGTGCTGAGAAAAGCTATTTTGGATTATTTTGTTTACATCTAATTAGACCAACCTAATTAATTTGTGCAAATATAATTGGGTATATATATATGAGATATTTTGGAGCATAGAAGAGAGATGAGTGAGCATAGATGACATATCAGGTGGGAGTGGTCTCATATGATGTGAACATGCAAATTCAATGGTGAGAGATCAGAATAAGAGCAGAGTTGTTGAGCAACCACTAAGTAGAGTAGTACTTTATATTCAAAGCTTCAAAGGAACTGAAATATAACACAAGGGAGGTGCACTTTGTATCAGTTCATACTTTGGCAGTGAGCCATTTTTGTGTTGTACTTAACTTTGGCTATGAGCCTTATAAGGACAATGTGTCCTAGCAGTGAGCCCCTATAATATACTATATCTGGATATAATGTATTGTGAGCTAATCTTGACTATGGTTTTTCCCATTTTGGGTTTTCCACGTAAAAATCTCAGTGTTCATGTTTTTTATGACTTTGTAGATAATTCATACTTTCATTCTTTATTTTTGTTAACATGTTTTGGTAATTAGATAAGTTGTGTTCAAAATTTTAATAGAATACTAATTCACCCCCCCTCTTAGTATTTTGAATGTTCAACAATGTCTTCCTTGCTTTGGAAGAATCAAGAAGGAATAGAAACATTTTGAAATAATTTAATTCCTCCTTGGTTTCTCTTATTCCAAAAATCTTTTATCCTTCATCCTTTAAATATTTTCACCCAATTGCATTATGCAATACTATTAAACCAACTTTTTTGGGGATAGAGCTCTCTTACACTTCTAGGGTTTTGCACCTAAAAGGAGAGAGGAATCCCAAAAACCTAGATGGCTCAATCAAGACTAATGCAAAACTAATAAAATGCACTTTGTTTGAAAACACACTGTGATATGCAAAATGAACTAAAAATGCAAGTAAACTATAACAGAACTTAATGAAATTGGAGAGGTACACCTAGAAATTGGAAAGTGATGGATAAGAGCTTAGGAATCTTGCAGAAATCACTATTGAAGCCTACTGGGACACTTATGCCAAGCTAGGCAACCTAGTCCTATTTCAGGGAAATTTTGTTGGAACAAGTTTAAGCCAAAAGGGTATCCAAAACTGCAGAAACCACTTTTCAGGCCTGGCGGTTGGACTAATTCACCATTTATGGAAACTTAGTCCACCTCCAAATTTTGGGAAATTCAAAGATGCAATCTGTAGCTCCCGATTTGCACTTTGGCTCCTAATAGGTTTCTAGATCCAAAACTGCAGAATCTAACCTATAGGTATTCTCCAAGCTTCTTTTAGGGATTTTTTAACTTTGAATTCCTTTGATGAATTGTTGAAAACTTTTCACACCTTTCTCTTTGACAAATTTGTACACAAGACCTACAAAACACATGCAAAGAGGGGAAAAAGTGTTGAGGGTTAGTGAATAGGGGTTTGCCTTGGTCAAACCTCAGTTTGGTAATTAAACCCTTGAAAATGAAATGAAACGAAAAGAGAATGATGAATGAACAACATGAAATGCTACAACTCACCAAACCCTTGAAGTAGAAGTTTGAAGATATGCAAGTAAAAGCTCCAATGGATGTAGACTTGAAAATGCCTAAAATACTTAAGTAAATGATTAATAATTGTTTGAATGATTGAGTGAATGAATGGGGAATGGGGGTAAAATGAGAGGAAAAACCCTATATTTATACATGATTATAAAAAATTCCCAAAAATACCACATCACAAGCTAACCTCAAGGTTTAGAAAATAATATCCTGCTAGAATTTTGAAATAATTTTTATTTTTGAGCCAAGTGGGACTAAGTCGCCCCAAGTGGCAACTTGGCCCCAATTAAGCATTTTAAGTGGGTGTTGGGAATTAAAGTGTATTAAATAATTTTTAACGGGATTATTCTCAAAAATACACTTAAGTAGGGCCTATAAGTGTATAAAGGGGACATTTAAGCATAAGAAAGGGTCAAATTATTGATGACAAGCCTAAAAAATCATGAAAGTTTGTTACAAAACTTTAAAATAAGGCTTGGTAAGTGATAAAAAGAGGTTGTTTAAGTGAATTATATTGAGAATGTCCTAGAAAAGTGTGAAAATGTGTTACAACACTTCACAACACTTTTACAAGACATCATAAAGTTCTTATTGATTCACAAGGGTCCAAGACCTAATGTGAATGTGTTGACCACATTGCAACATTAAATCTAGGAAAAACTAGGCCAACTTCCATAAGAAAGACCCAAATGAGTGTGAAAATTTCCAAAGATACATTTTTCTATGCTACAACTATATATAAGATATTCACTAAGGAAATTGCATCAAGACTAGCTAAACTTATCCCCTCTATAATTTTTGAAGAACAAGGGGGGTTTGTTCCAGGTAGGGACACCCCATAAGGGGATATCTTGGCACATGAATTCCTACATTCAATAACACTTGACAAATCTCTTGTTGTTATCTTAAAACTTGGAATGTTGAAAGCCTACGATAGAGTTGACTGGGATTTCCTAATGTTGATTCTAAAGAAGTTTGGAGTTTGTCCTAGCTGGTGCAAATGGATTTACTCTTGCCTATCGGTTGCAAGACTATCCATAATTGTAAATGGATCCCCAATTGGTTTTTTTGCACCCACTCAAGGGGTTAGATAGGGAAATCCTCTCTTTGTTTCTCTTTATCCTAATGGTGGAGGGGCTGAGCAAATCTATTATTGCTACTCATTCGGGTGCCCTTTGGAAGGACACAAATTTTTAGACATTTTTCTAACTCCAATACCCATTCCTTATTTATGGATGAGACAATTTTATTTTGTCAAACAAACATGGACAAAGCTAAGATGGTTAAAAAAGTTATTTCTAATTATTGTTCTTTCTCAAGGCAATCTTTTAACCCTGATGAATCCAAAATATTTTTCTTAAATGTTAACCCCATGGTGGAGAATCAAATTAAAAAAAATTGGGGCTTCCAATGTGATTTGTTTCCTTGTAAGTATCTTGGCATCCCCTTCTTTTCAAGAAAAGAAAAGCTTGATTTTTGGGACAGGTTAATCAATGCAACTTCCAACAAAATTGCACAATGGAAATCCAAATGGCTTTCCTTTGCAAGTAAATTGGCTAAGCTTAAAGTGGTTTTACACTCTTTACCAATCTATTTGATGTCTATGTTGAAAATCCCCAAGGCAAAGGTGTTGCACTTCAGAAAAATTTTAGAGAATTCCTTTGGGCTGAAAATGTCACCTCCAAAAAGAAACTCCCTCTCATGGCCTGGAACTCTTTATGTAGTTATAAAGACCAGGGTGGAGCTGGTATGAGAGATTTGTTTCTACAAAACAAAGCTCTTGGGGCTAAATTATTTTGGAAAATATATGCCAAATCCAAGAATAAATGGTTCCAAATTGTGTGTCACAAATAACTTGATTCTCTAGATAATGAAATAATTTTCACTTACAAAAATCTACCTAAAGGTTCAAAAGTCTTGAATTTTATCTCTTCCTGCATATCTGTTCTTCTTCTACATCTTTCTTGGCTTTTAAATAATGTAGAAAAGGCCTTGTTTTGGGAAGATTCTTGGAATGGGTGCAAACCCCAAAAAATTCTTAGTGATTCGAGCCAAATTGAAGTCTCTCTTAAAGCACTCTAGGGTGAAAAAGTTAGAGACTACTTGCATATATTATCCTGGGTGATCAAGGCCAGATTAGTTGGAAATATTTTGACTTTCTTCCAGCTCCAACTCATACGAAGCTCTCTCTTAAAACTAAACTCGGGAAAAGGCAATTTTTTTGTCCAATAATCAGGACTCTATTATCTAGACCATGAGTAAATATGGTAATTATAAGGTAAAAGATGGATACAAATCTTTAATTTCTCCTAACTTGTCTAATCCATGGACTTTCAGACTATGTTGGGGATTGAATGTTCTCCCAAAAGTAGGAGCTTTCACTTGGCTTTGTTTGAAAGATAAAATCTTAACAGGGATGCGTCTGGACAAGTTGGGAATCACTCCTCTTTTTCCTTGTGTTTAATGTGGTCATGCATATGAATCTTTAGATTACCTCCTTATTTTCTATGAAATTGCACATCATTGTTGGACCTGTTTATTGAATAAAATAGGGTGGTCATGTCCCCTTCACAATTCAATTCTGAACCATTTTCTCAGTTGGCCTCTCCTCTTTCCCAACTCTTCCTTTTCTTGCATTTGGGAGACCTATCCCTCTACAGTAACTTGGAATATCTAGCTTAAAAGGAACAATATAATATTTAGAAAAAAGGCTTTGAATGTGTCTCGGATGTTACAAAAAATTGAGATTGTTATTTCTGAAGTGACAATGTCCTATATTTTCAAAAATTTGAATGCTTCAAGAATTTTCTCCTCATGGGACTCTCTTTTTCTAAAAATTGGCCTCTTATCAAACTCACATGTGTTGGATCAATTTAGAACAATAGACCTTGAATCAATAGAAAGATGGTTAGATGGGTTCCTCCTCCTTGGGATTTTTTTAAAATATTTTTTTATGGGGCCTCATGAGGCAACCCAGGAAAATTAGGTACAGCTACGGTGTTAAGACATTGGCAAGGTAATTTTGTGGGAACTTCTTGTGAATGGCTTGTTGATGGAACCAATAATTTTGTTGAGTTTAATGCTTTGAGACTTGGTATTAAAATTTTATATTCCTCATATCATTGTTGAAGGTAATTCCATGGTGGTAATATCAATAATTGAAAATAGGAAAATTGTGTCACCAAAAAGTGTATACTTTGCTTGATATGAGAATAATTGATGACAAATTGGACTTAATGAGGCCTTGATTTGGAGTTGTGAGGTGTTTTACACATCCACACTAGGTTGTGAACCCTTGCAAATTGAATAAAATACATTCATTGATGTGTTGCAAGAGTGTTGCAATATATCTTCACACTTTTCTAGGACCATAATGTTATAATTCACCTAACCAACCTTACCAAGACCTATTTCAAAGTGTTTTAAAGTCTTGTAACAAATTTTCACACTTTCATAGGCTTGTCATCAATATTTACATCTTTCTTATGCTTTAAATGGCCCCTTTATACACTAACAGGCCTTAATTAAGTGTTTTGTTGAAGAAGAGCCCGATAAACAACATTTAATACATCTTAATCTCTGACATCCACTCAAAATTTCCTAGGTGGACTAAGTCACCACCTTCACAAAAATCAAAATTAATTTAAATTTCTTTCAGGTTTTTATTCCTTAAGACCTAAGGTTGGCTTGTGATGAGGTATTTTTGGGAATTAATGAATAATTGTGTATAAATATAGGGTTTTCCCTCTCATTTGAACTAACTCATCTTAATTCATAACTAATCATCATTCATCCATCATTCATCATGTTCTCAAGTCATGCAAGCTAGGGTTTTATCATTGCAAGTCATCAAGATAGCTTCTAAGGACATTCAAGGGCAGATTATTCATGTTTTGTTGTAGAAAATCAAGATCAAACATCATGGAAAGGTACTAACTCTATTGTTTCATGCTTCATTACATTCTTTCTTCATTTGGTTTAATTACCTAAAAAGGGGTTTGACAAAGGCAAACCCCCATGCCCTAACATCCAAAATTTCTCCTTCTTGTCTTGTGTGCTTGCTAATTTAGGAACTTTAAGGGTTTGAAGATAATTAAAGATTAGATTGAACTCTCATTGAATACATCTCCTTGTTGAACAAGTCAAATTATCAATAAAAAGTCACTTTTCGGCCCAAAAATTAGAGTTTCAGAAGCGAACACCTGTGGGAAACCAAAGTGTAGACCTAGGGCATTCGTTTCCACTTTCAAATTTTCAAAAATTCAGAAGTGGACTAAGTTGCCACTAGTGGCGGATTAGTCCCACTAAACTTTTTTTCATATATTTTTGTAGATTTGGATACCCATTTGGCCAAAACGGGTTTTTGAGTAGTTTTCCTAAAATTGGGACTAAGTCGCCCAGCCTAGCGTAAGTGTCCCAGTTGACTTCTGTAATAGTTTCATCAAGATTCTATACCTTCATGCCATCATTTTTCAATCTCCAGGTGCTCCTCTCTGATTTTGTTTTGTTATTTCATCTTTTACTTGCATTTTTAGGCATTTTTGCATATCACAATGTATTTTCCATCACTTTGCATTTTCTAAGTTTTGCATCATTAGATCAATTTCATTTTCAGATCAAAGCATTAAAACATCATAATTAGGCATAATACATCTCATTTGCATTATCTTTGAGTGTAGACATTAGCATTTTGGCCCACATCTCTCTCCTTTTAGGTAAAAAACCCTAGAAGTGAAAGAGAGATTTTGGTCTGCCAAAATCATTGTTTACATTTTGGTGAACCCAACTTTTGAATACTCTTCTTTTCTGATTTGGATTCCATCATAGATCTAGCTTGCATTGACCTTGCATTAAGGTTTGCATAGATTAATTTGCATGTTAGGTTTTAAATTTTGCATTCATGAAAAGTGCATGTAGGTTGCATTTTGCATCTAAAATCATTGAAATTTTCTAAAATTTTCCACTTTCATCTTAGATTTACTTCTTACAACACCAAAAGCATCAAAATCCATTGAAAATTCCTAAAAAAAATTGTAAAAAAACCCTAATTGGGACTAATCTGCCACTTTGGGCGACTTAGTCCCAGTCCTAATTTTTCACTGTCTAATACAACATCAAAAACCTTATTTTTGTGCTTCCTAAGCCTCCTAGTATCATATACTATAAGTCTGGAAAGTCTTAGGAACATTTGTTTTATGCGTCTAGGTCAAAAACATCATTTAAGCATAGTCATTCTTGAAATCATTTTAATTACAAGCATTTTTTTGCATCTTAAATCATTGAAAATCTCTGCAATTTTGCATTTGCATCTGAGGGCTGCATTGTACAATACAGAGACCGTCAAAATTCATTAGAAAATTTTGAAAAATCTCAAAAAAATTGCTACTGGGACTAATTCACCAACTTGGGCAACTTAGTCCCTATTCACCCTAAAATTGCCTTTTACAAAGCTAAAAACCCTATTTTTAAGCTTTTGTTTGTTGCCTTCAAATACCTATATTAGTTGGTTGAGTTTCTGTAACATGCATTTCATTAGATATAAGCTTAAATTAGTTCATTTCATGCATTGTTTGATTTCAAATTTTCCTTTCAAACATTTCATCTTTCAAGTTGTTGAATAAGGTAATCAGCAAATTGCCTTATTTCACATCTGAAAATTACATTTAAACATTTCATTTTAAATCATTCCATTACACTTTTTCATGATAGCATGTTTTCTTTCAAGAGATGTGGTTTTAATTTGGTTAAAAATGGATTGCATAAATAAAACATTCCCTCTTATGAGTTCCATTTTTATTACAACGATGAGATCATTAAGAAACATGTTCAAACCATTGACATAATCCTTAATATTACATTACCCATTGGTGAGAATGGTAGTGTAGACAATCATAACAATCCTACTTGTTCTTCTCTCGATACCCCTCCTATTAGAGATGAAGGTATCCTGGTGAAGGAAGATAAAAGCATTGAGAGTCTTGATTGTACATCTCCTCATTCCCCTTTGGAAGATGTTAGACAACAAGAACATGAGATCATAGCTACATTCCTAAACATCACCTTACCTAGTCTCTCTATCCATGACAATCAAACTTGTCTATCTCCTAATATCCCTCCTTGATGCAAAGAGGATAGGTTGTCATTAGACGATATACATATTAAGATTCATGAGAATCTTGAACCTCCCTTCCCTAATGCTCTTACCATTTGGGAAAATCTATTTGACAACCATAGTGGTCCTTCTCTTGATGCCTCCCCATATTGTGATGAATCTACTTTACCAACATCAAACCTGGATGTCGATATTGCAAGCTCTCCTATTCGGGTAGATAATATGGAACAAGAGAATGAGACCTTACAGAAAAATGACAATCAAATAGAGTCTTCACCTAATCTCCCCACTATCGATATACATGAAAATACAACCATTGATCATTCCCCTACTTGTGGAAAATTCATTTAAGTAGAACCAATCCATGAATATCAAGAGCATTTGATTCCTATATCTCCTAAAAACTTTCCTTCTAGGGTGCATATGATAGTACTAGAACATTGAAACCATACTAATGTGTCTTCCTTAGATAACAAGGTGATCCTCGATTGCCCTTTATTATAGATACATCAAACCAAGACCATTGAGGTTATGAATGCACAAGTGTCCATTAGTTCCCCCTCAATCAATGGACCTCATACATACCTCATGGGACACCCTAAGAACCCTCTAATTCTCTACCCACCTTCATACAAACAACAAACTCCACAACAACCAGAACTCATCCTTTACGCACCATCACATCAACCTAAACCCAAGTTTACCCTTTACCCACCTCAACATGATGACATTTTTCACACACACTACACTAGAAACAATCCATGACCACAACAACCAACCCTGACTTCCCTCCCATTGCCTAATTTTCCTCCTCCTCGATTAAGGGAGTATGATCTCATTGAACAACTTAAGAGCACTCTCATAAAGATATCCCTTTGGGATCTTCTTCAGAACTCACCTAGTTATCACACTATGATTCAAATGTCCTTACAACAAGTTCATATCCCTTCTAATGCACAACCAAATGACATAGCATCCATAATTCAAGGATTAAACATTGACATTGTTTTCCACCAAAGTGAACTCCCCCCTTTGGAAGTGCAAAAACAAAATGATGCTTTCATGTTCATATCTCAATACAAAATAAAAGGGATAAAGAAAACCCTTGTTGACACTAGCTCAAGGGTTAATGTGTGTAGTTTGATCCTTCTAGCTAGGCTTGGAATTGATCAATCAAACATTCAACCTGATTCTTTATCTATTAATGGGTTTGACACTGTTGAAACAAAACCGCTTGGGGTTATCATTATACCTCTTACAGCTAGAGTGGCCACATTGAGTACACCAATCCATGTTATGCCTCATGAACTTTCATGCAATCTTATCTTAGGTAGACTGTGGATTCATGCAATAAATGGTGTGCCTTTCACTATTCATTGAAAAATGAAATACATCTACAACAACAAAGTGCACATCCTTGAAGCTGACCCTAATCCAAATAGTTTCTTGAACATTAAGAAAAAAAAAGCAAATCATTTACATACATTAACACCAATCACACAAGTGGAACCTATGCAACAAAAATACAAACATCTTAAACAAGTAACAAAGCTATTAGAAGATGATTGGGGTTCCTTATATTTCACACCACCACTCATAGAAAACCCTTTGAAAGCATCCACCTCAACCACTTTGGACCAAAACAAATTATACAACAACCTTTGACAAACACAACAATGAACAACTACCTGATCCACAAGCAATGAAAAAGCTTTATGGATGAGGTTATGAACTTATGAAACAACTTGGCTATAGTGGAAAAGGATGTGGTACTAATGAACAAGGTATCCACAACCCTATAGATCCTCTCACACAACAAATAAATTATGGTCTTGGTTATTGTCCTTTGATAGAGATCGCCAAGCCTTCACTCAACATCAATACTCTCACACAACATTCTCCTAAATCAAGCTTAACAATCGTACATCCTAAACTCATCGACACTAGTGGTCTTGAAAATAATCCTTTACAAAACATGAAACAAACAACACACTCTTCGCTTAATGTCAATGCCATCTCGCAAAACACTAATGAATTGAATTCATTAGATTTTACACCCTCCTACCAAGGAGAGAACATAATCTCACAATTTGTAGAGTCTTGCGAAGGTATTACAATTAATACTAAACAAGAAACATCTTTGTCACAACCTACAAGACAACCTTCTCCCATTGATCAAGAGGGTATCTTGTCAAGACTTCTCCAAGATCACTTAATCACACTTCCTCCAAGAACTCGCAAGAAATTCTATTCCAAGACTTCATTTTGTGCATATCATAGAGTTCATGGTCACTCCACTAATGAATGTCATTTTTTGAGTCATATAATCCAAAATCTTAAGAATTTCGGTATGCTTCCCTCTATGTGGGGCACCTAGTTCCTCTAATTGATATTGATTTTCACTCTAGCATGCATTTCATCAATCATTTTGACTCACCTTTGTCCTGCACTCAGTGGGGGCAAGGGGTTATGTAGCCTTGTCCTTGTATGTCACTTTTCATTGACTCTTTCGGCTAGTCATTAACTTTTCATGAACATATAAGTTATAAAAAAATTGGGACGTGGACAATGTGCCTTAAGTTGGCTTGCATGTGACACACTTCTCTTTTTTAGGATGTAGCTTATCAAAAACATATGACTGCACATAGGTATTTCCAAGTAAGCTCTCATGTCTTATTCTCCTTCTTCTACTTTAAAGCAATTGCTCACAAGTATTGGTGTTCATAACCACTTTAAAGTGGGAGGCATACATCACCGCTCACATTTCATTATGTGATTTTATTTTTCTTGTGATTTCCTCTCTCGAAAACATTAGGTACAATGTTGCCCAAGATGAGACCTTGCACTTGTCCTCTCTTGGAAACAAGATGAGACTGTTTGCACTTATCCTCTCTTGGAAAAATTTGGCATGATGTTCCCTAAGATGAGACCTTGCATGAACAAAGCAAAATCCATTTGAACAATCCTTACACCATTCTACATTAACAATATCTATGAGTGTCAAGCATACAAAGTTTTTCTTACTTCATAGAGCTTGAAATGACATCATCTTCTTTGTGGCGCTTTATTAAAGTTATAGGAAGTATAACTTTGATATGGTTGAGCAGGAAGCCTATTCAATGGCACGAATTTCCCCATAGCCACCTTTTGATATTTCTCACCCCATGGAGAACCAGAAGTTTTGTGGCCCTAGAGTGAGTATGTTGTGTATTTCTCACCCCACAAACAACCAGAATTTTTGTGGCCCCAGAGTGAGTATGTTGTGGATTTCTCACCCCATGGACAACCAGAAGTTTTGTGGCCCTAGAGTGAGTATACTTGGGCTTTCTCACCTGGAAAATAGCCATGAGTTTAGTCGCTCCAGAGTGAGTATGCATGTTCTTTTTCAAGCAAGCCTAGATCTGATCCACAACATGTTGGATAGACAGTTGAAGCTTGATCTGCCCCATTTTCACTTCCTTCTAGTTCTTGCCATTGCATGATCATGTATCTTGTCTTGTTGCAAATCATTCACCTTTCATGTGTATTTTCATATTTATGTTGGCTTGGCTTAGGATCTTGGATCCTAGGGGCTTGTGCAACCTCCTTTGATCTTTTTCATTCTTTGCCATCTGCATTGGTAAGATTGGACTTCGTTTGAATGGCTACTTTAGTGAGAGTTTGAAGCAAGTTCATCCTCTCACTAAAGTGGGGGCTTAATGTGTCACCAAAAACTATATACTTTGCTTGATATGAGAACAATTGATGAAAATTTGGAATTAATGAGGCCTTGACTTGGTGTTGTGAGGTGTTTTACACATCCACACTAGGTCTTGAACCCTTTCAAATTGAATAAAATGCATTTATTGATGTCTTGCAAGAGTGTTGTAAGGTGTTGTAATATATCTTCACACTTTTCTAGGACCATAATGTTATAATTCACCTAAATAACCTTACCAAGACCTATTTCAAAGTGTTGTAAATTCTTGTAAAAAAATTTCACACTTGCATAGGCTTTTCATCAATATTTACACCTTTCTTATGCTTTAAATGGCCCCTTTATACACTTGCAGGCCTTAATTAAGTGTCTTGTTGAAGAAGAACCCAATAAACAACATTTAATACATCTTAATCTTCTACATCCACACAAAATTTCCTAGGTGGACTAAGTCGCCACCTTGGGCGACTTAGTCCCATGTGGCACAAAAATAAAAATTAATTTAAATTTATTTCGGGTTTTTATTCCTTAAAACCTAAGGTCGGCCTGTGATGAGGTATTTTTGAGAAGTAATGCATAATTGTGTATAAATATATGGTTTTCCCTCTCATTTGAACTAACACATCTTAATTCATAACCCATCATCATTCATCCATCATTCATCATGCTCTCAAGTCATGCAAGCTAGGGTTTTATCATTGCAAGTCATCAAGATAGCTTCCAAGGACATTCAAGGTATATTATTCATGTTTTTCTACAAAAAATCAAGATCAAACATCATGGAAAGGTACTAACTCCATTGTTGCATGCTTCATTACATTCTTTCTTCATTTGGTTTAATTACCTAAAAGGGGGTTTGACCAAGGCAAACCCCCATGCCCTAACATCCAAAATTTCTCCTTGTCTTTTGTGCTTACAGATTTAGAAACTTTAAGGGTTTGAAGATCATTGAAGATTAGGTTGAAGACTCATGGAATATATCTCTTTGTTTACCAAGTCAAAGTATCAATAAAAAGTCACTTTCAGGCCCGAAAATCAGAGTTTCAGAATTGGGCACCTGTGGGAAACCAAAGTGCAAACCTAGGGCATCCATTTCCACTTCTGAATTTTTACAAATTCAAAAGTGGACTAAGTAGCCACTAGTGTTAGATTAGTCCCACTGAACTTTTCTTTTAGATATTTTTGTAGATTTGGATACCCATTTGGCCGAAATGGGTTTCTAAGCAGTTTTCCTGAAACTGGAACTAAGTCGCCCAACCTAGCATAAGTGTCTTAGTTGACTTCTGCAATAATTTCATCAGGATTCCAAACCTTCATGCCATCCTTTTTCAATCTCCAAGTCCTCCTCTCTGATTCTGTTTTTTTATTTCATCTTTTACTTGCATTTTTAGGTATTTTTGCATATCACAATGTGTTTTCTAGCATTTTGCATTTTCTAAGTTTTGCATCATTAAATCAATTTCATTTTCAGATCAGAGCATTAGAACATCATAATTCGGCATAATACATCTCATTTACATTAGCATTTTGGCCCACATCTCTCTCCTTTTAGGTGAAAATCCCTAGTAGTGCAAGAGAGCATTTGGTCTACCAAAATCATTGTTTACAAATTGAATCCTGGCACTTTAACTATCTTTTATTGCCTATTCTATCCCAACTTGAAAAATTCACCTCCTACTAGGTCATGCACTGTTACAGAGAATCCAAATCGTGTGCGGACTCCTTTGTAAATAAATCCATCAATACCTTCACAGATTTCAAAAAAATTAATGGCCATGAGTGCTTGAGTTTATTCAATGGGTATCATTGATTCTCTCTTCTCTTTTCTCTTGGATCTAGTTTCCTATCGTAGCCTTCTCAGTCCTTGAAAATATAAACTCCTCACATTTTTTTGGATACTGTTCAATTGGCATTGCAACTTTTCTTATTGCACTGTTGGTTGGACTCACAAATTTCAAAATTTGGGATGGGTTTTAATGTCATTTATGGTGTTCTCATCCCTACACGAGTTGTTTCTCCAATTTCATAGTGAATGGGTTGGTTTGGCGGCAGCTACTTTTTAAATATAAAGGTTATATATCATGCAGACTTTATTGACAATTGGTTTTATTATCTTTGTGGCTCCACCTGTCGTATTCCTTTCTAGGAGGTTGACACTTGTATTAATTCTCTACTCCATCTTTTCCTACCAATGTGAATTCATTTCATACTGATGGACATAGGTGGAGTTTTTTATGAGATCTTTCCTTATGTGGAGTGAATGCAATTTTTAAGAAATAAGTATGTTTCCTTTTTGGCACATGTTGTTTCAGTGGGCTAAATTTGGAAAAATTTATGTTTTTTTCTCCATTCCTTATCAAATGATACATTTCTCTATAACTATTGCTTCACTTTAGTCCTCCCACATGAGGTCTTCTCACATTGACAAACTTTGGTGAAGTCTTACATAGCGGCATCCACTATCTTGGCACTGATTCCATGACATGCTTTGTGATCAGACATTTTGTTGCTTGATTTTTTGTTAAGATGGCACCTGGAATTTCTTTCTCAGCTATTTGGTACTCACAAAGGTATTCCATTAATTGGAATTCGGCTCTACACCTCTTCCTGGTACAATAGGAAGTCAATGTTTTAATTGCATTCTTGTGTGATTGCTTCCCATTATCGTGTGGGTGTAATTTTGGGCTCTATTAAAATGGCTTCTTGGTATCTTTTTTCATTATCCTAGCTTACTTTGGTTCTACAAAAATGGATCTCTTTCAAAGTTCTTGTTCCTACAAGACTTCATGAGATACATGATAGCTAGCCTCTCATGACTGAAAAATTAAGAACTTTTGTAATAGAATGTAATTAGGTTACAAATGCAATTTCAATGGTTCTTGGTTGGGACTGGATGGAGTTTCATGCTATGGTTCTGCCTCATGAAAAAGCTTCAATATTCATCTCAAATCCTATGGATGTTCTCTGGTGCATTGAAATGGTAATTTTTTTAGCAGGGACTTACTAACTACCTCATATATATCCTCTATCATCTTTGTAGTCGACTCTAGAATTTTATGATATCTTGCATGTTTCAAATTTGATAGGGGGTCTCCTCTATCACCAGCATTTACTTTCTAACAGGTGCCTCTCAACCCTTCTATGCTTAATGGTGCATGGTCTAGTTGATGACATTTTGCATGAATTTAATTATCATTTGCATAGATTGAGGTTTCTTTATGGCAATGTAGTTTGTGATTCAATCCAAAATATCTTCAATGCATTGTGTCTTCTCATTTTTCATGCTCTTATTGAGCCACATGAGGAACCCTATTGCCCTCCTCCAACATGTTGGCAACACAAGGGCAGACAACTGAGAGGCGGGGTGAATCAGTTGTCTCAAAATTTTAAACTTATCAAACTTATTAACCTTATTCTCAGATCTGATAGATAACCATGAAAGCATAAACCATCAACACATCAAAAATACACATAACACCAAGATTTATTTCTGTGGAAACCCTATTAGGGGAAAAACCATGGTGCAGGTTAGTCCACAATATTATACCTTGTTAAAAGTATAAAGAAAAATAAATGGGGAATGCACTTGCATTCAGGCACACTAGCTAGAGCTCACTGCTCAAATACAGAAAGGCTTACTTCCCAAAATAAAGCACGTTGTCTTACAAAAACATTCAGATTACATCCATGAGATTTTAAACTGAGAAAATAGCATCTGCTAATGCCTGATTATAGCACCAGTTAAGCACATGAGAACTTCTTCACACTCTGCTCACTCTTCTTCACACTCTGCTTCTTCCTTCAAATGATTAGGACATTATTCACACATCTCATACATTCATGCCCTCAAATGGAATAAACAATCACTTATATATATCCACAACAAGAGATTACATCTCTACATGTTGGCCTCAACAAAATAATAAAACATATGCAAACTATTGGCCCAAAACAATAAATAATTTTCAATACAAATTGACCAATGTCGGCCACAACATAATTAAGACCCAAAAAAAATCCTCGAACACAAAACACCTTCAAAAATTATTCCTTAAAGATCCACAACACGCTACAACACCCTATCGTCCAAGAACATGAAAAACATGAACATGCAAGAGAAAATCTCTAATCGCAAGCACAACGATCAATGCATAAGTGCAACACAGATAGAGCATGATCTAGAAACATCCAAAAACATCATGAATCACCAGAGAAGCATCTGCAACAAATGAACTTACTATAATCACATCATCTTCATTCAGGAACACCAACTAAAGCAACAAAATGACTGTTAGAACACAACTACTCATAACTCGATCAAATCTTCATGCGGATCTCTAAAAATTAACATGGATAAACTAGATATACTTGACAACAAACCCTTTAATCCAAAACCTCTAATCATCAATGTATTGAGCTAACCAACAAACTGAACTTCACTTCACCACTGACAACCTACAACTTATTTTATTAAAATTTTCTCAATATCCTTGGCATATATAGCCTTGAAGACATTAATGCCAATAGTATTGACATCAATGACAACATATTAGCAACATCCAACACAACAAACACCGCTTCTTCTATGGAAAGTTGCACTTAATTTCTCTTCTTGCTTGGCCTTGTGGCGATGTGGGATCTTTAAATTAATTCATTTTTATTTTTTGGGCATACTGGTAGCAAGTTTTTATGTTCAAATATGGCTTGGTTGTGGTACTTCTATCTATCTTTCCAACATTCTCACATTTTTCCTTTTTGTTTCTCTCTATTTCAACTTGATTTTTTTTTGCAGGCTTCTCACTTCTGGCTCCAACAATATACTTTCATGTTCGCATCTAGGCTTTGATGGTTTTGGCTTCTTCGGTGTTCATACCCCCACTTATGGCATTTTGAATTCTCATTCTCTCTGATTCTAATTTGAGCTTTGATGCACGAGATTTCATTGTATCAATTCTTCTTCTGAGATGCATATTTTTGTAATACCTTTTGGAGATTTTTTATTGTATCTCCCATTTTGTATGACATTTTCTCAAACTTCTGAGAATCTTCGTATTGTAATCACGAATTGTATTCCCTTCTCATATTTAATAAATTTTAGTGGCTTTGCCACTTTTATGGGAAAAAAACCTTCAAACGAGCATTAGCTCTAAATTATCATAAAATCATTGGCCAATTTTGAAAATAAATGAATAGACCCATGTGGAAGTGAATATAACCATTTAAAATATCCTTAAATATGAATATTAAAATCTTTTTTTTTAATATTTTATTTAGGTGTTTTAGTGGTTGATGTAGGTTCTTCTTATGTATGATTATGTGTACAAATGAAGTCAAATTAAAGTTACCTAGGAATATCTCTAACTATACTAACCATAATTTATAACCACAAGAGTTGGGATGATCACCTAGACTAGAAACTAGACAAATGATGTAAACTTGGAATGTGCAAGACTTGGAAATCAATAATCAACAAATTGAGCAGGTATTAAAAACAAAGAATACTAAATAGGTGGGTTTAGATGCACACCTTTGAGATGAAGTCCAAATGGAATATGATTAAAAGATTATTTTAATGCTACCTCTAAAAATTGGGACCCATTTTATCAAAAGGATAAGGCCACCCTATGCAAAATGATCTACTTGATAGAATTAACCAACTCTAACACTCATCATGATAACATTTTTTAGGGGTGGCCTTGACAAGTGAGAAGATTGACTTAAAGTTTGTGAAGGAGATTCATGATATAGTTTCTAAATCCTAAAAAGTGTTCACCTAGCAATGACCAATAGAAAACATGAAATTTATAGTAAAACTCAAGAGGTCCTAATAAATATGAATGATAAAGAGAATGCAAATTTAAGAATTAGAAATATTTCAAATAATAAATGAAATGATAGATATACAAAATTAAGAGTAATTATCAATAACCCCATGAGGAAGCATCCTAAAATATTTTAATTCCTAACCTACACTAGAAGCATGAAAATAAATAGCAAACCTAGTGTTCCTAATTCATTAGAAAAAGTGAGATAAAATGAACAAATTGGAATGTTTTCATGTAATAAAAATATAATTTCTAATAATAGGTAGTTTTTTGTGACTAATATAAATGTTTGACAATAAATTGGATTGAACCTCAATTTTAAGGCTGAAAATAATAAGTGGCAACCAAAAGGGAAACCCTACTAAACAATTGGCAAAGCAACCTTGACCTCCTAAGGTGATCTTGATCCTATCAAAATTCCTTAAAAAAAATCATTAGGGGATATTGATCTACTTTTAGGGTCACTTTTCTTCTATAACTCTCTTAAAAAAATTAAAAAAAATTGAAGCCAACTTGCAAGTGCACATATGTCAAATGGAACTTTATAAAAACACAAGTTAAGGGGAAGTATGCCTTATTCACTCCCCTTATGTGTTTTCAAGCATGAATCCACATCAAATTAATAATAAATATTATTAAATAAAACTAATATATTCAAATAAATAATTCTAAATAAAATAATAACCATGAAAACCTATAGGATGATGGTAAAATGTACATAGAAAGTCAACAAGGTAGCTAAGATGGAAGAGTGGTGTTGGGAAGTAGATGATGGTTCAATCCAAAATAGTTTTTAGAATTCAAATATGATTGATAAAATAATGGAAAACCAAAATTATAAAGTATTCAAGGTTTCAAGATATTATAATGGCCTATAACTCCTAAATGTGTCAAACAAAGCCTCGTGTTTACAAAGGGGTGGTGGGAAACATAATGAAATAGAAAAATGACTCTATGGTGACTTAGGAAATGAAATGAGATTGGATAAGGTTTTAAAATATAAGGTACTAAGGTTCTTTTAATTTTTTAAGTTGACAAAAACCAAGTAGAAATGACAACACACTCAAGCAAAGGCTTCAATAATACAAATGGAAAGATGGTGAGTTGGGAAAATTGATTAAAAGCTAATGGGAATAAATGGCAATGCCTAGTAGGGGTGTGGGAGAGAGTAATGATTATGATACTATAAAGAAACTGGAGAAAAGACTTATTTTAAACAAAAACCATAAAAGGAAGTGTCTCACCCTATTGAAATCTTAAAAATGAGCCACCTGTTATCGAATATCTTGTCACAACATTTCCTAGTGGAAAAATAAAAAATTTCTAATACCAAATTTTCCCCTTTTCTATGTAAAATGAGGTGAGGTTGGTCAATTTAAGGTTTTTTCTTTGGGAATTCAAATATGGAAACTTACTAGGCCCCATTAATTAATTATCTTGCATTTGAAAATTGTGGTGGGAGTGTGAAAATTTAAGGCAACCCTATTAGGTGGAAAATGGTAGGTATTGTTTGTAAAGGAAAATTAAGCTCAATTTTATATGGAACCTAAAGAATGAAGGGGGCATCTAGTGGGGGGTGTTTCCCTTAATTTTAAGTCCATTAAGATAGGATGTAAAAAGAATAAAGGTAGGAATTTCACATAGGATAGATTTAGGTACTATATTTAATGGTTTGAAAAGAGGGTAAAAGGGGGATAAGTCAATAGGAAATTGAAGGTGGGTTAAGACATTGGATGAGGATAATAACTAAAATTAAACACATTAGAACTCTAAACAAGCCCATGAGAACATCATAGAAAAAGGTGATATTTGCGGTTAGGGGTAAAATAAGCTAGGAAAAAGGGATCAAAATGACACAAGATGCACACAAATTGGTTAGGGCATAAAATAGACACAAAAATGTAATAAAGAAGTTATAGGATATATAAATTCTATTATTAAAATTTGACCCACTTTAGTAGGCTTAAAAATTTCTATAAGAGAAAGTCCGCTAAAGAAAGAGTACAATCACATGAATCATGAAATATAAAAGAATGCTAGATATCAAAAAGTAAAGATACTAGTCTTCATCTTCGATCATAACTCTTGCTCTTGTCCTTTCACTTGTTGCTATAAATTGTACAAAGAGAAAATTCATTAAACACCAATAAAGAAAATAATTTAAACACATAAACAAAGAAAATATATAAATCATGAAAATTTAATATGTGTATACAATGAAAATTGCACAATCTCTTAAGTATAAAATTAGAAAGATTTAATAATTGTGTGGAAATAAGGTTGATCTTAACATTTTATTTTTTGCAAGATAGATCTATGGAGATCCACTCCCTAAATGAATTTAAGAATGGAACTATGCTAGTGACCTATGTTAAAAAGAAAAATGGATAACTTGGTAATGGTTAATTAGGAACTAGGATAATGGTAACAATGATAAGGGATATCAAGGAACCACTTGTGAAATAGGGTCAAGCTAGGCAAAGTTGAGGTGATAACAATAATACTTTATAAATATAGAAATTTTATTTGATGATTTATTTGGAGCCACCCTACTACTAAAGATAGTTGTCAATCTAATGGAAACCAAAAACTAGTTTGGTTTGGTTATTTGATTAGAGAAACCCTACAACTAGAAAAGTTAGTTGACCTTGTGGAAGTTGGAAAATAAAAACTATAATAAATATGGTGATTTGGTAGGATCCACCTTGAAACTAAGGATGGTAGTCAGCCCTAAAAATTAGAAATTGATCACCGACTGGTTGAATAGGTAAATGTCTTAGATAAGTTACATATTAATGGAAAATTTGGTCATCATTACAATTAAAGAGAAATTCTCTAATAGATATTGGCCATCTTCATGGTCCAAAGGTAATGCTCAAGTGAATGGAGAAAAAATGAGTAATATAGGATATATTACCCCTATAAGTTTATTGGTGAAAGAGATTAGTGAATGGACTTAGTCAACATAAGTTATATTCATTAGGATAAAGTCTATCAAAATTTGAATGATGATAGGTAGTCATGGGGATCTAGGTCATGCCCATAATTAGCTCACAAGTTAAGCTAGTTTCACTTACTCCCAAGTGATGAGTAGTTAAAGGATGAGATGGTGCAAGTGAGGAACCATTGAGAAAGTAGTAATAGATCAAAAGGGGATATGGCAATGGTAAGGCTTGGATTATAAAATGGACTATATGGTTATGGCAATGATGAGGCTCAAATTATTACATAATAGGGAACCATTGGGAAATCAATGGATAAATCAATGGTGAGGAACAATAGGTGGGCTTTGTGGTCATGCCCCAAAGGGTGGTCCAAGTGGTAAATCAAAATGAGATCAAAATATGGATCAATGATGGCACTAGAAAAAAGGCATTGTGGGTAATGAGGCTCTAGCATATCCAATAGCAACGAATCTCTAGCATAGCCAATATGTATTGAGGTGAAGATCACAAAGGTAGCCAAAAATAATATTCATAAAACTAAATAATATTAGGATATCCTCATAAAATGGTTTTCAAATAGGTATAGGAGTAAATTCATGTCAAGGTGGCCCAAGAAAGCTAGGAAAAATGATCAAAAAATGGGAATAAAATCGCATCTCTCAATTTGATTGAAGTCTAAATAGTAGTTTGTGATTAGTGACTAAGTATGGATCATCATTATCTAGATCATGGTAGCAATATTTGGTTCAAACATATAACATGGGAAATAATAAGGTGGAAAGGGTGGAAAACAACAATCACAATGGTGAAGATTCCAAAGATAAGCATTATCCATCAAACATCAAGGGTGAAAATGGTAAAAATTTCTTCCAAGGCATTCATAATCAAGGATATGGATTAATGGTAGCTTCCTATGTTTATATACACTAGGTAAAATAGGAATTTTCTTGGTTTTGTCTTCATTTTAGTCTTGCTCATTTTATGGATGCAAGAGATTTTATGTGATTAGCATTAAAAGCAGTATGGTAGTGTAGTACAAAGTGATTGCTTTCCATTATTTTTTTATTTTTTTTATCATATTAGACTTTATATTTTGAGAGAGATGTGGTAAGAGTCAATTGCATGGGGATTGGGAGGTGGATATGTGGAGAAGATATTCTTAAGTGTTTGTCCACTTCTTAGGTCATGGATACCAATAAAATGGGTGAATAAGGCATTATAGCTAAAAGGATAATCATAGAATAAATCATAGTGGATAGATAATGGGCATAGGAAATGGATTGGAATGGGGATAAGTGGGAGACCTCAAGATTGGTAGAGAAATTTTATTTAACTTTGATAATTTCTTCAAGTTACTTTGATATATATTTTAATTACATCTCTCAAGATTGCATCCTTTTGACTTCTTGAATTTCTTACTTTCTTTTTCTTTTGATTTTTTAGATGTCACTCCCATGACCTAACCCCATACAACTAATAATAATGAAAATAAGTGGAAGGAATTATTTTTTTTTTGTCAAAATGATTAAGGTTTATCGGCCCTTAATACTTTGCATTATCCCTAAATTATTTATGAGTACACAACATGGAGATAATAGGAAGCAATGCAAATAGTAGAAGGAATTAAATTTTTTTTGATCAAAATGACTAAGGTTTATGGGCCCTTAATAATTTTCATTATCCCTAAATTATTTATGAGTACACAATATGTAGATAATAGGAAGCAATGTAGGATAAAAATATATAAATATGCAAGAAAAATCACAGCATTCATCAAACATGGACTCCACTTAGTATGTGGAAACATAAGAGGAAATAGTAACATGTGAGAAAAAAAGGCAAAAGGTTTATGTACAAGGTAAGGCTATGGTTTAGGTATCTAAGGTGGAAGAACCTCTATTATAAGATCATCATTAGAGAAAAATGTGTTGGATAAATTATATTTTGTATAGTGTGGAAGAAATGTGGCAACGATAAATGACACATCAAAAAAAGTGGTGAACATGGTGTAACATAGAGATAGTACATTATAAAGTGAGGATGCATATGGGAGCAATGGTAAAGGTTCACTAAAATAATTTTTGACATAGTTGGCATGGGATTCAAGTAAGAGTCTCATGATATGGGATTAATCAAGAGAGGGTGTGATATTTTTCTAGACCATTCTTTGACTCTTGGATTGTAGTAGAATGGTGTTACAACTATGTGGTGAAGTTAGTGCTATGATGGGGTTTTTCCATTAATGTGAAGATTGGGAAATTGATTATTATTGGTGTTTGTTGTTTGAGGGTCTCAAAAATATGAATGATGATAAGCAATTGGAGGTGGTAAACGTTTAGAAAGAAATAGAGGAGGTCCTAATTTATGATGAAAAAATATTAAAACATACCAAAGGATGGTTATGTGGTTGGTGGGGGCTATGTCAAGATGGATATAATGATTCTTTGGCAATATGACAAGTCAATGGTAGTGATGTGTGTGGTAAGGGAGGGACTTAGTGAATACTATAGGGATTAGTTTTATTAGTTGGTCCTTTAGTTAAAAAAATTATCATAATTTTGGCACAATGGATCTATGTATTATAAAGGTGTTGACTTTGGTTTACAAATAAAATTGATCTATTATAAATTGTGTATTTGTGCATATTAGCGTAAACATAGAACTTGAGATTGTTATCATAGAATTTTTATATTCAAACTTTACACATTGGTGTAGGATGAAATGTATGGCTTGAAATTCATCTATCTATGGTTGTCCAATGAGTAGGTAAAATATTTCAAATGTGGGAATCAAATGTGTTAATATTTAGGTACTCTTGGGGCTAATTTTAATAGGGAGAAAATTGTTGCCTAAAGTCTCTATAAACATACCATTGTATAGTTTCAAGACCACTACCACAAATTAATATGTATTATGATGATTACCTATGTCATAAAAAAAAATCCTCTATAACTGTGTTAAATGGTGAATTGAGGCCTATAAGAATATATTCACAATGGTTTCCATTAATAATTCCATTGTTGTATAATAGGTTGTGGTAATTCTTTTCTATAATTTCTTGTGAATGGAATGTAATCATAGGATTGGATTGGGTTGGCTCTCTTGAAGGATGTGTATCTAGTATGGCCACCACATTTTCAAAAGTGTTGATTTTGGATCTATCATGAGGATATTATAAAAGTTTTGTTGGTTTGACATTGTTTAAGAGTTTCGAGGGAAAGGGTTTGTGTGGAATTGAATTTTTGTATTATTTGATCTATTATGGAGAGATTCCCTTGCCATTAACACCAATTACTTGGATGAGCTTGTTGTCTATTAAATATTGTACTATATGTTTTAGGACCATGATTTTTTGTATCATGACCTAGGAATCAATGAAATTGATAAAAATGTATTTGGGTCATAATTTTTTGGAAATGGAAGTCAAGTATCTAGGGAGTGTATTGGGGGTAATTAGAATGGGCTAGATAAGAGCTTGATTTATGATATTTTGTAAGAATGTACCAATCTTGTGAATTTTCAAAAAGGAATTGGTCTAGGGGAAATTATACTTTTGGAAGTTAATAATGGAAGTATATATTATGAGGGGCTATAGGTTGGATATTGTGGTAATTTTGTTGACTGAATATATGGTATTTTGGTTTCTAGTATTAGGATTATTGTTATTATTATTTATAAAGGTAAATTTGGTTTTTAAATGGTCTCTATTAATGCCCGGATTTGCAAGAAAATTATCAAGTCCTTTCTTTTTTTGTGTGCTTACCTTATTTTTTATCATCACTTATGTATGATCTGAGATAGTTTGAATGGTACCATATATTCAAACAGTCTCTCTATATTCCCCCTTATACTTAGATTATTCACCTAAGAGTCAAAATCCAAATCCATATACTTCTAAGTATTTCCCCTTAATGTTCATTTTAGAAACATTGGGAAGATTGAAATTTTATGAACTCCCTAAAAAAATGACAAGAAAAATAAGTTAAGTTTTGAAAGTTCGTAAACTTTGTAAGAAGCCAAAGTTTCATATGTCACAAATTTTACAAGTTCATGAAATTTCTAAACTATGATGTGGTTCACTAGGTCATAAAAATTATAAAAAAGGGGATCAAAAAGAAAGTACAAGGACAATAAATAGAAGGAAAATTTAAGAAAATCACAAGGTTGTTGCAGAGTTCACAAGTTTGTGAAATCATGACATAGTTTGGGAATTACCAAAATGACCAATAGAGGACTAGATGATGTTGATATGTTAGGAGGTTTGTGAGTTGTTGAACCTCCCAAATTTCTCTAATTTTGGTTTTTGGTCATTCTTGTTCCTCATTACCTAATCTATCCCACTTTCCAAGATCCTACCTTCTCTTGCTCTCATTATCACTCTTTTTCCTTGTCGTACCTCGAGCCCATGGGGGAGCCTTGAACTTTGGTACCATAACCTAGATGCTAGATCTATCATGATCCCCCTAACCATAGAACATATCTCCCTAATAATTTTTCCCCTTTTATTCTTGGCCTCCAATCTCAAGCTCCCTTTGAAACTCAAGCCTCCACACAAAATTTGCACCTTTGACATATCTTTCAATCCTAAGTCAATCTAGATTCCCAAACCCCATGGACTCTCATCCCTTAGGTTCCTAATATAAGTTTCCTCCTAAGACCCATCCCCCAATTTTTTCCCCATTCCTCTATCCTCTTCTCAATCCATAAATGTCCATCTAGAATTAGAACTTTGGGACTTAGTCCCAAATTTTTACCCCATCCCATAGCCATATTCTAATTCCCTATTTGACCTTGATCCTTGAGCATGTTTCCCTCTCAAATCCCATGTCCATTATTTATTTCCTCTCCCCACTCCTTGCATATCATTCCTTTCCCTGGGTAAGGACTTGCTAATGAACCTCTCTTTGGTTTACCTTTCCCTCAAGTTCACATTTCCTCCTTCCTTCCACTCCCCAACTCCCAATTCCTCTTATTCACAAGTCCTTAGGTATTTATCAACTTAATTTTCTTCTAGGCACTAAAGGTTCTAGATTTCATGCTAAGATCTATCACACTCCATAAACCCTCTAGATGTATTTTCACTGACCTCCATGGCTCGCCCATCACTCCATCAATATTGGACTTAACCCTATAGAAAAAAATTTAACCATCCTACTTGAAATATATCTATTCAAACTATTTAGTGATATATGACATGAGGATTTGATTACTAGGGTATAGGTGACCAAGTTGTCATTAAGGCTAGTTTTTGAAGTTATACTACCTAGATTGACTCACAATAGATCTTTGTTATTTGTTTTGGAAGTTGCATAGAATTTTATGACCTATACATTTCATATTCATGGGTTCAATTCCCTCATAAAGATCCTATAAGTATCTAGATGCCAAAAAAACTATAAATACCAACTCATTTTACATAAAAAAAAAGGTCGGTCATTGAGCCAATTTTGGGGGTTATAAAGGTTTGTAGGTTATTTTAGGGCTTCAAATGTTGTCTAACCTACAAAAAAATTAGTACACATGGTGAGTATTAGAAATGGTCTATAATTACACATCTCCATGTATTGGTATGTCTTCATGATAGTTTATAGTAATTCAATGGAATGTATATTTGTAACCCTATAATTTCTCTCACCACATTTGCTAATCTAATTATAGTAAAGGTTATATGAAGAGTGATAGCGTCTAATATATTACAAATGCTTTATAATTGTTTTCCCTCTTTTTCATATGGTTTGTTGTGGTTATAAGATGAACTATTAAGTATTCCCATCACATGAAATGTAATATTTGATTTTCATATAAATGAAATTTAATTATATATTGCCTAATGGAGTAGGTGTCAGTCTGCATTGTTGAAGTTTTAATCATTCCATAATTTTAATCACCTTCATCATTTTTTGTAGTAGGAGTATAGTAGTTGTAGATTATAGAATGTGTGTTTTTTATGATTAAGTAGTATAAACCAAGTAATAATCTCAAGAAAACCGAAAATATTAAATTGGTAGAGAATAATGTAATATATGTATACACATTTCCAATGTGTAATAAAAATAAATAAAATAATTTTATGAGATTATAATACTAATGTTATCTATAGGTGCATTTGCAAGATGTTGTCAACTATATAAGATGTTATATACAAATAGTTTATCTTTGACCTGGTGACAATAATTGGGGTCAAGTATACATTAGGTCTAGATGTTGATTGTTGTTTTCATGTTGCATGTTTATGTACAAAACTAGTAATGTTACCTCTATGAATACCCTCTCGATTTTAAGATAAGCTTGAATTCCAAGAGACCACCCACTTTCATCATTACCTTTCAAACATCTACAATATGTTGATGAAATTTCCTTTTACCTTCTTGATGACGTATCCCTAGCCTTTATGGTAAGAAATCTTCTAGGGTTGTGGACCTACATTTTTGGGAATTAATAGTTGGAAATGTTGCTAGGGATATAAATTTTTAGTCATTATTGAGAAGTCTAAGTCTAGTGCATATTTTGAAAACATCAACAACAAAATAATTTCGTAGTTTGATTTCTTCTTGGGTAAGTTTGATAATCCATCAAATTATTCCAAGTAATAAAATGACATCATTATCAAAGAGGATTTAGCTTAAGAATAATTTTGAAGCCCTTAGCAACTCACAATAAGGAAATATTTTTTCTAGTATCTTAAAGTTTAAGTTGTTGGGAAAAATTATCTTCCAAGTGAAGAGTGGTGACTCTATTTCAATCAGTATGCATTAGAAAATAAAAATACTTTGAGATGGATAGAAGAAGCAAAACTAGATACCAAAAAAAAAAATTTAGCTTGAACTCGTGCACAAAAAACATCTAGCATGTTAAGCTCAAAATTATGTTAAGTATTTTAGACCTACCTATCAAATTTTAGAACTAGTAACTTTAAGTAGAGATAATTCATGTGGGGATTATAGAGAACAATACCTATACACTTTTAAATATTTATTTAATATAGAATATAGAAAAATACAATGGTTTGATTATGAGACAAAAATATAAGATATTCTTATTGGGAGGAGAAAGGTGTTTATAGTGATTGATGAGTATTTTCAAAGTTGTGGCATGTAGTATTAGGATTTACTAACATATTTTGATGGCCACCATCCCATCTCTCCCAATATAGCATATAAATATGAAGTTGAATAAGAGTTCCTATCATGTTTCCTCAAAGAGAAGGTTTTGGAGCTTCTACAAAATTTGATTCCTATAAGGTTTGTATACAATGTTATGATATTGGTAGACTTGACATATAGATAAAATCCTCAATGTGTGTATGAAATATTTTCACACTAAGTGTTAGGAAATTTTTGACCAATACCCCCCTTCTCCCAACATATCATAGGAAGATGAAATTAAAAATTATCAAGCTCACCTTGAGCTATTGGAAACTCAAAGAGAAACATTTGAACATATCAATGGTTGCCTAATGAGAAAAAGGAAGAGTTTCCTTATGATAATTATGAACATCATTGTGATAAGGATGATTTGATAAAAATGCATGATATGACTATTAGTGGAGGAGATAGGTATTTATCATATGATGCATGAATACCTTAACCATGTCTTTATTCTCCAAGTATTTCATACAAATATAAAATTTAACAAGAAGAATTGCTATAGCACCTCAAAAGAGAGGAACAAGAACTTCTAGAAAATTTTGAATTACAGGAAGCTCAATTAGAAATAAATTATATGCTTCTTGGTAGAATGAATGGAGATATATCATTTAAATGAAAAACTTATAGCATGAGAGATCAAGATGTGTAAATACATGATATTGGCTAATATCCCCTTCCTCCAAGTTTTTCATATAGAGAATAATTTGAACATGAAGAAGAGATATTGTATCACCTTGAGAAACAAAAACTTCTTGCAAAGATAAAACTCCAAAGATCTCAACTTGATACTCCCAAGAATCCAAATTCTCTCTTAATGAGTATAGAGGAAAATCTTTCTTACTAGGAAAAAAATTGGATCACTCTAAAGATGAGGATGATCAATATGATGCATTGGGATATGACTCTATTGAAGGAGATTGTGATTATAATTACTATAATGTATTTGATCTTGAGTTTCAAGATGAGCATAGTGATGATTTATAATGGTGTGATTTTCCTATTCACCACATAAAAAGATCAAAATGAACTCATATACCCATCCCAATAGTCCAAACCACCATGTGAAGACATGACATATCTCATACATATATAGCAATGGTGTAGTTCCAAAATGGATATCAACCCATGATGAAATATGTAATTTACAAAAATGTGATATTATTTCTAGATTGAATATAATTTATATCTATAGATGTGAGAAATTACAATAGGAAAAGGGTGTGATTAGGTACATAGTGTTAAATAAAAGATGTTAGAGAGAAATGAAGTTTCAATGTAATAGTGGGTAGTGAAGAAGAAAAATGTGTTAGCAACTCACAAAAATGAGATTCCTTAAGGAGTATATTTGAAGGATGATAAAGTGCAATTGATTCAACCCCTACCAACAGAGGTGTCATGTGTAGAAAATGAGGTGATGGAGAAACTAGATGTTCCCTCCTATAGTCTAGTCATACCTTGTACCATTAGTGTAAATGACTTGGTCTTTCCACATGATCATATGGACTTGTCTTGTGAAGAGTTAATCATATAGAGGGAAGAGGAATGTATGCACATTGAAGAGGAATGCCTACAAATTGAAGTGGACAACTATAACATCACAAGTGAAGTTTTATCCCTTGATGCTAGTATTAGTTTTCTCATGGGAGATCACAATAAAGATCATATCATTATTGATTTCCTCCTTTATATTACTCCTATTGAGGATTTTAATGAAGAAATAGTTATATAGATGGATGAGCCAATTAATATGTATGATCAAATCAAGGAAATTCTTCAAGATGGATCAGCTTTGGTAATTTCATATTTCTCTAAACCTTTTCATCTTGTATGCTCTACCACATCATATACTAATATTATTTTTGTGCTCCAAATAAATATAAATGGGTAAGAACAACCTATTGCATTAATTGGTAGGTCTTAAAATTATGACATATGAAGGTGTGTACCATCGGATGATTAGATAACATATGAAGAAGTTATCAATAGGAGATCATTTGAGATAATTTTTTAAGAAGCCGATGCACCAACCATATTGGTGCCTCCTATGCAATGATATTGTATGATATTGAAGTCCCTAATGGGAAAGGTGTACGTTTGGATGTAGTAGAGTTTAGTGAGGCATGTTTCAAATATGCATCTATATTTTTTAACCTCAAGAATGAGCCATGGGGTAGAGATATAATAATTTTATTGGAGAATGTGAGTTTTCACTCTAGATAGAATGATAATCAATAGGGAGCACCTGGGTTGTAGCTCTAGAGGTATGTTCTAATGTTAGGAAAATATCACAATGGATTGCTACCCAAATGTTACAAATGGAGAATAATAGAGCCTATGGTATGGTCATATAAATTTTCTAAGGGGTATGGTGATAGTGGATACTACCTCAAGAGCTTGACTAAAGAATTGGTGAATTTTTTGATCCATGGTACTTAGGATTGGTAGTGTCTCTATAAGTAATGTTGGTCTTGCCTTGTATATATTATGTTGTGCTTTTTTATTTTATTCATTTCATCTTATCTTGTAAATATCATCATCTTTATGGAATCATGATCCTTATTTGATCATGATGAAGTAATTTTTTGTCTCTTTTGGTCCTCTATTTTTATTTTCCTCCCAAAGATAGCTAGATCCTCATTATTCCTACAAGAGGCACCTGCCCCAACTAAGGCCACTATTAGTGCCTAGATTTATAGGCCTCAAAATTTGTAAAATCCATAAAGTCTTTGCCTATTTTGTATTCCCTATTTTTTCTCATCACTTATACCCTATCTAAGATGGTTTGAATGGAACCATATGGTTGTAAACAATATCTTCATGTTCCCTCTTATACTTAAATTATTAACCCAAGTGTTAAAGTCTAAATTTATCTAAGTAATTTACCTTATTATTCAATTTCAAAAGGTTAAGAATCTCATGATTTCATGATCTTTCCAAAAAAATAACAAGGAAAACAATTTAAGTCACTAATTTTTAAGTACAAGTTTGCAAACTTTGTGAAAACTAACAAAGTTTCATATGTCACAAAGTTTATGAGTTCATGAAATTTATGATAGTGTGTTGCGATTCACCAAGTCAAAAAAAGTGTGACAAATGGAATAAAGAGAATGTACAAGGAGAACAAAGAGAAGGAAAATTCAATAAACTCATAAGGTTTTTGATTTCACAAATTTTGCAAGTTCGTAACTTCACAAAAGTGTGACGTAGTTCAAGAATTGCCTAAATGGCTAGCTAAGTATTGGATGATGTTGATAATATTTTGGTTCATGGTGGCCTCCATTACCCATTACTTGATATGTCCCACTTCCTGGGATCCAAACTTCCACCACTCCCACTTTCACTCTTTTTCCCCATAGAACTACATGCCCACAAGGGAACCTTGGATATTAGAACCATGTCTCATACCCTTTGAAATATCCATTTCTATCCCCACTCCTAATAACATATAGATCCTTGATATTTCTTCCCCTCTAATTCCTAGCCTCTAATCCCCAAGATCCCTTAAGACATTGAAACTTCATGTGGACCTCACACATCTTACCTATCCTTGATCCTAAGTCCATCCAAACTCCTAACCCCCACAAATTCTTCTCCCCCAATTTCTTAACCCATGTTTCCTCCCTATTCCAAACCCCTAGTTTTCACCTCGTTCCTATATCCCTCTATTAAGTCACTGATGTCCATTTAGACTTGAAACTTTGGGACTTAGTCCCAAGTTTCAATCTCTTCCCACAACCCTATCCTAATTCCCTCTCCAAGCCCAATATTTGAGTCTATTTCCTTCTCAACTCCCATGTCCATGATTCATTCCCTCTCTCAACTCCTAGTATGGAATTCCTTCCCTAGTGTTTAAAATTTTAGATGAAAATTTCCCCTTTTTACCTTTCCCTCAAGTTGGTGGTTTCTCCATCCTTCTACCTTCCAACTCCTAGTTCCTCTTATCCATAGATCTGTATGTTTTTCCCAAACCTAGATCCTTGTCAAGCACCAAAGATTCTAAATTTCATGTTAAGATTTTTCGCACTTCAAAAACTTGAAGATACATTTTCATCTATCTCCACAACTCACCCATCACTCCATTGATGTCAAATTTGAACCTACATCAACCAATTCACCCTTCCTACTTTAAATAGCTCTATTTGAACTATTCGGTGAGATACATGAAGAATTAATTGCTATGGCATGCTAGGCCATGCTTCCATTAATGCTAATTTTTGAAGTTCTAGCCACTCAAATTGACTCACAATAGATCTTTGTCACTCATTTTGGAAGTTTCATACACTTGGATGACCCCTTGTATAAGAGTGAATTTGCACCCTTTATGCAAATTCCACTTTTTTCCTTTTCCACTTTTTAAAACCAAGTTCAGAGGCTTAATTACACCTAAGCCTGCTACTTTCATTCCACTTGGTGCCTATTTTGAGCATCAGTGGGGGAATTTCTGTCAGGACACCCGCGCGATGCGTAGACATCCATGCAGTGCACTTACATCCCTGGAAAATTCCTACGGTTGAATTTGTAGAGGCGTTACACCTCTCATTGGTGGTCAAGTTGTAACACACTCTTCGGTCGACCAACCCGAATATGACCATTTTCTTCATCTCCTCTTCAAATTCTCTCCTTCTACATGCATTTCAACTTCTTCCAAGCTTTGAGATCAACTTCTTCACACTCTTGCACTCACTCCAAGAATTCCAAGCACTTCTAGCAGCACTTCAGCACTCCTTGGCAGAAAGAAATTCACTCCATCACTTCAATAGAGAAATTTTGGGACCAAACCATTGCAGAAAAGGCTTGAGTACTCTCATTCTCTCCCCCATCAGCCTTGAGTGCTTTTGGTGGAGGTGGTAAGCTTCCCATTCCTCTCCTCTATTACTTGGTTGAGTAAGCACACTTACTGTTTTGTAGTGTTTTAGTGTTCTACATTACATTAGTTTCCTTATCATACTCACTTTCTTGGCTATCCACGGAGGTGGAAACACCTAAACGGGGGTCTGACTAAGGCAATCCCCTATACAACCACCCAACATTTTTCCTCCTCTTTGTGTGTAGGTGAACGTGCTTTTGGAGAGCTAGTTGGCGAACAAATTTCTATGTGAGATCCTTCTTGCCACCCTAACTCTTTCATTTTTACTTTATCACATTAGAGAGTACTTGTTTTATTTAATCACATTATTTTGGCCCTTTAGTAGTAATTAGCTAGGTCGTAAGCTTTTTTTCTTAGGTTTGACCTTGTCTCTATAGTTGTCTAGTCGTACAGACGCCAACACACTTGAGAGACATTAGCATGTTGTGTTGTCATCCCAGGACCATGCTTCCATCCTCAAGCAAAGAGCTTCCTAAGGCATAGCATTGAACCTAAAAACTGGCTCACCTAGCCTCATCTTGCATTTTGGGTCTGTAGGGTGATTGAACGACTTTATAGCCCTCATCATTCTCGTCCTGCATTCCCCAACATCTTATTAAGTTGAGGTAAGTTAGGGCAGACTTTTTCTCTTGTCCCTCTGTGACCTGGGGCCTTGAATGTGGTTGGTCCCCCTCTCTTACATTTTTGGTGAACCTGTTGTGAACCAATGTTTGTCCATTCGTTGGTGTTGAGGCTTCTCACATGTACTTCACGAATGTTGTATTCTCGAGTGTTGTGAAGGTTTATGAGCATCACAACCTAGTCTACAAATTTTTGGTATATCATCAAGAGAAGCATATGACACCTTCCGATGGAAAGGACTTAGGTCTCTACTAGTTTCTTTACTAGCCTTTTCTCTAGTACTGTTGTTAGTGTGGCTACGCAGGAGCAGTTGTCAAGGGGAAAATTAGGATTCTCTAATGAGACCGATCATGTCCCCACTCCTCCTATGTCTCCTACACCATCATTGGTAGACAAGCATGAGGCTATTCAAATCCCTTCAGAATATGTCTTCACTCTTAGCAAAGGGTTGGGTGCCTTAGAAATTCATTTGGAAAGAAACCCAAAGATGGCTAGAGCCGCTCGGGTTATTAGAGAACTAAAATACATGATTGGAAAAGATTGAGCAAGCTTGGAACTATTGGCTAGTCTTACTAGTCTGATAGAAGTGTGTGCTCCTTCGAACACTCCTAGTGTTATGTGAGGAGCCACTTTTGAAGATTATGAAGGATAGTTAGTTGTATCAATGCCTCCCATGTCCGTTTACATGGTTGACATGGTCCCTTCTATCAATATCCCTTTTGTCTTTGAAAAACCTAAAACTATCAAAGTAAACAAGTTCCCCTTGGGCTTTAGCTTCATCCCTCCTATCATCTCTAGTAGTGGAGGCTTTGGTGGGATATTTGGTAGTGGTGGTGGATTTGGTAGCGAAGGTGGTGCTAGTGGAGGTGGTTCTGGTGGAGGTCATGGTGGTGGCTCTAACAGAGGCCCTATTGGTGGCAATGGCTCTGGTAGTGATTCTAGTGAAGGTCACACCGGTGGCTTTGGTGATGGTTCTGGAGGAGGTTCCTTTGGCCCTGTATCTTCTAATGACCCTACTCTGAATACCCTCCTTTAGAATGTGGGTAAGATACATAGCTAGTTAGCGAGTCTTTCCCAAGCTTCTGCCCAGCCTATCTTCCAGCCCTTCTTCTGACATAGCCCATTTTTGGTTGTGATCCTAAACACTCCCTTCCTAAAATGAATGGAGATCCCTAAGTTTGAAAAATATAGCAGTAAAGGGGATCTGCAAACACATGTGTCTACTTTTAATGCCTTGTGCACCAACTTCCTCCTCCAGGATGCATTAATGGAAAAGTTGTTTCCCCGATCACTCAAGGATACAGCACTCGAGTGCTACTATTCCTTGCCTAACAATTCTATTTTCTCATTCGACCAACTTGTAAATCAATTCCTTAGATAGTTTCAAGCTAATATCAAGCCGAAGATGACCTTCTCAAATCTCGTTCAATGTAAACAAGGAGATAATGAAAAAAAACACTAATTTTATAGCGCGCTATCAAGCACTTCATTCACAAATTGCATATCAGCTTCCCAATTTTGACGTACAGAAGATATTCATAGGGAACTTACAAAGGCCTTGGCAAGAGAAGTTTTCCCTTATGAAGTACCCTTCTTTCACGCATTTGTGTGCAACCTTACGAGAATACCAATAGATGGTGGTTTAGTTCAGGGGATCCTCCTCGCACTCCCGTTCTAAGGGAATTATATCAATCTCTTGGAAAGGTAAGGTCGTTATGAATGTAGTAGCCATTGTTGATGACAATGGCCTCAAACATAACCAAAGTTCACAAAGTTATCAGAATCTTATTATTCTATCTTGCAAAATTTGTTGAAGGATAAGATCGTAACCTTGCCGAGTCCTAAGCCTCTTAAGGAGCCTTACCTTAATTGGTATGATGGGAGCACTTATTGTTAGTACCATTGAGTTAATGGACATGATACCAAACACTGTATGCAGTTGTGTCATGAGATACAGGACCACATCAAGGACGATACCATTCATCTCAATGGGAGTAAACAAAATGCTAACAAATCAGTGGCAAAAGCTAATAGTGAATTGCAGATATACACAGACCCATTTCCATCACATTCTGCTAACATGATTATCGATCCTATTGATTTTATTACTCAACCTGAGGCCTATGTTAACATGGCCACAGTGACATCTACTGCTCTACCTACACCCGGTTTGCCAGACATGACATTCACATCACAAGACTTGCCCTTAAACAACAAGCCCTCTCCCCTCTACATTCTCACTCGCCTCAATGGTAACATTGTGATAGGAGCCTTGGTAGACCCTGAGAACCATGTGAATGTCATCATGGAGGACAAATTGGTATTAAACTCATTACAAAGGGAAGAATATGAGGAAACAAAATCTACCATCCGTATGCACGATTGGTATGTGTCTCAAATAGTATGGCTTGATAACCTTGTCCATCCTAGTTAGACCTAGGGCTATTGAAATGGTTTTAGATGTTATTCCAGAGTCAAATCTATTCAAGCTGAAGCTAGGAATACCTTGGCTAGCTTCCATTAATGGAATCACCTCCATTGTTCATAAGTGTTTAAAATTTTCTCACAAAGGTGTCATGCATGTAGTGCATGACGCTGGATATCAACCCTTGGTGTCCTAAGGTGGATATCGGTTGGATCACTTTTGGCATGCCCTTGTCAGTCTGATTCCTCTGAGAACGGACCTACTTTACAAGAATTATGTAAATTATAAGACTAGGGGCAAGGGACAGTCGAAACTAACCCTTCTTATGATATAATAGTCGGTCGCCTCCTCCCCACGAGAGGATAAGGAGAAGTCTGCACTGATTGCTCCCCCCTCTTAGAAGAGAGAGGAGAAGTTCACACCGGAAACCTCTCCTTCCCATAAAGGCAAAGAGAAGGTTTCCTTTCCTCGAACTGCCTCATCCTCTCCGCTTTCTTAGGAAATATACTGGATGAGTCAGCTCGGCAGCTAACCGCTGAGTCTGATGATACCTCCTTGGTGCAGGCCCAAGCTTAGGATCTCAAATCTCCCTAACGAATACCCTGAACCATGGTATTACTTATATGGCAGAAAGAAAGGTTCCTGAAGGGAATTTGATCCATGACCTCCTACCGCTCATGCTCCCAAAGCAGTGAATGGGAAGATTCCTACTGTTGAGGCTCTTGAGCTGACTCCCCCCGCTACTCCTCAACCTATTCCTCTTGCTCCCATTTAGAAATTTGTTCCTCCACCAGATACATCCGTAGTGGATGTTCCCATGGTTGAGCATGAGCCTTCTGCTCCTTCACAACCTCCATCCTCCAACTCAAAGATTCATAGAAACTACCTTGCGTGCGAGCGCAAGTGTCGGCAAAAGGCTCTTTTAGCTGAGCAAGCCGCCTCGCAAAGGAAGGAGGAAGAAATGACCACCCCTATTTTAGGACCTCCTGCAGTGTCTTCCTCTCCCCTTCTACTTCTCTTTAGTCTAGTCCTACATAGCTTATGGATTCCACTAAAAGTACAAATGTGCCTAACCCCAAGGGGGTATAGGTGCTCATTGCTCCTTCTATGGAGTTTCCTTTGTTGATGTCTATTCTGGATATCCAACCTTTCCCAAAGCTCGTGGATATGTTAATACCTTGGTTGTATCCATTGCGATTCTTTCCTCCTCTTCCTCTACACCTCTAGCCTTGTCTATGGGGAGTTCATCTCCTCCAATCAAGCAAAAGGTGGAGTGTGGTCCTTCTAGTAGTGAAGGATGTAGGAGGATCCCACCTTCTTCACAAGGTGGTCCTGTGCTAACTTGTTATGTCCTAGTGACGGAACTAGCCTTGGCTTCCCTAGAGTTTGTCACCACTCCCAAGTCCTTCGACAAGCCTAGCGGTGACTCTCAAGCACAGCCTGCCCCATCCACTGAAGTTAGACATGACACTCTTGAAGGGTGCATGTTTAACTCTGTGGATGAATTTTTGGCCTTTTCAGCGATCTTCGCGAAATCGCTAACCCTAGCTCCACAAGAGCTTAGTGAAGAAGACCTTGTGGGGCCTTCTTCCTTGGCCCTTATTGCAAGTGGGCCAGATGCTCCTCCTCTTCACATCCCACCATTGCAGGATCATCCTCCTTCCCCCTATGATGATCTAGAGTGGGAAGCAGACAACCTCTTAGTCGATCAATGTTACGATGAGGCCTCTTCTTAATCTTGTGTGTGTGTGTGTTTTGTGATGTGTTCCATGGTGCTCGTGCTATGTGTGCCTAGATGACCCTTGTCACCCCTATTGGTGCTTGGATACAGGCATGGTTTTTGTGTCATAAACCTTCTTCTATTTGTATCATCATTCTTCCATGTTTGTGCTTGACTTTCAATAAATTGGGGATGATGCAAAGCATTGGGGGGATTTAGGCATCCCTTCCATGTTCACCCAATTTTTTATTTTTTGTGCATTCTTCCTGATCTGGTTGGGATTGATGATCTTTCACCTTGCACCGCAGTTACCTATTATTTATATGAGCATGGACATATTTGACCCCGCTAAACCAGATCCCCCTATGCCCTTTTTTTTTTCTCTCTTGCTTTCTCTTTATCTTTCTCTTTATCTTTCTCTTTTCTTTGCTTGAGTTGTCCCTCTCATGTGTGACAATTCCTTTCTTCAACTTTTTAATTTTCAAAAAATGCATTCATTTGCCAATGAATCTTTTCTCGAAGATCTTCACAAATATTTCTTCAGAATCACATTCTCAACTTGGAACCCTAACAAAACATGTTTCCTTTGTCATGGGTTCATAGAGAAAGGACTTGAAACCCTTCCTCTGAAGTGGGAACAATATTGACCTTCTCCTCGTGTGGGGGCATATTCTTCCTTTCGAATTCCTTGATGAAGTGAGCATCTTTCAAAAGGATCCCTCGATGATGGATTTGTTTGAGAAAGAGAACATTCACTTTCAAACTGTCTGTCCCTTGAGTGGACCCCTTCTTCATAATGGGTTCCCTAGGGACCCCTTTGAAATAATTTCAAATTATTGACGATCTGTGTGACTTTCTTCCTACTTGCCTACGTGGCCACTTCTTGACTCTACAAAGTCCGCTTTCCTAGGTTTCCTCCATGTGAGAGATCTTGGGGGATACCTCCTTTTAGGTCTGAGAACCTATAGGGCACTTCCTTTGAGCTTCCTCCATGTGAGAGATCTTGGGGGGTGGCTCCCCTATAGTTTTGTGGGTCTGTAAGGTGCTTTCTAGGGTTTCCTCCATGTGAGAGATCTTGGGGGTTACCTTCCCTACAGGTTTGTGGGTCTATAGGATGCTTCCTTGGGTATTATTCATGCAAGATATCTTGGAGAATACCTTCCCTATAGGTCTGCAGGTTTGTAGGGTGCTTTCTTGGCTTCCTCCATGTGAGAGATCTTGGGGGATGCTTCTCGGGTATCCTCCATATGAGAGTTCTTGGGGGACACCTTCCTTGCAGGTCTGTGGGTCCGTAAGCTTCTTACTTCATGTGGATTCCTTCATGTGAGAGATCTTGGGGGTTGTCACCTTGCAGGTCCACGAGCCTGTGAGACGATTTATTTCTTCAGCTTCATAGTTCTGAGAAGTTATGAAGTCCTTTGCTTGTTCTCCACCTTTAGGTTCATCAAATCGTGGTCTGCTTCCTCGATGGTTTAGGTATACATTCCTAACCCTACTCATCTCTGATCTACTTTAGTGAAGCACTCATCAGTACTAGTGCTTGCTAAAGTGGGGGAAAAATGTATAAGAGTGAATTTGCACCCTTTATGCAAATTCCCCTTTTTTCCTTCTCCACTTTAGAAAACAAAGTTTGGAGGCTTAATTACACCTAATCCCACTACTTTCATTCCACTTGGCACTTGTTTTGAGCATCAGTGGGGAAATTTTTGTTGAGATGCCCGCGCAGCGTGTAGACATTCGTGTGGCACGCTTATGTCCCTGGTAGATTTTTGCGGCTGAACCTACAGAGGCATTACACTTCTCATTGGTGGTCAAGTTGTAACACCCTCTTCGGTTGATTGACCCAAATATGGTCGTTTTCTTCATCTCCTCCTCAAATTCTCTTCTTCTACATGCATTTCAACCTCTTCCAAGCTTTGAGATCAACTTCTTCACACTCTTGTACTCACTCCAAGCATTCCAAGCACTTCTAGCAACACTTTGGCACTCCTTGGCAGAAATAAATTCACTCCATCACTTCAATAGAGCAATTTTGGGACCACACCATTGTAGTAGAGGCTTGAGTACTCTCATTCTTTTCCCCATTAGCCTTGAGTGATTTTGGTGGAGGTGGTAAGCTTCCCATTCCTCTCCTCTATTACTTGGTTGAGTAAGCACACTTACTTTTTTGTAGTGTTTTAGTGTTCTACATTACATTACTTTGTTTATCATACTCGCTTTCTTGGTTTTCCATAGAGATGGAAACACCTAAATAGGGATCTAACTAAGGTAGGCCCCTATACAACCACCCAACATTTTTTCTCCTCTTTGTGTGTAGGTAAACATGCTTTTGGAGAGCTAGCTGGCGAAAGAATTTCTTTGTGATATCCTTCTTGCCACCCTAACTCTTGTATTTTTACTTTATCACATTAGAGAGTACTTTGTTTATTTAATCACGTTATTTTGGCCCTTTAGTAGTAGTTAGCTGGTTCGTTAGCTTATTTTCTTAGTTCAACCTTGTCTCTAGAGTTGTCTGGTCGAATGGATGCCAGCGCACTTGAGAGATGTCAGTGCATCGTGTTGTTGTCCCAGGACCGCGCTTCCATCCTCGAGCAGAGTACTTCCTGATGCGTAGCATTGAACCCAAATACTGGCTCGCCTAGCCCTATCTTGCATTTCGGGTCTATAGGGTGATTGAAGGACTTTATAGTCCTCATCATTCTCATCCCACATTCCCCAACATCTTGTTAAGCTGAGGTAAGTTAGGGCAGCCTTCCGCTCTTGGCCCTTCGTGACCTAGGGCCTTGAACGTGGTTGGTTCCCCTCTCTTACACCCCTACACACAAAATACATGGTTTCCATAGCCTCCCAAAATTCTCATCAGCAATTAGACACCAAAAAGGAAAAACTATAAATACCAACTCATTTTGCATTAAAAGGGTTGGTCACTAAGCCAATTTTTTAGACTAGAAAGGTATACAAGTTATTCTTGAGATTCAAATGTTGCTTATCTACTATGTAAATTAAGTAATGCATCTAATGAAGATTAGGAAGAGTATTTAACTATACGTCGCAATGTAGTAATATGTCTTCATGGTAGTTTGTAGAAATTACATGAATGTATATTTGTAGTTACATATTTCTCCTCACCATATTTTCTAGTATGATTATAGTGGAGGTTATACATATAGTGATAACTTCTAATGCATTAAAAAATATTTTTAATGGTCTTACCTCTTTTATCTATAGATTATTGTATTCTTGAGGTAGATTATTATGTATGTCCATCATATGTAACATAATATTTGATTTGCATAATCAAATCTAGTTATGTTAATCCTTCACCCAATAGTGTATCTTTCCTCTTTGATGTTCATGAATCTTTTCCCAATGGAGTAGGAATCAATTCGCATTGATGAAGAGTCAATCATTCTACCATTTTAAGCACCTTCATACCTGTTAGTAGTCATATTAGATTAGAGAATACATGATATTCATGACTTAGTGGTACATACCAAGTAATAATTTAAAGCAAACCTAAACTATTAAATTAGTAGATAGTCATGATACATATGTTTACACCTTTCTAATATGTAATAAACATAAAATAATATTGTTTTAATGGATTATAATACTATCAGTATCCATAGGTACATGTGCAAGGTGTTATCAACTATATAAGAGGTTATATGTAGCTAGCTTTTCTTTGACCTAGTGATAATAATTTGGGTAGTGTAAATTGGGTGTAGCTATTGATTATATTTTTCATGTTACATGTTAGATGATGTACAAACTTATCAAGGTTACCTCTAGGAATACCCTCTTAGTTTAAGCTAAGATTGAAGTTTTGGAGAGACCACCCACTCATGTTGCTACCCTTCAAACATCTACAATCTATTTATGAACCCTACTTTTTACCTCCTTGATGACATATCCCTTTCTTTGATGGTAAGAAATATTATACAATTGTGGAGCTTCATTTATGGGAAGTAACAATCCCAAGCCATTTTACAATATAATATCCCAAGGCATTAAAATTGAGCTCCAAAAACACTATAAAAAAAAAAAACAAGAATAACATAGCTACATCTAAGCTACCATGAACAACACAAGATCAAAGGAACTAGCCTAAACTACCATCAAAATTTTTGCCACTCTATCACAAAAAAAATAGTAACCCCTTAAAATCCAAAAATCCAAATGGTCAACATCCCATAAAATACCATAACCCATCCTCACTAGATGCACACCCTTGATTTAGGTATGGAACTTAGAGACATGTTTAAGAATTCTTAGGTTGTTACTATTTTTTTTGTTGTATGACTTGTAATTTTTATAAGTTTATTGTGTGATGTGTTGGTTTGTGATGAGCTAGGAGAGGGTTTTATTTTATCCATTTTTATTTAAAAGTCCCTAAGGGTAGTACCTAGATTGGAAAATAAATTATATTGGAAAATAAACTTTTCCAATATGGTGGGAATGAGGTTGTCCATGAATATCTTTTGAATTTTTATATCAAGTAGGTAATAATATGTTTTAGCCATGATAGATTGTAAATTTAGGACAAAATAGCTCAGACTTTATTTTTAGTTTATAAGATCCCTTTCATGTGAGATTAAAATTTGGAATTGATTTATAAAGGCTTTCAAGATCATGTCAAATGTTGTAATGGAACCATGCGGTAATGAACATTCCAATGTATGATCTTTAAGTGATTATGAGAATATCTTACATTGAATACAATCATCATACAATCTAGATAGAAGGAATGAAATGTGTATGTGTGGATGGTATGATCTCCTTTTCCATCATACAAGGGAATAAATGTTCTTTAAATTTTCTTGGGAATGTGTTTGCAAGGATATAATTGGACAAGAGGTTACGTGATAGGTCAAATATAATTTCCCTTGATGAATTGATTGGTATGTTTCTAGTTTTTATTGCACCTATTGGAGTTAATGTGTGACATGTGGTATATATATATTGAGGGTGGATGATAATGGTGGAATGAAATATGATAAATTATGGTAGGGTGAGGATTATGTGGGAATAGGTTAATTAGGAGAGTATTATGGATATTTGTAGGGAGTGGTAAAGGGTAGGAAAAATGGTGGATATGTGATGGATATTGGATGAGAGGGAGGTGAGATGTAAGAATAATAAGGTGTGAAAGGGATGTGGAAGTGGTATGATAATATTTCATGATAGTTGTAATGGGAAGGGATACAAAGGTAGTAATGAGAACTTGGGAGTATGAAGGAATATGGATGGGATGTCGAGTAGGAGGAATAGGTGAAGTGGAAGATAATTTGACAAATGATGGAAATTAATGGAAGGTAAATGATAAGATATTAGGTTGAAGGAGGGGTTATATGTTTCTAGAAGGGACACTAGATGGAGTGGTGATAACAACTAATTTGATATTTTTTGGAGCAAATTTAGGTTTAATGGCATTAGAAGATAACTATTTATGGAGGGAAGATATGCATGTATGGTGTGTCCTATATTTTATAACATATATAGACTAATTTGGTTGGTTAAGATAAGGTATTATATGGAATCTATCAAATTAGTGGGAATCAAGGAATTGTTAGGATTAGTTTCATTCTTAACCTTTTGAGGTTTTGTTACAAGTTTTAATTAGTTCTATAGGTCTAGTTAGATTTCCTAATCAAATTTCTCCATAATAGGGGAAAAGGAAGTACTATCATTGATATAGGTTTATGAGGAAGATGACATGATCATTAGGGGATTTAAACATGGACTAAAATGGGGAATGGATTAGTGGGATAAGGTTTCACCCTATATAAAAAATTAATGGGGACATGAACTACCTTGATCATAATATAAAATAGAAGCAAATGAAAATCTATCATGCACCTATGTTAGGTTCATCACATGAAAGTGGTCATGAAATTGAATATATATGAAGGATAAAGTAGTTGGATCCATTGGGTTCACCAAATGAAAATGAACATAGGATGATAAATATAAAAAGGATAAATTAGCTTGATCATTGGGTTCACCAAATTAAAATAAATATGGCATGGACTCTCTAAGAAGGTTAAACTATTTGGATCCATTGGGTTCACCAAATGAAAGTGAACATAGGATGGAATCTTTGGGAAGGATAAACTAGTTAGATCTTTTGGGTTCACCAAATTAAATTTAGAATGGAATGTAATCTCTAGGAAGGATAAACTAGTTGGATCTGTCAAGTTCACCAATTGAAAGAACCTTAAAGATGAACCTTGAAACCTTTTAACCTTTGGTTTAGGATTTTTAGTGGTTAACATATGTTCTTCTTGTGTGTGGTTACGTGTGCAACTAAATGCCAAATTAAAGTTATCTAAGGCTACCTCCAACTATCCTAATAGTAATTTACAACCATTAGAGCTATGACTGTCAGTTGGACTAGAAACTTGACAAATTATGTAAACTTAGAACATGCATGACTTGGAAATTAATAACCAATAAATTAACAAAGAATGGTCAATATGTGTTCATGTGCACTTTTGAGATAAAGTGTTCCAAATGGAAGTTTCTCATAATATTCTCTTTATGATACCCATGAAATTTGGTACCTACTAGATCAAAAGGACAAGATCGATCTATGTAAAATAAATTACCTAGTAGAATTCACCAATCCTAATAGCCACCATGGCAACATTTTCAAAAGGTGAAACCTTGCATGGGGAATAGTTAGAGATTTGAAATTTGTTAGGAATATTCTTGACAAAATTTCCTCCTCATAAGTTTTCACCCACAAGAAACTAATAAAGGCATGTAATTTATAGTAAAAGTCAAGAGATCCTAATATACATGAATGATAAAGAAAATGCATGTTAAAGAATTGAGAATGTTTCACCAGGTAAATATAATGGTAGAGATATAAAAATAATAGGGATCATTAATAACACCATGAGGAACCATCCTAAAATATTTCAAGTCATAAACTATAATAGAAACATGAAAACCAACAAAAACCTTGTGTTCCTAATTCATTGGGACAAGTGAGATAAAATGAACAAAATGGAACATGTTCACCTAATAAAACTCTAATTTATAACCATGTATGGGTCCCTAGGATTGTTATAAACCTATGGTAGTAAATTAGACTAAAATTCCTTAATTTTAAGTTTGAAAACAATGTGTTGCCCTACTAGGTGTCTTAACCTTGCTTAATAAATAATAGGGTGATTGTTGGGGGTAGCTTTAGCCCTACCAAAATACCTTATTAAAATTTTATGAAGAGTTATTTATCTAATTAAATGGGTTATTTTCTTCTATAACTTTCTCTAAAACTCTATAGAGCTTTATGAAATTGACCTACAAGTACACTTTTGTGAGAAGGGACCCTATAAAAATAAAGGTTAAGGGGCAATTTTCCTTACTCAACCCCCTTTTGAGATTTCAAGCATGAATATAAATTAAAATAATAATAAAAATATTCAATGAAGCTAATATATTCAAATAAATCATTTTAAATTATATCATAACTATGAAAACCTAAAGGAATATGACAAAAGGTATATGGAAAATCAACAACATAACTAGGATTGTAGAATGATTTTGGGAACCTAGATGTGATGGTTCAATGAAAAAGGATTTTTGGGATTCAAAGAGAACTAATAGAGTAATGAGAAATCATAAGTATAAATTACCAAAGTGATTGTTTGATATGATAATGTCTCACAACTCTTAAATGTGTCAAACAACTTGCATTCATGAAGGGGTACAAAACACAATGAAATAGAAAAATGAATCACTAGTGAACTAATGCAAATGAAATGGGATGGGATAATATTTTAAAATATAAGGTATAATATTGTTTTATTGGTAGATTTGAGAAAAACCAAGTGGAAATGAAAACATGCTACAACAAAGGCTTCAATAATGAATATGGGAATATGGGGGGATGGATTAAAAAGGTTACAAGAATAGATGGTTATGGGTTTAATGGGTGTGGGAGAGAGATCTGAAGATGATCCTATAGTAAAATTTATAAATAAACTTATTCCAAACAAAAAACCATAAAATAAAATGGTGAACTTTATTGAAATCTTTAAAAATCAACCACTTACTATCAAAGTTCTTGTTACAATATTATCAAAGTTCTTGTTACAACATTGTTCCATTAAAAATAGTGCCGAGGGTATAAGGATCCTTATGGAGAAGCCCAAAGAGCTAAGGGAGGAAAAAATTACTGATGGGACCCTAGAGAATAGCAGAAAGAAAGATAAGTTATCAAAGAAAAAGGCAAGAAATAGGTGTCAGATGATACAAAGGGGCCAAGTTCAAGAACAAGGGGAAGAAAAATGAAATCTTTCAAAGGAGTAAAAGAAAGAACTACTAGACTTGGTCAACCTAAATCAAAATTTCTACAACCAAGAGTTAGAGGTGGCTAATACCCTAAAAAATATGAAGTAGTCTTATTTTTGTTTACTTTTCTCTTTTTGGTTGTTGGTAGGCTACTGGTAGACTATGTTTTACTCTCTTTACTTCTTTTTTCTTGTACAGGGTTTCGGGTCCCTTCAAAACTTGTTTTTCTTGTTAATAAAAAACATTTTCAAATAGAAAATAAAATTAGTTGAAACTTTAGGAATGAATCTAGTTGACTTTTGGAATGTTTTGAAGTAATATTAGGGTGTCTTCTATGATAAAAAAAAAATAGCTAAAACCATGCAATAAACTCAAAATTAACTTTTTCTATGTAAAAAAGGGGCAAATTTTGTCTATTTAAGGAGTTTGATTTGGGAATTCAAACATAGAAACTTAGTAGGTATTATCTATGAACAAAATTTAAGGTCAAATTCCTAAGGTATGTTAAGCTTGAAATGACCTCTCTAGTGGTAGATGTTTCATTAATTTTAAGTTCATTAATGAAATATTTAAGAAGGATAAAGGTTGGTTTAGTACATGGGATGGAGATGCAAATTAAATTAAATTAAACATGTTGGAACTCTAAAAAATACCATGGGAACAACATAGGAGAAGGGATATGGATGGCTAGAGGGTTACATAGGCTAGGGAAAATGGGTCAAAAAGATACAAGACAAATAAAATGGGATAATATATAAAATGGACACAAAAAACATAATAAGTTGCAAGGTATGAAAATTTAATGTTATACCATTCAATAGCACAATATTTAAAATCATATAGAAATAGCTTAGTTAGAAAATTATTATTGTACACAAAATATAAATATGTAGCATTGAAACATGTTAAGTATATCATATGATCTCCTATGTCATTATACCTTCCACATATATGAGGCATAAATCCAACCAAAAATGGATAATATCAAATATCAAGTGCAATTGGATAATGTTTGATTTTAGTAGTAAGGTCCTTTGTATTTTCACTAGGTAAGTCATCCATTTTTTTTTTCATCTCAATAAATATTTAAGTTTCAAGGGTATTTATTACAGTGGGAGAAGGAAGAGAAATAGAGGTGGAAACGTGAGCCATAATGGTTAGGGTATAAATAGGTTGGGAGATGGAGAAAGGTGATAGGGTAACAACATGAGAAGTAGGGATAACACGTGTGGGAGGAAAATTGGAAGTCATAAAAAAATTATTGGGATGGGAATTATAATTAGGAGCAACATAAGTGATTTGAACAAGAGAGATAGGCATAAGAGAAATAGGCACAAGAGAGGTGGGATGAACATAAGATGTTATCGCAATAAGCTAAGCAACATATGGCATACTATAAATGAGAGAAGATAAAATAGGATGAATAATGGAAGAAGAGGCTTGGGAGGGAAGGGAGACACACCACTTGAAGGGCTTGAGGAGATTATCCATTTAATATATTTTTATCCACATGGATAATTAATCAAAAAAGTGTGGAGAAAACCAACTAAACTAAAAGGATTATTATCACTATCCAAATTGTTAAGATCAAAAGAGTATTTTTCAAGATAAATCTATATATTTCATATTAATTTTATCAACATGGGAATCATGATAAAGTATTTTTCCCAACCAAGATAAGTAGTACCATATATATTCTTAACCATAATATTTTCATCTTGACTCATTACCATATTAATATTCATTCTAAAACTTATTATTAGTGGGAGATGAGAAGGATGATGAGATTTTATCATACACAAAAGAACCTATAAAGTAATACAGATCAAATAAATTTTAGATTTCCCTCACTAATGGGGGTGCTCGTGTTAAGACTAAATCCGCATCTAGGGAAAACATAGACCTCCTCAAGGTAGGATGGACCAAACTAGATTTTGATGGGGCCTCTAGGGGAAACCCAAGCCCATCCAGGGTGATATGCATCTTCAGAGATTAAAATGGTGAGATAATTGTAGAAATGAATTTTCCATTGTTGTCAAGGACAAGTAATGAAGCAAAGATGAGAGCCTTATGGCATGGCCTAGAGGAAGGGTTAAAACTGGGGTTCAAGGAGATTTCAATCAAAGGAGATCCCTCCTCACAATCAATGTGATATGTAAATAACATATGATAAACTAGTACCTTAACAATCTCCTTTCAAATTTCTTATTCTTGCTTAATAGTTTTTAGGAGTTTAGAATCTCCCATATCCATGGGAAAGGGAATAAAGAAGCGGACAACCTAGCCAACATAGCAGTTGAGGAACGTCACAATAGAGTTGGTGATATATGAGGGAGGAAAAATTTAAGAAGTGTAATATAAGCATAGGTTGGCACATGAAGTGCTTGAGAGCATATACAATGACATATGGGAAACTTGCACAATGCAAATGCTAGAAGTAGTAAGAGTACAAAAGATACGAGTTGGCAATACAAAACATATTCTCAATGCATGAGATTGATATTGTTGGGTTGGAGTGTGATTTCAAGGTAGTTATCTCCCTCAATTTGGGTATGAGAGAGCCCCAACATCATGTTACACCCCATGTGTTATTACCTTTTTACTATTACCTTGTTTGGTAAATTGCTTTAATAAATGTGAATGTGTTTTACATATATGAATTTTGAAGGAAATATGATGAATGAATGTTTGAATCTATTCAATGTTTTATGATAATTTTGTAAATAAAGTATATGTGATGCATATGAATGTATTGATTTGTCTAACTACTGTTATGGTGAAACTAAGATGAATGCAAGAATAGGTTCAAGCCTCCGAAAGAGAGGGGAAGTATCACTCGGAAAAATAACTTGGTCTGGTAACCTCTAATTCAGTCTTACTGAGCATTCACACACTCACGTCCTAGTTGGTCTTAGTTGAGTCAAGCTAGTTGGGTAGATGGTAAGTGATCTTTAGTTTAGTTGTGTGTGTTTATATTGATTTGTGATCTTGTTTATGAATATTTGGAATGAGGTATGTGATGATTCTTCATGATAAGTGGAAATCCATCCTTGTGTGTTTATTTCTATGTCAATAAATTATATGCATAAAATGTATATATATGTATATATGTACGTGTCTATGGTAGACTCATGCATATGAGTGAATACATACATGAGTATATGTAGGTAGATGTGCCTACACATGCTCGTGGATGGATTTCCCATATGCATGGGAATACTAATTAAACTAAGGTGACATATATATGTATATATACATCATTCCATGTATATATGTCAATCGACAGAATTGTGTGTATCAGTGTTTGCTATAAAGATATTGAAATGATATTATGTATATGTATATATGTGGTATATATATTAATATATATGTGTTAATTAATATAATAACATATATATTTATATATAATCGTGTGTATATATATATGTATACGTAATAATGTTCTTTATATTTTTATATATGTGTGTGTGTTTATTAATTAAATGTATTTGATTAACTCTATGAAATGAATATATATGAATATATATATGTATATATATATACATATAGAAATGATATATATATATATGTATATATGTATATATATATATATATATATATATATATATATATACTTATATATATATATGTATATATATGTATATATACATATATATAATGATATATATATATATATATATATATATATATATTATAAATAAAAGTATTGTGTTAATCTCCAAGGGCATAATATAGCATTGATATTAAGTGAAGCACTAGAAAAGAATAAAGCACATATAACATAGATAGCATGGCATTTTAAGGAATATCAACCAGTGCATAAAGTATGTAAGACTAAGTCAAACCAAAGGAAGAAGCACGTATGATGTTCATGTGCAACTGTGTTAACATTTGAAGGGATGTGTAAACTATTTTAAATGCCTTATGAATCATTCAAATCCCACACTATAAACTTGGGCACCAACATTTGAAGGTGGCGCCATATTATCAAGAGTTTGGAATGCTTAAGAGGTCTTCAAAATACCCATAAGCCTGCAAATGGAATAGAGACTCAGTCAAGTGCAAACTTGGTAGCATTTTGTAAAGGAATTCAAATTAGGAAACTTGTTTTAAGTTTGATGTCTCATATATCAAGTCGACTCGGTCATTTAAATGGTGAGGACTTTTGATTTGTTCCAAACCTATGAGTTAGCTTGGTGGGTCATTGTATGAGGATGAAAGGTAGCAGAAATACTTACTTGTTTGTAGCCTTTGGTTTCTCACAAATTAGTATAAATAGAGGTGCTCATTCTACCAAATGAATCACTTGTCAATCTCATTTCTTAGAGTTATTTTTCTGAAAATTTAGTGCAAAGTGAGTTGATAGGTTGTGAGGTTGTGAGTTGTATTGTTCATTTATATTGGTTTTGTTGAGGGATTTAAAGAGAAGCTAGTAGAGGTATTTGGGTGGTTCATAGTGGATTTGCAAGTGAACTTGAGGAGAGATTATTCAATTGGAAGCTTTAAATAGGCATGCTAATTTCTACCTCTTTTTTATTATGTTGGAAAGATTGTTTATTATATTTCCATGTTGAAAAGATTGTCTTTATGTGTGATTTGATGCTTGCAAGTCTTTTGAAAGTTCTTGATTATTTCTTGTATTAGGAACCTTTTCATTTGGGTTTAAACATATGTAGTTATTTATACCATAATGGGTTCTATACGTTTATAAATACTATATGTACTATACATAGAATGTTGGTACTAGACGAAGTATAGTAATACTCTAAGTGGATAGCATAAGACAGAGTTGTGAGATACTTGATTACTATGTCAGTTAATGTGATTTAAAGGGAAGGTTATTTCCAGGGTTAGGATAATCCATGAGAAAGAGAATAACCTAGAATAGAATAGAATACTAATGGTCAAAATATAAATCGAGCAATTGTAGTGGTGAATATAGATGACCCTCACTCAAAGTACTGGGTGTTGAATCTTTGGCCAAAGTAGTGTAGGTAGACATTGTCTACATGGTCAATTCACTATGATCCAAGTACATACTAGGATAAGAATGTCATAGAGTAGAGGTTGACTTTATGGTAAGCTTTACACATGTAGGACACATCACTATGCTTAGGAAAGGCTATTTGAAGGATGAGGTTACCAAACCAATCTCTTCATCGAAGGGAGGGTCATCTTACCAAGTTTGGTAGACGTGTGAGGGACTACAATTAGTCCATGGTTGGTGGAAAAGCGCTTGAGTGATGCTTCTCCACATGTAGTTGATGACCAAGATCTAGGAGAAGGACATTTTGGCCCTTTTGTATTTCTATTTCATGCAAGCTTGTTGAAGCTATGTATGTATTCATGTGTCCATCTATATGGGAATTGTAAATGTGAAATGTTATCTTGAATATGTTCATGTAAAGTGAAATCATGCTTATATTATTGGAAAGATTCTTGTATATGCAATAGAATAGTTTAGAAAGGTTATTTTTCAAAGGTTCATTTATTATGGAAAATAAAAGAAAATTTTAGTGCTCTTGTTGATAGATGCATAAACTATTCACTTGTGGGCAAAACTTAGAAAAGTTACTAAGTAGAACAATGGGCATGTTACATGTGGTATTAGAGCTACCAGGTTCAGCTCTGGAACCTATGTGCTCGCTATGTTTCCAATCCAACATTATGTGAATCTAATGTTTGGAAATTCTTGTGCCAGGATGGTGCATCTCAAGATGACTGCAAGAAAGTTAGTGATCAGAAATGAGTGCTACCTACAAGCCAAGAAGGAAAGAGAATCCCTTGTTCATACAATTGAGGGAACTAATTATGACAATGCAATTTTTCTAAGTGATACTGAGACATTCAGTCATTGTCCTTTCACAAATTAGTCAAGAGAAGAGAAAGATGAAAGAGGCTTCCAACTTCAACTTCTTACCTTCTGTCTCTCTAGCAAAGTTGGACTCTTTATCACTTTCCAGGGATATGCCCTCAAAATGTAGTGTTAGTCCAGTCATGATATTTAGGGATCCTCAAGTTCTTCCCTTAGTGGAAGTTATTGTAATAGCCATAAATGGAGAATAAGAGGGTTATGTACCTTGAAACTATGTGTTTGTATGTATCGAAGAGTGAAACCGAGGGATATTCTCCCTTAGACTATCTTAATAGTCATTCTATGTAAACTTAAGGAAATTAAAAATTCTTTTTGATTATAATGAAAATTATGTTTTTGGAAAAAATTGTGAATTATTTATTTAAATAGAATTTCTTATGTGATTGATAGATCTTTTGAATGTTGTTAACATTGAGCAAACCTTCATAGTTCTAATTAAAATGAAAACCTCTAGGTATAATCATTATGTGGAAAAGATGGTTAGGACAAGAACTAATTATGGGGGAAGTCAAGAAGTAGGTCAAGGTGATGAAAATGTCGAAGCCAAATTGGATAGTATTCTTTCTATAATGGATGGGACTAGAGAAATAATAGGAAACCTTGAATAAGAAGTTAGGGGAAAAGAAAGAGTGGAACAAGAAGTTCCAAATAATGAGGAATAAATTCCCAACAATGAAGAAGCAGGGGAGAATCCCCAAGATCGCACCCAATCTAGTGATCAAGAAAATGACAAGTCTCAATCTCTATCTCAGAGAGCCAAAAAGAATCGTTTGGCAAGTGAGTTATCCCACGACATGAGAATAAGCACACCACCAAAATTTGAAGGTAGTGCTACTAGAGATGCAGCAAAAGTGTGGCTTATGGAAATGGAGAAATATTTTGAAATCAAAAATTACTCCGAGGTCACTAAAGTCGTACATGGGGAGCATTTCAGTTGGTGGGTGAAGCATCCAACTGGTGGATGAGTAAGAAAATGGATCTTGGTATTAGTTCCTTAAACCTCACTTGGAGTTAATTTTCAAAGATTTTCTAGAAGAGATGATTGCCCCAACTCTTTTATGATCAAAAGCTCATTGACTTCTAAAATATCATGCAAGGTGACTCCTCAGTGAATGAGTATTGCGAGAAGTTCACTCGACTCCTTAAGTACATACCTAAGTATGGATGAGAAATTTTGTATAAGGAAATTATGGGTCTAAATGTGCAAATAGGTGGTGAGGTAAATGTGCACGGTCCAACTACAATGGATTTGGTGTACAAGAAGGAAATTAAGTAGGAAAAAAGGCTTAAGTATATCTCAAATTATTAGGAAAGAAATAAAAATAAGTTTGGTTGGACGTAGACCAATCAAGCTCCAAGGAAGCCTAGTGAAGGGCCAAGTTTTCAAAAGCAAGGGAACAAGGGATCTCAAAATAATTGAAATGAATCATGGAAAGATCGAAGGGGAAATACAAATAATAACTTTAACAACAATATTGGTGGAAATGAAAGTAACTCTGGAAGACCAGCGAAAAGGAGGGGACTAGTGAAAGGGTGTTATACATGTGTTGGGGACCATTTTGTGAGTAATTTTCCAAGAAAACCTTCAAGGTCACAACCACATGGTAACCCTTTTCCTTCTCAAAAAGTTACATACCAGCAAAAGATTCATGCTACAATAGATAATCAGCAAGTAGAGTACCAAATTACTCCAATGGAAGTATTAGGTACTTTGTCTGGAATTCCCATTTCAATTTTAATAGATACTAGTGCCACAAAAAAAATTATTTCTCCTATAATAGCAAGTCAAATATCTAGAAAATTTGGATACATGAAACAATCTTGGGTTGTAGAATATGCTAACCAAACAAGAGCTAAGTCAATGTCTATTTGAAGCAAGAGTTGAGCTTCCAATTTTCTCAATGGAAGTGAATATGTATGTAGCTCCCTTAGGATATTATGATGTCATCTTAAGGATGAACTAGCTATGAAGACATAGAGCCAAGGTAGATTTTCATGCAAAAAGAGTTGAATGTTTAGACTATCTAAGTAACTAGGTGTCAATGCAAGGAATGCCTAGAGAGGTTAATTTACAGTAGATATTTATTGTGCAAATGCATAGAGCAAAGAAGAAAGGTTGTCAACTCTTTGTAGTAAAAATGGAGAAGCTTGAGGAATGTAAGGAATTCATCTCTCAAGATGATATAGTATTTTATGGACCTCGAGACTTTCAAGATGTCAAAGAAGAAGTATTGGAATCTAGAAAAACAGATATGGAGAAATTTTCTAGTTTACAAAAAAATGAGGATGTATTTCCAGAAGAATTACTTGGATTACCCTCTAAGAGGATATTTTATTTCTCTATAGACATAGTACCAGAGTCAAAACCTATATCGAAAGTAACTTATAGGATGACCATAGCTAAACTAATGGAGTTAAAGGTACAACTAGTAGAGTTGTTTTCTAAAGGATTGATAAGACCCAATGTTTCACCCTGGGGAGCACCAATTATCTTTGTAAAGAAGAAGGGTGGTACATTGCGCTTATGTATTGATTATTGGTTTCTTAACAAAGAAACGATAAAAAATAAGTATCCATTTTCCCATATTGATGATCTCTTTAATCATATGTGAGGAGCGACAGTATTTTTGAAGATTGATCTACATTTTGGGTATCAAAAACTTAGAATCAAGGATGAAGATATTTTCAAAACTGCTTTCAAAACTAGATATGGACATTACAAGTTCATAGTCCTACTTTTTGGGTTGACGAATGCACCAACAACATTCATGAACCTAATAAACAATGTATTTAGGGACTGTCTAGATATATTTGTTTTAGTGTTCTTGGATGACATCTTAATCCACTCCAAAAATGAAGAGGAACATCTCAAGCATCTAGAGATCATTCTTCAAAGATTGAGAAAACATAAGTTATATAGGAAACTCTCAAAGTGTACCTTCTTCCAAAAGAAAGTATAGTATTTGGTTCACATAATTTTGGTTGAAGGGATTTCAATTGATCCAGCAAAGAGAAAAGCGGTACTAAAATGGTTGGTGCCCAAGAATGTGTCAAAAGTTAGAAGCTTTATGGGATTGGCAGGATATTACTATAAGTTTTTCATAAAATTTTCAAGGATATCTTTTCTCATCAAGTCATTGCAAAGAAAGGGAAATAATTTTGAGTGGTATGAGAAATGTTAAGAAGCATTTGACCAACTCAAGGAAAGGTTGACCACAACAACAATACTAAAAGTACCAAAACCAAATGGTAACTTTGTGGTTATTATGGACGCATTTGGAGAAGGATTGGGAGGAGTATTAATACAAGATGGGTGAGTCATATCCTATGAGTCTAGAAAGTTTAAGCCCTATGAACAAAATTATGCTTTGCATAATTTAGAACTAGCAGCAGTTGTTCATGCATTACAGATGTGGAGACATTATCTATTGGGAAAACAATTTGGACTCAAGATCAATCACCATGGTATTAATCATTTCTTTACCCAACCTAATCTTAATGCAAGACAAAGGTGGTTAGAGTTGATATCTGACTACAATTTCAATCAGTTATATCAAGGGGAAAGAGAATCGGGTTGTTGATGCCTTAAGTTGTAGGAGACATATCACCTCAATGATATCAATCCAAACTAAATTCAAGGGTCAAGTGTTGCAAGAAGATAAGGTTGATGGGTTCTATGAACAATTCAAGCAAGCACTCTTGGATGACCCAAAAAATCAAAGGTACGAAGGATATCACTTTGAACTTAATGGATTATTAAGGTATAAGGGGAGAACTTATGTACCAAATTTTGGAGAATTCAGGGACTTAGTATGGAAAGAAGTGCACAATGCACCATATTGAAGACATCCGAGTGTAACCAAGATGTTGGCTGATGTGAATCCATTATATTTCTAGAAGGGTATGAAAGGAGATAAAACAGGATTTGTAGCAAGCTTCTTAGAATGCCAAAAAGTGAAGGCAAAGAATCATTATCATGCAAGTCTTTTGTATCCACATGAAGTTCTAGAAAGAAAGTGGCAAGTCATTAGCATGGATTTTTTGCAATGTCTCCCTATGTCTAGGAACAAGCACAATGCCATTTTGGTAGTGGTTGACAAGTTGATAAAATTAGCTCACTTCATACCAAGGAATCTGACTGATGGAGCTCCTGTAATAGAACAAAAGTTTATTCAAGAGATATTTAGATTGCATGGGATTCCTGAAAAGATCATTTCAAAAAGGGATGCTCATGTGACATCTAGATTTTGGAAAACTATAACATTCCCATTGTTCTACACAGTAATTTTCCTATGTTTTACCCACAAGTGAATAGTTCATGCTTCTAATCTTTAAGAGCAATAAAAAAATTATTTTCCTTTGAATAATAAATGCACATTTGAACATATTTTAAATGAATCAATTTTGCTTCTAGCTTTGATTGTGATGACAAAAAATTCAAACACAATCAAAGCCAAAGCAAAATTGATTCATGATTATGGATTGTGGAAACTTGATATCTCTTATATTTTAAACTTTCCCATTGCATACAAAATAATTCCTTTCATTAATTCAAATAATGATGATACATAATTTTCATATGACATTTCATATTTACAATTTCCATATAAATGGATACGAGATACATACATAGCTTAAACAAGCTACAGAAAATATAAAGTACATATGGTCCTAGGAATTCCCCCTCAAATCTTTGGCCAAATGATGAGGAGAAGCATCACTCAAGTGCTTTTCTACCAACCAACACTTACTGCAGTCCACTACACATCTATCTAACTAGTAAGATGGCCCTACCCATCAACGAAGAGATTGGTTTGATAACCTCATAACAATAGCCTTTTCTGAGCATGGTGTTGTGTCCTATACATTTCTAGAACTGACATACAATGGCTATCCCCTACATGTATGTACATCCCAACCTAGGACATAATCACAGATCATAGTGAAACTGACAGTCTAAATAGTGGCTACTTACACTACTTTGGCCAAAGTATTTATCACCCAAAACTTAGAGTGGATGTCTCTTATTCACACACTTTCCTAGCTTGATTTGGATTTGGAGGTTGATCTTGCATGGGTTATATGTTCTAGTGTTGATCTTGACACTATGTATGTTATATCAAACATTGAATGTCCCCACATACTTTGGACACGACTTTGAGAGATCCGTGGAGACCCTCATATCTCTCCATACCCAGAGGATCCTGTTGCAAATTGTCTCATCCCTCTTGTAGATGTAGATTACATACCCTTTGATGACAATACTTTAGAGGAGCTTGAGTATATCATAGGTCTTGCATGTTCTAATGGTTCAAATACTTGTCTTCATGTTCCCACTCTACATATTGAGACTACATCATCTCTTGTTGTTCCTAATTAGCTTGGCATTGCCACATCTTTGCCCCCTATTGGTAAAATATAGTAGGACACCATACATAGCTACTTGGGATTCATATCTTGCAGACATATCATCCTTGTTTGTGGATTCCTATATTGCAGATCTTGAGGATTGTTGGAAAAACAAGGACAAACAATTGAGAGGGAGGGTGAATCATTTGTCACAGAATATTTAAAATTTTCAAACTTATCTTAATAACAGATCTGATGAATGAACAATAAGCCACAAACAATCAGCACATCAAAAACACAGAGAACGCCAAGATTTTTTATGTGGAAACCCTATTAAGGGAAAAACCACGATGAATGTCAATCCACAATATTATACCCTATTAAAAGTATAATAAAGAATAATGGGAATGCACATGCATTCAGGCACCCTACCTAGAGCTCACTACTCAAATACAAGAGGGATTACTACCCAAAGAAGACACACTGTCTTACAGCAATTTAGATTACATCCACTGGGTATGAATTGAGAAAATAGCTTCTAAAAAAGCCTGATTACAATTATGGTTAAGCACATAAACACTCCTTCACACTTCGCTCAAATTTCTTCACACTCTGCTCTACAATCGAATGATTAGGTCACTATTTAGACACTTTCTCTTTCTCTAGGACTTCTTCGCTCTATAACTTTGCACAAAAACTGCTCTTATATATCTACAACATGGAATTACATCAACAACTTCGTCGGCCAGGGAGAGATGGAGAGCGGAAGCAACGAAAGCAGCGAGAGGGGAGTTTTGAATTTTGATGAAGGCGGGGAGGAGGGAGACTTTGATGAAGATGATGGCACAGTTGGGAGGGTGCTCATATTTCCTCCTTGGTTCGGTGTTGTGGATGGTTCTAAGGTCTTTGTATGTGGTGGTGAGCTTTGTTGGCTTCTAGATGTTCTCTTGCTATTGCACGTGCTTGGACATGGGTTTCTTTGGTCTGAACCAGGATTTGTTGAGTGGTTCTCTTCTGGGTTTGTGAGGGAGTTTCTTGTTGGTGATGGGTGCAGTTTTCGTCTTCCCTATTGCCTACTTTGGGTTAGCCCATTCAAGGGGAAGTCTTTTTACTTCTTTTTGGTTCTTCATGGGTTTTCTATGATTCCTTATGGTATTTCCCACCTATTTGTTTCCTGCGAAGGTTTTTCTTGGTTGGCGGTTCCCTTGGTTCCTTTGGTTAACCTTGGGATTCTATGGGTGTTGGGAGAAGCTCTTGTTTCCCAGGTAGTGTTGGGCTCATTGAAAGCGTATGGTTTCTTGAGCGTCGGGGGGTCGTTTAATGGGAGATGTGGTTGGCCTCTTCTTTTCTTCTTATGATCCTTTTCTTCGACCTCTAATCTCTGGCATGAGATGGTTATCGTGGTGGCGGGTTCCTTTCTTGGAGTTGCATTGTGGATTGCCTATTGGTACCGTCCTTGGCACCTGTTGAAGGTGTGGATGTGTTATGGACGGGTTTTCTCTTACAGACAGTGGTTTCTTGGTGTTATTTCTTTTGGCTAGCTCTATGCCTGGTGTGGCTTGGTTGAGTTGCAAGGCTCTTGGAGTCTGTTTTTGTCTCTTGGGCTTTCTTTTAGAGTTTTTGGGTTCCCATTATGGGTTCTCTCTACTGAGGAAAGTATTTCAAATGATGGAGTTTTGGAGGTGCCTGTTGGGAGGTGGGTCTCATTGACTTATTGTGTTATTCTTGGGCTCTTTATCAAAGCTTTTGGGTCCCCTTTTGGGTTGTCTTGGCTTTCTTTATTGAAGTGGGTTATCTTTTTCTCTTGTCTTCAGGTTGTCTCTTGGAGGATTCCTTTGTTATTGGGCCTAACTTGGAATTTGGGCGGTGTTTTAAGATGGTGGAGTGGAATGCCTTTCCCTCTTCCTCCCTTGGAGATTCATGATGGTTTGGTTGTGGGCTCTCTTTTGGAGCCCCTGCATGCTCAGCCAAAGGATGGTGTGTTTCCCCAATCTTTTGGACCTCTGACTTTCTTATTTGCTATGCACTATGTCTTTTGTATAGGAAAAGACAACTTTTGATGGTTAGTAGTCATTTCCTATTGAGTTGGAGGTGGGTGTGGTGGATTTGGATGGAAGTCCTCTTTTTTGGTTTCCTCTAGAAGTGTTCCTATTGATGTGGGAGCATCTCCTATTGAGGTGGAGACCGAGGCTGCTGGAGAGGTGTGCTTTTGGTGTTTTGGGTTTTCACAGTATCCTCTCCTATAGAGGGGAGCTCAGTCCTCTTGAGGTGGAATTGGAGTAGGTTTGTGGTGTGCTTGGGTGCTTCAAGGGGTGTTTCTCCTCTTGTGTGCTAGTGTTTTTTATTAGGAGGTTGGGTTTAATGGTGGTCTTTACCATTAAATTTCCTTTTCTTTTGTTGGCTTTTGTTTTGTTGTTTTTTAGCAAAAGGTTGGTTGTTGCTATGCGATTTTGTTGCTTGAGTATTTCAGGTGGTTTTTACAATCAAATCTTGGGTGGGGTTTCAGGTCCCAAAAAAAACCAAGTTGTTTCTGGGCTTCAGGCCCTCTCTTGTGTGTCTTTTGTAGCCTATGTTGTCATGTTAATCTGTTAAGTGGCTGCTATTGGGTTGCTGGTGGTATGTGAGTTATATTTTTTAGCAGCTTGCTATTGTTGGGCTGATTTATGCTTACTGTTGATCTCTTGTGTATCAGTTATCTTCTTTTGTAAAGGGTTCCAGGCTCCTTCAAAACTTATTTTTTACCCTTAATCAAAAACAAATTCATCAGCCAAAATAAAATATAAAACATATACTCAATGTCGGCCCAAATTTACAAGTAAATTTTCAATGCGAATCAAACACCATCGGCCACAACATAATGAAGACTTAAAACAATATCTTTGAGTGTTCCAAACATTAAAATTTTAATCTGCAAGGATCCACAATACATTACAACCACCATGTCATCCAAGAACATAAAAACCCGAACACACAAGAGAAAAATCACCGACCACAAGCACATCGATCAACACGGACGTGCAACAAAGATATAGCATGATCTACAACCATCCACAAGCATCAAGAATCATCAAAGGAGCATCCAAAGCAACTAAAATTACTAGAATCACATCAACGTCAATCAGGAACACTAATTGAAGCCACAGAAAAACTGTCAGAACACAATTATTCATAACATGATTAAATCTTCACACGAACCTCTGAAACTTTATGTGGATAAACTAGATACAATCATCAATAAACCCTTTAGTCCACAACGACTGATAGTCAACATACTGAGCAAGACACCTTCATGACCTTCACTGTTCCACTGTTAACTTGCAACTCTTTCTTTAATAATTTTCTCAATATCCTCGACATATATAGCCTACAATACATAAATGCTAATAGTGTTGACATCAATGACAACCACATATCAGCAACACAATGACAACATCCAACAATCTCCCCATTTGGCATTGATGGAAGCACATGATTTGAAAAACACCATCAACACAACTCTCAATCAACACTAACTCCCCCTTAGATTCTAACTCTTCTCCTCATGTTTTTCACATTGCTCTTCTCCCCCTTTGACATCAATGGAAAAGATAAGCATTATCTTTCCACATACAAGCTCTGAACCACATATTTGCATATCTTACTACTCCCCTTGAGTAGCAGCCATGGAAACATCAATCCAAATCAGAATATAGCTATGAAGCACACTAATTGATGCAAGTAAATGCATCTCTAGTTCTTATCAGGAGGGGTAATCACCCCTAGCATCCCTCTGAGATACTCAAAGGTATCCTTTGGCAATGGCTTGGTGAAAATGTCTACAATCTATTCTTTGGTAGTTACATACTCCAGTCTGACTTCTTTCTCACTCACTTTCTCCCTCAGGTAGAGAAACTTGATTGATATATGCTTGGTGTTAGAGTGTAGCACCAAATTCTTCAATATGTTTATTGCACTTGAGTTGTCACAGTATATGACAATAGGCTCATCATATACTACTCTGATATATTTCAACATATGTTTCATCCACAACACTTGAGTACAATTATTTTCAGCAACAATATACTTTGCCTCAACAGTAGATAGGGAAATGGAATTCTACTTTTTACTGAACCAAGACACTAGCTTCTTCCCTAGGAAGAAGGCACCACCACTAGTACTTTTCCTATCATCTACCTCTCCTTCCCAATCCGCATTAGTATAGGTATTGAAGGAAAGATCATCATCTTTAGGATACCAAATCCCAAAATCAACTATTCCTTTCAAGTATCTGAAAATTCTCTTTATAGCAATCACATGAGATTCTTTCAGATCAAATTGATATCTAGCAACAATACACACAGCATTCATGATGTCTGGTCTAGTCTGAGTTAAGTACAGCAATCCATCAATCATTGAATTGTATCTTGTTTGATTTTCCTTAGGAGAATCATCATTTTATGTTAACTTGCATCTAGTTACCATGGGTGTACTAATAGGCTTTAAGTCTTCCATGCCAAACTTCTTCAGCAACTCTCTCACATATTTATACTAAGATATGAAAATCTCATTGTCTAACTAAGTGACTTGCAATCCCAGAAATAAATTCATCTCTCCAATCATACTCATTTCAAATTCACTTTTCATTTCATCAGCAAACTTCATACATAGATCATCATTACCTCCAAAAATAATGTCATCAACAAAGACTTCAATAATCAACTCTTTATCATCATCCAACTTAAAGAAGTACAAGTTGTTGTTAGCGGTACCAAGCTTTAGTGGGTATTTATCTAGTTCAGTATATCGCCTCGGGGCTTGCTTGAGTCCATGTGTAGCTTTTCTTCAATCGTAAAACCATGTCTTCCTTATTAATCAATTGAAATCAATCCTGTTGTTCAGCTAAAAATTATAACCCCTTTCTTCTAACTCTCACCATCTTCGTAAAGTGTTATTGACTCTCTACATCCATTTTGATAATTCTGTAGTTCTTATATGCATCATAAGCAAGAAATAATCTTACAGTTTCAATTATGGCAACAGGGGCAAAGGTTTCTTCAAAATCAATACCTTCCATTTGTGAATACCTTTTACATACCAGTCTTTCTTTATTCTTAACCACTTCACCTTGTTCATTCAACTTATTCTGAAAGACCCATTTAGTACCAATCACATTTTTATCTTTAGGTCTGTGGAACAAGAATCCATGTATCATTCTTTTCAATCAGATTAGTTCTTCTTCCCTTCATAGCTTCCATCCGTTGTTCATCATTACAAGCTTCATTGATACTTACAGGCTCGGGCCTGGTGAAATTAGGACAATACCTTTCCTGCAATCCCTTTCTTTCTAGTCTACTCAATTCCTTATTCTTATCTCTATACTTGATCTTCAAAATTATCAGCTTCAGCAATTCCTAATTTTAGGATTCTCTCCTGCACTTTGTCTTTCTATTCTTTCTTCTCAGCAGACTTTGACTTATGGTTCTCCTTCCTAACTTTCTTGATTTACCAGAACAACTTGAACTTGATTCTGTGTCTGACCATTCTTCCCTTTGTCTGTACTATCTTGTTGGTCATTTGAATCATATCCACGGTATCTGGATGATCTAGCAAAGTACTCATCAACTCTGACATTTGCACTTTCAACCATTTTTGGCAATCTTCTATTATAGCACTAGTAAGCCTTGCTTTTAGTAGAGTAACCTAGAGGTTCCTTTCTGAACACCTCAAAATGTAAACTTTAAGTGTCCTGTCTTCTAATATAACAATTTGCTTCCAAAGATCTTGAAATATTTAACAGTAGTAGGTTTATAACCAAACCACAGTTCTAAATGAGTCTAACCAGAATTACCATTGACATTTACCTGGTTAAGAGTGTACACAGGAGTACTTACAGCTTCTCTCCAATAGATGTGAGTCAAATTTCCTTCAATCATCATTGTTCTAGTAGTATTCAGAATTGCTTTTGTTTCTTTCTCTCAACTCCATTTTGCTTTGAGGCCTGGAAGCAACAACTGCTTTTTGATCTCCATGCTCTCATGTAAAGAATTGAACTCCTGAGGTGAACTCACCACCCTCCTGCCTCAATTTTAGGCATTTGATCTCTCAAAACCCGCCTCATTCCTTTTCCAGTATAGCTTTGAAATCCTGAACTTCTCTAATGCTTCATTTCTTTTCTAGTTAACCCATATAATCCTATATTCTATCAATAAGATAAAGTACCTCTTTCTCCCTGTAGACTTCCGATTCTGTAGGGACCCCATCGCATCAAGATGTAATTTCAAACCCATCTTACATTAGAATGATGTTGTTTTCTCTTAAAAGAAACTCTAGTCTATTTTCCCATCTGACATTCCTTGCATATTGTGTTAGTAGGCTTCACTAGGTTAGGTAGATCTCTTACTGCTTGAGTTGAGCTTACCTTGACAATCCTATCAAAATTCACATGACACAGCCTCCTATGTTGCATCTACTTGAGCAATTAAACAACTTTCATTAGCAGCACTCAAAGTGAAAAATATTAATTTCGTCTTTGTAATTCCAGCAATTACATTTCCCGTGAGTTTCCAAGTATACCTGAGATTCCTCCCATCTTTGAACTAAACATTGGTGTAACCCTTTACTACAATCATGTCCAACACTCAATAGGTTATGTTTCAAGCTTCCTTTAGCATAAAATAATACCACTCACGCCATGCTTTACCACCAAGACAAATAGATCCTTTGCCACAACCACCAAAGATTACCCCTCGAATCTTACAACTTCACCCTACTTTAGACTACAAATTTTATTTTGTCACCAACCATAGGATGTGAGAATCCACCTATTAATAACTCCACCTATCCTTTTCTTTCAATTTGGTCTTACAAGAGCTTTTCTCAACTTTTATGTGATTTAGTAGCCAATCGGACCATTTTCCCTTTATAGTAAATGAAAACCCATTCACTTTCATTTCCATTTTCTATCAAATTGGCCATCAAATACACCTTCTTCTTAGCCAATAGCATTTCTTTTGAAATTCTAGGGTTTGTTAGGCTTAGACCTAGGAACTTCCTCTTTTTAGGACACCTCGAAGCAAATGACCTATTTTACCGTAAGAGAAACATTTACAGTAACTTTCCTTTTATACTTACCTTGTCCTCTGCCTTCTTTCTTCACAATTAGTGCTTCTAGCTCTTCTACCTCTCTTTCTTCATCTTCAAGTTGTTTCATCCCTTCCTCACACTTGAATGTCTTTCTAGAACTCTCTCTTGGATCATATCTTTGCTTGTTTCTTCCAGATACAGAGGCCTTAAATGCATATTCAATCTTGGGGAAGAATCACCAAATTCACTCAACTCAAAGGCAACAAGTTTACCAATCAACATATCTCTTGTCACATTTGTTACTATTTTGAACTCTTCAATAGCATGAGCCTTTGATTTGTAAGAGGGAGGAAATGATCTAAGCACTTTAGCTATAATTTCTTGTTCATCCAGGGTACCGCTAGCACATCTAATACCCATCACAAGTTCATTTACTCTTTGCATAAAAGAAGAAATATTTTTATCTTCACCCATCTTCAAATTTTTATACTTGCCTTTCAAACTTTGTAGCTTAGCAACCTTCACAAGTGCATCTCCTTCATACAAAGTCTCCAGCTTCTTCCAAATCTCATGAGATGTCTTCAGATCCATCACTTTTGTCATTTCCAAATCTGTTAGAGCACCTCGAAGAAGCCTAAATAGCCTTGATAAACACCTAAGCCTTTAATCCTTCAACGTGAGTGGAAGGACCATCCCGAGGAATAAATAAGGCATGTTCTTTGTAATCCTCTGTAAGGTTCACCAACACACTCAAATGACACCCATCTTTGGTTTCTCCACATAGTAGTTTACATGGACCCAGGGACTTTCCTTCTTGTGGCTGCCATCTCGGATCACCCTCAAGCTTTTAAATTTCTTTAGAGGAACCTCGCCATAATAAATTCAATTGTTGGAAAACAAGTAATGTATTGCCAATTGAGGGGTGAATCAGCTTGTCACAAAATATTTAAATTTCAAAACCAACTTGACTCTTTAATCCTGACATGAAATAAACAATGTCCACAAATAATTGGGCACATTAGAAACATAAAGAACACCAATATTTTTTTACATGGAAACCCTATTATGGAAAACCATGGTGGATGTCAACAATAATATTAAGGCCCCGTTAAAAGTAGTATTACCGAAGAATAATGGGAATGCACATGCATTCAAAGACACCTAGAGCTCATCAGTTTCAAAATACAAGAGGGCTCACTTCCCAAAGAAGACACACTATCTTACAAAAATTTGGATTAGATCCATAGGGTATGAACTGAGAAAATAGCTTCTACAAAATCCTAATTACAGTTCTAGTTAAGCACATAAACACTCCTTCACACTTCACTCAAACTTCTTCACACACTGCTTTGCAATTGAATGATTAGGTCACTATTCGCACACTTTCTCTTTATATGGCACTTCTTTGCTCCATAACTTCACACAAAAAACCGCTCTTATATATCTACAACATGGAATTACATCAACAACTTTGTCAGCCAAAATAAAATATAAAATGTATAATCAATGTCGACCCAAATTTACAAGTAAATTTTCAATGCAAATCAAACACCATCGACCACAACATAATGAAGACTTAAAACAATATTCTCAAGCATGCCAAACATTCAAATTTTAATCTCCAAGGTTCCACAATACGATACAACCACCATGTCGGCCAAGAACATAAAAACCCAAACACACAAGAGAAAAATCACTGACCACAAGCACACCAATCAACACAGAGGTGCAACAAAGATAGAGCATGATCTAGAACCATCCACAAGCATCAAGAATCATCAGAGAAGCATCCGCAACAACTGAAATTACTAGAATCACATCAACTTCAATCAAGAACACTAACTAAAGCCACAAAAAAACTGTTAGAATACAACTGTTCATAACACAATTAAATCTTCACGTGGACCTCTGAAACTTTTGGTGAATAAACTAGATACACTCAGAAATAAACCCTTTAGTCCAAAATGATTGATCATAAATGTACTAAGCAAGACACCTTCGTGACTTTCACTGTTCTGTTGTCAACCTACAACTCTTTCTTTAACAATTTTCTCAATATCCTCAACATATACAACCTACAATACATCAATGCTAATAGTGTTGACATCAATGACAACCACATATCAGCAACACAACCACAACATCCAACAAGGATTACTTTGAGGACATTCATCTCCTCTTTTTTGATAGCCACATCACCGATGTTGGCCCACCATCTTCATCACCTTTGCAACTTGATCTATATCAATCTTCATAGGAATCTGGACCAACATCATTGATTTTTGGCATGTGGACACATGAGAAATTTTAAAGGCACACATCATCTAGATTTGGATTCTAGAATCACCCATTCTTTTGGATTGGCTTCTCCAATCACAAATGGATCTATTTCTTCCTAAGGGGAGAAATGTTGTAAGCAATGGATCATATTTTGTCTTCAAATTTTTATCATTGGCACGAGAGCTCCTTTTTGTGGGGGAATTCATATCCTCTTTTTCTTTCTCCTATCGGGGGGACATTATTATACATGCATGATAGAAGCAGCCCTTGAGGGTCACATTGACTCCTCCTTCTATCCTTCTTTCACTAGTGTAGTCATTTCTTTTTCTCTCTTTTGGAGAGGAGTTTTTTCCCATGTGGTTTTCTCCTTTTCTCTAGTTATGAGAGATTTCATTTATTTGTACATGGGTACCTCATCAAGACTTGTATCTAGGACCCATCCATGCATCCATCATTCCATTAATTAGGACATCACTTGATAATTAATTAATTAATCATTAATTATTAAGTCCCTTATTACTTTATTCACTTAAGCTAATTTTAGGAGTGGTTTTTTATTATTAGTTTGGACTAAATTTAGGACAAGTTGTCTCATTGCATGGATTAGAACACTTGTCACTATCTTTTCAAATCCTCATCTAGGGTTTTCTTTTACATGCTTTTATAAATCTTGCACATTAATTGTAATAATTCAATTAAGAACCATTCAAGTTAATACATTGCACACATTAGTGCTCTGTTGGATTCAATTTTTTCTCTCTTGGTTGCATAGCAATCAATTGCTTTGATCGAGCTTGCTTGTGATAGGAAGTTTGGTTGTAGGGATTTTTGGGAGCTGTGAGGTTCACTATCAACTCCAACAAGTTACCCCCATTCGCATGGATCAGAAAAACCCTAGGAATAACCCACATAACATATCATAAACAAAATGACTTTACTACCAAGGTGATTCTAGAAACTTCTTACTTTTAGCTACATAAGTATAGTTTAGACATCCTACATATAGTGATGATAACTATGTATAGTATAATTACATTTGCACTAATATAAACTCCTTTATATAGGATACATACATATATAACCATTACAATGGGTTCTACAACATAAAGCACAACCAAGAAACATGCAATATTTTAACAAACATCACAACATATTCAAAAGCATTCTTTTCTAGCATTGTAACAAATCTAATTAACCTTTCCAACATAACAACAAAGTTATAGAAACTATCATGCCTATATAATTCCTCCAAATGATTGAACTCCTTCCTAGTACAAATCCTCAAGATCGATTGATACCTCCTTCAGGATCCACTTGATTACCCTCTTCTAAATTCTCGCTAAATCTCACAATAATCACAATACGATATAGAAAAATAACTCTCAACTCACAAGCTCTCAAATCACTAACTCGAAAATCATAGTAAAATAGCTTCAAGATAATCAAAATGATAAGTGTACCAATTGGTAGAATGAGCACCTCTATTTATACTAATTTGTGAGCAACTGAAGGCTACAGACAAGTTAGTATTTATGCCACCTTTCTAACCTCATGCAATGACTCATTAGTCTAACTCACAAGTTTGCAACACATCACAGTCCTCACCATTTAAATAGATGAGTCAACTTGATATATGGGACAAAAATCTCAAAACAAGTTTCCTATTCAAATTCCTTTACAAAATGCTGCCAAGTTTGCACTTGACTAAGTCTAAACACTATTTTTAAGTTTATGTGCATTCAAAGACTTATTTTTCCTTCCAAACACTAGTAAATATGGTGCCACCTCTTTATATTTGGTGTCACCTTCATAGCATGGCCTTTTGACATATTCTATGGGTTTTAAACAACATTAATTCCTTTTAAAACATTTTACACAACAACATAATCTCCTACATTCTTTGTTATTTGTTTGACTTGGTCTTACCAAACATCATGTGTTGGTTTATATTCCACTTAAATTTGTGCTTTATGCTTTATTCGCCACATGCTATAATATGTGATTTTCTTCACATTATTAACAATAATAATTAGTGCTATCTTATGCGCTTGAGGTTTATATCAATAGCTTTAATTCACATATATATATACATATTTATTATCAAAGTATATATATGCATATATGTATATATATGTATATATATTAATATATATATATATTTCATAAAGTTTATCAAATACATTTTATTAACAAACATATTTATATAATATATAAATATAAAGAATAATATTACGTATATATTTATATATAGGATTATATACAAATATATATATATATATATAAATATATATGTTTTTTATAAGTTAAGTAGCGTTACAAGGTGTTGTACCCTTTACACGAAGAGCCCACAGGGCCAAAAGGAGCCAAGTTCAATAGACCATTATAGAAACCAAACTAAAAACAACATAAAAAGGACATAGACACTGTACACTAACAATAGATAACCAGTAAAAACAAATAGACCCGTCCACTAATTTGCAACACTTTCCCTTTTCTAAATGAGGAGATATAAAACATCATCCCCAATCCAGTTGGGGCCTTCACCCTTGGTATTCCTATCTACCTCCTCAATGACATCAAAAAGTGTGACCGTAGATCTGTGAATTATTTTAATAGTGAAATGAGCCAACCTATTGAATTCCCTTTCAAGTTTTACCACCTGCTCACGCAGCTTGTTGATGTCCTCATCCTTGTCATTCTTCCACTGGGTTGTCTCGTCTTCAATAGCCTTGGGTTCCAAAGAGTGGGTAGAGTCCTCTTTGAGCATTATTTTCATGTCTAAGAAATGGCTAGGGCCCTCCACAAAGTCCCCTTCCATCTCCTCAATAGTGTCTTTCTTGCATTCAACTCTATCACCAGTCTGCTTTGAGTCGCTTGAAATATCATCCACTAGAATCCCTTTCATGTTCTTTGCAAGTATGTGGGACATACTAACACTAGTTTTTTCTCTCCCTATATCAATAGTCACAGCCACAATAGTGTCACCTCTGGAGTCTTTTTCTGCGGCACTTTTCCCCTTGCTATCAGTGGCTGGCAACAACTCAACCTGGCTCGTAGTGTCTTTTTTCCCCTTTTTCTTCATCGTAAGTCTACTATCCATCTTGGTGGGTTTGTTATTTAGTTAACATAAACCAATCACAACCTTGGACTAGACCAACCCACCCTCCCTCTTCTTTTTGGATGGGGGTTTAGATTTAGGATCAACACAGGGTTCATTTTCAAGCGGGGAGGTTTTTCTCTTAGGACCCACCGAAGTAACAGGGGACAATTTTTTAGAGGCAAGGTCAGGTGGTTCCAATTCTTCCACACAAGCAATCGAGATGGGTTTAGGGGGGCACAAGGCCACATGGAAGTGATAAAGCCTCAGGATGAGGCCCTGGTGTAGAGGCAGGGAAGGTAGTAGGTCAGGGTTAAGAGTGGTAGATTCATGGGATTCCTTGATTGAATTTTCAAGGGAGGTCAACAAGAAGAAAGGAAATTTGAGGCTCATTTTGTGTCTTAGGTGGTAAATAGAAAAGGTAGGTGATAAAAATAAAAAACCTTAAATCTACCTTCTAAAGTAACGTATTTCATGATAGCAAGACACAACTTGTCCCAAGGTTTGGGCAACGCTTCTCTATCAAATCTTGACTTCTTAACTAGCTTCTCATTGTCCCTAAAGAAGGCATTGAGGCTCTTGAGGTCCTATGTTTTGGTGTGCTTCTTGTACTTCTTTCCATCGTAAGAAAGGCCTGTCACCTTGGCAATCACTTCCTCATTGACCTCAAATGAGATGCCACCCATGGTAACTCTCCTTTCCCTCCATGAACCATCAAATTGAGCAGATATTTTTTCATTGTTACCCACTAGGCTTTCTAATAGCGGTGCCAATCGCCCTTCTATACAAATATGCCACATAATGGGGTCTCTACGAAATTTGTCACAGTTGTCAAGCTCGGTCTTGACCCTATCGCCATCCATCTTAATCCACAACACATAGAAACTAGCCCAGGAAAATAAAGTTAGCCAAAAAATGGATTGGCTACCAATGAATTTACTCGCCCTTATAACATCATTACCAAACCACCCAAGACAAAAAGGCATAACTAAAGCTTTTAGAAGTTTACATGCACCATTAATCATTCCCAATGAAGCCAACACCGTGACGTCATATATGTTACTATACCAACTTACACACACACACACACACAGATATATATATATATATATATATATTAATATATATATACCACATATATATACATAATTTCATTTCAATACCTTTATAAAACACTCATACATACAATTCCATCTATCGACATACATACATGGAACATATATTATATATAATATATATATACATATCTATATATATATGTATATGTACGTATATATATGTATATATATACATATATATACATACATATACATGCATATGTATATATGTGCATACATATACATCCATATATATACATATACATACATATATATACATATGTATATTTATGTATATATGTGTAGATATATATGTGCATATATATACATACATACGTATATATGTGCATACATATACATAAATATATATACATCTACATACATATACATACATATATACATATATATATATACACACACACATATATATATACATATATATACATATATATACACATATATATACATATATATACACATATATATACATATATATATATATATATATATATATATATATATATATATATATATGTATATGTATATATATACATATGTATATATATGTATGTATATGTATGTATATGCATATATATACATATACATACATATACATACATATATACATATGTATATATATATGTGTCAATTTAGTCCAATCAACATTCCTATGCATATGGGTAATTCGTCCATGAGCATGTGTAGCTATGTCTACCTACGTATACTCATGTACATATTCATTCATATGTATGAGTCTTCCGTAGACATGTACACATACACATATATATGCATTTCATGCATATATCTCATCAATACCACAATAAGCATACAAGGAAGGACTATCACATGACATCAAGACTTAATCACAATTCTCAATCACAACATTCACAACAAAGATTACTTACCTTTTCCCAAAACTAACTTGACTCACTAAGACCAACTAGGATGTGAGTGTGTGAATGCTCAGTTAGGCTCGTTAAGGGTTACCAAACCAAGTTCTTCTCTTGAGTAATACTTCTCCTCTCTTCTGGAGGTTCAAACCTATTCCTGCACTCAAATTAGCACATCATAACAGTAGTTAGTTGAACACAACATAACCAAATACATCATACATTTCATAGTTAGAATCATTATAAATTATCAAATTGCATCAATCATTCATTCATCATATTTCCATTCAATATTCATTAAACATATTCATATAAATATCCATAAAACACATTCATGTAAAGATCCATAAAACACATTCATTTATTCAAGCAATTTAACCAAACAAGGTAATAGTAAATATGTAACATTGCTTGGGGTGTAACACAAACCCTATTTTCTGCACTTGGAACAAAATTGAATATAAGCTTTGCTTATCATCCAAAAACAGATGGAAAAACTAAAAGGGTGAACCAAGTATTTGAAGCCCTACTAAGAATGTATTGCATGGATCAACAATACAAGTGGGAGGATTATCTACCTTTGGTAGAGTTTGCATCTAATAACTCCTATCATTCTGCAATCAAGATGGCTCCATTTGAAGCATTATATGGTAGGAAGTGTTGAACACCTATAAGATGGGATAATCTGGAAGATAGGATAAGCCTTGGGCCAAAGGTGTTATTGAAAATGGAGGAACAAGTTGGAATCATTAAGCAGAGATTAGCAAAAGTTAATGATAGGTAGAAAATTTACGCCTATTCTAAGCGGGTACCTAGGAATTTTGCAGTGGGGGATAGAGTTTTGTTGAGAGGTAAACCTCACAAGAGTTCTATCAAGTTTGGAAAATCATCCAAACTAGCTCCACACTACATTGGACCTATTCAGGTTCTTGAGGAAATAAACCCTATTACGTATAGGATTTCCTTGCCACTAGCTCTTATCAAGATGCATAGCATCATTCATGTCTCATATCTTAAGAAGTATATACCAGGCGATAATCATGTTATTGATAGGGATGCTTTACATGTGTAGGACTCAAGGGTGGTAACAATCAAGCAGCTCAAGGTGCTCAAAACATGTAAGCTTCACTTACGTAACCGAGAGGTTCTACAATGCAAGGTCTAGTGGGATCAGTATGCAGAAGACTCTACCACATGGGAAGACTATGTTGAAATGAAGTAGAAGTTTCCACAAGTCTTGCTAGAATTTGAAAATTCTTGCAAAACAGTGATGTTTTGTTTTGTGAAGTTTTATGATGTGTTCTTTATGCTATGGATTGACACTTAAAAATCACCAGGAATGATGATTCACAAGGGGGAATATGTTTCACCCCATGTGTTATTACCTATTTATTATCACCTTGTTTGGTAAATTACTTTAATAAATGTGAAAGTGTTTTACATATATGAATTATAAAGGGAATATGATGAATGAATGTTTGAATCTATTTAATGTTTTATGATAATTTTTGTAAATGAAATATATGTGATGCATATGAATGTATTGATTCAGCTAACTACTGTTATGGTGAAACTAAGTTGAATGCAGGAATATGTTCAAGCCTCCAGAACAGAGGGAAAGTATCACTCAGGAGAAGAACTTGGTCTGGTAACCTCTAATTCAGTCTTACTGAGAATTCACACTCACGCCCTAGTTGGTCTTTGTTTAGTCAAGCCAGTTGGGTAGATGGTAAGTGATCTTTAGTTTAGTTGTGTGTATTTATATTGATTTACAATCTTGTTTATGAATGTTTGGAATGAGGTATGTGATGAGTCTTGATGATAAGTGGAAATCCTTCCTTATGTGTTTATTGCTATGTCAATGAGTTATATGCATAAAATGTATATATGTATATATGTACGTGACTCTGGTAAACTCATACATATAAGTGAATATGTACATGAGTATACGTAGGTAGATATACCTATGCATGCTCATGGACGGATTTCCCATATGCATGGGAATACCAATTAGACTAAGGCGATATATATATATATATATATATATTTATGTATATATATATATGTGTGTGTGTGTATGTATGTATGTATGTATGTATGTATGTATGTATGTATGTATGTATGTATGTATGTATGTGTGTGTGTGTATGTATGTATATATATGTATATATATGTATGTATAAATATGTATATAGGTCGATCGACGGAATTGTTCGTATGAGTGTTTGCCATAAAGATATTGAAATGATATTACGTATATGTATATATGTGGTATATATATATATATATATATATATATATATATATATATATATATATTAATATATATGTATTAACTAATATAATAAGATATATATTAGTAAATATATTTATGTATAATCATATATATACATAGTAATATTCTTTATATATGTGTGTGTGTGCGTGTGTGTGTTTATAAATTAAATGTATTTGATTAACTCTATGAAATGAATATATATGAATATATATATATATATATGATAAATATATATACATATATTATTATATATATACATTTATATGATATATATACATTTATATGATATATATACATGTATATTATATATATACATGTATATTATAAATAAAAGTATTGTGTTAATCTTCAAGTGCATAATATAGTGTTGATATTAAGTGAAGGGATAGAAAAGAATAAAGTGCATATAACATAGATAGTGCAACCTTTTAAGGAATACCAACCAATGCATAAAGTATGTAAGACTAAGTCAAACCAAAGGAAGAAGCACGTATAAGTTCATGCACAGTTGTGTTAAGATTTGAAGGGATGTGTAAACTATTTTAAATGCCTTATGAATCAGTCAAAGCCCGTGCTATAAACTTGGGTGCCAACATTTGAAGGTGACGCCATATTATTAAGAGTTTGGAATGCTTGAGAGGTCTTCAAAATATGCATAAGCCTACAAATAGAATAGAGACTCAGTAAAGTGAAAATTTGGCAGCATTCTGTAAAGGATTTTGAATCAAGAAACTTGTTTTAAGCTTGTTGTCCCATATATCAAGTCGATTCAGCCATTTAAATGGTGAGGACTTTGATGTGTTGAAAACTTGTGAGTTAGCTTGGTGATTCATTGCACGAGGATGAAAGGTGGCAGAAATATTTACTTGTTTGTAGCCTTTGGTTGCTCACAAATTAGTATAAATAGAGGTGCTCATTCTACCAAATGCATCACTTGTCAATCTCATTTCTTAGAGTTATTCTGCTACAAATTTAGTGCAAAGTGAGTTGAGAGATTGTGAGGTTGAGATTTGTATTGTTGTTTTATATTGGTTTTGTTGAGGGATTTAAAGAGAAGCTAGTAGAGGTATTTGGGTGGTTCGTAGTGGACTTGCAAGCGAAATTGAGGAGAAATTATTTAGTTGGAAGCTTTAAATAGGCATGTTGTTTTCTACCTCTTTGTTATTGTGTTGGTAAGATTGTTTGTTATATTTCCATGTCAAAAAGATTATATTTATGTGTGATTTGATGCTTGCAAGTCTTCTGAAAGTTCTTGATTATTGCTTGTATTAGGAACCCTTTTCATTTGGGTTTAAACGTATATAGTTATTTATACCATAATGGGTTTTACACATTTATAAATACTATATGTACTATACGTAGAATGTTGGTACTAGATGAAGTATAGCAATACTCTAAGTGCATAGCTTAAGATAGAGTTTTTGTGAGATACTTGATTACTATGTCAATTAATGTGAGTCAAAGGGAAGGTTATTTCTAGGGTTAGGATAATCCACGGGAAAGGGAATAACCTAGAATAGAATAGAATACTAATGGTTGAAATACAAATAGAGCAATTGTAGTGGTGAATATAGATGACCCTCACTTGAAGTATTGGGTGTTGAATCTTTGGACAAAGTAGTGTAGGTAGCCATTGTCTACATTGTCAACTCACTATGATCCAAGTACATACTAGGCTGAGAATATCATAGAAATAGAGGTTGAATTTATGGTAAGCTCTAGACATGTAGGACACATCACTATGCTCAATAAAGGCTATTTGAAGGATGAGGTTACCAAACCAATCTCTTCGTCGAAGGGAGGGCCATCTTACCAAGTTTGGTAGATGTATGGGGGAGCGCAATTCATCCATGGTTGGCTAAAAAGCACTTGAATGATGCTTCTCCTCATGCAGTTGACAACCAAGATTTGGGAGGACATTCTGGACCATTTGTGTTTATAGTTCATGTAATCTTTTCGAAGCTATGTATGTATTCATGTGTCCATCTATATGGAAATTGTAAATGTGAAATGTTATCTTGAATATATTCATGTAAAGTGAAATCATGCTTATATTATTAGAAATATTTTCTATATATGCAATAGAAAAGTTTAGAAAGGTTATTTTTCCAAGGTGCAATTATTATTGAAAAGAAAAGAAAATTTTAGTGCTCTTGTTGATAGATACATAAACTATTCACTTTTGGGTAAAACTTGGAAAAATTACTGAGTAGAACAATGGGCATGTTACACATCACCTATAACAACTTCTTTTGACTTGGATGGAAGGCATTCAAATAGAAAGTTGCTTTCTTTGTGGACTGATAAGCTTGCACACCCCTATACACTTAACATTTCTACACCACCAAATGGATTTCCTCCACAACATCATGGACCAGAGATTGAAGGTGATGATGAAGGAGCATTGTAGGCACACTCTAAAAGTTGTGAAGTGGGTTTGGGGGTAGATTTTGTGGTAGACGAATGTTTTTGATTGATTAACCCAAACAGAGATTACAACATGATTAGAATAGCTAGAAGTGGGAAATAGCAAAAATGAGCCCACCCACTCCCATAGACCCAGCCAAAAACTTAACCAATCTCCTTCTTCACAAACATTATAGATTAGAAATATTGATAAAAAGACCACCAATTATCATCAGTCTTAACCATACCTAACCATTTCCAAAAACTAACATCCTTTAACATATTGTTTCTTCTACAAGAGTAACAGTAATTAATCATATCAGTTCTACACAACGTACAAAAAAACCAACAGCAACCATCAATGTTATCAATACTAGTCGAACTATTCCTACTGCTCAAATAACCATCATTATAATAGTATAAAACATGGCACCAATGACCATGGCCAAAAGCAACAGTCTTAATCACCAAATTATGAAAAACCAACAAAAAAAAAACTAGCATGAAATAGAAGCAACTATGCATCATCTATCATCTTCCAGGCTTTGAGCAAGTCTTCAACAGTCCCATGCACTGTTGATTTCAGATTCAGCTTCCCTGACATGTCCTTAGCATCATCTGCACCTTTTTTCTTTTGGTGCTTTTTAATTTTCCCACATCCCGAGATAGTGGCCATCACTGCTTTCTTCATAACATCCATAACAACACGGACATTCTTTATAGCATCTTCCAAGTTCTAAATTATTTGGGAGTGACCTTTAGTTTGCATACCTTTCTCCAAATTTTTTAGCCTATCCTCCATTATGCCATTAACCAAATTCTCCAGAGCTTGAATCTTATTTTCTTCCTCCCTCTTAGAAATCTTCTTCTCCAATTTTTGAATTTTCTCCTCCAATTTGCTAAGTCTCATTTCCCCATCTTCCTTATCTTTTATTTCCTCTCTATTTTCATTAGGAATTTGATTTGCTTCTTCCTCTTCATGTATGTTCTCCTGCTAAGACACCTCCTCTCCTCTTCATCATGGTCTTCCTCGCTCTCCCCCTCTGACTCCTCATCTTTTGTCGATTCACTGTCCTGGCTATCCAAATCCTCCTCAATAGAGGAGTCATTATCTTCATCAACTTCTTTTTCAATATCTTTTGGGGGGCTTTTGGTGCTTTTTGGACTTTGGTCATTATTCTTCATGTCTTTTCCTTTACAGGTCGCCATAGCAATCCTTTTAGATCTTCAACCTCCTTGGTGCAAACCCTTCGCTTCCTTATCATCAGTGATGGTGATGGCTTCCACCTCTTCGCCCAATTCTTTAATAAACAATATTTTCCTTTTCTTTGTTTCCATTTCCATGGCAACATCCTTTTTTCAAGGGTAACCACCAGTAAATCAATCCACACAGCAAATTCAGGGTTTTTTTATTTCTTTTTTGAATTTTTAGGCATAGAAGCAAGAGTGTTTTCTAGAAGTTCAATTTTCACAGAGCTTTGAGGGTTAGGGCTCTCAATAGATGTTAGAATCAAATTATTTTGCAAGGACCTAGAGATCACAAATTTGTAGATGGCTCTGATAAGACCTTGATGTAATGGTGGGTTAGCTCTGTGGGTAAGACTCTAACTAAGAGACAAGAACAAAAAGAAAAGTAAATTTATTTTATCCTTATGCCTAATGTGGTTTAGGATAGGGAAATGATAGCCATGGAAAAATTGGTATCGGCCTTCCAATGTGAAATACTTCATCACTATAAGGCAAACATTATGGTAGGGGGGAGGCATCTTAACCCTAGAACAACCATTTTGGAAACGTTCAGGCTTCTCCTTTCCTTCAAAAATTTTATCACAGTACTCATGGTACTTACCATTGCTAATCTTTTCCACCCTCGCACCTTCATAAGCCAAGCCAATTGCCTCCACAATCAGCTTAGGGTCCACTTTAAACTAGAGCCCACCCAGAGTCACCTCGCCGTCCCTCCACGCATTAGCAAATTTATAGCTTAATCTCTCGTTATAACCCTCCATAGCTTCAAAATAATGCATAAAACCAACCTCCTCAAATAAAATCCACAGCTCCTCATTGTTCATGAGCGAGTCGAACTTATGTGGTTCAGTCTGTTTTCTTGGGCCACCCATGTTTAGAGAATTGTAGCAATTTTTAGGAACTAGAAGAAAATCACTCCTATTTCAGCCTTCATCCACCATGCTTGCCACCAAAAGCTCCACACACTCAGTGTGAATAGATACACTGTGGTTGTTCATTATATCACATGACACCTCAGGGATCATTCTAGAACACTTTAATAAAACTTCATTACACATATCACCTTTTTCCAAAAAAACATTCAAATTATCTGCACCTCCACCACCCTTCCTAATAATGATGGTGTATGTTTCATTCCTTTTTTTATTATTGCCACAGCATCTCCGTCTGTCCCATCATGAATCCAACCTCTGATTCCACCACATGTCTTTACCATCATTATTTAAACCTTTCCTATCTAAATATGTTGCCCTATCAATCGGATGACCTTTCCCACGTTTGTGAACCCAAATTTTGAGATTTTTCCATCTTTCAGCATTATGCTTACGAGGACCTTCGTTCATCATGCCAGCTTGTCTTTGTGGCCCCCCTAATCATATTCATAAGATTAGCCATAATATAATTAATCATTCCCTCCATAGCTTTCATTATTTGAATATTTCTTCCCTAATCTATCCTTCGCTAAGGCTTCCCTAATATGGTTAAGCAAGCCATCAAAGTCCCAATTTTTTAAATTTTGTTCATTCAGACCTAGATTTTCCATTGCATCTGCCACTCTATTTCCTTCCTATAGAGAGACAAATTTTCACATTTTGAAACCCTTGTAAGATGTTTTTGCAGTCCTCCAACATGTCTTAAATTTCCCAGGGTATGTTAGCTCTACCATTTAGATAATCAATTATCAATTTCGAATCCCCTTCCACAATAATCTTATTAAAGCTTCTTTCTCTTAAGAGTCTGGCTCCCATCCAAACAGTCGAAGCTTCAGCAAATTGTTGGTAGTTGTTCCTATACCTTTACTGTAACCCAACAAATAAGCTCCCTTCTCATCTCTGATCACTCCCCCAGCCGCTGCTTTCGCAGGGTTACCTTTCAAACAACCATAAAAATTACATTTCACCCATCTTGGATCCAAGGGAATCCAAATTGTACTAGCTCTTACCATTTGTTTTAACCAGTTAACATTATTTAAGTCATGAGAAAGTTGCCATTGTTGTTTTATACTTAATTCCACTTGAGACGGTTTTTTCTTTGCATGCCTATAATTACAACTTTCCGTGTTCTCCTATATTTTCCTTTTCACCATCAGGCATAACTCCTTGCTAGATTTAGTTGTTTCCCTAAGCACACGGTTATTTCTTTCTTTCCAAAAATCCCAAGTCAGGAAAGGAGGAATTTGGGCCCACAAATCACAAATTCTATTATGACAAAAAGGACAAAAACTCCAACCATACACAAACAATTGGATATTAGCAGGAAAGACTCAATCCACTCTTAAAATACTTAGAAAGTAGCCCCAAACTTCTTGGGCATAAGAGCACTGGAAAAAAAAATGCATTCTAGTTTCCTCTTCTTTGTTGTAGAGGTTGCATCTAATAACAAGGTACCAACCTCTCTTCTTAAGGTTGTCAATTGTTAGGATTTTTCCATGAGTAATTGTCCACCAAAAATAGTTAATTTTTGGTATCAGGTTCTTTTTCCAAACCTTAAGCCAATCAAAAGAGTCCTAGTTTAAAGTCTGGTTCACGATAGCATCATAGGTAGTTTTAACTGAAAAAACTCCACTTTTTTTTCTCGTCCAAATCCATTCATCCTGTCTATTTCTCGAGAACATATCTGGATTCCCAATCTGTCCCATCAGTTGATCAAGCAACGCATCCCATCCCTGTTGTATGTTTCCTCTAAGCACATCATTATTTAGATAGTTCTTAAAGTTTTTCCATTTAGGTCTTCCACCTTCCCAATCAATGTAATTAGAGACCTTTTTCCCCAATCCACTTCTTAGTTCCCTCCTAATGGGCTGGAAACCTTTAGAAGCAAAAAGAGGGATAAGATTCAACTAGGGATCATCCCAAAAATCAATGTTGATACCATTTCCTATCCTTCTTTTAACACCTCTATTGAGCACACCTTTGATTTTAAGAAGGTTGTTCCAAAACACCAAGCCATGAGGGAGCTCCTTCTTCCTCAGGAAACATCAAGCCTCTTTATTATTAAGGTATTTAGCTCTGATAATAGCAACCCAATCCTTTTCATTCTCCAATAGGTACATGAATGTTAATACCGAGTTAGAACAAACATTAATTTTTAGTTTTTTGCATCCCTCCTCAACTTGGGGGAGCCAAAGGAAATGATTCAGGTCCTTGCTCAAACCCTATTGAAGAAAATGTATTTGGAGGGTGTGGATGAGGTGTTATAGGTGGTGAGGTATGGTGTAGGGTTTCCATGTCCTAAGGAAACTCCCCTAGTGTTAGAGGAGGTCACAGTGGTGGAGTGGGTGCCCTTCCTTGGCCACTTTTGAACTAAGACACTAATGTAGTATAGTGCTGGAAAGGAAGGGTTTTCAATTACTAAAGAGGGTCAACAATATAGAACCAATCTACAACTTGGAGTGGCTCCATGAATTTGATAGGATGGTATCTGAAAATGGTCAAAAGTAACTATAGTAAAGAAATGAGACATTTTTATCAATATTATAGTATAGAATATGCTCATTTTTGTAATGATACAAGATAAAATATAATAGATTTAGGAATTAAGCCAAAGTCCATTTGGATTCTCTCAATCGTAAATTATATAACTATTTTTTAATTAATATGACTTACTTAGCAAAACAAAATGTCTAGATCTAAAATATAAAAATTAGAAAATTTAGAAAATTCATATCTTAGAAAAAGGAAATCAAAACTCAAAATGCTAAAGCCAAAACCTAAGGTGTGTAAGATTAAATGGGTTGACAAAAATAAAAATAATTAATGGATACTTATTTTAAAAACATTATCTAGGATAAATAAAATGTACAAAATAACTAGCAATTATATTACCCTTAATAACAAAATAATTTGAGAAAATTATGCAAACATGCTTTTTGAAATTGACAAAGAAGGTGAGAGCACTTAGTTTCATTTGTGATGTGGAGATATTTTGTAACAATCTATGCTCAGTGATCCAATCCTATTTTCTACTATTAAATTGGAGGCAATGAAGCTCTAATAAATGAGATATATGGATTAATTGAAACAATTTATTCTAATTCCCAAATTCCTATTTTACCTCAAATAAGCTAAAATATTTATATTTACTTGTAGAAATAAAATATTTATTAAATAGAAACAAAGAGGGTGCTTAAACCAAAATTATATGCTACTTTTATTTTATCAACTTCTAGATAAAATGTAAAATTCTCAATTTACATAAAGCACAAAGGATACTCAAATTTTATTGCATAAGAAAATGAAAATATAGGTCAAGAGGAACCTTGAGACCAAGAATGAAACTCTCTATCTAGGATATCAACACGTCACACGAACATCCTTGTGTCATGTTTTTATCCTTCACCAATCACTCTAAAATGTCCTTGAGTGTATGGCTTAGACTCCAGAATCACCCTAACCTACAAATATAATAAAACAAGAAAAATATTGGGGTTGTTTAGGGGTTTTCCCTAGTCAAACTCTTGTTTTGGTCTTTCGACCATCATAGATAACCAAAAAGAAAATGATTGATGAAAAATAAATGTTTTTAAATCTTAAGTTCATTCAAGATTAAAATCAATGATAAAATGAAATATTTGATAATGATGTTAACCTAGTCTATAGGGAGAACTACCATTTCATGTGAATAAAATAACAATAATAGATTTTCTAACTTCTATACCAAAGAAGTTATCTCACATTAATGAGAAAATATCAAAATAAATTCAACACAATAAGAATGATGTCAGTAGTGGAAGTCACTCCTAATACATGTGACATGTGTGACAATCAATGCCCTTCAAATTGTCAAAGAAGAGAAGAAAATGGTATGAAGAACTAGATGAGAAAGTTGTGAGTGAGTGAATATAGCTATGAAAAATTTGGGAGAGTTTCCCTAAGGATCTCAAATGGAGAGCTTGTTGAAAATGAAATTTAGGTCCCTTGAAAATGGTAAGGTTTTTTTTTTTTTTTTTCTCAAACAAGAGAGAAAGAGACATTACTTTCTCATTTGGGAATTATGGCACACATTGTAAATAAGCCACAAAAAAGTACACTTTTGAATCTCAAGCATTTTTGGGGCGTTAGTGCATCATGCTACCGTCCAAAAAGATTATGCTAAAATCTCACATACATGCTTGAAATATAATATATTCTTTGAATGTGAGACAAAATATTTCTTATAGAAATTAAAATATATTATTAAAATATGAGCTAAGGTGGGTTCAAAACATAATGTGAAATTGTGCAAGTATGCAATTTTTGAATCTACATACTTATTTTCAAAGAATAAACTCATATAAGCTACAATGGCAACACTACCTAGTTAATATAACTAATATTGACAAATAAGAAAGAATCCATACTAGACAAGCTATGTAAAAGGAGTTTTATTTCCCAAATTTACTAACCTCTAAATAATGATAATTAATTTGGATTGTATTTAATTATAGTTTATAAACACCTATTTTCCTTGTTAATTCACCAAAATTTATCAATAGAATGAATGCCTCAAGATAAAGAGTTTGATTCATATTTGATTTACTTGTAGAATCCAACCAAGGCCCCCTCTTGATGTGATTTTGATGTAGGAGCGTCCAAGTCCACAGGTGACCAGCATCACCAAAAGTAATTTTCATCTAGTTTATTTTAAATTTTTATTTTTCCTAAGGTTGATTAGGTAGAATTTGATAAAAATAAAGGTAATAGATAGGCCAAAAATATGTAAAATAAATATTGGCCTTAAATTTTGTAAAACTTCCAAATTGCCTAGTCTAGGTGGCAATTCAATCCTCGTCATTCATTGAAAAATATTTAAAGGCAAGAGATGACATTGGATTTTTAGGAGTTATAACTATTGAAAACTAATTTAATGCTCTTAAAAATATTGCAAAAAGATATGGGTGCCCAAGTTGAGTGGCAGTTACAACTCTTAAAGGAACCCTATTTTCTAGGAGCTGGAGACCAAGTTGCCTTCTAAACTTGGAAAAATGAAGGAAAGTGGAATTGAGGAAGTTTTAAATGTTGCAATTAATTAATTTAATGTTGGATAACGTTATAATATTCATTCTTGGGTGTGACTTCTTGGTTGGGTAGTTTTTGGAGAGTGAAATAGAGAATTGATGGCAGATTTTGGATTTTTTGGGGGAGGCATTGTTGCAATTTTTTCGCATGCCTTTGTAGGAAAATGAAGAGGGGAAGGAGAAGGCATTGGATGTGAGATTTGGAGGTTTTGTATGTGTGTTATTTGTAGGTATGAAGTGGTTTTGAACAACAGTGAGTGAGGGGGGATTCAGAGGTGGAAACATCAGTGCGTTCAAGTGAAGATTTGTAGGATGAAGGTGCAGGAATGAAGACAAACTTGATAGTTTCAAGGTGGAAAATGTGTGAATTTGTTTTTATGTCATATATCAATTTTTTTGCAGTTTTGAGGAGGTTTTGGATCAATTTCCATGGATGCATGTAAGTGATTATTTTAGGTATGCATGTTAGTGTGTTGTTCAACAGGGTACAGGAGCTACAGAGTGAAGGAGAGTGGGATTGTTTTGATGCAAGTTAGTTTGTTGTTATGGAAAGCTTGTTTTTTGTTGTATTTCAGTTTGGTAATCATTTTTTAAGTGTTTGTGATCAGCCCCATGGCTTCCCCTTTGATGTAATTTCCTTCATTTATTGAAAAACCATGTTTCAACAGAGTCTATGATTTTAGCATTGTTCTTATGAATGTGTAGTTGATGTTAATTCAAACATCTTTCTTTGTTGTGTTATGAGGATGTGTCTTATGTTAAGACTACGTGTGTGGATTTGAGTCATCAGGAGGTTGGAGTCTTTCCTCTTGCGTCAGATTTGAATTTAATCCCTTGAATCGTGCTCCTCTTGAAATAGGGAATCCTCATACAAGTATGCATATTTTGTCTATATAGGCATCTCAAATCATCTTTGTAGTTACATGCACTCACAATGTTTTCTTAATTATTGGGATGGGTGTGTCATACATCTTGAAATTTCAATATTTGAAATTAATTATTTAATATTATTTTATTTATTATTTATGAACCCACATAAAAAAAGGGATACCTACTTATAACTTGGCCATTATACCACACATATTTGTTATTATGACATGAATAATGGTGTATAAGAGAATATCTTGTAATGAAGGATGTGTAAGAGCATCTTTGACAAAGATAGTGGTGCAAAGATTTTAAGACGCATAAGAGCATGATGGTGGGAGAATTACATTGTTAAATAGGAATCTTGACCAACTTTATCACTCATCATAGAGCATATTTTTAGGGATATTATGGAGCCAAAATGGAGCACCCAATTTGGTGAGTGGATTATGACATAGTTATTGAGCATTATGACAATATAAGAGCATCTATTATTATTAGTATGTTGACTCATAATGAAGGGGGAAATAGAATTTGGGTAGAATATTAAGGTCATGGTTTTGATACATGGTTTATGGTTTACAACTAATGGTTTCTTTTATTATATATCCTTTAAATTGGGTGCTTGGATTGGAGCCAAGTATGTGTTGTATGATTAATTTATAGGCACTATTATGTTGTCAAAGTTACTCCAAAACCTAATTGTTGGTGATACTCCTTTAAAGGAATAGTTTGGGTTTTATATTGTAACCTCATAATTTTTGAATAATAAATTGATTTTACTTTAGAATGTACTGTGTTTTCTCTTAAAATGGTCTTCCCCACATAAATTGTCTTGTTATTGTATAATCTCTTTGTGTATTATTTTTGTAGCCATAAGATCTTTTGTTTTTTCACATAACTTCCCTCAAATTTTAGTGCAAGAAGCACATTCCACACCATTTATTCATTTTGTTAATGTCTCTTAAAATTTTCTCAAAGGGTCCTTCACATAGCTAGTGTAAATACTTCAATTAAATTGGTCTTCAAATTTGATCAAAGAAGATCTTATCCCCAATTATAGCCCTCTCGGAATGGATAATCCTATCATGCCATCATTTTCCTTGAATTCTATAATTAAGAAGACTTAGATTTGATCTTCATTTATTTCTCAACTACCTCTTCCATAGTTGGAAAAATGATCCTCAAAGTACCCCAAGTTGGTATTAAGTGGTGATAGTCCTACCTAATAAAATAAGATTATATTTTTTTATAATTATTATTAAGGAAATATAATATCAAATTAAGTTAAGTCACTATAATAAAATTAGTCTGCAAGAGATCTCACCCTCAAAATATCTCTATTTGGAAAATAATCAAAAAAATTATATATATGCCAAAAAGTATTTCCAATAGAAATATGGTGCCAAATTATATCAAACCTTAGGAAAATGTGGCAACCTCAAGACAAGCCATCACAACACATAGGAATGAGCCCACCATATTAGCATAGTTAATGAGGCAAATATGTCATTAATTAATTCAACCCCTATAGTAGTAGGCCACTTTTGTATCCATGTTGTGTGACCAATAAAATAATAATCATAAGTAGATAAAGAGCTAGTGTGTGTTAGGAGTTTTGATAACTATCCAATGAGTTATGATCTAATAGTATTAAAGATTTCAAAATTTTATAAATATCAACTTAAAAGAGTTTTGAGTGTCATTAGATGAGTTTTGATCCAGTGACTGGGCTGAAATGGTACCATAGGCAATAGGAAAATGTCATGGGATAACTTTGAGATTACTTATTTTCATAGTTGAATTATTGTATAATAAACTTAATATCTTCTATAAATGTTTATGTACATGAGTAGTGTGTTGGAAAATTTATATCATTAAAATCAGATATACTTAATTTCACGTGAGCTCCTTTTAATATATACAATTAATATGTTTATCAATTTTGTGAATTACATAATCATTAAATAGTGTGGGAGATCTAGTGGTTCTTGGATCTTAAAATAAAGCTTCACATATTGGAAAGGAAATATTTTCAAGATTGACAATTGAGGATTTGTCTATTAAAAGGTTCCATATAAAATGTAACATTTCAAGAGAGATCTCTAAGATTGGTTATTTCATAGTTGAGTTATCACATGACAAGCCTAGATCTTCCATTTAATTATGTGCATGAGTAATATGTCAATAAAATGCTATCAATGGAAAAGGCACAATTATGGTCTCATGAGCTCCTTTAAATACATGCAATGAGTGTGTTCGTCAATTTTGTGAGCCACATGATCATTGGATGGCATGGGATATCTAGTGGTTCTTGGAGATTCAAAATAGAGCTTCAAAAAATTTCAAAGAAATACTTTGAAGACTGTCAAATGAGATTTGATCTAATGGCCCTTAGAAGATCAAGGTTGTTGATAGGGATGCTCATCATATCAATGGGATAATGACATATAATATTGGTCTAGTTGATAGGTTGGGGCCAATAACAATTAGATTATTATCTAATAAGCTAGAAATAAGTAAGAGTATGCTAAATGATAAAGTGTTAAGGCATTAGGATCTAAATAAAATTGGGATGATAAGTTATGTGTTGGTGTGAATAAATGTCTTACATACCTAGTCTATTCCTAGAAAGGGGACTTATTCACATGTTAAGTTTACTTAGGTTCTAGATGTCCTTCTAGAAGTCTTAGTTGTCTAGATAAGATCTTATCTTATCTTATCTCTTTAATTTTTTTTGTCAAGTTAGTTGTCTTATAACATAGGATTAAGACACATGTCACAATATTGTTTAATCCTATCTATCACCTCACCTTTATAAGCAAGGCCTCTCATATATATATTTAATGCAATTACAATTTTGAGTATTGCATATTGGCTATATTATCTTGCATCTATTATTGCAAATTTATGTTCTTGATTTTCTCTCTTGTAGAATGTTATTTTTGGTTTTGTAGGTGATTTTGGAGGCTTGAGTCCTTGAGTGACTCTAACATGGTATTAGAGCTTCATATCTGCAAGCCCCTTCTCATATCTAGGAGATAATTAGGCTTGAGTTTTTTCTATGATGCAAATCTTGGTGGATCTTGAAAAGTTGAGTATTCTCTTCTCTTGCATCAAATGATGTCTTGGAGAATTAGAAAAAACTTGATAGAAATGCCATATTTAGGGTTTTATCTTAGTGGATTTGTATTGAAAGTTTATTTTGGATCATGTTGGTACAAATATAAGCTCACTATTGAGTTTAGAATGTCCAAGAAATTTAGATCTAGCTTTTATTTCACTCAATTTGGCCATTGTATGATATAGTTGCAAACTAGGGTTTGAAGCTTAGATCTTGTGAACAACTTTTTATTGGAGCACTTATAGCCCAAATGGATGTTTTCATTGCATTTAGATTGCCCAAAAAACCCTATTTTCATATAAAATTTATCCATTTTAGACAAATTTGATTGTTGGCAAATTTTAATTTTGCTAGGAGGGTCGTCACTACAGATAAAATTCAACATTTTTTTCAAAAATTCATAACTTTTGATCCATAAATTAGATTTTGATGAACAAGCTAATATGCTTTTGAGCATTTTCCAATAGTGTAGGTGCTTTTTCAAAAAAAAAAATGTTTAATGTTTGTTTTTTATCTTGAAGTCAAATCTTGTTTTTTAGCCTCCAAGCTCATAACTTTTTGCTTTAAACTTCATTTTTCCTAATTCTTGCAGCATCATGAAGGTATAGCACTTCAATTTTGTAGATCCATTTTTTGCAAAAAATTTCCAAACTTTCAAGATTTAGTTTGAAGTTGGATTGGTACTTTGGCATTACTTATAAATTTACAAAAAAAGTGGCATTTTCTTTGGCACAAAGGGGTTAATTACTTGTATTGTGAGGGGTAATTTGTTGTTCCTCTATTGTACTTTTTTATTTTATCATGGATTTTTTAAATTTTGTACTTCTAACCACATATAACTATCATGAATGGAAGTCACAAATGGTGGTTTTGTTGTTAAAATTGAAGTTACAAAGAATCGCATTTGGCACAGATCTAGAACCCACAAGAGCTACAAATAGAAGAAAATGGTTTGATAGAAGGGATGAAGCTCTTGGTACTCTAATATTATCCACTTCTCTAAATCTTAGATATCACATTGTATCTTTTATAAATCCTAATGATTTTTGGAGTCTCTTTGGTAAGCCAAATAAAATGAGGAAATTTAAGTTGGAGAATGAACTTATGAATCTTAATCCTTCAAATTTTGATAATATCGAAGACTTTTTCACTAAGATAAATTCTCTTAGATTGTAGTTATTTGATTGTGGGGTCACTAAGGAGGATGAACAATTGATTCTTTCTATTCTTACTAAGCTTGGTCTTGATTATTCAGTGTTTGTTTCTATGTTTTATGCTATAATAGGTGCCCTTGGAAATGTATACAAAATTCCTTCTCTTGATGGATTTGTAGCTCAACTCACAAGGGGACAATCAAAGTTGGCACACATGGGAAAATTGAAGTCTTCCACATCTCAAGATCTTCTTTCAAAAGATCAATAGGATTCAAGTGGAAAAGGTAAGAAGCGGAATAAGGACCCCAAGTCTAATGAGCAAGGTAAAGATTTACCTTCACAGAGCACTCATGAGTTCACTTCCTCTTCCAAAGAGGACTCGTCTAAAAATAAGTTGAAATGTGCATATTGTAAAAGGATAGGACAAGATGAGCATATATATTATGATAAGAAGATTGATGAACTAACACACCTTTAGAAGAACAATATTTTTCTACCCTCATTAGTGTCTTCTTCTTTAGCATCTTAATCTGCAACAACTTCATCATCACAATTAGGGAATGTAGGAGTTACAAATGGTTTGAACAAAATGAAAGGACAAATACTCTTGTCCTTTACGAGTCCTAAATTTGGAAGATGGCTTCTTGATTTAGGGGCATCTCATCATATAGCATCATCTATGGGAATGTTCTCTTCTCTTGAGCCTTGTAATTCACCTAATATTTTTATGGGTAACAACACATACATGAAATTATGTGGTAAGGGTTATATTGAAATGGGATAAGGCACTTTAATGATGTGCTTTGTGTTCCTTCTTTGTCCTCTAATCTCCTTTTTGTTTATCAAATTACCCATTGTGGACAAGGTAAAATAGTAGAGTTCAGTCCTACTAGAGTATACATAACGGAATTAGAGACTAGAGATATCATTGTTATTAGGATGGTTGAGCATTCATCTCATTTGTATTCCTTTTCCCATTTTTCTTATGTTGATGACAATGTTACTTTGATTGCTATTCATACTCATTTATCAAGTGTGAATCATGTTTGTGAGGAGAATTTTGGTGATCTAAACCTTGGTATTCTAGAGACTAGTGTTGAGCTTCCTACACCTCCACCTCATGCTTCTTCAACTATCAACATTTCTATTCAATGAGGTGTCATAGTTTTTCAGATTTTACTTTGTGGGATGAATATTTGACAAGGATTTCTAACTTGTTTGTGGAGTCTCATATTGCAGATTTGGAGGACACACTTGATGGAGTTTCTCTCCTCTTTGATGAAATTTTTAGCACAAATATTATCTCATCTTCTTTGTCTTTAGAGATTGGAATTCATAAGTTTACTCATTCCATTTATTTGTCATTTTTCTTGGTTGAGTTTGACCATGATTATGTTGTGACATCTTCAAGTTTGGAGACTCCTAATAAATTTTTCAGAGACCTATGAGTTGAAACTTAATCCTTCCTCCTTTCAGTTCGACATATAGTGGATTCTTAAGGGAAGATATGTTGCTTGCAAAAATTGGATCATCTCTTTTTTTCAAGCATTCTTCATTGACATTGGAGCTTCTTCGTTATGGGGGGATATCTTGTCTCTCTCTTTTTCCCTCTTATGGAGGGTCTTTGATTGTATATTCATGATTAATGTAGTGCTTGGGGGGTATCATTGAGTCCTCCATACATCATCCTTGTTTATATATTTTCTCTCTTTTGGAGAGGAATTTTGTCCCATTTGGTTTTCTCCTTTCCTCCATTTGTGAGAGATTGCATTGTAAATGAGTACCTAACATGGCCTAATATCCAAGACCCATAATAATAATTTTTCATGTTTTTGCATATTTTCATAATAATCTACTCCCTAATTTGTACTTAAGGGGTGTGTTGGTGTGATAAATGTCTTGTACCTAGCTAATTCCTAGCAAGGGGACGTTTTCACATGCTTTTTATAAAAGACAAGGAGGCCTGGAATATTTATATTAATATTCAAATATATAAAAGTTCTAATTACATGCAGAGTAACCATTAAGGTGTTTTTTGATATCAAAACAAAATAGTGCAAAATTCCCTGATAGAGCCACACAGGGTTGATAGAGCCAAAGGAATGCCACACAGGTTAGGCTGCTACTCATGGCTCAAGCAAAAACCTATAGAGATGAGCTATGACCACCATTATAAAACATCTCAAAATGCTTGTTGGGAATGGGTATACAATATACATCAACCAACAACCCATTTGTGAGGAAAATGCCTGTCAGGAAAGAGCCATGAAACTAAACATTATAACATAATTTGCAATATTAGACCAAAAATATTGTGAATTTGATATGCACTAAGAGGACGCATGTGCCAAAGTTTATTTGGAGCTTGGGGTGGATGAAAGGGCAAGTGGGTGGGGATCATGTGAAAGAAGGGTGAGTATTTCCCTACAGGCTTTGAGCACCCTATTGTAAAAGGTGGCACCCACCTCACTCCTATGAATCCTAAAAGTCTTGTCCAATTCCACTTCAATCCTTCTGTGGAGTGCATTCTTTAGAGCCATGTAAATGCAGAGGTACCCAGAGTGTTTCTGAAGACTTAGGTTCTAGATGTCCTTCTACATGTCTTATTCACATTAAATTGGTGGATCCATTTTTTGCAGTACTTGGTCAACAAAGATATAAATATGAAATTATGCAATAGCCATTTGATAGCACCTTTATGTGCTATTACCATTTTTTACTAATTTCATAGGTGTGTTAATTTAAAATATTTTTTATGATATTTTTTTAGTATTGATGATCATTTCCATAGATACTCAAGAGATATAATTAGTATTAATCATATAAAGGAAAAATTTATAACTTCTAAAGCATGTATATTTCTAATAATATTATAGTTGTAAAATAATTGACACATGTTATGCAATATGCCACATTAATGCAAAATAAACATGTATACTTGTTGAATTCATTTGAATACTTAATGCTTATTTATTATCACAATCCACTTTAATACAATTGTAATGTGTTACAATTAATATAAATACTTTATATGGAAATGTTTACTAAGCCATTCAAATAATAGACATAACATGTATTATCTCAACATGAAAATATATGAATATCATGATCATACCCTATAGGAGATCATAGTAATAAATTATATTACAATTAGTTGTGAATATAACATTCTATTAATATTTTTTTACATAGTTACAATAATATAAAAGAGAAAATTTGTTGTAAGTATAAAGATTATAACATTACTTTTAGCACCATATTGTTTATCATGACCAATTATAAGTGAAATAAATGTGTATTACA
>VDFB02270651.1:148258233-148331603 GCA_007258455.2 Sequoia sempervirens | reverse complement strand
TGTTTGAAGAGTTGATTATCCATGAATTTATGTAAAAGTTATGCTGTCGAAATGACAATTAATATTTTGCTTCGAGGAAAGCTTACCTCCTAGCCTTTCACCAATTTCGTGTTTGAAATACAACACCTAGTTGGATATTTGCTGCTTCTCAAATCAGACTAGCAGAGCGAGCTCAACAGATGAAGATTTTTGATGAAATTTTCAGTTTTGAAGTTGCTGATACAGTCACAGCTGAAGGTGGTTTTTGCATACAGCTTTTGGAGTGAATTTAATTTGCTTGTGGGTACTTTTCCAATCCATTCCTACACCCAAGGCGACCATCTTTGGAGAGTATCAGATTTTAATTTTAAATTGCTGATTTTTAATGTCAAAATCGCCCCTCAAGGAGGGCCGTACCATTCTTGAAGCATTGGAATTCGTGCTTGAATTATATGCTGAGTTTTGGAGCTGTTTTGTGATTTGTTTTTGGGCGCCAACCTCCTAGAATGCTTCAGCAAAAGACATCACTCAATTCGGAGGTAATTTGGTGAAGTTATGAGCATTTCATGATTTTCTCTGTAGCTGGTTTGAATTTCTAGAATTCTGATTTTTATATCAGATTGTTACAGTTTCCAGTTTTTTATCTTATACTTCAGTTTTGGAGTGTTATATGATTGTAAAAGTTCATACTTCTTTTTCTAAGGTTCACTCTCTATCTTTGTAACTTGTAATCTGCAGAGTTTTATTTGTAAAGGTTGAGATTAAGCATTACTAATCCAACCATTTTCAGTTCTGCAATTACTTATTGTTTTGTCATTAAATTACCCCTAGATGGTTTACCGCCAGTGTGGATAATCTGATTTGTAACACTCTTGTACCCACTTTCATAGTGGAGAATCCCCACAGCTCTGTGGATGCCCGCTGCAGCGGATGAATTGTTTTAATTGTAATCTTTTCCCCCCACTGTTTGGTGGTAGTGAGGAAATGCTCTTCATGGCTGGTTATCCGCCTATCAGTTTCTAGTTTTCAATTCAACACTCCCTCATATGTTAGCACCTCGCCCTCAGTGGGATCTTGAGTGCACATTCTTGACGTTGAGTAGTTTCCTTTCAAGTATTTTCATTTAGCTCCTCCGCCATATGACAACACCTATCCCTCATTGGGATTGAGTGTGCATTCTTGGTGTGAGTTCATTTCAAGTTCAGTTTTCTATTTGGAGCTAACGCTAACCGAGTTGATTAAGTGTTGGTTATGTGTGTTAATTCATCAAAAAAATTGGTTAGCATATTTCAGTGGTATCAGAGCAGAAGACCCTGCCATCCTGTGGAAAATTTGCAGTTGTGTATCAGATGAGTGATAGAGATCTCCGGTACTACACCAATAGTTAGAGCAGATTTTAGTTCAGCTCCTTGTGGTATCTAGAAGTTGGTAGTTAGGCATGGCTAATGAAGAAGAGATGAAGTTGGCAGAGACTCTCTTTATGGCTAGAAAGAGACTTGGTAAAGAATTTCGGTCAAGAGAAGATGAACAAAACATTCTTCATTTGTTAGAACAATGTTTGAGACAAGTGAAGCAATCACCTTCAAAGAAAATGGAGTTAGCACTAGCTCCTACAGTGAATTTTTTGAATCAGCCCTATTGGTTGGGGCATCCTGATGAAGAAACCAAGCTACTGATTTCTTCCTGTTTCATGGAGATAATAAGAATTGTAATTCCCCAATTGCCCTATGATGACAAAACTATGAAGACCATATTAAATATGATAGTGGAAAGTTTTCAAGACCTTGATGAAATTGATAGCAATCAATACTCCAGAAGAGCTACTATATTGAAGATCTTTTCTGAACTCAAAACAAGTATTTTGCTGGTTGAATTGGGTATGCAAGATCAAATACATTATTTGATCCATTACCTCTTCATTTCAACTTGGAGTGAACAAGAAGAGGATGTAGTTGCAGCAATGAGAAACATTTTAATTTTAACTATCAATGAGATGGATGACATTCCAAAATCCGTCTTAACTTTTCTGTTAAACATTCATGAACAACAAGGAAAGGATTCCTCTACTGCTGGTATGTTGATAAGAGATTTGTTCATTCAGTGTGATAGAAAATTGAAGCCACACATGAGGAAGATAGAGCAGAAAAATGAGGTAGTCATTAATGCAGAAGTCGGAAATAAAATATTGTTTCTCAATGATTGTAAGGTTGTTTCTCAAGAAATACCTATTGATATGCAGTTGTCCGTACATGCTGAGGGTGAGTGCAGGGAGGCAACATCAATTTTGAATACATATGAAGAATTTATGACAAGTGACCAAGAAGATTTCTTTGGTATGTATGTGGATGCTAATGATAAAATCAACAACACATCTATTCATGATGAGTTTGTTGAAGATAAAAATGATAAATTAATCAAAGTAGCCAGCTTTGATGACTCTTATTTCCAGTATGATGACGGTGGCGAAGGCGGTATTGAGCTTGATCATCAAAATAAGCTCTTGGAGGAAGTTACTGATGAAGATTTCAGTTTGAATGGAATGAGGAGTGACTCATTCAATGAGTCAACAATCCAAGAGGAGCATGAAGATCTTGTTCCTGTTGATCATTACAATCAACCCTTTTGCATTTGGGATCCTGGTGAGATGGCACCAAGGTATGTTAAAGAACTTGAGTGGGATAAATTTCCCTTTGATCCTGATAAAGTTCAAAATTCATTTTGTATTTCAAGCTATGAAGTCATTGGAGAAGACGTTGTCGTTGATGAAGAAGCTTGTTTGGCAAAGCTCCATAAAGATTCCTTTGAGGTAGTAGTAGCCACTAAAGCAGAGTATGTTGCTACCAAGACTTTAAGAGAATCAATCAATAATGATTCATTGTTTGAAAATATTGCTGTTAGGAAGGAAGCTGATTTTGAGAATCAAGTCAAAGAAAATAAATCAGAAAAGTTGATGTTTGATGAGCAAAGCTTCTTTGCTGATTTTGATCATGGGCCTAAAGAGCTGCAAGTTTTGAAGGATAACTTAATGGTTTCAGAAGAGAAAATTGTTAAAGCATTATCAAGATTTGATAGCACACACAATTTTGTTGAAGAACTCTACTGGAAGTCACAGTTTGAAGAGAGACAGAATGGAGTTAAAGGAGTCACTCTTTCCAAGTTGCAAACTATCAAAGAAGCATTGGAATCATTAAAGATAGATTATTTGCATTTGCTCTCAGATAGGGATAATGCCATTAAGTTTGCAGAAGAGACCTATGATGCCTACCAAGAGAAGGAGAAAGAGGTTGATTGTCTTTACCTTGATCTTTCCTTAGCTCATCACTCTTTATGCAAGGGAGAAAATCAAACTCCTATTGCAGCCACATTTGAAGGACAAGAAGCTGATACAAGGATTATGGAGATCAAGCAAATAGTTGAAGGTATTAATGAACTCCATAATGATGAAACCTTGCTTAATTTTAAGGAGATTCATGATGATGATGGTAATTGGAAGGTAAATCAAGAGTGTGAACTCTTGAGTTGGGAAGAGAACTTGCCTCAAGAAGGGATAGCTTGCAGCCATGAGCTTGACTCAACAAAGTGCATGTTAGCGAATGTTCAGTTGGGTGTAATGGAGGTAGGAGACCAGCTAGTTGATTTCAAACTTCTCAGAGAATGTAGGGACGAGATATATTCTGTGATTGATAATCCTCCAAGCTTGCTTGTAAGTGAATGCATAAGAGGTTTAGAGAATTCAGTCTCCATATGGGAAGTGTTGATTCATGACGACTTCCCCATCTTTGACACCAAGGTGTTAAAACATGTTTTGGTAAGACATATTGTTTACATGCCTGACAGTTTATCCTTTGGATTGAGTAATGCTCACACTATCTTGTCTTGGGAGAAGGATTTGAAGACGATGTTTGTTTCAGGCTCCCTTGTTTTTGAAGCTTTCTTGGATAGACTTCAATGGTTTACCAAAGAAGTCAATAATTTTCTGGGTGTGCAATTGGAGTTGATTGGTACTCAGAAATTTGTTGTGAAAAATCTTTTGGGGTATGGTAGGAAGGTTCATTGGAGGGATAAGGATCAAACTTTCAAAATTAATGGTGTTTTCTCCTTTCTTATCAGCCACTTGATGATTCCATTTGTTTATCAACAAATGGATTGGAGAGAAATTTTGAGCAAAGAATGGTTCTTTGCTGTAATGGAACTCTTAGAATGGGTGTTTCCACCCTTGTGTTCAAGCAATTTGGTCAAGATGAATGTGGATTTTCAATATTGCAGCAGTTGTTCCTACTCTTGTTTGCAGATTTCTTTGAACTCTAATGTTGAATCTTTCATTCTTGATTTGGTGGTAGCTACTGGTCACTCCATTGCAACAGCAACAAGTGAAGATTCTAGACATTTTACTCATGAAGTTTGGGAGAAAGTTGAACCTAAACAAATTATTTACTTTCTTAACAATCTATCTCTTGAGTTGAGTGATGTTTTGGCTCATCCTAGTCCTTTGAGGGAATGGGAATTGAGGACAACTTTTGTTTTGTGCTCCATTAATGTTGATGTTTTCATGAGTGGGCTACATGGGTTTATCAAAGAAGACTCTAAATTCTTGAGTTTGCATTTTGCCTTGATTAGTACTTGGAGAAGTGTTGTGTACTATTTCAGATGCATTAGAGAACATTTTCAGTTGAGTATCCATGTTTGGAATCCTCAATATGGCTTGATGGAGATTGTTACAAGTAGAAAGAGGAATCTTTGGAGAGAAAATTTAATTTTCAGATCCTCTGATGATGTCCCCATCTTCACCAATCATTTGAAGGTTCTTTTTGCTCATCAACTGGTGAATTGGAGAGATATTTCGAACAAAGGATGGTTTAATGTTGGTTTGGAGTTTCTTGAGAAGATGTTTTCAGCCTTGGTCATGAGCAATTGTTCTATTATGGATGTTGATTTTCAGTATTGCAGCAACTGTTCAGTTCATTGCATGATGATTTTCCTAAAATCAGATTTTGAGAGGTTCATTTCAGTTTTCATAGGCAGCTGGTACATTCATTCTTCCTCTTCTCAATCTTTTTTCAGTAATGGTTTATGGCCTCAAAAGTGGGAAATGATGCTCCATAGTGATTTGGACCAGATTTGGATAGTGTATAAGTTCCTTTCCAGTGATTTACTCTATACAATTTCTTGCACTAGTGTTTGGGGCAGCGAACCCTTGCTTGTTTGGGTTCAACTTTTTGAGACTTTTGAGATTTTAGTGGGAGTTTTCATAAATTTTCTTGCATATATCAGAATTATTCAGAAGAGGCATTATACATCCTTGAGGAGCTTTGATGATGCGGCTGTTATGAACATGCAAAGGGCTGTTTATTCTTTTACAAATAGCTATGATGGAGTTACATTTGTTGTTGTGATTTGGTTTGATGCTTTGAGGAGTGATGTTGATGAGAATATCTTTGAGTTGTTTAGAGTAATCTTCTTTATTCTCAGGATGGTGATTGACATTAACATCGCAGATGTTAATTCCTCAGAGTTTATTGGGCATGAGATGCTGCTAGATTTTGATTCCACTCCTTCCATGTTTTTCAGTTTGAATTTTAGGCATGTTATCTCCTTGAGGTTGCAGGGATGGTTTATGCAGTTCTGGTGCAGTGATTTCATTCGTGTGATCAGAGTAGAGCAGCATCAGCATGATGGAACCTTTCCTGAGATGGACTTGGGACCCTGGGATCCTACATGTTTGGTGGGATCAGTTTGGAGTGTTGTGGCATTGCTTGAGGACAAGCAATTTTGGGAAGGGCGGACTGTAATGTCCCCATTTTGGCCATACGCTCTTCTTTGACTGATAGCCTATTTCCGGAAATCCGTAGGTTGATCAAAAGTGAAATTAGGGTTTCTTTGCTTGGAGGTTTATTGGAATTTCTAAATTATTTACTATTTTTTAGTAAATACTAATTTTAAACGATGGTTTAGTTAATAGAAACTTTCATTAAGCCTTGCTTCCGATAGGTTACGCTTTCTATTTGGTTTTGAGGTAGGCTTACTATTTTGGTAGTGGCTATTTTTAAGTAAGTCTAATTTTGGCGGTGGCATCATCGACGAATTCAACTCAAGTCATCTTGTTATCCATCGGGTCTGTTGACTTTGGGTTTCTCCTTGGGTAAGTTTCGGACTTAGTCCATTTCATCTTGAAGTTGTATACGCCTGGGCTTGATGACTTCAAGTTGTTTAAAGAAGGGACATAAAGAGGTCAAGTGAGCATTTAATGATTTAATAAATGCTTTATTGTTACATTTTGAAATGGATGCCAAAAAGGGAAGAATAATATTTTATTATTTCAAAATAAAGTGAATGGTTGAAGTGGTGTCCCGTTTGGAAGTTGAAGTGATTCAACTTCTTGGAATTGAAGAGTTCTTGTTGCTTCATTTGCCAACTAAAGCTTATATATTGCTGCTGTTTGAAGAGCTGATTATCCATGAATTTATGTTAATGTTATGCTGTCGAAATGACAACTTGGTTTTTACTTCGAGGGATGCTTACCTCCTAGTTTCAATCCAATTTAGTGTTTGAAATACAACACCTAGTTGGTTTTCATTGCTGCTTCTCATCCAGACTAAGATTGAGCTCAATGGTTAGATTTTGATGAAATTTCGAGTTTTGAAGTTAGTCTGATCCACATTTAAGTGGTTTTGCATCTGACTTGGGTGAATTTAATTTGTAGGTACTTTTCCAATCCATTCCTACACCCAAGGCGACCATCTTTGGAGAGTTTCAGATTTTAGTTTTGATTTTATGATTTTTAATGTCAAAATCACCCCTCAAGGAGGGTCGTACCATTCTTGAAGCATTGGAATTCGTGCTTGAATTATATGCTGAGTTTTGGAGCTGTTTTGTGATTTGTTTTTGGGCGCCAACCTCCTAGAATGCTTCAGCAAAAGACATCACTCAATTCGGAGGTAATTTGGTGAAGTTATGAGCTTTTCATGATTTTCTCTGTAGCTGGTTTGAATTTCCAGAATTCTGATTTTTATATCAAATTGTTACAGTTTCCAGTTTTTGATCTTATACTTCAGTTTTGGAGTGTTATATGATTGTAAAAGTTCATACTTTTTTTTCTAAGGTTCACTCTCTATCTTTGTAAATTGTAATCTGCAGAGTTTTATTTGTAAAGGTTGAGATTAAGCATTACTAATCCAACCATTTTCAGTTCTGCAATTACTTATTGTTTTGTCATTAAATTACCCCTGGATGGTTTACCGCCAGTGTGGATAATCTGATTTGTAACACTCTTGTACCCACTTTCATAGTGGAGAATCCCCACAGCTCTGTGGATGCCCGCCGCAGCGGATGAATTGTTTTAATTGTAATCTTTCCCCCCACTGTTTGGTGGTAGTGAGGAAATGCTCTTCATGGCTGGTTATCCGCCTATCAGTTTCTAGTTTTCAATTCAACACTCCGTCATATGTTAGCACCTCGCCCTCAGTGGGATCTTGAGTGCACATTCTTGACGTTGAGTAGTTTTGCTTTCAAATTATTTTCATTGAGCTCCTCAGCCCATATGACAACACCCCTCCTCATTGGGATTAGTGTACATTCTTAGTGTGAGTTCATTTCAAGTTCAATTTTCTATTTGGAGCTACGCTAACCGAGTTGATTAAGTGCTGGTTATGTGTGTTAATTCATCGAAAAATTGGTTAGCATATTTCAATCAATGCACAATTATTCATTTAATTAACACCCTTAAATGTGCATATGTGTGTTATTAAAAATTATGATTGAATGGAATTATTTCATTTATGTATTATATTAACAAACATGCTCTATAAGTATGTTCTTAAATGGTTTGGAATAAATATAACCTCTAACATATAAAGGACTATATAATTGTTATGTTGAGTCTCGTCATATGAATAAATAATAACCAACATAAAACAAGAAAACCCTTACAATTTTCACTAAGCATGGCCATAAAGTGATATTCAAAATCATGTAAAACAATATTTTCAGGTCAATCATCATATACATGTACCACATGATCCTCATGTAACTCCATAGTGTTAGATTAATTATGAGTAGAAAATGGATTAGTATAAATCTATAAATTTTAATTAGGAGGAGCAATTAAATATTACCCCATCATTAACACCCTTGGCATGAATTATTTTACTGTCAAACATATCTTGAATATTGAGATGAAGGGAAAAGGGGGAATGAATTCAATAATTGTGGAATAATGAAATGGCCTAGGATTCAAACACACATTTCCCTAATTTCATTAGAGAGAGAGAAGATCACAAAGGGTTGGATTGACTTTCAACCTTGGGGTGAGTCAACCCTATTTTGGACCTTGGTTCTCTGCTTTCTTATGACAGAAATGACTAATTTGCAATTTTTTTGTAATATTTAAAGTGCATTAACTAAATGAATCATATGACGTAACACTTGAAATGCAAAGTTCTATGATAACAGAAATGGAAACAAAAATTTGTAGGCAGATCTAAGAAGGAAAAATGGTGTGCACATGTCATAAAAAGTGGATTTTAGGGCCTATAGCAGGACTGGTTCACCCTTGGGAAAATGGGTCCTTGAGTAGGGCTCCAAAATTATTTTTTGTAGTCCTCTTATCTCATTTATAAGCTTATGATTTCTCCATGTTTGACTACCAGAAAGCTGAAAATAAAATTTGTAAATGAGTTTTTGTAGCTTGACAACAATGATGACAACTTATGCAACTTTATAAAATTGCTCCTTGAATCAACTTTCAATCCTTATTCACTTGTAAATCTGCACATACAAAGAGAGAAGCAAAAATGTTTTTTTTGGGGTGAATGGGGGTTTGCCTTAGTCAAACCCCATGTTTAGTAATTAAAACCTTGATAATGAAATAATAAAAAAATGAAGGAATTAATGAATGAACAGAGCTTGTTACAATCACCAAACCCTTAATGGTTGTCCTTAGAGGACCGAAGTCAAACACATCGCTCTAAGGCTTGGATCTTGTATGAATTGGATTGATTGATTGATGCTTGAATGCTTGAAACCTACATCACAATGTTAGCTACAAAACATGACATGAACATGTACATGAAATTTGACATGATGATATGATCTTGATTAATGTTGTAGATGACTGATAATTCTACTCTTCAATGCTCTTGACAATAATATTTTCTCTTGGGTTGATCTCTTAAAGTCTTAGATTTGAATTAATAAAATAACTATGTATTTATAGGTGTTTATCTAATTTCCCAAAAATTAGATTTCAAAAGCCAACACTTGAAACTTGAATTTGAATCATTAAAATGCCACCAAAATCATATTAAAAATTGGGTCCTAGGACTTAAAGGGGATCCATTCACCCTTGGGTGAATGGGTCCTAGGACCTAATTCCAAGACACTCAGTTTCTAAGGTAATTTAATTAATGTTAGTAATTGTTTAATATAAGTTTCCCTTTTAGAAAATGTGAATAAATAGGCTTTGGAATCCATAATTTGATCAATTAGGAGCTTAATTAAGTCCAATTAATCAAGGGGATGCAAACATAGTGTGAAATTGTAAAGGTATACAATTTCCTACACTATAAATATTATGCTCAAGTACTATATATCACTGAGTATCATGTAGACATAACTTTAAATGTATATAATGGTCTAATTTTCCTAGGAAGTGCCTTCATATTTGAATGAATTAAAATTTTGAAGCACATTATTAAAATTCTTATGAAATATTTTTATAAATTTTAGGCTTAATAGCAATGACATTGGAAGATGTAGTACATGATTAGCATTAGGCCTTTTCTCTTATTTTTTAGTGCCCTTTTGGAAATTATTTTTATTTTGAAACAAAGAATGGTGGGATGATGCAGAATAAGCATTAAATAATACATACTTAAGTGTGTTAACCTATTTTAACTTTATCTCAAGATTCCCCACATTTGTAGTTTAATCCATGAAGGAAGCATAAATATTAAGATACACATTCCACTAAATAGTGGGATACAATCTCTTAACAAAAATTCTTTGAATTTAATAAATGAGGTTTTGTTAATGTATATTAGCACACAAGTATTATAATCTAATAATATTATCATGTATGCACTTATTGGTTCCATGTTTATAATCAATCAAACCTAAAATTGTAACCTTTGAACGAGCATAAAAATTAAGATGAGAAAATCCTCAATTCAATGTTATTAAAAATCATAAATATCAAATCATTTCATCGAAAAAGTTTGCAACATTCCATACCCTTCGCATACTCAGAATAGGCAGGTTAGGTGGGTTGATGAGGATAACCAAGAATGGCCCCCTATCATCTGGCAGTTCTAGACCCTCTTTTGATAATACAAGGGAAAGGACTTTTACCCCTTGGCAAGACTGCGGTATTTTGAAAACCCCAAGGGTGAGTAAGTCTAACTCCTCAAGTCGCTATTTCAGTAACCCTAACCATTATCAGAAGGACTTATTTTGCAATGTGTCTGGTTCTCAAAACCACAAAGATCTCTCCCACCCAATCTCAATATTTTCTAGTCAAAAGGGTAAAACAAATGGTATAAATAAGAACTACGAGGTGTGTTCAAGGAATTTTTCCTCTGCTAGAGATAGCCACCCTTCTCCCAAACATGGAAGATGGTCTAGTTCAAGAAATATTAACCCTAGGGGAAAGGAAAATTGGGGATCGAAACCCTCAAATTTTGGGGGCTTAAACCATTCTAAATTGAAACATTGGGAGGAAGAAAACCTGCCAAGGTAGTCGAGGAATCACTTCTCTATAGAAAACCACTCCTTTGTTCTAGATGATTCTCAAAAGGAAAATTCCTCCTCTCAATCTTAGCCTTTTGCTCATTAGGATGCTCATGAATGGCAACCAATTTTGTTGATACTGCTTTGCTTGGACACCTAGTATGCAGATTTTGAACAAAATGGATTATTCACCTAATTATGGGGTGAAGATAGGCCTCTCTCTGAGCTTCGCACTTGGGTAAAAGAAAACTGATGTGAATTTTTTGACCTAATTGTGGTTTCAACTTCATCCTTTTTTATCTTGTTCAAGAACTCAACTATTAAAAGTAAAATCTTTCATAAAGGGCCCTTCTGGTGTGGGAATACATTTCTTGGGGTTTTTCATGGATGATCAACCTCTTTTTAGATGACCTCAAAATTTCATCCCTCCACTTCTGCTTATCTATGTCATGTCTGCCTGTTCAGTATCTTGAAACCTCTTTTGTAAGGAAAATTGTTTCCCATTTTGGGATTTTTTTGAGAAGTGAATATACTATAACAAATGGAAAGCCTTCTCTTAGGGTTTGGGAACTTGTTAAAAACCCTTCTTCCATTCTCGAGTCTGTTAAGCTCATTTCCAATAAGGGGGAATGGATTCAAAGTATTAAACAGGACTTCTCTTCTTGGTCTAAGGCCAACATTTTGGTGGACTCGAATAATTTTTCCAAGGCTGAACTAGTTGATTTTTTTGCTCCCACTAGGGTTTGTAATACAAAGGTTTCTTCTTCCATCTCTCACTCTCTACAATCCTCCCGCCTTCCCATTATTCCCCAAAATACTAGCACTTCGAGCGCGGGGGTGGTGGAGAGTTATGTTCCTGTGGTTAATAATGAAAAAACCCTTCACTCTTCTGAAAAGTTCACCTACCCTCTGAATAATGTTTCTCATTTTTGAAATATCCTAAATGGGTCCTCAAAAGATGATAAGTCAAGGGATATTGTTAATGAGGTGATGGTTAAGGTCGGGGAAGAACTTATTGAGGAAATTGCAGATGAGGTCTTAGGGGAGGTTGATTTAGAGAATTCTCCTCCTAACCTCCCTATCTCCCAATCTACATCATAGAGAAAATTGTGCTTTGATCAAGAATCTAGTCTGCCTCAAGGCAACCCTACTTCCCCCAACTCTCCTTTTTTCTCTTCTCCAATATCTTAGTTTGAATATGAGGCTAAAATCCTTGTTTCTCCCAAAAGTAAACGGGGTCGTAAATCAATCAAGGAGAAAACTAATCTTGAAATTGTTGTTGGCCTTCAATTGACCTTGGAAATGAATCTCAGATCTACATCCAAGAAAATGGATGTTGCACCTAGTGCTATACCTTCTCTTCAAACCATTCAGTCTAATTCGACTACAGGGTGTAAAACCCCAAAAACGAATCTAAGAACTAGGAGACGTTATCTCTCCTTGAGCATAATGAGGGTGCTTTCTTAGAATGTTATGAGCCTAAACACCCCTAACAAGAGGTGCATAATCAAGTGTCAAGTTTTTGGCACTCTTTCTGATATTATTTTACTTCAAGAGACTAAATTATCTTCACAATCTGCTTCTATCATTTTTGGCTTGTGGACAAACTAGGGCATGTTAGTTTCCCCTACTCTAAGAGCTTCTGGAGGACTTATTATTTTATGGAAAAAATTCAATGTACATATTGAGCTTTTAGAAATCAAAGACAATTGGATTGGTGTATTTGTTAAATGTATGAATACAAACAAGTATTTTTTGCTCTTCAATATTTATGGGTCATGTTCCTCATCTGGTAAATGGTAGGTTTGGAAGAAACTTTCCTCCATCTTTGCCTCCTTTAAAGATATTTATAAAAAAATTGTGGGGGATTTTAATGCAATAAGACATGTTTCTAAAAAATCGAGGAGAATAATTCCTTCTACGGTTGTAATGAAAGACTTTAACAATTTTATTATGTAGAATAAACTTTATGATTGCCCACTAAAAAATGGTACATTTACCTGGACAATAGAAGAAAAAAAATTTCTCAGATCGCAAAAAAACTTGACTGATTCTTGATTTCTAAGAATTGGCTAAACTCCTCTTGGGACTTCTCTTCTATTATCCATACTCTGGGGGGATTTGACCACTTCCCCATCTCCCTCTCTATTTTTGAGGATAGATTGCAAACTAAAAGCTCCTTTAAATTCGAAGCAATGTAGTTCAAGGATGCAAAGTTTATCCCCTCTCTAAATTCATGGTGGAAAAATTGTCCCTTCTTTGAAGGCTCGAGAATGTTCCAACTTTGTAATAAATTACAATTTATGAAAATGGAAATCAAAGATTGGAACCTCAACCACTTCAAGAACATTTTTTCTGAAAAAATAAGGATTGAGTTGGAGCTATCTAAATTATATGAATAGGTTATCAAGAAAGGTATGGATGCTTCCATGTTTGATAAAGAAAAATGCCTAAAAGTGGAACTTGATGAAATTTTGGCCAGGGAAGAAAGTTACTGGAGGTAAAAATCAAGAGAAACATGGCTAAAAGATGGTGAAAAATATTATAAATTCTTTCATGCCTCTACAAAAATTAGACGTCAAGCAAACAAAATAGTCTACATTCAACATGCTACAAGTGACAAAATTTTGACAAATAAGGAAATTGAAGAAGAAGCGGTTTCCTTTTTAAAAAATCTATTGGCCCCCACGAAGCAAGTCAAACCTTGGACTAATAATGATATTCTCAAAAATATCCCTTGGTTGATCTCAAAAAGTCACAAAAAATTCTTGATGTCAGAATTCACAATGGATGAAGTTAAGAATGTACTCTTTTTTATGGCAACTGAAAAAGCTCATGGCCCTGATGATTTCACCACTTTTTTCTTTTAGAAATCCTGGGATTTTGTAGGTAGGGATGTCTATTGGAAGTTTGGAAGTTTGTCATTGTTGATGCAGTTTGGAAACGTGAGCATGAAGTGTACATACATTAGTTGATTCAACTAATCCAGTGTTGTCATTGATGTCAACATTGTGTGGAAGCTTTTTTGGTATCATTTGTAGTACTAACTATATCGAAAAACTAATCTATCAAGAATTTGGCTAAGTATCTTCTTTTGATAGTATTATGGTTCAGTGCATCAATTTTTTGGTCCGCACTTCACTGCAAGAAGAGGTATAACTCTAATATTTTAACCACATCATTATGACTAGCTTATATAGCTATATTCAAGATCTCGAGAATTTTTGTGAAGTGGACTGAAAGATATCTATGAAAGAGTTCAACTTTGTATATCACTATCATCTCTCTGCTCAATGTTTTAGTGTGGAATATTTCGCATTTCCTTGAGAAGAATGTTTTTGTGTTGTGGTTCTAAAGATAGTCTCATTGATGTCAGTGAAACATGAATTTGAAGAAAGATCGAATCTGAAAGTTGCATGTATTGGGAAGTGTATGTATGATTGGAATTTTTTGTGATTAGGTCCAATTTCTGGTTGGCCTAATACATGATATGTGTTGTGAAGATTAAATATATATTGTGAATGTTATTTGGATCTATTTTAGATCCATGCAGACCTAAATTAAGTATTGCATGGTTTTCTTGAGCGCGAAGATGATTTTGAATCATGTGTGGTGCCGAAAAAGGCTATTTTGGATTTTTTTCTTTACATCTAATTAAAGGTTGACCTAATTGATGTGTGGAAATGTAATTGGGTATATATATATATATATGAGATTTTTTGGAGCATATAAGAGAGATGATTGAGCATGCATGACATATCAGGTGTGAGTGGTCTCATATGATGTGAACATGAAAATTCAGTGGTGAGAGATCAGAATAAGAGAAGATTTGTTGAGTGACTACTAAGCAAAGCAGTACTTTGTATTCAGAGCTTCAATGGAACTAAAATACAACACAAGAGAGGTGCACTTTGTATCAACTCATACTTTGGCAGTGAGCCATTTTTGTATTGTACTTAACTCTAGCTATGAGCCTTATAAGGATAGTGTGTCCTAGCAATGAGCCCCTATAATATACCATATCCAAATATAATATATTGTGAGCTAATTCTCACCATGGTTTTTCCCATTTTGGGTTTTCCACATAAAAATCCCAGTGTTCATGTGTTTTGTGATTTTGTGGATGATTCATGCTTTCATTCTTTATTTCTATTAATATGTTTTAGTAATTGGATAAGTTGTGTTCAAAATTTTAATAGAATACTGATTCACCCCCCCTCTCAGTATTTTGAATGTTCAACAATTGGTATCAGAGCTTGGTTCCCTCAGAAAAGCCTAATAGCTTGAGGAAGATCTTGGAAGTTTGAACACATGGCTAACAAGAAGTATCCTATCCCTCCAAAAGAAATTTTTGCAATTGAATATGTAGAAGATGACTGCATGTTTGACAAAGAAGAACTTAAGGCTACTCTTGAAGACCTTGATAGGGTTGAAACTGAGAATAAAAATCTAAAGGAAAGCCTAGGAGAAGCAAATTAATGCATCAAAAAGCTAAGAGAACAAATCAAGAAGTTCAAGGAAATACATAGGGAAGTTAATGTGTAGTTGAAGCATGCAAGTGAAGACATCACCAAAATGAAAGTACAAATGGAAGAAAAAGGAACGATTGAGGAATGTCTAAATGTATTGGTACAAAGCAAGACTAAAGAATGCTCTAGACTTGAACAAGAAGTGGTAAATCTCAAATCTAATCTAGAAAAGGCAAGAATTCATGAGGAGAAATTCAAAATAAGTACTACAATGCTTGATGAATTAATTGCAATACAAAAACCCTCTAAGGACAAAGGTAGTTTGGGACTTGAAGAAGGATAAAGTTCAAAGGAAAATCATACACCTAACAAGGTTGAAAATCAAAAGAAGATTCAAGGCAATAGGAGAAAATTCAGAAAGCAAAGAAGCAATGCTAGAAGACCTCCTATCAGACAACCAAATGCTCAAAGGTGCCCATCTTTCAATGGTATTTTTTTTTCATGCAATAAATTTGTACATAAAGAAATAGAATGTAGGAGTAGAATGAATCAAAATGTTGGATCCTTCTCCAGACAATGTTTTGCATGCAAGAAGTTTGGACATAGAAGTACTGAGTGCAGAAGTCAGATGACAAATAGATATAATACTAGGAGAATGATTCAATATTTCAATGGTTACTATTATATGTGCAATGTATTTGGGCATAAGGCTAACCAATGTAGATCAAGGATGAATAGAAGTCAAAGAAATGTTGTGTGCTACCTTTACAATAAGCTTGGACATATTTCAAGAGTTTGCATAAGAAAAATTAGAAGATAGTCTAATTCGGTAAAGATGAATGAACCTATGAAGAAAACTGATACTACTGGAGTTAAGAAGGAAATGGAAAATATATGGAGAAATAAAAAGGAGTCTGAAAACAAAGATGAATCTGGAACTTTAAATGCATTTGTACCTCCCTCTAGTGCAAATAATTCACTTGAAAATTAAACCAAGGCATGGGCATAGGGGGAGCAATAACAAGAAAATTATAATGGCCCCCTGGAAATATAAGGTGTAAAGACTTGGAATGAAGATATATCATGGAAGAGGAATTTTTGAAGCTATAGAAGAAAGTTGCGGAAGGAAATATTGTGATGTGGAAGTTTGTGGAGCTTCTAAAAATTAAATGTGGATACAAGGTTTCAAAGTTTATCATCTTTTTCTGAAGCATTTATTGTTGAATAATTTATTGGTACGGGTCAAACCATGGAGTTAAAAACATATTTGAGAAGACAAATTTAGTTGATGCAAAGGAGAAGTAAATTGAAGAAGAAGAAATGGATTCAAGGCATCTCTCAGAAGCAGAGCATCAAAACCCTAATTTTCGCCGAAGCAAGTTCAAGAGGTATTCTGCATACTCAATTCTTCTCTAAATTTTTTATTTTTAATGTAATGGAAGGGTCGAAGGTAGTAAATGTCTCAAAGATACCACAATCTAAATTGAAGAGGCATTCTTGGAAAGTTCTGATGGAAGACCCGACGAGTGCATTTTCTGACACTCCCTTTGGAGTTTCACCTACTAAGGATATTTGTGCATACAATCATGGAAAATAGCAGAAATGTACTCTAATGAATTAAGGGTTTTATGGAAAAGTGAATTGGAAGAAAATGATGATTCCATAAAACTAGAATACATTACCATAATTGAAAATAAATTCGATGTGTGGTGGAAGTTTCCACTTTTTGAATTCAATAAAAGGTACATTAAAATTGTATTGAGCAGGATTCATGATGAATCTATCTAGATTGATGACACATATTCAATAACCAGGGAAGTAATAAGGGATCTAACTAGTTTATGGTCCTTTGGATTAGTTCCAAGGTGGAAGTCTGTCAATATCAAGGAATTAATCAAAAATACTGGTGCAAATCTTGAAGGAAAGGAACTCACCTTGAGTACATTTGGGAATACAACTATCCAGTATGTTGCAAGGCTTGTTGGACATAAAATCTGCCTACCTAATGATGGCTATATAGTCTCTTCTACTGTTGCTCACATTGCACTTAACATGATTGAAAATAGTGTTGATTATGATCTTTGTGAGTTACTCCGATAACACTTGATGAAGAATATGAAGGCAATCAAGAAGAACAAAAAGCATACATTCAAGTACGATACTCTAATAGTTTGTTTACTTTTCTACTTCATGAAAGAAATATTGGTAATTGGAAAAGTAGAATGGAAAAATACAGAACCAGTTGCTCATCAAATAAGAAATCTTATGGGAAAACTTGGAGGACCGGATGCTCAAGAGGATGCTCTTGCAACATTCTTTAGAAAGTTCTAGATGAGAATGAATGAAAGAATAAGAATACCCAAGAGTGTCGTGGAAAGGTACTCCTAAGACATCAATTTTCTTGTCTCCACTGACTTTTTCTTCATGGAAGCAATTGAGCCTAGACTTGTGTGGATTTTAGATTTGAATTATGAAGTGATTGAGGAGGAAGTTTTTCATTATGCACAAGTGCTTCTAGGAAGCCCTAAAGACCCAAGCATATCAGGCTTAGAGGACAAGTCTAAAACTAAAGCCTCCAACAGTTCTAGGAGGATAAGTAAGAAAAGGAAAAGCATCATCATTCCTTTAGTTGAGATTAAGCAAGATGTTACAGAGCAAGAAGGAAGATTGCAAATTGATGTGGTCCAACATGAGCATGAAAAAGGAAGTGCACATGAAATGAATGAAGCTATAAAAGTGTTACAAGAGGTAATCCCCAGTGCAAGCATTAATACATCAGTTTCTATTATAGAAAATCTCATAAATATGGTTGATTTGTTCAAAACATACATCTCCTAACTAAAAGAACAAACTAGAAATGAGTCAAAAGCAAGGACTATAGAGGAGAATTTAGAAGATATCAGGAAGAAATATGGAGATGCACCTCAAAAAACCTTGAAGGATTAAAGGATGTTCAAACTTGTGAAGAAGAAGCACAAAACTTAATATCATATTTCCTAAAGTGGTCTAACTACACACAAAGTACAAAGGATGAAATGAATTGGATTGAATTTCAAATAGGCACTCAAGCATATGTTTATGATTTAGCAAGTGATGGGAACAATCAGAAGTGGTCTTACATTATGCAGGTGCATGAAAATTTATTTTCTTTATATAATTAGAGGACAGAGACAATCAAACAATATGCGGCACTAAGGGACTAAGTAAAGATAAATTACACTCCTATATCCAATGCCCTTTCTAGTGCTAATAAACTATCAAAAATAAACCTCAACCCCAGCACTATGGAAGAAGGAAAAGAGTCTCTAATGGAACTTAAATTACAATGCAAGACTCTTGCAGAGGAAAAAAGACTTTGGGAAGAAGGAAAATTTACTTGGTAGGATACTTTGAAGAAACTCAAAGGATCTATATCTTTAGGTTGACATGTCTTTCCTTTATGATATTTTTTTTTCTTTTGAAGAAAATGCATACATATATGTCCAATGGGAAGCATTTTTGGCCCCTACACGATCTTTTCCATTGATGTCAAAGGGGGAGAGATAGTGGAAGGAAAAAAATATTTTTGTTAATACGCTTGAAAAGTGATAATTGCATTTTGGATGGTTGGAAAACCTTTTTGGAAAGTCAAGTTTAATTATGAAAGGAGATAATTTTAGAAGGAAATAAATTTTGATTCATGGCATGGAATTTTTTTTGTTTTGATATGCATGTTGCCATCAATGATGAAGGGGGAGATTGTTGGAAGTTTGGAAGTCTATCATTGTTGGTGTAGTTTGGAAACATGAGCATGAAGTATACATACATTGGTTAACCCAATGTTTTTATTGATGTCAACATTGTGGGGAAGTATTTTTGGTATCATTTGTATAGTACTAACTATACCAGAAAGCTGATCTATCAAGAATTTGGCTAAGTATCTTCTTTTGATAGTATTATGGTTTAGTGTATCATTTTTTGGTCCGCACTTCACCACAAGAAGAGTTATAACTTTGAGATTTTAACCACATCATTATGACTACCTTATATATCTATATTCAAGATCTTAGGAATTTTTGTGAAGCAGACTGGAAGATATCTATGAAAGAATTCAACTCTGTATATCACCATCATCTCTTTGTTTAATGTATTAGTGTGGGAGATTATGCATTTCCTTGAGAAGAATGTTTTCCGTGCTATGGTTCTAAATATGGTCTCACTAATGTTGGTAAAACGTGAATTTGAAAAAAGTTTGAATCTAAAATTTGTGTGTATTGGGAAGCGTATGTATGATTGGAAGTTATTGTGATTAGTTCCAATTCCTAACTAACCTAATACATGATATTTATTGTGAAGATTAAATATACATTGTGGATGTTAGTTCAATCTATTTTAGATCCATGCTGACCTAAATTAAGTATTGCATAGTTTTCTTGAGTGTGAAGATGATTTTGAATCATGTGTGGTGCTGGCAAAAGCTATTTTGGATTGTTTTTTTTACATCTAATTAGGCCAACCTAATTGATTTGTGCAAATATAATTGGGTATATATATGAGATATTTTGGAGCATAGAAGAGAGATGAGTGAGCATAGATGGCATATTAGGTGTGAGTGGTCTCATATGATGTGAACATGCAAATTCAATGGTGAGAGATCAAAATAAGAGCAGAGTTGTTGAGCAACTACTAAGAAGAGTAGTACTTTGTATTCAAAGCTTCAAAGGAACTGAAATACAACACAAGGGAGGTGCACTTTGTATTAGTTCATACTTTGGCAGTGAGCCATTTTTGTGTTGTACTTAACTTTGGCTATGAGCCTTATAAGGACAATGTGTCCTGGTAGTGAGCCCCTATAATATACCATATCTAGATATAATATATTATGAGCTAATCCTAACTATAGTTTTTCCCATTTTGGGTTTTTCACATAAAAATCTTGGTGTTCATGTGTTTTGTGACTTTGTAGATGATTCATGATTTCATTCTTTATTTTTGTTAAAAAAATTTGGTAATTGGATAATCTATGTTCAAAATTTTAATAGAATACTGATACACCCCCCCTCTCAGTATTTTGAATGTTCAACAATGTCTTCCTTGCTTTGGAAGAATCAAGAAGGAATAGAAACATTTTGAAAGAATTTAAATCCTCCTTGGTTGCTCTTATTCCAAAAATATCTGATCCTTCATCCTTTAAATATTTTCACCCAATTGCATTATGCAATACTATTGAACCAAAGATTTTTGGGGATAGATCTCTCTTACACTTCTAGGGTTTTGCACCTAAAAGGAGAGAGGAATCTTGAAAACCTAGATGGCTCACTCAAGAATAATGAAAATATGATTGAAATATGTCTAAATAGAATGTCCTAGATGCAATTGATTGATAAAAGTAACTAAATACTAATGCAAAACTAATAAAATGCACTTTGTTTGAAAACACACTGTGATATGCAAAATGAACTAGAAATGCAAGTAAACTATAACAGAACTTAATGAGATTGGAGAGGTGCACCTGGAAATTGGAAAGTGATGGAGAGGAGCTCTAGAATCTTGTAGAAATCATTGTTGAAGCATACTAGGACACTTACGCCAAGCTAGGCGACTTAGTCCTATTTCGGGGAAATTCTATCGAAACAAGTTTCAACCAAAAGGGTATCTAGAACTGCAGAAACCACTTTTCAGGCCTAGAAATTGGACTAATTCACCATTGATGGTGACTTAGTCCACCTCCAAATTTTGGTAAATTCAAAGGTGCAATCTGTAGCTCCCGATCTGTACTTCGGCTCCTAACAAGTTTCCATACTAAAACTACAAAATCTGACCTGTGGGTGTTCTCCAAGCTTCTTTTATGGCTTTGTTGACTTTGAATGCCTTTGATGAATTGTTGAAAACTTTTCACACCTTTCTCTTTGACAAATCTACACACAAGACCTGCAAAACACATGCAAAGAGGGGGAAAAGTGTTGAGGGTTAGTGAATAGGGTTTGCCTTGGTCAAACGTCAGTTTGGTAATTAAACCCTTGAAAATGAAATGAAATGAAAAGAGAATGATGAATGAACAACATGCAATGCTACAACTCACCAAACCCTTGAAGTAGAAGTCTGAAGATATGCAAGTAGAAGCTCCAATGGATGTAGACTTGAAAACGCCTAAAATGATTAAGTGAATGATTAATAATTGTTTGAATGATTGAGTGAATGAATGGGGAATGGGGGTGAAATGAGAGGAAAAACCCTATATTTATACATGATTATAAAAAAAATCCCAAAAATACCACATCACAAGCTAACCTCAAGGTTTAGAAAATAATATCCCACCAGAATTTTGAAATAATTTTGATTTTTGAGCCAAGTGGGAGTAAGTCGCCCCTAGTGGTGACTTGGCCCCACTTAAGCATTTTAAGTTGGTGTTGGGAATTAAAGTGTATTAAATAATGTTTAATGGGATTATTCTCAAAAATACACTTAAGTAGGGCTTGTAAGTGTATAAAGGGTCCATTTAAGCATAAGAAAGGGTCAAATTATTGATGACAAGCCTAAAAAAGCATGGAAGTTTGTTACAAAACTTTAAAATAAGGCTTGGTAAGTGATAAAAAGAGGTTATTTAAGTGAATTATATTAAGGTCCTAGAAAAGTGTGAAAATGTGTTACAACACTTCACAACACTTTTACAAGACATCATAAAGTTCTTATTGATTCACAAGGGTCCAAAACCTAATGTGAATGTGTTGACCACATTGCAACATTAAATCTAGGAAAAACAAGGCCAAATTCCATAAGAAAGACCCAAATGAGCGTGAAAATTTCCAAAGATACATTTTTCTATGCTACAACTGTATATAAGATATTCACTAAGGCAATTGCATCAAGATAGCTAAACTTATCCCCTCTATAATTTTTGAAGAACAAGGGGGCTGGGGGCTTTGTTCTAGGTAGGGACACCCTAGAAGGGGCTATCTTGGCACATGAATTCCTACATTCAATAACACTGAAAAATCTCCCACTATTATCTTAAAATTTGGCATGTTGAAAGCCTACGATAGAGTTGACTGGGATTTCCTAATGGTGATTCTAAAGAAGTTTGGAGTTTGTCCTAGCTGGTGCAAATGGATTTAATCTTTCCTATCGGTTGCAAGACTATCCATAACCGTAAATGGATCCCCAGTTGGTTTTTTTGCACCCACTCAAGGGGTTAGACAGGGAAATCCTCTCTTTGTTTCTCTTTATCCTAATGGCGGAGGGGCTGAGCAAATCTATTATCATTGCTCGTTCAGGTGGCCTTTGGAAGGACACAAATTTTAGACCTTTTCTGACTTCAATATCCCATTCCTTATTTACAGATGAGACAATTTTATTTTCTCAAGCAAGCATGGACAAAGCTAAGATGGTTAAAAAAGTTATTTCCAATTATTGTTCTTTCTCAAGGTAGTCTTTTAACCCTGACAAATCCAAAATATTTTTCTTAAATGTTAACCCCATGGTGGAGAATCAGATTAAAAAAATTTGGGGCTTCCAATATGAGCTTCTGCCTTTAAGTATCTTGGTATCCCCTTCTTTTCAAGAAAAAAAAAGTATGATTTCTAGGACAAGTTAATCAATGCAACTTCCAACAAAATTCCACAATGGAAATCCAAATGGCTTTCCTTTGCAGGTAAATTGGTTATGCTTAAAGTGGTTTTATACTCTTTACCAATCTATTTGATGTATATTTTGAAAATCCACAAGGCAAAGGTGTTGCACTTTGGAAAAAATTTAGAGAATTCCTTTGGGCTGAAAATGTCACCTCCAAAACGAAACTCCCTCTCATGGCTTGGAACTCTTTATGTAGTTCTAAAGCCCAGGGAGGAGCTAGTATGAGAGATTTGTTTCTACAAAACAAAGCTCTTGGGGCTAAATTAGTTTGGAAATTATATGCCAAATCTGAGACTAAATGGTTCCAAATTATGTGTCACAAATAACTTGATTCTCTAGATAATGAAATAATTTTCACTTAGAAAAATTTACCTAAAGGTTCAAAAGTTTGGAATTTTATCTCTTCCTGCAGATTTGTTCTTCTTTCACATCTTTCTTGGCTTTTAAATAATGGGGAAAAGGCCTTTTTTTGGGAATATGCCTAGAATGGGTACAAACCCCACAAAATTCTTGGTGATTGGATCCAAATTGAAGTCTCTCTTAAAGCACTCTAGGGTGAAAAAGTTAGAGACTACTTGCATATATTGTCCTAGGTGATCAAGGCCAGATTGGTTGAAAATATTTTGACTTTCTTCTAGCTCCAACTCATATGAAGCTCTCTCTTAAAACTAAACTCGGGAAAAGATAAATTTTTTGTCCAATAATCAAGACTCTCTAGACCAAGAGTAAATATGGTAATTATAAGGTAAAAGATGGATACAACTCTTTAATTTCTCCTAACTTCTCTAAGCCATGGCCTTTCAGACTATGTTGGGGACCGAATGTTCTCCCAAAAGTAGGAGCTTTCACTTGGCTTGGTTTGAAAGATAAAATCTTAACAAGGATTTGTTTGGACAGGTTGGGAATCACTCCTCTTTTTCCTTGTATTTTATGCGGTCTTGCATATGAATCTTCAAATCACATCCTTATTTGATACGAATTTGTACATCATCGTTGGACCTGGTTATTGAGTAAAATAGGGTGGTCATGTCCCCTTCACAATTCAATTCTAAACCATTTTCTTAGCTGTCCTCTCCTCTTTCCCAACTCTTCCTTTTCTTCCATTTGGGAGATCTATCCCTCTACAATAACTTGGAATATCTGGCTTGAAAGGAAAAATAGAATATTTAGAAAAAAGGCTTTGAATGTGTGTCGGGTGTTACAAAAAATTGAGATTGCTATTTTTGAAGTGACAATGCCCTGTATTTTCAAACATTTGAATGCTTCAAAAAATTTCTCCTCGTTGGACTCTCTTTTTCTGAAAATTGGCCTCTTATCAAACTCACATGTGTTGGATCAATTTAGAACAATAGACCTTGAATCAATAGAAAGATAGTTAGATGGGTACCTCCTCCTCGGTATTTTTTAAAAATATTTTTTTATGGGGCCTCGTGAGGCAACCCAAGAAAATCAGGTATAGCTGCAGTGTTAAGAGATTGGCAAGGTAATTTTATGGGAGCTTCTTGTGAATGACTTGTTGATGGAACCAATAATGTTGTTGAGTTTAATGCTTTGAGACTTGGCATTGACTTGGCATTAAAATTTTATATTCCTCATATCATTGTTGAAGGTGATTCCATGGTGGTAATATCAATAATTGAAAATAGGAAAATTGTGTGTCACCAAAAAGTGTATACTTTGCTTGATATGAGAATAACTGATGAAAAATTGGACTTAATGAGGCCTTGATTTGGTGTTGTGAGGTGTACATCCACACTAGGTCATGAACCCTTGAAAATTGAATAAAATACATTTATTGATGTCTTACAAGAGTGTTGTAATATGTTGTAATATATCTTCACACTTTTCTAGGACCATAATGTTATAATTCACCTAAATAACCTTACCAAGACCTATTTCAAAGTGTTGTAAAGTCTTGTAACAAATTTTCACACTTTCCTAGGATTTTCATCAATATTCACACCTTTCTTATGCTTTAAATGACCCCTTTATACACTTACAGGCCTTAATTGTCTTGTTGAAGAAGAACTCGATAAACAACATTTAATAAATCTTAATCTCCAACATCCACTCAAAATTTTCTAGGTGGACTAATTCGCCACCTTGGGCGACTTAGTCCCATGTGGCACAAAAATCAAAATTAATTTAAATTTCTTTCGGGTTTTTATTCCTTAAGACCTAAGGTTGGCCTGTGATGAGGAGTTTTCAGGAATTAATGCATAATTTTGTATAAATATAGGGTTTTCCCTCTCATTTGAACTAACTCATCTTAATTCATAACCCATCATCATTAATCCATCATTCATCATGTTCTAAAGTCATTCAAGCTAGGGTTTCATCATTGCAAGTCATCAAGATAGCTTCCAAGGATATTCAAGGGCAGATTATTCATGTTTTGCTACAAAAAATAAAGATCAAACATCATGGCAAGGTACTAACTCCATTGTTGCATGCTTCATTACATTTTTTCTTCATTTTGTTTAATTACCTAAAAAGGGGTTTGACCAAGGCAAACCCCCATGCTCTAACATCCAACATTTCTCCTTCTTGTCTTGTGTGCTTGCATATTTAGGAACTTTAAGGGTTTGAAGATCATTGAAGATCGGGTTGAAGACTCATTGAAGATATCTCCTTGTTGACCAAATCAAAGTATCAATAAAAAGTCACTTTCAAGCTCGAAAATCAAAGTTTCAGAAGCAGACACCTGTGGGAAACCAAAGTGTAGACCTAGGGCATCCGTTTCCACTTATGAATTTTCAAAAATTTAGAAGTAGACTAAGTCGCCACTAGTGGTGGATTAGTCCCACTAAACTTTTTTTTTTCAGAAATTTTTGTAGATTTCGATACCCATTTGGTCGAAATGGGTTTCTAAGAAGTTTTCCTGAAACTAGGACTAAGTTGCCCAGCCTAGCGTAAGTGTTCTAGTTGACTTCTGCAATAGTTTCATCAAGATTCCAGACCTTCATGCCATCCTTTTTCAATCTTCAAGTGCTCCTCTCTAATTTTGTTTTTTTATTTCATCTTTTACTTGCATTTTTAGGCATTTTTGCATATCACAATGTGTTTTCTAGCACTTTGCATTTTCTAAGTTTTGCATCATAAGATCAATTTCATTTTTAGATCAGAGCATTAGAACATAATAATTAGGCATAATACATCTCATTTACATTAGCTTTGAGTGTAGACATTAGCATTTTGGCCCACATCTCTCTCCTTTTAGGTGAAAAACCCTAGAAGTATAAGAGAGCATTTGGTCTGACAAAATCATTGTTTACAAATTGAATCCTAGTACTTGAACTATCTTTTATTGCCTATTTTATCCCAACTTGAAAAAATCACCTCCTACCAAGTCATGCACTGTTACAGAGAAGCCAAATCATGTGCGAACTCCTTGGTAAATAAAGCCATCAATACCTTCACAGATTTCAAAAAATTTAATGGCCACGAGTGCTCAAGTTTATTCAATGGGTATCATTGATTCTCCCTTCTCTTTTCTCATGGATCTAGTTTCCTATCGTAGCCTTCTCATTCCTTGAAAATATAAACTCCACATTTTTTTGGCTACCGTTCAATTGGCATTGCAACTTTTCTTATTGCATTGTTGGTTGGGCTCACAAATTTAAAAATTTGGGATGGTTTTTAATGTCATTTATGGTGTTCTCATCCCTACACAAGTTGTTTCTCCAATTTCATAGTGAATATTTTGGTTTGATGGCAGCTACTTTTTAAATATAAAGGTTATATATCATGCAGACTTTATTGACAGTTGGTTTTATTATCTTTGTGGCTCCACCTGTCGTATTCCTTTCCAGGAGGTTGACACTTGTATTAATTCTCTACTCCATCTTTTCTTGCCATTGTGAATTCATTTCATACTGACGACAATAGGTGGAGGTTTTTACGAGATCTTTCCTTATGCGGAGTAAATGCAATTTTTGGCAATAAGTACGTTTCCTTTTTGGCACATGTTGTTTCAATGGGCTAAATTTGGAAAATTTTGTGTTTTTTCTCTAGTCCTTATCAAATGATACATTTATCTATAACTATTGCTTCACTTTAGTCCTCCCACATGAGGTCTTCTCACATTGACAGGCTTTGGTGAAGTCTTACATAGCGGCATCTGCTATCTTGGCATTGATTCCATGACATGCTTTGTGATAAGACATGTTGCTTGATTTTTTGTTAAGATGGAATACAGAATTTCTTTCTCGGCTATTTGGTACTCACAAAGGCATTCCATTAATGGGAATCTAGCTCTGCACCTCTTCCCGGTACAATAGGAAGCTAGTGTTTTAATTGCATTCTTGTGTGATTGTTTCCCATTATCGAGTGGGTGCAATTTTGGGCTCTATTAAAATGGCTTCTTGGTATCTTTTTTCATTATCCTAGCTTACTTTGGTTCTACAAAAATGGATCTCTTTCAAAGTTCTTGTTCCTACAAGACTTCATGAGATACATGATAGCCAGCCTCTCACGACTGAAAAAATAAAAACTTTTGTGATAGAGTGTTGTAACCTTAAATCTGCATTTTACTTCAAACAATGACCACAATTAGCTTAGTTAGTCAATTTAAAATAAGCAAACCCAAGATTCTTATGAAATACTTAATCATGTTAAAATATGCAAACTAGATAAATAGAACAAAAACAACTACATGAAAGCACATGAAAACATGATCAAACCCTATCACATAGTGGATTGGTGCTTCTTTGATGTGGAAAGAAGCCCTTTCCCAATCCTTGATAAGCTCCTCGATGATGGATGATGGATGATGCAAGATGATAAGTGATCAAGTTGTGGAGTAAGATACTAAGATTGTGGAGGATTAATACAATAGAGGAGGCCTCTATTTATAAGAAATAAGTATGGAAGAATGAAAAACATGGAGGATGTGGGACAAAACATGAGCCAATGACAAGATGCCACTTTTCAAGATGTGAGAGGATGAAGGTTGTGCACATTTTGATCAATGTGCCAAAGAGGGGGAGATTTGAAATTTGAAATTTGGCTTGTTGGAGGGAGAAGAAAGGGTCTTAAATGCCAAGTGGGAGACATGTAAGAGACAATGTAAGAGGAGTTAATGCTATGTTGGAGGACAAGACATTTGGACGGATTTTCAAACTTGGAGGAATATTCCCTTTTTTATGCCATTTTGAAAGTAATTAGGGAATTATTAAATCAAAGAAATGATTTATTGGTGCAAGTTGAAAAATATAGAGGATTCAAGTGATTAGGATTAAATTAATCAAGATTTGATTAATTTAATAGGAGATTAGGTGATTTTGACTTTTGACTTAGATTTTAGGATTAAAATAAATCAAAATGAGAAGAAAATGATTTTAGATTTAATTAAATAAAGATTTGATTTATTTAATCAAAGAGGATGATGTTAGTGTTAAATCAAATAAAGATGAATTTATTTAATTTAAATGGATGACTTTAGGATATTAATTAAATAAACTTGATTTATTTAATTAAAGAGATAACTTAGGAGATTAATCAAATAAACTTGATTTATTTAATTGATCGGGCGAATATGATTTAATTAAATATGAGGAATGCATGATGTCAATTTTGCATGTCTACATTTTTCCCCTCTTTGAAGCAATGTACTTTCTGCATTGGTTCAAATAATAAACTTGTCGCAATCAAAATTCAAAAAATTTCTAATTTTTTCGGATGCCCCAGCAGAAAGAAGTATACTAGTACATTGCTCCTTCGAGAGATCGAGCGAAATTTTTGATTTGAAGGTCGATCTCGTGACAAAGAGGTTCAAGATGGACGTATGGATGGTTATGATAATGATGCAAATGAGATGGTTTTAAGATGCTTAGAATAACCAATCTATAGTATTCTAAACAACTTAAATGATAATGTACTGCATGTGAGATGGATGAGATGGATGATGTGATATGCTATGATTATGAGATTTATGTATGCTAATGATTTGTGGATGTAGGATGGATGCACTGGTGAGGATGATTAACTATCTTGATATGATGTTAGTGTGGAAAAGAAGAAATGAGATGATGAAAAGAGGATTCAACAAGCCAACTTTATTAAAGATGATGATGAGAGATAGATGATTTGCTTATCAGGAATTGGGACTTTAAAAGGGCTACTTACCTTATGTTTGATAACACATATAGATACGATGCATCAAGGTATAAAAACCAGGATGGCGTTGTACCTAGTGCGATGGACTTTGACTCACAAATAGATAGGAGTATTCTTGTTCACACTTTGATATACGGAAACCTTTGCTAGGATGCACCTAAAAAAGCAAGTATTCACCAAGTTATATTACAAGAACATCCAACAAGCACCACAAAAAGACAATGATTGATGCCCCATTCCTTTCTCTCTAAATCATTTTTGGATTAGACATCATCAAGAGATCATTGAATGAGTGCAATAAGATAAATCAAAAAAGAAAGATCAACACACAAACAAGTCAATGTTCTTCATAATTCTAGCCAAAGGGATTTGTTTTTGTTTAGATAAGAACCAAAACGCATTGCCAATAGATAATGCCCATTGTAGGAAGGATACATCCTAGGACATGTTAGTGGATGGCGGTACGTCGTTTTGTTTATCCAAAGTGTTTTTCCAATAGATAATGCCCATTGTAGGAAGGATACATCCTAGGACATGTTAATGGATGGTGGAAAGTTGATAGGTTGGTCGAAAAGGCTATTGATATAAGGTTGATTGACATGTTTGCGAATGATCGAGAGTTTGATTTTGCATTTAAAAGTTTGTTGTTTCAATTTTGATTTTGCATTTGAAGTTTGCTTTTGCTGATTGCTATGGTTTTATGTTTGTTTTTCCTAAAGGGTGAGTGTGATGATTTGTTTATTATGGATAAGATTATTGTAGGTGGAAGTGAAACGGGACAGATGGATTTTTTTTAATATTTGGATGTTTTTTGGAGTTTTGAAATGTTTTGAGGTTGTTTTTTGGTATTTTCAAGATGTTTTACAAATGTTTTGATTTTCCATTTTCCAATTTTTTTGGGTTTTTCTGAGATTTTATGAATGTTTTTGGATTTTGTGTCTTGGGGGCTAATCAAAGATTAGCCTTGCCTATGTTTAAGCTCAAAGACGATGTAGTTCGGATAACCATTTTTTTGATGTTTTCTAACTTTTTGATCTGTTTTTTGGATTTTTTATATGATTTTGAATGTTTTTTGGATTTTCTAATTTTATAAATGTTTTTGAATTTTGATATGATTTTGGATGTTATTGGATTTTCTTGTTTTTTTGAATTTTTTTGAATTTTTGGATTTTCTAAATGTTTTTGGATTTTCCACATGATTTTGACGTTTTAGATATGGACATATGTGATGATATTAGTGCTCCGTTTTGGGATTTTTTTGAAAACCAAGCTAAGGTTGATTGACCGAATCAATGGATTGATGATGATAACATTGTTGAGGATACACAACAATGTAAGGATAGTGCTAAGCAACACAAGGATTAGGATGGATATCCCAAGATGATGAGGGATTGATTGGATTCGATTGATCAGGATCAATGATGATAACATTGTTGAGGATACACAACAATGCAAGGATAGTGTTAAGCAACACAATGATCAGGAAGGATATCCCAAGATGATGGATTAATTAGATTTGATTGATCAAGATTTTGAAGCTTGGTTTTGGAACAAACTCATTTTGAATGGTTTGATGTGACGTTTGAAGTGCAAATTAGATGTGACTGATAGTGATTGTTTGGATTGATGTTCGATGAAAGATGAAGATTGATAAGGGATGTCTTCTTGTCAAAATATGTCATGGGCTAGTGATTTGGATTTTAGCTCACAAATGCTTGAGCAATTTGATTTCATGTTTTCTAATGTTCGGATCACCACATAATTTGGAAGATATAGATCAAGACTTATTCCCAAAGCAAGATGTAAATATCTACCCCCAGTGTTTAGCAATGTATGGAATGTCATGAATCGATGCCTAGATAGGTGTTTGGATGGATGTATATGGTAAGTATGCAAAGGATGCCAAGGATTATCTTGTGATAAGATAAGGTATTTAGATAAAGAATGATCATATGGATAATGCTTCATGGCTCAGGTAGTGTTGCATAAGATAGGATCAATGAAAATGACTCATGTCAAGATGTTTACCATAAGCAAGTGAAAAGTGTACACCAAAGTTTCACCAAGATCAAGATAATTTGGAAGATGGATGGAGATGGATGAAAATGGATTGGATAAATGGATTTATTATGGATGAGATGGATGGAATGTTGGATTTATTATGGATGAGTCGAGATGCTTTCACCTGAATTAGTGCACGTAGATGCTCAATTCTACACATGATTCATGTTTGCCATGTTTTCATCATGGTACCTACCCAAAGCGCCACCCATGTGGTTTTCACTAGAGGACGATTTTTTTCTTTACTATTTTTATTTTTTTTTTTTTTAATTTTTTTTTGTATTTTTCTGCGAAAGATTTGAAGCTCATGTTGAACCACCTGGTGGTGTTGATGTAGATACTTCTGTCATAATGTTCCATCTATATCCTACTTGAAGAAGCTGCTTTTCCAAGATACATGCACTTGAATACAACTTTTGAGATTCTTGATATGCTTTGTTGATATCAGAGTTAACTTTGTCTTTGTGTGCACATCACAATAGAATGCCTTATGAATCCTTATGATGAAGGGTGGTTGCTAATACATGGTCAATGTGAGAATTGGATATCATGTGTGGAGAAGTGGATGGAGTGTGTTTAGGGATAAAAGATGGATTGGTTGATAGTTTAGAACCTTTGACTCTCCAAACTTGGGAAGATGAGCAATTATGGGTGGATATGGAAGTGTGCATGAAATTAGGACCAACTGCTTGATATACTTTGTATGTTACTTGAGAAGCCTGATTTTTCCTTTGTGGACATCTTTGATGGATACTTTTCCCTTTCTTATTTTTCCCCATAGTTTCTTTGACTAATGGAGTTTGATAGGGATAATCTTTCTTTTTATTCTTCGGTATCCATGTGTATTTGATTTGTCTATTATGCTTCTCAACTTCTTTTGATTTGATGATGTTCTTTTTGCTTCGATTCACATCCTTCTTTTGATGTTGGTCCCAATTTGTGGATGGGATGATGGGTGGATGAAGATTTGTGGCATGGTTGGTTGTAGTATTGGCATCAATTTCATCATAAGGATTCTTTGTGCTCCCTATGTTGATGTTTCCTTGAGACAAAGTTTCCCCCAGTATGGTGGTAGTAGCATCTTTGTTCCCTGATTTTGCATGTTTTGAGATGTCTTGTTTGGTAAGAATTCTCTAATAAATAGCCACTGTAGATGACGTTATTTCAATTTTTTGCTCTGCTAACTCTGGAATATCCTATTATGTCTAACCTATTTCCTTAAGTGGATAATGTTGGATATCTTCATACATGATGTCCTTAGTCTAAATTTGGGGTATATCTAATCCTACTGTTGATAATTCAATTTGACTATAGGAATCAATAACCTGCTCTTTTTGTGTAATAATGTCAGGGGTAAAGGAATCTTGTTCTAAATGAAGATCATCTACATGTCTATCCATAGAAAACATCTCATGGATAGATGTAGAAGTAAGTGTTATGTGGATATGATCATCTTGTATAGATAGGAGAGTATCCATTAGATCATTGTAGTATCTTGGAAATACGAATTCTTAATCTTGATTAATTTTGGGATTGCTTTTGACATGCTTTGGATCAAGTTCTTGGCATGGGTCAGTTTCAAAGGATGGATTGCTTACAAAGGGTTCTTGGACATAATCATTAGTCATGGTAAGTGGTTCAATATCCTCTTGATCTTTGAGTGGACTTGGATCAAGTGTCGAGTTGAGGATTCCTTCAGTATCTGTAACCATGAGGTCAAAGGGGGCAACATGTCTTGGAAAAGACCATTGCTAGACCTTGGTGAAATATTTTGATCTTGCTTTGGAATAAATTCTTGAGATATGTCCTCTACCTCATAAGGCGATGTGGAGACATTTTCAATATGATCATTGGTCGATGGACCGTAGATTATGTCAATGGGATCAAATAATTCTAACACTCCTTGAAATAGATCACTAAAAAGTGGCTCTTGATGTATGGTGAGTTGGTCATCGGATGAGGTGGAAACATCTTCAATGTGCTCATTGATGGATAGGTCTTGATCATTATTTTCAACAATTGTGGTGGAGAGATTGTCAATGCTATCATTGTCCCCAATAGTGATTATCTTTTGATCAATAAGGTCTTGGATGATATTTTTGAGTTGAATACAATTTGATGTTGTGTGTCCCTTTACTTTTTGAAAGTCACAAAGGTGCTTCTCATTATACCCTGGTGGTTTAACTAGGGGTTCTTGATAGTTTTCATAAATGAGGATTTTTATGAGATTTTCTTATACCAATTGTTGCATGACTGATTCAATTGGTCTCCCAAGAGGTGTGTATTTTCGTTTGTTACCTTGTGAGATTTGTACTTTAAATTGACCTTGTGATGATTGATCTTGGAGATGTGGTGATTCATCTTACGTGGTGATTGATCTTCGAGATGCGGGGGTTGGATTTGTTGATGTGGTCGATATTGATATCTAACTTCTTGAAATTGGAGATATTGTTCTTGGTGTGGTTGTGGACACAACTCAATGCTTCGATGACATGGTTCAACCAATGGTAGAGTGTATTGATTTTGGAGTGAAGATGTCTCTTGGCTCAATAATTCAACAAGTTGATCTAGCGAAATTTGATTTTTATTTTGATTTTGACTCCCTTGATATACTTGATTTGGCTTTTGTTCAAGCAGATTTGGAATGTGCACTTGTGGTGTTTGCATGGGATCATGGACAATTTGATTTTGGACAATGTTCTGACTTGGGGTGATGCTTAGATTTGGCATGATAGGTTGAAATTGAACATTGTTGTGGTTGGGAACCATATTGCCTTGATTTAGGTAACTTTTATTTTGCATGGTGTTACCTTGACTTGGATCAATACATGGAATCATTAACATCTTTTTTGGACTTTAAGCAACATTTGTATGATTCACAAACATATCTATCCCAAATTTTACCAAGTGTGGATTTGAAATGTTCATGTTTGGTAAACTTGTACTTGGTATATTCACATTTTGCATGTATGGATTTGGTGGGATAATGTTGTTTTGATGAAGACTCATGCATTGATTGTTTGGTTGATAGATTTTTAAATTTAGACTTGGATTTAAATCTACCATCGAGAAAGGTGTTCTAAACTTTTGACTGGGTATACTCACATTTGTTGTATCATTGAGGTTTGTAGGAGATAATGATCCCATGTATGGATTGTATAAATGTGAGTTTTGATAACTAAGTGGAATTGTAAGGCTTTGATAGTTTGGTTGACTTGGATTACTCATGATATATGGATCAAGTTTATATTCCATGTTCTTTTTGTGTTTTGACCTTGTTGCAAAAGTGACCTCTAAGGTGTTTAGGACCAATGATGAGATGAAGGATGAAAGGGGTGAATGATATGGGTGTCAAACTTTTTAGGAACTTTGGATCAATGCTAGACTTAGGTTTTGATTTTTATTGGTTTGATTTGGATAATGAACTTGTAAACCCTAAGATGTTTAGATGTTATCTTAGGATGAACTCATTCAAAGGTGTGTAATTTAACTGTGTGAGGAAGGATTCATCAACACACACCTAACTAAATAGATGATTTTGATTTGGTTTACGGATGTTCCCAAGTCTAGATAATGATGTTTCCAAAGCTCTAAAGTTGTTTGTGAGATGGAGATGATAAATGTTTGGGATGGGTGAAGTGTTTGACTTTGATCCTAAATGAACCTAAGAAGGACTTGTTTACTAGACCAAGATATTGAAGAACATTCTTTTCTCTAAGAGTACTTCAAACCAAAAGACCAATGTTTGTATGGAAAATCATAAGACAAAAGATAACAAACACTCATGTGGGGTTCAATTGATTCTTAAATTTTCTTAATGACTTCTTTTTACCACAAAAAATTATTGATTAAGTTTCTTCAAACTAAATGTCTAAACTCTTAACTTCTTATCATCCCACAAAGTGTATTATGTGGAAATCAAGGAATTTAAGGCAAAAGTTTCTTATTGTTGACTCTAGTAAGCAAATTGAGATATAAATTCAAGTGTTTAGAAACCTCTAAGGATAAAATCCCAAGGGCAAGCAATAACACATGAATCTCGTCAAAGATATTTGCCTCCTAAAGGGTTTGAAGTTTGATGATAATGTTGAATGCTTGTTTTCAAATGTTTACAAAAAATCAAAGTGTTTTGTTTCCAAGAACATGCACAATCCTATGGCTATGAAAGATTGTATTTGTTGAATCCCCACTTGGACAAGTCTAGCTATGCCTTCTTTTAGTGAATGGTTAGATGCTTGACCCCACTGGCTCCCCTCCACAACACTCACTTATATCGGGCAGCCAAGCATCAGTACCCATGAAACTCCCATGGCATACTTTCCATTTCTACTAAAAGTCGTAAAAGTGTGGGGTGGCTTCAGAACAACCATTCTTGCACCAACAAATAGATCAAGGATTTTGGCCTTTTCTAAACAAGGGTTTTAATGTAGGAATTTTTTTTGTGGGGGATCATCCATGCGACAAGAGACTATTGTTGCCCTTCTTGTTGGAATCACCATCGTGATATTTTCATTTCAACAAGTACCCACACTTATATACTGGTTGGAAGCCGCTTGGTTTTAGCGTGTTTCCGGTCAGGTCGTTCTGTTGGGTGATTACTTTTTCCCACAAGGCAGACCCTCTAAGATAAACAAAAGTGAGCAAACATATATGTAGTTCAATCGATCTTTGTTGAGAAACAAAGAGAGAACACACGCAATATGTTCCACTTACACTCACAAGATTTGTTCAATTTTTAGAATCCAAATTGAAATATGGAGGCAATACTTTATATAATTTAATGTCACCAAAAAGGACTTTTGATTCTCAAGGTCGTTGTGAAGTGCGAGAGAAGTGCATATGCCCTTTTAAATGAGATTACTTTGTATAAAATATTACGAAACATGAAAAACACATGTTCATTTTAGACCCCAAAGCAGTAATTGATTCATTTTATAGCACCAAGATGAAATGTTTGAAGTTGTTTTGTTCAATTTTTAGCCCAAAAAGCAATGTCTAATAGGTTTCTATGTTCAATTTTAGCCCAAATTCGAAAAAAATCAAAACAATGATTGATTTTAAACCCAAATTTAAAGTGAGTTGGCCTAAAATAGAAAACAAAAGTAGCAAATGAATGCTCTAGGCTATTTTAATAAGCATTTAAAAATGTTTTTTCAAGTTTTCTAAGCACTTCTCCAACTCAAATCGGATTATTGTTTGATTCTTATGTAAGAGCAAACCACCGTTGTTTTGTGATGCAAACTGCAAACAAAAATCCCTATGTTAGAGCTATATATCATCAGATTTCAAAACCACTTATAACACTGAGGAAAGAATGATAACCAAATGAATGACGAGAAACCCCCTTTTTGTTTAACTCTACAAAAGAGTGTCACTTTACACATTTGTATTCATCAGCCTTAAGCATAGTACGCTAAGTCGAGTTGGGTAATGAAGCTGCAATTATGATCAAATCTAACACCAAAGTAGTTGTGTCGATTATTCAATGCATGCAAAAAAATACCGAAAAAATGACCAAATCTTCATGATGAAAAATAGGCAATTGTAATCTGGTCTTTATATGTCACTTCAAAATTTCAATACAGATGGTCAGCAAGATTTTCTATCATCAATTAAATATAAATAAGTGTTTCCATCTATAAGACATATGTGGTGCTTGAAAAGCATTCTAAGTATGCCATAAAATTCGTACTCCACCATAATGCTATAAAGATATGCATTTATTGAATAGGAATTTTCAAACATTTACTTGCCATTGCTTGGAAAATAATAAATGTAGTGATATTTATATTTGCAGCGATGATAAATACAGGCTATGATTATATCAAAATCATTAATAAATGTTATTCCTTAGAAAATAACAAATGCAAAAATATTAAATACTCTAGATTAATGAGAAACAACGACGTAGCCTAGAATGCCTTCAAGGGTTGTTTATTCTATCGATACAATCATATCTTCTGATTTTCTTGCAGATTTTCTTTACACAGTAAAAGTATGAGTACCTGCACCAATAGAGATTGCATCAGATCTTGTGGGAGCAGCAAATTTAGATCCCATACAATGCTCCAAAATGATATTTAATTCTTTCCTCTTTGCGAAAGACTGGCTTCAATCCTGCGCGCCTAGCTTCTTTTGAAATCATGGGAATAAATATTTCATGCTGCAAATAGATATTTTGTGTATGCATTTACTTCTCTTGTCAACAAATAAAATAAAATTGATTACACCTTTACCACCCTTATTAGCACACTGCAAGAGCAATATAATAATCTTTGAGACAGGGAATCTGACGCCTATTTTGTTGGTGGTTGTGTAAGAGATCTTTTAAAGAAGCTACCTAAAGACTTTGACATTGTCACAAATGCAGATTCTGCGCAAATTTCAGCGAACAAGCCATGATGACTTTTGTTTTGAGATGTTTGACTTAAACAACATCGATTTCAATGCTAAGAAAAGTGGGTAGCTGTTACAGGATATGCACAAAATGGATTTTCTTACGCGCACTGGGATCTATGTGTGCCTGCAAAGTTAAAAGAAAAGCAAAGAACGAGAGGCTCTCATTGATGATGTGCAAGAAACAAGTACTGTAAAGTGAGACCCCATCTAGCTAGGTCAACATTCAAAGGTTATCCATGGAGAAGCATCTGGATTTGTGCATATTTTGAGGTCCCACTCTTTCATGTTCCTTCCAGTGTACATGGGGTTTCACAATTTACTATCCTTGTTTAGCACAAAGATTGCAGTAGGTTTTAGGCCCTTAAGGCACACATCATGGCTCCCTTCCACATACAACATGTACCCAACCTTACTTCAAGGATACGGTGCATTTAAAAGCTGGAAAAAAAAGGTATCTGTAAATGGTAGGTGTATGAGGCTCTACCTAATCTTAAATCAAAGAAAAACAAGTAAAAAATACCAGCTTAAAGTGACATGCAATTTTTTCATTACAATCTCCAATGTGTTGATCAAAGTTAGAAGAAACAAAGAGACATGAAATCATGGAGAAGTTGATGCACCAGTGAGAGATAGAAAATGAATATCACCACTAAATATGATAGAACAATCATTGTCAATTTCTTCATCTGTGTACACGTCCACCCTATGCAGCCATTCATTAATGATTGAAACAACAATATTAATGAGAGAAACAACAATAATCATTTTAGCATAAATATTTGTTAAAAATCAGAACCTGTAGATTTATTCAATCATCTTAAAAAATACGGGTCGAATGGCATGGTGTGCATATTTGAGGGCATGAATGTTCAACATTTGGAGGATATTACAACAGTCTCAAAAAGATTATCAAAAATAAATAAAAAGTGTCACATCCACTACAATAAGATCAAGTTATTACAGCATTGGATAATGATTACACTTATCTTTTGAGAGATGTTCAACCAATACAAATTCTCTTGTGGACCTCAAGGCATGCAAGCAAGTTTAAATAACAACCTCTTAGTTTGATTAGTCTAGAACTTTTGGCTATCAAAACAATTTAAAAATCACAAAATTCCTATTTCATATGTGATAAAAAACAGAATGAAGCAACAACTTTCAAATACAAGCCAAAATAGAAATGAAATGCATTAGTTCGAAAACACGGTGGGCACCAAAATGTGAAGACCAAAATCTGCATTTTACTTCAAACAATGACCACAATTAGCTTAGTTAGTCAATTTAAAATAAGCAAACCCAAGATTCCTATGAAATACTTAATCATGTTAAAATATGCAAACTAGATAAATAGAACAAAAACAACTAAATGAAAGCATGTGAAAACATGATCAAACCCTATCCCAGAGTGGATTGGTGCTTCTTTGATGTGGAAAGAAGCCCTTTCCCAATCCTTGATAAACTCCTGGATTATGGATGATGCAAGATGATAAGTGATCAAGTTGTGGAGTAAGATACTAAGATTGTGGAGGATTAATACAATAGAGGATCCCTCTATTTATAAGAAAGAAGGATGGAAGAATGCAAAACATGAGCCAATGACAAGATGCCACTTTTCAAGATGTGAGAGGCTGAAGGTTGTGCACATTTTGATCAATGTGCCAAAGAGGGGGAGATTTGAAATTTGAAAGTTGGCTTGTTGGAGGGAGAAGAAAGGGTCTTAAATGCCAAGTGGGAGACGTGTAAGAGACAATGTAAGAGTTAATGCTATGTTGGAGGACAAGACATTTGGATGGATTTTCAAACTTGGAGGAATATTCCCTTTTTGATGTCATTTTGAAAGTAATTAGGGAACTATTAAATCAAAGAAATGATTTATTGGTGCAAGATACAAAATCTAGAGGATTCAAGTGATTAGGATTAAATTAATCAGGATTTGATTAATTTAATAGGAGATTAGGTTATTTTGACTTTTGACTTAGATTTTATGATTAAAATAAATCGAAATGAGAAGAAAATGATTTTAGATTTAATTAAATAAAGATTTGATTTATTTAATCAAAGAGGATGATGTTAGTTTTAAATCAAATAAAGATGAATTTATTTAATTTAAATGGATGACTTTAGGAGATTAATTAAATAAACTTGATTTATTTAATTAAAGAGATAACTTAGGAGATTAATCAAATAAACTTGATTTATTTAATTGATCGGGTGAATATGATTTAATTGGTAGGTCTTAAAATTATGACATATGAAGGCGTGTACCATCAGATGATTAGATAACATATGAAGAAGTTATCAATAGGATCTCATTTCAGATAATTTTTCAAGAAGTCGATGCACCAACCATATAAGTCCCTAATGGGAAAGGTGTATGTTTGGATGTAGTAGAGTTTAGTGAGGCATGTTTCAAATATGCATCCACCTTTTTTAACCTCAAGAATGAGCCATGGGGTAGAGATATAATAATATTATTGGAGAATGTGAGTTGTCACTCTAGATAGAATGATAATCAATAGGGAGCACCTAGGTTGTAGCTCTAGAGGTATGTTCTAATGTTAGGAAAATATCACAATGGATTGCTACCCAAATGTTACAAATGGAGAATAATAGAGCCTATGGTATGGTCATATAAATTTTCTAAGGGGTATGGTGATAGTGGATACTACCTCAAGAGCTTGACTAAAGAATTAGTGAATTTTTTGAACCATGGTACTTAGGATTAGTAGTGCCTCTATAAGTAATGTTGGTCTTGCCTTGTATATATTATGTTGTGCTTTTTTATTTTATTCATTTCATCTTATCTTGTAAATATCATCATCTTTGTGGAATCATGATCCTTATTTAATCACGATGAAGTACTTTTTTGTCTCTTTTGGTCCTCTATTTTGATTTTCCTCCCAGAGATAGCTAGATCCTCATTATGCCTACAAGAGGCACCTGCCCCAACTAAGGCCACTATTAGTGCCTAGATTTATAGGCCTCAAAAATTGTAAAATCCATCAATTCCTTGCCTATTTTGTATAATTTCCCTATTTTGTCTCATCACTTATACCCTATCTAAGATGGGACCATATGGTTAAGAATAATATCTTCATGTTCCCTCTTATACTTAAATTATTAACCCAAGTGTTAAAGTCCAAATTTATCTAAGTGCTTTACCTTATTATTCAATTTCAAAAGGTTAAGAATCTCATGATTTCATGATCTTCCCAAAAAACTAACAAGGAAAACAATTTAAGTCACTAATTTTTAAATACAAGTTTGTAAACTTTGTGAAAACTAACAAAGTTTCATATGTCACAAATTTTATGAGTTGATGAAATTTATGATAGTGTGGTGTGATTCACCAAGTCAAAAAAAGTGTGACAAATGGAATAAAGAGAATGTACAAGGAGAACAAAGAGAAGGAAAATTCAATAAACTCGTAAGGTTTTTGATTTCACAAATTTTGCAAGTTCATAACTTCACAAAAGTGTGACGTAGTTCAAGAATTTCCTAAATGGCTAACTAAGTGTTGGATGATGTTGATATGTTAGGATGTTAACATGTTCATAAATCTCCAAAATATTTCATTTTGGTTCATGGTGGCCTCCATTACCCATTACTTGATATGTCCCACTTCCTAGGATCCTGACTTCCACCACTCCCACTTTCACTCTTTTTCCCCATAGAACTACATGCCCATAGGGGAACCTTGGATATTAGAACCATGTCTCAGATCCTTTGAAATAACCATTTCTATCCCCACTCCTAATAACATATAGATCCTTGATCTTTCTTCCCCTCTAATTCCTAGCCTCTAATCCCCAAGATCCCTTTAGACATTGAAACTTCATGTGGACCTCACACATCTGACCTATCCTTGATCCTAAGTCCATCCAGACTCCTAACCCCCACAAATTCTTCTCCCCTAATTTCTTAACCCATGTTTCCTCCCTATTCCAAACCCTAGTTTTCACCCCATTCCTTTATCCTTCTATTAAACCACTGATGTCCATTCAAACTTGAAACTTTGGGACTTAGTCCCAAGTTTCAGTCTCATCCCACAACCCTATCCTAATTCCCTCTCCAATCCCAATATTTGAGTCTATTTCCTTCTCAACTCCCATGTCCATGATTCATTCCCTCTCTCAACTCCTAGAATGGAATTCCTTCCCTAGTGTTTAAACTTTTAGATGAAAATTTCCCTTTTTTACCTTTCCCTCAAGTTTGTGGTTTCTCCATCCTTCTACCTTCCAACTCCTAGTTCCTCTTATCCATAGAACTGTATGTTTTTCCCAAACCTAGATCCTTTTCAAGCACCAAAGATTCTAAATTTCATGTTAATTTTTTCCGCACTTCAAAAAATTGAAGATGCATTTTCATCTATCTCCACAACTCACCCATCACTCCATTGATGTCAGATTTGAACCTACATCAACCAATTTTCCCTTCCTTCTTGAAATACCTCTATTTGAACTATTCGGTGAGATACATGAAGAATTAATTGCTATGGAATGCTAGGCCATGTTTCCATTAATGCTAGTTGTTGAAGTTCTAGCCACTCAAATTGACACACAATAGATCTTTTTTACTCATTTTGGAAGTGTCATACACTTGGATGACCCCTTGTATAAGAGTTAATTTGCACCCTTTATGCAAATTCCCCTTTTTTTCCTTTTCCACTTTAGAAAACCAAGTTCAGAGGCTTAATTACACCTAAGCCCGCTGCTTTCATTCCACTTGGCACCTATTTTGAGCATCAGTGGGGGAATTTTTGTCATGACACCCACATGGTGCATAGATTTCCACGTAGTGCACTTACATCCCTGGCAAATTCCTACGACTGAACCTATAGAGGTGTTACACCTCTCATTGGTGGTCAAGTTGTAACGTACTCTTCGGTCAACCAACCCAAATATGACTATTTTCTTCATCTCCTCTTCAAATTATCTCCTTCTACATGCATTTCAAATTCTTCAAAGCTTTTAAATCAGCTTCTTCACACTCTTGCACTCACTAGTCCAAGCATTCCCAGCACTTCTAGCAGCACTTTGGCACTCCTTGGAAGAAATAACTTCACTCCATCACTTTAGTAGAGCAAGTTTGGAACCAAACCATTGCAACAAAGTCTTGAGTACTCTCATTCTCTCCCCCATCAGCCTTGAGTTCTTTTGGTGGAGGTGGTAAGCTTCCCATTCCTCTCCTTTATTACTTGGTTGAGTAAGCACACTTACTTTTTTGTAGTGTTTTAGTGTTCTACATTACATCACTTTCTTTATCATACTCGCTTTCTTGGTTGTCCGTGGAGGTGGAAACACCTAAACGGTGGTTTGACTGAGGTAGGCCCCTATACAACCACCCAACATTTTTCCTCCTCTTTGTGTGTAGGTGAACATGCTTTTGGAGAGCTAGCTGGTGAACGAATTTCTTTGTGAGATCCTTCTTGCCACCCTAACTCTTGCATTTTAACTTTATCACATTAGAGAGTACTTTGTTTATTTAATCATGTTATTTTGGCCCTTTAGTAGTAGTTAGTTGGTCTATTAGCTTGTTTTCTTAGTTTGAGCTTGTCTCTATAGTTTTCTAGTCATATGGATGCCAATGCACTTGAGAGACATAAGTGCATCGTGTTGTCGTCCCAGGACCGCGCTTCCATCCTTGGGCAGAGTGCTTCCTGATGCATAGCATTGAACCCGAATACCGGCTTGCCTAGCCCCATCTTGCATTTTGGGTCTATAAGGTGATTGAAGGACTTTATAGTCCTCATCATTCTCGTCCCACATTCCCTAACATCTTGTTAAGCTAAGGTAAGTTAGGGAAGCCTTCCACTCTTGGCCCTCTATGACCTAGGCCCTTGAATGTGGTTGGTCCCCCTCTCTTACACCCCTACACACAAAATAAATGGTTTCCATAGCCTCCCAAAATTCTCATCAGCAATTAGATACCAAAAAGAAAAACTATAAATGCCAACTCATTTTGCATTAAAAGGGTTGGTCACTAAGTCATTTTTTTAGACTAGAAAGGTATACAAGTTATTCTTGAGATTCAAATGTTGCTTATCTAATATGTAAATTAAGTAATGCATCTAATGAAGATTAGGAAGAGTATTTAACTATACATCGCAATGTAGTAATATGTCTTCATGGTAGTTTGTAGTAAATTACATGAATGTATATTTGTAGTTACATATTTCTCCTCACCATATTTTCTAGTATGATTATAGTGGAGATTATACAAATAGTGATAACTTCTAATGCATTAAAAAATATTTTTAATGGTCTTACCTCTTTTATCTATAGATTATTGTATTCTTGAGATAGATTATTACGTATTTCCATCATATGTAACATAAAATTTGATTTGCATAATCAAATCTAGTTATGTTAATCCTTTACCCAATAGTGTATCTTTCCTCTTTGATGTTCATGACTCTTTTCCCAATGGAGTAGGCATCAATTCGCATTGATGAAGAGTCAATCATTCTACCATTTTAATCACCTTCATACCTATTAGTAGTCATATTAATTAGAGAATACATGATATTCATGACTTAGTGGTACATACCAAGTAATAATTTAAAGCAAACCTAAACTATTAAATTAGTAGATAGTCATGATACATATGTTTACACCTTTCTAATATGTAATAAACATCAAATAATATTGTTTTAAGGGATTATAATACTATCAGTATCCATAGGTACATGTGCAAGGTGTTATCAACTATATAAGAGGTTATATGTAGCTAGCTTTTCTTTGACCTAGTGATAATAATTCGGGTCATGTACATTGGGTGTAGCTATTGATTATATTTTTCATGTTACATGTTACATGTTAGATGATGTACAAACTTATCAAGGTTACCTCTAGGAATACCCTCTTAGTTTAAGCTAAGATTGAATGATTGGAGAGACCACCCACTCATGTTGCTACCCTTCAAACATCTACAATCTATTTATGAACCCTACTTTTTACCTCCTTGATGACATATCCCTTTCTTTGATGGTAATAAATATTATACAATTGTGGAGCTTCATTTATGGGAAGTAACAATCCCAAGCCATTTTACAATATAATATCCCAAGGCATTAAAATTGAGCTCCAAAAGCACTATAACAAACAAAAGAAACAAGAATAACATAGCTACATCCAAGCTACCATGAACAACACAAGATCAAAGGAACTAGCCTAAACTACCATCAAAATTGTTGCCACTCTATCACAAAAAAAATAGTAACCCCTTAAAATCCAAAAATCCAAATGGTCAACATCTCATAAAATACCATACCCCATCCTCACTAGATGCACACCCTTGATTTAGGTATGGCATTTAGAGACATGTTTAAGAATTCTTAGGATGTTACTATTATTTTTTTTGTATGACTTGTAATTTTTATAAATTTATTGTGTGAGGTGTTGGTTTGTGATGAGCTAGGAGAGGGTTTTATTTTATCCATTTTTATTTAAAAGTCCCTAAGGGTAGTACCTAGATTGGAAAATAAATTATATTGGAAAATAAAATTTTCCAATATGGTGGGAGTGAGGTTTTCAATGAATATCTTTTTAATTTTTATATCAAGTAGGTAATAATATGTTTTAGCCATCATAGATTGTAAATTTAGGACAAAATCACTCAAACTTTATTTTTAGTTTATAATATCCCTTTCATGTGAGATTAAAATTTGGAATTGATTTATAAAGGCTTTCAAGATCATTTCAAATGTTGTAATGGAACCATGTGGTAATGAACATTCCAATGTATGATCTTTAAGTGATTATGAGAATATCTTACATTAAATATGACCATCATACAATCTAGATAGAAGGAATGAAATGTGTATGTGTGGATGGTATGATCTCCTTTTCCATCATACAAGGGAATAAAGGTTCTTTAAAATTTCTTGGGAATGTATGTGCAAGGATATAATAGGACAAGAGGTTACGTGATAGGACAAATATGATTTCCCTTGATGAATTGATTGGTATGTTTCTAGTTTTTATTGCACCTATTGGAGTTGATGTGTGAAATGTGGTATAGATATATTGCGGGTGGATGATAATGGTGGAATGGAATATGATAAATTATGGTAGGGTGAGGATTATGTGGGAATAGGTTTATTAGGAGAGTATTATGGATATTGGTAGGGAGTGGTAAAGGGTAGGAAAAATGGTGGATATGTGATGGATATTGGACGAGAGGGAGGTTAGATGTAAGAATAATAAGGTGTGAAAGGGATGTGGAAGTGGTATGATAATATTTTGTGATAGTTGTAATGGGAAGGGATACAAAAGTAGTAATGAGAACTTGGGAGTATGAAGGAATATGGATGGGATGTCGAGTAGGAGGAATAGGTGAAGTGGAAGAAAATTTGACAAATGATGGAAAGTAATGGAAGGTAAATGATAAGAGATTAGGTTGAAGGAGGGGTTATATGGTTCTAGAAGGGACACTAGATGGAGTGGTGATAACAACTAATTTGATAGTTGTGGGAGCAACTTTAGGTTTAATGGCATTAGAAGATAACTATTTATGGAGGACAGATATACATGTATGGTGTATCCTATATTTTATAACATATCTAGACTAATTTGGTTTGTTAAGATAAGGTATTATATGGAATCGATCAAATTAGTGGGAATCAAGGAATCGTTAGGATTAGTTTCATTCTTAACCTTTTGAGGTTTTGTTACAAGTTTTAATTAGTTTTATAGGTCTAGTTAGATTTCCTAATCAAATTTCTTCATAATAAGGGAAAAGGAAGTACTATCATTGATATAGGTTTATTAGGAAGATGACATGATCATTAGGGGATTTAAACATGGACTAAAATGGGGAATGGATTAGTGAGTTAAGGTTTCACCCTATATAAAAAATTAATGGGGACATGAACTACCTTGATCATAATATAAAATAGAAGCAAATGAAAATTTATCTTGCACCTATGTTAGGTTCATCACATGAAAGTGGCCATGAAATTGAATATATATGAAGGATAAAGTAGTTGGATCCATTGGGTTCACCAAATGAAAATGAACATAGGATGATAAATATAAAAAAGGATAAATTAGCTAGATCATTGGGTTCACCAAATTAAAATAAATATGGCATGGACTCTTTAAGAAGGTTAAACTATTTGGATCCATTGGGTTCACCAAATGAAATTGAACATAGGATGGAATCTTTGGGAAGGATAAACTAGTTAGATCTTTTGGGTTCACCAAATTAAATTTAGAATGGAATGTAATCTCTAGGAAAGATAAACTAGTTGGATCTGTCAAGTTCACCAATTGAAAGAACCTTAAAGACGAACCTTGAAACCTTTTAACCTTTGGTTTAGGATTTTTAGTGGTTAACATATGTTCTTCTTGTGTGTGGTTACATGTGCAACTAAATTCCAAATTAAATTTATCTAAGGCTACCTCCAACTATCCTAATAGTAATTTACAACCATTAGAGCTATGATTGTCAGTTGGACTAGAAACTTGACAAATTATGTAAACTTAGAACATGCATGACTTGGAAATTAATAACCAATAAATTAAAAAGAATTAAAAGTAAAGAATGGTCAATAGGTGTTCATGTGCACTTTTGAGATAAAGTGTTCTAAATGGAAGTTTCTCATAATGTTCTCTTTATGATACCCATGAAATTTGGTACCTACTAGATCAAAAGGACAAGATTGATCTATGTAAAATAAATTACCTAGTAGAATTCACCAATCCTAATAGCCACCATGGCAACATTTTCAAAAGGGGAAACCTTGCATAGGGAATAGTTAGAGATTTGAAATTTGTTAGGGATATTCTTGACAAAATTTCCTCCTCGTAAGTATTCACCCACAAGAAACTAATAAAGGCATGTAATTTATAGTAAAAGTCATGAGATCTTAATATACATGAATGATAAAGAAAGTGCATGTTAAAGAATTGGGAATGTTTCACCAGGTAAATATAATGGTAGAGATATAAAAATAATAGGGATCATCAATAACACCATGAGGAACCATCCCAAAATATTTCAATTCATAACCTATAATAGAAACATGAAAACCAACAAAAACCTTGTGTTCCTAATTCATTGGAACAAGTGAGATAAAATGAACAAAATGGAACATGTTCACCTAATAAAACTCTAATTTCTAACCATGTATGGGTCCCTAGGATTGTTATAAACCTATGGTAGTAAATTAGACTAAAATTCCTTAATTTTAAGTTTGAAAACAATGTGTTGCCCTACTAGGTGTCTTAACCTTGCTTAATAAATAATAGGGTGATTGTTTTGGGTAGCTTTAGCCCTTCCAAAATACCTTATTAAAATTTTATGAAGAGTTATTTATCTAATTAAATGGGTTCTTTTCTTCTATAACTTTCTCTAAAACTCTATAGAGCTTTATGAAATTGACCTACAAGTACACTTTTGTGAGAAGGGACCCTATAAAAATAAAGGTTAAGGGGCAATTTTCCTTACTCAATCCCCTTGTGAGATTTCAAGCATGAATATAAATTAAAATAATAATAAAAATATTCATTAAAGCTAATATATTCAAATAAATCATTTTAAATTGTATCATAACTATGAAAACCTAAAGGAATATGACAAAAGGTATATGGAAAATCAAGAACATAACTAGGATTGTAGAATGATTTTCGGAACCTAGATGTGATAGTTTAATGAAAAAAGATTTTTGGGATTCAAAGAGAACTAATAGAGTAATGAGAAACCATAAGTATAAATTACCAAAGTGATTGTTTGATATGATAATGGCTTACAACTCTTAAATGTGTCAAATAGCAACTTGCATTCATGAAGGGGTACAAAACAAAATGAAATAGAAAAATGAATCACTGGTGAACTAATGCAAATGAAATGGGATGGGATAATATTTTAAAATATAAGGTATAAAATTGTTTTATTGGTAGATTTGAGAAAAACCAAGTGGAAATGAAAACACGCTACAATAAAGGCTTCAATAATGAATATGGGAATATGGGGGGATGGATTAAAAAGGTTACAAGAATATATGGTTATGGGTTTAATGGGTGTGGGAGAGAGGCATGAAGATGATCCTATATTAAAATTTATAAATAAACTTATTCCAAACAAAAAACCTAAAAATAAAATGGTGAACTTTATTGAAATCTTTAAAAATCAACCACTTACTATCAAAGTTCTTGTTACAATATTATCAAAGATCTTGTTACAACATTGTTCCATTAAAAACAGTGTTGAGTGGATAAGGATCCTTATGGAGAATCCCAAAGAGCTAATGGAGGAAAAAATTAATGATGGGACCCTAGAGAATAGCAGAAAGAAAGAACAAGTTATCAAAGAAAAAGCGAAGAAATAGGTGCCAGATAAGGGGCCAAGTTCAAGAACAAGGGGAAGAAAAATGAAATATTTCAAAGGAGTAAAAGAAGGAACTACTAGACTTGGTCAACCTAAATCAAAATTTCTACAACCAAGAGTTAGAGGTGGCTAATACCCTAAAAACTATGAAGTAGTCTTATTTTTGTTTACTTTTCTCTTTTTGGTTGTTGGTAGGCTACTAGTAGACTATGTTTTACTCTCTTTACAACTTTTTTCTTGTATAGGGTTTCGGGTCCCTTCAAAACTTGTTTTTCTTGTTAATAAAAAACATTTTCAAATAGAAAATAAAATTAGTTGAAAATTTAGGAATGAATCTAGTTGACTTTTGGAATGTTTTGAAGTAATATTAGGGTGTCTTCTATGATAAAAAATAAATAAATAGCTAAAACCATTCAATAAACTCAAAATTTAACTTTTTATATGTAAAAATGGGGCAAATTTTGTCTATTTAAGGAGTTTGATTTGGGAATTCAAACATGGAAACTTAGTAGGCATTATCTATGAACAAAATTTAAGGTCAAATTCCTAAGGGATGTTAAGCTTGAAATGACCTCTCTAGTGGTAGATGTTTCATTAATTTTAAGTTCATTAATGAAATATTTAAGAAGGATAAATGTTGGTTTAGTACATGGGATGGAGATACAAATTAAATTAAATTAAATTAAATTAAACATGTTGGAACTCTAAAAAATACCATAGGAAAGGGGATATGGATGGTTAGAGGGTTACACAGGCTAGGGAAAATGGGTCAAAAAGATAAAAGACAAATAAAAATGGGATAATAGATAAAATGGACACAAAAAACATAAAAAGGAAGTTGCAAGGTATGAAAAATTTAATGTTATACCATTCAATAGCACAATATTTAAAATCATACAGAAATAGCTTAGTTAGAAAATTATTATTGTATACAAAATATAAATATGTAGCATTGAAACATATTAAGTATATCATATGATCTCCTCTATCATTATACCTTTCACATATATGAGGCATAAATCCAACCAAAAATGGATAATATCAGATAGCAAGTGCAATTGGATAATGTTTGATTTTAGTAGTAAGGTCCTTTGTATTTTCACTAGGTAAGTCATACATTTTGGTTTTCATCTCAATAAATATTTAGGTGTCAAGGGTATTTATTACAGTGGGAGAAGGAAGAGAAATAGAGGTGGAAACACGAGCCATAATGGTTAGGGTATAAATAGGTTGGGAGATGGAGAAAGGTGATAGGGTAACAACATGAGAAGTAGGGATAACACTTGTGGGAGGAAAATTGGAAGTCATAAAAAAATTATTGGGATGGGAATTATAAGTAGGAACAACATAAGTGATTTGAACAAGAGAGATAGGCATAAGAGAAATAGGCACAAGAGAGGTGGGATGAACATAAGATGTTGTCGCAATAAGATAAGCAACATATGGCATACTATAAATGAGAGAAGATAAACTAGGATGAATAATGGAAGAAGAGACTTGGGAGGGAAGGGAGACACACCACTTGAGGGGCTTGAGGAGATTATCCATTTAATATATTTTTATCCACATGGATAATTAATCAAAAAAGTGTGGAGAAAACCAACTAAAATAAAAGGATTATTATCACTATCCAAATTGTTAAGATCAAAAGAGTATTTTTCAAGATAAATCTATCTATTTTGTATTAATTTTATCAACATGGGAATCATGATAAAGTATTTTTCCCAACCAAGATAAGTAATACCATATATATTCTTAACCATAATATTTTCAACTTGACTCATTACCATATTAATATTCAATCTAAAACTTATTATTAGTGGGAGATGAGAAGGATGATGAGATTTTATCATACACAAAAGAAACTATAAAGTAATACAGATCAAATAAAGTTTAGATCTCCCTCATTAATGGGGGTGCTAGTGTTAAGACTAAAGCCTCATCTAGGGAAAACATAGTATGGCACCTCCTCAAGGTAGGATGGATCAAACTAAATTTTGATGGGGCCTCTAGGGGAAACCCAAGCCCATCGAGGGTGATATACATCTTCAGAGATTAAAATGGTGAGATAATTGTAGAAATGAATTTTCCATTGCAGTCAAGGACAAGTAATGAAGCAAAGATGAGACCCTTATGGCATGGCCTAGAGAAAGGGTTAAAACTGGGGTTCAAGGAGATTTCAATCAAGGGAGAATCCCTTCTCACAATCAAAGTGATATGTAAATAGCATATGATAAACTAGTACCTTAACAATCTCCTTTCAGATTTCTTATGCTTGCTTAATAGTTTTTTGGAGTTTAGAATCTCCCATATCCATAGGAAAGGGAATAAAGAAGCGGATGACTTAGCCAACATAGCAGTTGAGGAACATCACAATAGAGTTGGTGATATATGAGGGAGGAAAAATTTAAGAAGTGTAATATAAGCATAGGTTGGCACATGAAGTGCTTGAGAGCATATACAATGACATATGGGAAAATTGCATGATGCATATGCCAGAAGTAGCAAGAGTACAAAGGATACGAGTTGGCAATAAAAACCATATTCTCAATGCATGAGATTGATATTGTTGGGTTGGAGTGTGATTTCAAGGTAACTATCTCCCTCAATCTGGGTATGAGAGAGCCCCAACCATCATGTTACACCCCATGTGTTATTACCTATTTACTATTACCTTGTTTGGTAAATTGCTTTAATAAATGTGAATGTGTTTTACATATATGAATTTTGAAGGAAATATGATGAATGAATGTTTGAATCTATTCAATGTTTTATGATAATTTTGTAAAAAAAATATATGTGATGCATATGAATGTATTGATTTGTCTAACTACTATTATGGTGAAACTAAGATGAATACAAGAATAGGTTCAAGCCTCTGAAAGAGAAAGGAAGTATCAGTTGGCAGAAGAACTTGGTCCGATAACCTCTAATTCAGTCTTACTAAGCATTCACACACTCACGTTCTAGTTGGTCTTAGTTGAGTCAAGCCAGTTGGGTAGATGGTAAGTGATCTTTAGTTTAGTTGTGTGTGTTTATATTGATTTGTAATCTTGTTTATGAATGTTTGGAATGAGGTATGTGATGAGTCTTGATGATAAGTGGAAATCCATCCTTGTGTCTTTTTTTCTATGTCAATGAATTATATGCATAAAATGTATATATATGTATATATGTACGTGTTTATGGTAAACTCAAATATATGAGTGAATACATACATGAGTATATGTAGGTAGATGTGCCTATGCATGCTCATGGATGGATTTCCCATATGCATGAGAATACTAATTAGACTAAGGTGACATATATATGTATATATACATTCCATGTATATATGTCAATCGACAAAATTGTGCGTATGAGTGTTTTCTATAAAGATATTGAAATGATATTACTTATATGTATATATGTGGTATATATATTAATTTATATGTGTTAATTAATATAATAACATATATATTAATAAATATATTTATATATAACCGTATATATATATACGTAATAATGTTCTTTATATTTTTATGTGTGTGTGTTTATTAATTAAATATATTTGATTAACTCTATGATATATGTATATATATGTATATATATGTATATATATATATATATATGTATATATATGTATATATATATATATGTATATATATGTATATATGTATATATATGTATATATATATATGTTATATATATGTATATATATACATATATATCTGATATATATATATATATATATATATATATATTATAAATAAAAGTATTATGTTAATCTCCAAGGGCATAATATAGCATTGATATTAAGTGAAGCACTAGAAAAGAATAAAGCACATATAACATAGATAGCATGGCATTTTAAGGAATATCAACCAGTGCATAAAGTATGTAAGACTAAGTCAAACCAAAGGAAGAAGCACGTATGAGTTCATGTGCAACTGTGTTAACATTTGAAGGGATGTGTAAACTATTTTAAATGCCTTATGAATCATTCAAATCCCACACTATAAACTTGGGCACCAACATTTGAAGGTGGCGCCATATTATCAAGAGTTTGGAATGCTTAAGAGGTCTTCAAAATACCCATAAGCCTGCAAATGGAATAGAGACTCAGTCAAGTGCAAACTTGGTAGCATTTTGTAAAGGAATTCAAATTAGGAAACTTGTTTTAAGTTTGATGTCTCATATATCAAGTCGACTCGGTCATTTAAATGGTGAGGACTTTTGATTTGTTCCAAACCTATGAGTTAGCTTGGTGGGTCATTGTATGAGGATGAAAGGTAGCAGAAATACTTACTTGTTTGTAGCCTTTGGTTTCTCACAAATTAGTATAAATAGAGGTGCTCATTCTACCAAATGAATCACTTGTCAATCTCATTTCTTAGAGTTATTTTTCTGAAAATTTAGTGCAAAGTGAGTTGATAGGTTGTGAGGTTGTGAGTTGTATTGTTCATTTATATTGGTTTTGTTGAGGGATTTAAAGAGAAGCTAGTAGAGGTATTTGGGTGGTTCATAGTGGATTTGCAAGTGAACTTGAGGAGAGATTATTCAATTGGAAGCTTTAAATAGGCATGCTAATTTCTACCTCTTTTTTATTATGTTGGAAAGATTGTTTATTATATTTCCATGTTGAAAAGATTGTCTTTATGTGTGATTTGATGCTTGCAAGTCTTTTGAAAGTTCTTGATTATTTCTTGTATTAGGAACCTTTTCATTTGGGTTTAAACATATGTAGTTATTTATACCATAATGGGTTCTATACGTTTATAAATACTATATGTACTATACATAGAATGTTGGTACTAGACGAAGTATAGTAATACTCTAAGTGGATAGCATAAGACAGAGTTGTGAGATACTTGATTACTATGTCAGTTAATGTGATTTAAAGGGAAGGTTATTTCCAGGGTTAGGATAATCCATGAGAAAGAGAATAACCTAGAATAGAATAGAATACTAATGGTCAAAATATAAATCGAGCAATTGTAGTGGTGAATATAGATGACCCTCACTCAAAGTACTGGGTGTTGAATCTTTGGCCAAAGTAGTGTAGGTAGACATTGTCTACATGGTCAATTCACTATGATCCAAGTACATACTAGGATAAGAATGTCATAGAGTAGAGGTTGACTTTATGGTAAGCTTTACACATGTAGGACACATCACTATGCTTAGGAAAGGCTATTTGAAGGATGAGGTTACCAAACCAATCTCTTCATCGAAGGGAGGGTCATCTTACCAAGTTTGGTAGACGTGTGAGGGACTACAATTAGTCCATGGTTGGTGGAAAAGCGCTTGAGTGATGCTTCTCCACATGTAGTTGATGACCAAGATCTAGGAGAAGGACATTTTGGCCCTTTTGTATTTCTATTTCATGCAAGCTTGTTGAAGCTATGTATGTATTCATGTGTCCATCTATATGGGAATTGTAAATGTGAAATGTTATCTTGAATATGTTCATGTAAAGTGAAATCATGCTTATATTATTGGAAAGATTCTTGTATATGCAATAGAATAGTTTAGAAAGGTTATTTTTCAAAGGTTCATTTATTATGGAAAATAAAAGAAAATTTTAGTGCTCTTGTTGATAGATGCATAAACTATTCACTTGTGGGCAAAACTTAGAAAAGTTACTAAGTAGAACAATGGGCATGTTACATGTGGTATTAGAGCTACCAGGTTCAGCTCTGGAACCTATGTGCTCGCTATGTTTCCAATCCAACATTATGTGAATCTAATGTTTGGAAATTCTTGTGCCAGGATGGTGCATCTCAAGATGACTGCAAGAAAGTTAGTGATCAGAAATGAGTGCTACCTACAAGCCAAGAAGGAAAGAGAATCCCTTGTTCATACAATTGAGGGAACTAATTATGACAATGCAATTTTTCTAAGTGATACTGAGACATTCAGTCATTGTCCTTTCACAAATTAGTCAAGAGAAGAGAAAGATGAAAGAGGCTTCCAACTTCAACTTCTTACCTTCTGTCTCTCTAGCAAAGTTGGACTCTTTATCACTTTCCAGGGATATGCCCTCAAAATGTAGTGTTAGTCCAGTCATGATATTTAGGGATCCTCAAGTTCTTCCCTTAGTGGAAGTTATTGTAATAGCCATAAATGGAGAATAAGAGGGTTATGTACCTTGAAACTATGTGTTTGTATGTATCGAAGAGTGAAACCGAGGGATATTCTCCCTTAGACTATCTTAATAGTCATTCTATGTAAACTTAAGGAAATTAAAAATTCTTTTTGATTATAATGAAAATTATGTTTTTGGAAAAAATTGTGAATTATTTATTTAAATAGAATTTCTTATGTGATTGATAGATCTTTTGAATGTTGTTAACATTGAGCAAACCTTCATAGTTCTAATTAAAATGAAAACCTCTAGGTATAATCATTATGTGGAAAAGATGGTTAGGACAAGAACTAATTATGGGGGAAGTCAAGAAGTAGGTCAAGGTGATGAAAATGTCGAAGCCAAATTGGATAGTATTCTTTCTATAATGGATGGGACTAGAGAAATAATAGGAAACCTTGAATAAGAAGTTAGGGGAAAAGAAAGAGTGGAACAAGAAGTTCCAAATAATGAGGAATAAATTCCCAACAATGAAGAAGCAGGGGAGAATCCCCAAGATCGCACCCAATCTAGTGATCAAGAAAATGACAAGTCTCAATCTCTATCTCAGAGAGCCAAAAAGAATCGTTTGGCAAGTGAGTTATCCCACGACATGAGAATAAGCACACCACCAAAATTTGAAGGTAGTGCTACTAGAGATGCAGCAAAAGTGTGGCTTATGGAAATGGAGAAATATTTTGAAATCAAAAATTACTCCGAGGTCACTAAAGTCGTACATGGGGAGCATTTCAGTTGGTGGGTGAAGCATCCAACTGGTGGATGAGTAAGAAAATGGATCTTGGTATTAGTTCCTTAAACCTCACTTGGAGTTAATTTTCAAAGATTTTCTAGAAGAGATGATTGCCCCAACTCTTTTATGATCAAAAGCTCATTGACTTCTAAAATCTCAGGCAAGGTGACTCCTCAGTGAATGAGTATTGGGAGAAGTTCACTCAACTCCTTAATTACATACCTAAGTAAGGATGAGAGATTTTGTATAAGGAAATCATGGGTCTAAATGTACAAATATGTGGTGAGGTAAACATGCACGGTCCAACTACAATAGATTTGGTGTACGAGAAGGAAATTAAGCAAGAAAAAAGGCTTAAGTCTATCTCAAATTATCAAGAAAGAAATAAAAATAAGTTTGGTTGGATGTAGACCAATCAAGCTCCAAGGAAGCCTAGTGAAGGGCCAAGTTTTTAAAAGAAAGGGGACAAGGGATCTCAAAATAATTGAAATGAATCATGGAAAGATCGAAGAAGAAATAACAATAATAATTTTAATAACAATATTGGTGGAAATAAAAGTAATTATGGAAGACCAGTGAAAAGGAGGGGACTAGTGAAAGGGTGTTATACATGTGTTGGGGACCATTTTGTGAGTAATTTTCCAAGAAAACCTTCAAGGTCACAACCACATGGTAACCCTTTTCCTTCTCAAAAAGTTTCATACCAACAAAAGATTCATGCTATAGTGGATAATCAACAAGCAGAGTACCAAATTACTCTAGTGGAAGTATTAGGTATTTTGTCTGGAATTCCCATTTCAATTTTAATAGATATCAATGCCATAGAAAATTTTATTTCTCCTATAATAGCAAGTCAAATTTCTAGAAAAGTTGGATACATGGAACGGTCTTGGTTGTAGAATATGCTAACCAAACAAGAGCTAAGTTAAGTCAATGTCTATTTGAAGCAAGAGTTGAGCTTCCAAGTTTCTCAATGGAAGTGAATATGTGCATAGATCCCTTAGGATATTATGATGTCATCTTAAGGATGAACTAGCTATGAAGACATAGAGCCAAGGTAGATTTTCATGCAAAAATAGTTGAATGTTTAGATTATCTAAGTAACTAGGTGTCAATGCAAGGAATGCCTAGAGAGGTTAATTTACGATAGATATTTGTTGTGCAAATGCATAGAGCAAAGAAGAAAGGTTGTCAACTCTTTGTAGTAAAAATGGAGAAGCTTGAGGAATGTAAGGAATTCATCTCTCAAGATGATATAGTATATTATGGACCTCGAGACTTTCAATATGTCAAAGAAGGTGAAGTATTGGAATCTAGAAAAACAAATATGGAGAAATTTCCTATTTTACAAAAAATTGAGGATGTATTTCTAGAAGAATTACTTGGATTACCCTCTAAGAGGATATTTAATTTCTCTATAGACATAGTACTAGAGTCGAAACCTATATTGAAATTACCTTATAGGATTACCACAACTAAACTAATGGAGTTAAAGGCACAACTAGTAGAGTTATTTTCTAAAGGATTGATAAGACCCAGTGTTTCACCCTAGGGAGCACCAATTATCTTTGTAAAGAAGGGTGGTACATTTTGCTTATGTATTGATTATCAGTTTCTTAATAAAGCAATGATAAAAAAATAAGTATCCATTTTCGTATATTGATGATCTATTTAATTAGATGTGAGGAGCGACAGTATTTTTGAAGATTGATCTATGTTCTAGGTATCATCAACTTAGAATCAAGGATGAAGATATTTTCAAAACTACTTTCAAAACTAGATATGGACATTACAAGTTCATGGTCCTACCTTTTGGGTTGACGAATGCACCAACAACATTCATGAACCTAATAAACAATGTATTTAGGGACTGTTTGGATAGATTTGTTTTAGTCTTCTTGGATGACATATTAATCTACTCCAAAAATGAAGAGGAACATCTCAAGCATCTAGAGGTCATTCTTCAAAGATTGAGAAAACATAAGTTATATAGGAAAATCTCAAAGTGTACCTTCTTCCAAAAGAAAGTATAGTATTTGGTTCACATAATTCTGGTTGAATGGATTTTGATCGATCCAGTGAAGAGAAAAGCGGTACTAAAATGGTTGGTGCCCAAGAATGTGTTAGAAGTTAGAAGCTTTATGGGATTGGCAGGGTATTACTATAAGTTTGTCATAAACTTTTCAAGGATATATTTTCTCATCACGTCATTGCAAAGAAAGGGAAAGAAGTTTGAGTGGTTTGAGAAATGTTAAGAAGCATTTGACCAACTCAAGGAAAGGTTGACCACAACAACAATGATAAAAGTACCAAAACCAGATGGTAACTTTGCAGTTATTATGGACACATTTGGAGAAGGATTGGGAGGAGTATTAATACAAGATGGGTGATTCATAGCCTATGAGTCTAGAAAGTTGAATCCCTATGAACAAAATTATGCTTTGCATAATTTAGAGCTAGTAGCAGTTGTTCATGCATTACAGATGTGGAGACATTATCTATTGGAAAAACCATTTGGACTCAAGATCGATCACCATGGTATTAAGCATTTGTTTACCCAAACTAATCTTAATGCAAGACAAAGAAGGTTAGATTTGATAGCTGACTACCATTTCAACATCAATTATATCAAGGGGAAAGAGAATCGGGTTGTCGATGCCTTAAGTTGTAGGAGACATATCACCTTGATGATATCAATCCAAACTGAATTCAAGGGTCAAGTGTTGCAAGAATATAAGGGTGATGGGTTCTATGAACAAGTCAAGCAAGCACTCTCGGATGATCCACAAAATCAAAGGTATGAAGGATATCACTTTGAACCTAATGGATTATTAAGGTATAAGGGGAGAATTTATGTACCAAATTTTGGAGAATTGAGGGACTTAGTATGGAAAGAAGTGCACAATGCACCATATTGAAGACATCTAGGTGTAACCAAGATGTTGGCTGATGTGAAGCCATTATATTTCTGGAAGGGTATGAAAGAAGATGCAGCAAGATTTGTAGCAAGTTTCTTAGAATTCCAAAAAGTGAAGGCAAAGCATCATCATCCTGCAGATATTTTGTATCCACATAAAGTTCTAGAAATAAAGCGGCAATTCATTAGCATGGATTTTGTGCAAGGTCTCCCTATGTCTAGGAATAAGCACAATGCCATTTTGGTAGTGGTTGACAAGTTGATAAAATTAACTCACTTCATACCAAGGAATCTGACTAATGGAGCTCATGTAATAGCACAAAAGTTTATCCAGATATTTAGATTGCATGGGATTTTTGAAAAGATCATTTCAAAAAGGGATGCTCATGTGGCATCTAGATTTTGGAAAACTATAACATGCCCATTGTTCTACATGGTAATTTTCCATTGCTTTACCCACAAGTGAATAGTTCATGCTTCTAACATTTAAGAGCAATAAAAAAATTATTTTCCTTTGAATAATAAATGCACATTTGAACATATTTTAAACTTTCCCATTGCATACAAAATAATTCCTTTCATTAATTCAAATAATGATGATACATAATTTTCATATGACATTTCATATTTACAATTTCCATATAAATGGATACGAGATACATACATAGCTTAAAAAAGCTACAGAAAATATAAAGTACATATGGTCCAGGAATTCCCCCTCAAATCTTTGGCCACCAACTGATGAGGAGAAGCATCACTCAAATGCTTTTCTACCAACTACACACTTATTGTTGTCCACTACACATCTACCTAACTAGTAAGATGGCCCTACCTATCAACGAAGAGATTGGTTTGATAACCTCATAACAATAGCCTTTTCTGAGCATGGTGTTGTGTCCTATACATTTCTAGAACTGACATACAATGGTTATCCTCTACATGTATGTACATCCCAACCTAGTACATAATCACATATCATAGTGAAACTGACAGTCTAAGTTGTGGCTACTTACACTACTTTGGCCAAAGTATTCATCACCCAAAACTTAGAGTGGACGTCTCTTATTCACACACCTTCCTAGCTTGATTTGGATTTGGAGGTTGATCTTGTAGGGGTTATATGTTCTAGTGTTGATCTTGACACTATGTATGTTGTATTAGACATTGAATATCCCCACATAATTTGGACATGACTTTGAGATATCCATGGAGACCCTCATATCTCTCCATACCCAGAGGATCCTGCTGCAGATTGTCTCATCCCTCTTGTAGATGCAGATTCCATACCCTTTGATGACGATACTTTAGAGGAGCTTGAGTATATCATAGGTCTTGCATGTTCTGATGGTTCAAATACTTTTCTTCATGTTCCCACTCTACATATTGAGATTGCATCATCTCTCGATGTTCCTAATTATCTTGGCATCGCCACATCTTTTCCCCCTATTGGTAAAGTATAGTAGGACATCATACATAGCTACTTGGGATTCATATCTTGCAGACATATCATCCTTGTTTATGGAGTCCTATATTACAGATCTGGATGATTGTTGGAAAAACAAGGACAAACAACTGAGAGGGGGGGTGAATCAGTTGTCATGGAATATTTAAATTTTTCAAACTTAACTTAATCTTAGATCTGATGAATGAACAATAAACCACAAACAATCAACACATTAGAAACATAGAGAATGCCAAGAATTTTTACGTGGAAACCCTATTAAGGGAAAAACCATGATGAATGTCATTCCACAATATTATACCTTGTTAAAAGTATAATGAAGAATAATGGGAATGCACATGCATTCAGGCACACTCCCTAGAGCTCACTGCTCAAATACAAGAGGGATCACTTTCCAAAGAAAACACACTGTCTTACAACAATTCGGATTAGATCCGCAGGGTATGAACTGAGAAAATAGCTTCTACAAAAGCCTAATTACAGTTTTGGTTAAGCATAGAAACACCCCTTTCACACTTCGCTCAAACTACTTCACACTCTACTCCGCAATCGAATGATTAGGTCACTATTCGCACACTTGCTCTTTCTTTGGCACTTCTTCACTCCATAACTTCGCACAAAAAACCGCTCTTATATATCTACAACATGGAATTACATCAACAACTTTGTCAGCCAGGGAGAGATGGAGAGTGGGAGCGACAAAAGCAGTGGGAGGGGAGTTTTGAATTATGATGAAGGCAGGGAGGAGGGAGACTCTGATGAAGATGATGGTGCAATTGGGAGGGCACTCAGATTTCCTCCTTGGCTCAATGTTGTAGATGGATTTGAGGTCTTTGTATGTGGTGGTGAGCTTTGTTGGTGGCAAGATGTTCTCTTGCTATTGAATGTGCTTGGACGTGGGTTTCTTTGGTTTGAACCAAGCTCTGTTGACTGGCTCTTTTATGGGTTTGTGAGGGAGTTTCATGTTGGTGATGAGTGTGGTTTTTGTCTACCCTGATGCTTGCTTTGGGTGAACCCCTTCAAGGGGAAGTCTTTTTATTTCTTTGTGGTTCTTCGTGGGGTTTTTATGCTTCCTAATGGCATTTCTCACCTATTTGTTTCCTGCAAAGGTTTTTCTTGGCTAGCGGCTCCCTTGGTTCCTTTAGCTAACCTTGGGCTTTTGTGGGTGTTGGGAGCTCTTCTTTCCCAAGTGGTTTTGGGCTCGTTGAAATCATATGGTTTCTTGAGTGTTAGGGGGTTGTTTGATGGGAGATGTGGTTGGCCTCTTCTTTTCTTCATATGCTCCTTTTCTTCATGGGTTGCATATTGGTACCATCCTTGGTGCATGTTGAAGATGTGGATGTGTTATGGATGAGGTTTCTCTTACGGACAATGGTTCCTTAGTGTCTTTTCCTTTGGCTAGCTCTATGCCTGGTGTGGCTTGCTTGAGTTGTAGTCTATTTTTGTCTCTTGGGATTTCTTTCAGAGTTTTTGGATTCCCATTATGGGTTCTCTCTACTGAGGAAAGTATTTTAGATGATGGAGTTTTGGTGGTGCCTGCTAGGAGGTGGGTCTCATTGGCTTATTGTGTTATTATTGGGCTCTTTATTATAGCTTTTGGGTCCCCTTTGGGGTTGTATTGGCTTCAGGTTGTCTCTTGGAGGAGTCCATTGTTATTAGGCCTGACTTTGAAATTGGGAAGTGTTTTAAGATGGCAGAGTGGAATGCCTTTCCCTCTTGCTCCCTTGGAGATTCATGATGGTTTGGTTGTGGGCTCTCTTTTGGAGCCCCTGCATGCTCAACCAAAGGATGGTGTGTTTCCCCAGTCTTCTAAAGCTCTAAATTTCTTCTATTTCTTGTGCACTATGTCTTCTATATAGGAGAAGATGGCTCTTGATGGTCAGCAGTCATTTCCTATTGAGTTGGAGGTGGGTGTGGTGGATTTGGATGGAAGTCCTCTTTTTTGGTTTCCTCTAGAATTGTTCCTATTAAGGTGGAAGCATCTCCTATCGAGGTGGAGCCTGAGGTTGCTAGAGAGGTGTGCTTTTGGTGTTTTGGGTTTTCACAATATCGTCTCCTATAAAGGGGAGCTCAGTCCTCTTGAGGTGGACTTGGAGTTGGTTTGTGGTGTGCTTGGGTGCTTCAAGGGGTGTTTCTCCTCTTGTGTGCTAGTGTTTTTTATTAGGAGGTTGGGTTTAATGGTGGTCTTTACCATTAAATTTCCTTTTCTTTTGTTGGCTTTTGTTCTATTGTTTTTGAGCAAAAGGTTGGCTACTACTATGTGATTTTGTTGCCTGAGTGTTTCAAGTGGTTTTTACAATCAGATCTTGGGTGGAGTTTCAGGTCCCGAATAAAACCAAGTTGTTTTTGGGCTTTAGACCCTTGCTTGTGTGTCTTTTGTAGCTTGTCTTGTCATGTTAATCTGTTAAGTGGTTGTTGTTGGTTTGTTGGTGGTATGTGAGTTATCTTTTTTAGCAGCTTGCTCTTGTTGGCCTGATTTATGCTTACTGTTGATCTCTTGTGTATTAGTTGTCTTCTTTTGTAAAGGGTTTTGGGCCCCTTCAAAACTTGTTTTTTAACCCTACAACTTCGTTGGCCAAAATAAAATATAAAACGTATACTCAATGTCGGCCCAAATTTACAACTAAATTTTCAATACGAATCAAACACCATCGACCACAACATAATGAAGACTTACAACAATATCCTCGAGTGTGCCAAACATTAAAATTTTAATAAAAAGGATCCACAATAAATTACAACCACCATGTCGGCCAAGAACATAAAAACCCAAACACACAAGAGAAAAATCACCGACCACGAGCACACCGATCAACACAGACGTGCAACAAAGATAGAGAATGATCTAGAACCATCTACAAGCATCAAGAATCATCAGAGAAGCATCCACAACAACTGAAATTACTAGAATCACATCAATTTCAATTAGGAACACTAATTGAAGCCACAGAAAAACTGTCAAAACACAACTATTCATAACACGATTAAATCTTCACACGAACCTCTGAAACTTTCAGTGGATAAACTAGATACACTCAACAATAAACCCTTTAGTCCACAATGACTGATAGTCAACATACTGAGCAAGACACCTTCATGACCTTCACTGTTCCACTGTCAACCTGAAACTCTTTCTTTAACAATTTTCTCAATATCTTGGACATATATAGCCTACAGTACATCAATGCTAATAGTGTTGACATCAATGACAACCACATATCAGCAACACAACCATAGCATCCAACAATCTCCCCATTTGGCATTGATGGCAACACATGATGTGAAAAACACTATCAATGCAACTCTCAATCAGCACTTACTCCCCCTTAGATTTTGACTCTTCTCCTCATGTTTTTTTTCACATTGCTCTTCTCCCCCTTTGACAACAATGGCAAAGATAAGCATTATCTTTCCACATACAAGCTCTAAACCACATATCTACACATCTCACTACTCCCCCTAAGTAGCAACCACGGAAACATCAATCCAGATCAGAATATAGCTATGAAGCACATTGATTGATGCTAGTAAATGCATCTCTAGTTCTTATCAAGAGGGGTAATCACCCCTAGCATCCCTCTAAGATACTCAAAAGTATCCTTTGGAAATGGCTTGGTGAAAATCTCTGCAATCTGTTCTTTGGTAGGAATATACTCTAGTATAACTTCTTTCAAACTCACTTTCTCCCTCAGGAAGTGAAACTTGATTAATATATGCTTGGTCTTAAAGTGTAGCATCAGATTCTTCGATATGTTTATTGCACTTGAGTTGTCACAATATATGACAATAGGCTCATCATATACTACTCTAATATCTTTCAACATCTATTTCATCCACAACGCTTGAGTTCAATTATTTTCAGCAACAATATACTCTGCCTCAGTAGTAGATAGGGAAATGGAATTTTTCTTTTTACTAAACCAAGACACCAGCTTCTTCCCTAGGAAGAAGGCACCACTACTAGTGATTTTCCTATCATCTACATCTCCTGCCTAATCCACATCAGTGTAGGCACTCAAGGTAAGATCATCATAGTTAGGATACCAAATCCCAAAATCAACTATTCCTTTTAGGTATCTGAAAATTCTCTTTATAGCAATCACATGAGATTCTTTCAGATCAGCTTGATATCTAGCAACCATACACATAGTATTCATGATGTCTAGTTTGGTCTGAGTTAAGTAGAGCAATCCACCAATCATTGACTTGTATCTTGTTTTATTTTCCTTAGGAGAATCATCATTTTGTGTTAACTTTCATCTAGTTACCATGGGTGTACCAACAGGCTTTGAGTCTTCCATGCCAAACTTCTTCAGCAACTCTCTCACATATTTGGAATGAGATATGAAAATCCCATTGTCTAACTAAGTGACTTGCAATCCCAGAAAGAACTTCATCTCTCCAATCATACTCATTTCAAATTCACTTTTCATTTCATCAGCAAACTTCATACATAGATCATCATTACCTCCAACAATAATGTCATCAACAAAGACTTCAATAATCAACTTTTTATTATCATCCAACTTAAAATACAAGTTGTTGTCAGTAGTACCTTTATTGAATCCAAGCTTTAGTAAGTATTTACCCAGTCTAGCATACCAGGCTCTGGGGGCTTGCTTGAGTCCATACAGAGCTTTCTTCAATCGGAAAACCATGTCTTCCTTATTAGTCAGTTGAAATCCATCCGGTTGTTCAACATATACCTCTTCTTCTAACTCACTATTTAGAAAGGCTGACTTCACATCCATTTGATAGAATTTGTAGTTCTTATATGCGGCATAAGCAAGAAATAATCTTACAGCTTCAATTCTGGCAATAGGGGCAAAGGTTTCTTCAAAATCAATACCTTCCATTTGTGAATACCCTTTACATACTAGTCTTGCTTTATTCTGAACCACTTCACCTTGTTCATTCAGCTTATTCTGAAAGACCCATTTAGTACCAATCACATTTTTAAATTTAGGTCTGGGAACAAGAATCCATGTATCATTCTTTTCAATCTGCATTAGTTCTCCCTTCATAGCTTCCATCTAGTGTTCATCATTACAAGCTTCATTAACATTGTTAGGCTCGGTCTTGGAAATTAGACAATACTCCTATGCAATCCTTCTTCTAGTCTGCACACCTTTATTCTTATCTCCTATAATTTGATCTTCAGAATGATATAGCTTTACATACCAAAGAATTTTAGGATTCTCTCACACTTTTGGTTCTTTTTTTCTTTCTTCTGCACTTCCACTTGTCTCTCCTTCCTGACTTTCTTGATTTACTGAAACAATATGAAATTGATTTTGTGTCTGAGCATTCTTCCCTTTGTCTGTACTATCTTGTTGGTCATTTGAATCATATCCACAGTATCTAGATGATCTAGCAGAGTCCTCATCAACTCTGACATTTGCACTTTCAACCATTTTTCTCAATCTTCTATTATAGCACCGGTAAGCCTTGCTTTTAGTAGAGTAACCTAGAAATATTCCTTCATCGCTCCTTGTATCAAACTTACCTATGTCCTCATCTCTCTTAATATAACACTTTCTTCCAAAGATCTTGAAATATTTAATAGTAGGCTTATAACCAAACCACAATTGAAAAGGAGTCTTATTAGAAATACCAGACATTTACTCGATTTAGAGTGTACACAGCAGTGCTTACAGCTTCTCTCCAATAGATGTGAGGCACATTTCCTTCCAAAATAATTGTTCTAGTAGCATCCAGAATTGTTTTGTTCTTTCTCTCTACAACTCCATTATGTTGAGGGGTTCAAGGAGCAGATAACTATCTTTTGATTCCATGCTCTTCACAGAAAGAATTGAACTCCTGAGAGGTGAACTCACCACCTCTGTCTAACCTTAGGCATTTGATCTTCAGACCTGTCTCATTCTCTGCCATAGCTTTGAAACTTTTGAACTTCTCTAATGCTTCACATTTTTCTCTTAAGAAAGAAACCCATATCATCCTAGAGTAATCATCAATAAGCAGCATAAAGTACCTTTCTCCTTGTAGACTTCTGATTCTAGAGGGACCACACAGATCAATATGCACCAGCTCCAATACTCCATTAGAATGATGTTGTTTGCTATGAAAATAAACTCTAGTCTGTTTTCCCATCTGACATTCCTTGCATATTGTGTTAGTAGGCTTCACTAGCTTAGGTAGATCTCTTACTGCTTGAGTGGAGCTTACCTTGACAATCCTATCAAAATTCACATGACAGCCTCCTATGCCATAACCAGCTTTCATCTACTTGAGAAATTAAACAAGTTTCATTAGCAACACTTAGGTGAAAAGTATTACCTCTTATCTTTGTACCTCAAGAAATTACATTTCTAGAGCTTCCAAGTATCCTACATCTTCCATCTTTGAACTGAAGATTGTAACCCTGGTCCACCATATTTCCAACACTCAACTGGTTATGCTTCAATCCTTCAACATAAAGGACATCATCAATGTTATGTTTACCACCAAGATAAATAGATCCTTTGCCACGAATCACACTAGCATTGTTATCTCCAAATCTTACAACCCCACGTCATATTTCTATAGACTTACAAATTTGCTTTTGTCACTAGTCATATGATGTGAGCATCCACTGTCAATAACCCACTCATCCTTTTCTTCAATTCGGGCTACAAGAGCTTTCTCAACTTTAACAGATTCAGTAGCCACTTGACCATTTTCCTTGATAGCAATGAAAACCCATTCATCTTCATTTCCATTTTCTTTATCAGATTCTTCATTAGTCACACCTTCTTCAAAATAATAGCATTTCTTTTGAAATATAGGTTTGTTAGGATTAGACCTAGGAACTCTTTCAAGACACCTTGAAGCAAAATGACCTATCTTACTACAAGAGAAACATTTAATAGGAAACTTTCCTTTATACTTACCTTGTCCTCTGCCTTCTTTCTTTACAATCAATGCTTCCAGCTCTTCTACCTCTCTTTCTTCATCTTCAAGTTGTTTCATCCCTTCCTCACACTTGAATGTCTTTCTAGAACTCTCTCCTGGATCATATCTTTGCTCGTTTATTCTGAATACAGAGGCCTTAAATGCAGATTTAGTCTTGGGGGAAGAATCACCAAATTCACTCAACTCAAAGGCAGCAAGTTTACCAATCAGCATATCTCTTGTCACATTTGTTACTATTATGATCTCTTCAATAGCATGAGCCTTTGATTTGTAAGAGGGAGGCAATGATCTTATCACTTTAGCTATAATTTCTTGTTCATCCATGGTACCACCAGCACATCTAATACCCATCACAAGTTCATTTACTCTTTGCATAAAAGAAGAAATATTTTCATCTTCACCCATCTTCAAAGTTTCATACTTGCCTTTCAAACTCTATAGCTAAGCGACCTTCACAAGTGCATCTCCTTCATACAAAGTCTCCAGCTTCTTCCAAATCTCATGAGTTGTCTTTAGATCCATCACATTTGTCATTTCTAAATCTGTCAGAGCACTCAGCAAAGCTTCAATAGCCTTGATTTTAATCTCAGCCTCTTTAATCTCATTAGGAGTTGAACGACCATTCTGAGGAATAACATATTTTTTCTTGTAGTCTTCCAGAAGGGTTCACCAATACACCTCAAATGACACTCCATTTTGGTTTTCCACATAGGGTAGTTTGTTCCATCGAATATAGGAATATCCTTCTTGTATGATGCCATCTTGAATCACCTCAAGCTTTTAAACTTCTTTAGAGGAACTTGCTCTGATACCAATTGTTGGAAAAACAAGGATAGACAACTAAGGGGGGTGAATCAGTTGTCACAAAATATTTAAATTTTTCAAACTTAACTTGACTTAATCTCAAATCTGATGAATAAACAATAAACCACAAATAATCAGCACAACAAAAACACAAAGAACACCAAGATTTTTTACATGGAAACCTTGTTAAGGGAAAAACCACAGTGGATGTTAGTCCACAATATTATACCCTATTAAAAGTATAATGAAGAATAATGGGAATGCACATGCATTCAGGCACACTACCTAGAGTTGACTACTCAAATACAAGAGGGCTCACTTCCCAAAGAAGACACACTATTTTACAGCAATTTAGATTAGATCCGAAGGGTATGAACTAAGAAAATAGCTTCTATAAAAGCTTGATTACAGTTTTGGTTAAGCACAAAAACACTCCTTCACACTTCGCTCAAACTTCTTCACACTCTACAATTGAATGATTAGGTCACTATTCGTACACTTTCTCTTTCTCTGGCACTTCTACGCTCCATAACTTTGCACAAACAACCACTCTTATATATTTGCAACATGGAATTACATCAACAACTTCATCAGCCAAAATAAAATATAAAACGTATACTCAATGTCGGCCCAAATTTATAAATAAATTTTCAATGCAAATCAAACACCATTGGCCACAACATAATGAAGACTTAAAACAATATCCTCGAGTGCACCAAACATTCAAATTTTAATCTCCAAGGATCTATAATACGTTACAACCACCATGTCGGCCAAGAACATAAAAACCCGAACACACAAGAGAAAAATCACCGACCACGAGCACACCGATCAACACGGATGTTCAACAAAGATAGAGCATGATCTAGAACCATCCACAAGCATCAAGAATCATCAGAGAAGCATCCGCAGCAACTGAAATTACTAGAATCACATCAAATTCAATTAGGAACACTAACTAAAGCCACAAAAAAATTGTCAAAACACAACTATTCATAATATGATTAAATCTTCACACGAACCTCTAAAACTTTCGATGGATAAACTAGATACACTCATAAATAAACCCTTTAGTCCATAATGATTGATCATCAATGTACTAAGAAAGACACCTTCATGACCTTCATTGTTCCACTGTCAACCTACAACTCTTTCTTTAACAATTTTCTCAATATCCTCGACATATACAGCCTACAATACATCAATGCTGATAGTGTTGACATCAATGAAAACCACATATCAGTAACACAACCACAACATCCAACAAGGATTACTTTGAGGACATTCATCTCCTCTTTGTTGACAACCACATCACTAATGTTGGCCCACCATCTTCATCACCTTTGCAACTTGATCTATATCAATCTTCATAGGAATCTAGAACAACATCATTGATTTCTGACATGTGGACACAAGCAGTTTTAAAGACACGCATCATCTAGATTTGGATTCTAGAATCGCCCATTCTTTTGGATTGGCTTCTCCAATCACAAATGGATCTATTTCTTCCTAAGGGGAGAAATGTTGTTTGCAAGCAGTGGATCATATTTTGTCTTCAAATGTTCATCATTGGCACAAGAGCTCCTTTTTTGTGAGGGAATTCATATCCGCTTTTTCTCTCTCCTATCGGGGGGACATCTATTATACATGCATGATAGAAGCAGCCCTTGGGGGTCACATTGAGTCCTATCCTTCTTTCACTAATGCAGTCATTTCATTTTCTCTCTTTTGGAGAGGATTTTTTTCCCATGTGATTTTCTCCTTTTCTCTAGTTATGAGAGATTTCATTTATTTGTACATGGGTGCTTCATCAAGACTTGTATCTAGGACCCATCCATGCATCCATCATTCCATTAATTAGGACATCACTTGATAATTAATTAATTAATCATTAATTATTAAGTCCCTTATTACTTTATTCACTTAAGCTAATTTTAGGAGTGATTTTTATTATAAGTTTGAACTAAATTTAGGACAAGTTGTCTCATTGCATGAGATTAGAACACTTGTCACTATCTTTTCAAATCCTCATCTAGGGTTTTCTTTTACATGCTTTTATAAATCTTGCACATTAATTGTAATAATTCAATTAAGAACCATTCAAGTTAATACATTGCACACATTAGTGCTCTTCTAGATTCAATTTTCTCTCTCTTGGTTGCATAGCAAATCAGTTGCTTTGATCGAGCTTGCGTGTGACAAACATTTTGGTTGTAGGGATTTCTAGGAGCTGTGGGGTTCACTATCAACTCCAACAAGTTACCCCCATTCCCATGGATCAGAAAAGCCCTAGGAATAACCCACATAACATCTCATAAACAAAATGACTTTACTACCAAGGTGATTCTAGCAACTTCTTACTTTTAGCTACATAAGTATAGTTTAGACATCCTACATATATCGATGATAACTATGTATAGTATAATAACGTTTGCACTCATATAAACTCCTTTATATAGGGTACATACATATATAACCATTACAATGGGTTCTACAACATAAAGCACAACCAAGAAACATGCAATATTTTAACAAACATCACAACATATTCAAAAGCGTTCTTTTCTAGCAATGTAACAAGTCTAATTAACCTTTCCAACATAACAACAAAGTTATAGAAAATAGCATGCCTACATAATGCTTCCAAATGATTGAACTCCTTCCTAGTACAAATCCTCAAGATCAATTGATACCTCCTTCAGGATCCACTTGATTACCCTCTTCTAAATTCTCGCTAAATCTCACAATAATCACAATATGATATAGAAAAATAACTCTCAACTCACAAGCTCTCAAATCACTAACTCAAAAATCATAGTAAAATAGCTTCAAGCTAATCAAAATGATAAGTGTAGAAATTGGTAGAATTAACACCTCTATTTATACTAATTTGTGAGCAACTGAAGGCTACAAACAATTTAGTATTTTTGCCACCTTTCTAACCTCATGCAACAACTCATTAGTCTAACTCACAAGTTTGCAACACATCGCAGTCCTCACCATTTAAATGGATGAGTCAACTTGATATATGGGACAACAATCTCAAAACAAGTTTCCTATTCAAATTCCTTTACAAAATGTTGCCAAGTTTGCACTTGACTAAGTCTAAACACTATTTTCAAGTTTATGTGCATTAAAAGACTTATTTTTCCTTCCAAACACTAGTAAATATGGTGCCACCTATTTATATTTGGTGTCACCTTCATAGCATGGCCTTTTGACATATTCTATAGGTTTTAAACAACATTAATTCCTTTTAAAACATTTTACACAACATAATCTCCTACATCCTTTGTTATTTGTTTGATTTGGTCTTACCAAACATCATGTGTTGGTTTATATTCCACTTAAAGTTGTGCTTTATGCTTTATGTGTCACATGCTATAATATGTGATTTGCTTCACATTATTAACAATAATAATCAGTGCTATAATATGCGCTTGAGGTTTATATCAATAGCTTTAATTCACACACACACATATATATATACATATTTATTATCAAAGTTTATATATACATATATGTATATATATCTATATATATTAATATATATATATATATATATTTCATAAATTTTATCAAATACATTTTATTAACAAACATATTTATATAATATATAAATATAAAGAATAATATTACATATATATTTATATATAGGATTATATACAAATATATATATGTGTGTGTGTGTATGTATTAATATATATGTTTTTGATAAGTTAAGTAGTGTTTACAAGGTGTTGTACCCTTTACACGAAGAGCCCACAGGTCCAAAAGGAGCCAAGTTCAATAGACCATTATAGAAACCAAACTAAAAACAACATAAAAAGGACACAGACAATGTACACTAACAACAGATAACCAGTAAAAACAAATAGACCCATGCACTAATTTGCAACACTTTCCCATTTCTGAATGAGATATAAAACATCATCCCCAATCCAGTTGGGGACTTCACCCTTGGTATTCCTATCTACCTCCTTGATGACATCAGAAAGTGTGACCGTAGATCTATGAATTATTTTAATAGTGAAACGAGCCAATCTATTGAATTCCCTTTCAAGTTTTACCACCTGCTCATGCAGCTTGTTGATGTCCTCATCCTTGTCATTCTTCCACTGGGTTGTCTCATCTTCAATAGCCTTGGGGTCCAAAGAGTGGGTAGAGTCCTCTTTGAGCATTCTTTTCATGTCCCAGAAATGGCTAGGGCCCTCCACAAAGTCCTCTTCCATCTCCTCAATAGTGTCTTTCTTGCATTCAACTCTATCACTAGTCTGCTTCAAGTTGCTTGAAATATCATCCACCAGAATCCCTTTCATGTTCTTTGCAAGTATGTGGGACCTCCTAACACTAGTTTGTTCTATCCCCATATCAATAGTCACAGCCACAATAGTGTCACCTATGGAGTCTTTTTCCGTAGCACTTTTCCCCTCTCTATCAGTGGCTGATGACAACTCAACCTGGCCCATAGTGTCTTTTTCCCCTTTTTCTTCATCATAAGTTTGCTATCCATCTTGGTGGGTTTGTTCTTTACTTCACATAAACCAGTTGCAGCTTTGGACTAGACCAACCCACCCTCTCCCTTCTTCTTTTTGGATGGGGGTTTAGATTTAGGATCAGCACAGGGTTCGTTTTCAAGTGGGGAGGTTTTTCTCTTAGGACCCACCAAAGTAATAGGGGATGATTTTTCAGAGGCAAGGTTAGGTGGTTCCAATTCTTCCACACGAACAATCAAGATGGGTTTAGGGGGGCACAAGGCCACATGGAAGTGATAAATCCTTAGGATGAGGCCCTGGTGTAGAGGCAGGGGAGGCAGTAGGTCAAGGTTAAGAGTGGTAGATTCATGGGATTCCTTGATTGAATTTTCAAGGGAGGTCAACATGAAGAAAGGAAAGTTGAGGCTCATTTTATGTCTTAGGTGGTAAATAGAAAAGGTAGGTGATAAAAATAAAAAACCTTAAATCTACCTTCTAAAGTAACATATTTCATGATAGCAAGACACACCTTGTCCCAAGGTTTGGGAAACACTTCTCTATCAAAGCTTGACTACTTCTTAACCAACTTCTCATTGTCCCTAAAGAAGGCATTGAGGCTCTTGAGGTCCTATGTTTTGGTGTGCTTCTTATACTTCTTGCCATCGCAAGAAAGGCCTGTTGCCTTGGCAATCACTTCCTCATTAACCTCAAATGAGATGGCACCCATGGTGACTCTCCTTTCCCTCCACGAACCATCAAATTGAGCCGACATTTTTTCATTGTTACCCACTAGGCTTTCTAACAGCGGCGCCAATCACCCTTCTATATAGATATGCCACATAATGGGGTCTCTACGAAATTTTTTGCAGTTGTCAAGCTCAGTCTTGACCCTATCACCATCCATCTTAATCCATAACACATAGAAACTAGCCCAGGAAAATAAAGCTAGCCAAAAAATGGACTGGTCGCTGGTGAATTTACTCACCCTTATAACATCATGACCAAGCCACCCAAGACAAAAAGGCATAATTAAAGATTTTAGAAGCTTACATGCACCATTAATCATTCCCAATGAAGCCAACACTGTGGCGTCATATATGTTACTATACCAACTTACACACACACACACATAGAGATATATACATACCACATATATATACATAATTTCATTTCAATACTTTATAAAACACTCATACATACAATTCCATCGATATATATATGTATATATACATATATACATATATATATATA
>VDFB02270651.1:148223577-148258200 GCA_007258455.2 Sequoia sempervirens | reverse complement strand
CATATACATACATATACATACATATGTATGTATATGTATATATATACATATATATACATATACATACATATATACATATGTATATATATATGTCAATTTAGTCCAATCAGCATTCCTATGCATATGGGTAATTCGTCCATGAGCATGTGTAGCTATGTCTACCTACGTATACTCATGTACATATTCATTCATATGTATGAGTCTTCCGTAGACATATACACACACATATATATATGCATTTCATGCATATATCTCATCGATACCACAATAAGCATACAATGAAGGACTATCACCTGACATCAAGACTTAATCACAATTCTCAATCACAACATTCACAACAAAGATTACTTACCTTTTCCCAAAACTGACTTGACTCACTAAGACCAACTAGGATGTGAGTGTGTGAATGCTCAGTTAGGCTCGTTAAGGGTTACCAAACCAAGTTCTTCTCTTGAGTAATACTTCCCCTCTCTTCTAGAGGTTCAAACATGTTCCTACACTCAAATTAGCACATCATAACAATAGTTAGTTGAACACAACATAACCAAATACATCATACATTTCATAGTTAGAATCATTATAAAATATCAAATTGCATCAATCATTCATTCATCATATTTTCATTCAATATTCATTAAACATATTCATATAAATATCCATAAAACACATTCATGTAAAGATCCATAAAACACATTCATTTATTCAAGAAATTTAACCAAACAAGGTAATATTAAATAGGTAACATTGCTCGAGGTGTAACACAAACCCAATTTTTTGCACTTGGAACAAAATTGAATATAAGCTTTGCTTATTATCTGGAAACGAATGGAAAAACTGAAAGGGTGAACCAAGTATTTGAAGCCCTACTAAGAATGTATTGCATGGATCAACAATACAAGTGGGAGGATTATCTACCTTTGGTAGAGTTTGCATATAATAGCTCCTACCATTCTGCAATCAAGATGGCTCCATTTGAAGCATTATATGGTAGGAAGTGTTGAACTCCTATAAGATGGGATAAGCTAGAAGATAGAATAAGCCTTGGACCAAAGGTGTTATCAAAAATGGAGGAACAAGTTGGAATCATTAAGCAGAGATTAGAAAAAGCTAATGATAGGTAGAAAATTTACGCCTATTCTAAGTGGGTACCTAGGAATTTTGTAGTGGGGGATAGAGTTTTGTTGAGAGGTAAAACTCATAAGACTTCTATCAAGTTTGGAAAATCATCCAAACTAGCTCCACACTACATTGGACCTATTGAGGCTCTTGAAGAAATAAACCCTATTGCTTATAGGATTTCCTTGCCACTAGCTCTTGCCAAGATGCATAGTGTCATTCATATCTCATATCTTAAGAAGTATATACCAGGCAATAATCATGTTATTGATAGGGATTCTTTACATGTGTAGGATCCAAGGGTGGTAACAATCAAGCTGCTCAAGGTGCTCAGAACATGTAAGCTTCACTTACGTAACCGAGAGGTTCTACAATGCAAGGTCCAGTTGGATCAATATGCAAAAGACTCTACCACATGGGAAGACTATGTTGAAATGAAGCAGAAGTTTCCACAAGTCTTGCTAGAATTTGAAAATTCTTGCAAAACAATGATGTTTTGTTTTGTGAAGTTTTGTGATGTGTTCTTTATGCTATGTTCATATTGTTACTTAAAAATCACCAGGAATGATGATTCACAAGGGGGAATATGTTTCACCCCATGTGTTATTACCTATTTACTATTACCTTGTTTGGTAAATTACTTTAATAAATGTGAATGTGTTTTACATATATGAATTCTAAAGGGAATATGATGAATGAATGTTTGAATCTATTCAATGTTTTATGATTTTTTTGTAAATGAAATATATGTGATGCATATGAATGTATTGATTCGGCTAACTACTGCTATGGTGAAACTAAGTTGAATGGAGGAATATGTTCAAGCCTCCAAAAGAGAGGGAAAGTATCACTCAGGAGAAGAACTTGGTTTGGTAACCTCTAATTCAGTCTTACTGAGAATTCACACACTCACGCCCTAGTTGGTCTTAGTTTAGTCAAGCTAGTTGGGTAGATGGTAAGTGATCTTTAGTTTAGTTGTGTCTATTTATATTGATTTACAATCTTGTTTATGAATGTTTGGAATGAGGTATGTGATGAGTCTTGATGATAAGTGGAAATCCTTCCTTGTGTGTTTATTGCTATGTCAATGAGTTATATGCATAAAATGTATATATGTATATATGTACGTGACTATGGTAAACTCGTACATATAAGTGAATACATACATGAGTATACATAGGTAGACATACCTATGCATGCTCATGGACAGATTTCCCATATGTATGGGAATACCAATTAGACTAAGGCAATATATATGTGTGTGTGTGTGTGTATGTATGTATGTATATATGTATGTATGTATGTATGTATATATATGTATATATATGTATGTATAAATATGTATATATGTCGATTGATGGAATTGTTCATATAAGTGTTTGTTATAAAGATATTGAAATGATATTACATATATGTATATATGTGGTATATATATATATATTAATATATATGCATTAACTAATATAATAACATATATATTAGTAAATATATTTATGTATAATCATATATATATATATACATAATAATATTCTTTATATATGTGTGTGTGTGTGTTTGTTTATAAATTAAATGTATTTGATTAACTCAATGAAATGAATATATACATTGTTATATATATGTGTGTGTATATATATATATTTGATAAATATATATATACATTTATATGATATATATATACATATATATGATATATATATACATATATATGATATATATATACATATATATATTATATATATACATTTATATGATATATATATACATATATATGATATATATATACATATATATATATTATATATATACATTTATATGATATATATATATATATATACATATATATATTATATATATACATTTATATGATATATATACATATATATTATAAATAAAAGTATTGTGTTAATCTTCAAGTGCATAATATAGTGTTGATATTAAGTGAAGGGCTAGAAAAGAATAAAGTGCATATAACATAGATAGCGCAACCTTTTAAGGAATACCAACCAGTGCATAAAGTATGTAAGACTAAGTCAAACCAAATGAAGAAGCACGTATAAGTTCATGCACAATTGTGTTAACATTTGAAGGGATGTGTAAACTATTTTAAATGCCTTGTGAATCAGTCAAAGCCTGTGCTATAAACTTGGGTGCCAACATTTGACGGTGGCACCATATTATTAAGAGTTTGGAATGCTTGAGAGGTCTTCAAAATATGCATAAGCCTGCAAATAGAATAGAGACTCATTAAAGTGAAAACTTGGTAGCATTCTGTAAGGGAATTCGAATCAGGAAAAAAAAATTAAGCTTGTTGTCCCATATATCAAGTCGATCCATCCATTTAAATGGTGAGGACTTTGATGTGTTGCAAACTTGTGAGTTAGCTTGGTGATTCATTGCACGAGGATGAAAGGTGGCAAAAATATTTACTTGTTTGTAGCCTTTGGTTGCTCACAAATTAGTATAAATAGAGGTGCTCATTCTACCAAATGCATCACTTGTCAATCTCATTTCTTAGAGTTATTTTGCTACAAATTTAGTGCAAAGTGAGTTGAGAGATTGTGAGGTTGAGATTTGTATTGTTGTTTTATATTGGTTTTGTTGAGGGATTTAAAGAGAAGCTAGTAGAGGTATTTGGGTGGTTCGTAGTGGACTTGCAAGCAAAATTGAGGAGAAATTATTTAGTTGGAAGCTTTAAATAGGCATGTTGTTTTCTACCTCTTTGTTATTGTGTTGGAAATTGTTTATTATATTTCTATGTTGAAAAGATTATCTTTATGTGTGATTTGATGCTTGCAAGTCTTTTGAAAGTTCTTGATTATTTCTTGTATTAGGAACCCTTTTCATTTGGGTTAAAACTTATATAGTTATTTATACCATAATGGGTTTTACACATTTATAAATACTATATGTACCATACGTAGAATGTTGGTACTAGATGAAGTATAGCAATACTCTAAGTGCATAGCTTAAGATAGAGTTTTTGTGAGATATTTGATTACTATGTCAATTAATGTGAGTCAAAGGGAAGGTTATTTCTTGGGTTAGGATAATCCACGGGAAAGGGAATAACCTAGAATAGAATAGAATAATAATGGTCAAAATACAAATAGAGAAATTGTAGTGGTGAATATAGATGACCCTCACTTGAAGTATTGGGTGTTGAATCTTTGGACAAAGTAGTGTAGGTAGCCATTGTCTACATTGTCAACTCACTATGATCCAAGTACATACTAGGCTGAGAATATCATAGAAATAGAGGTTGAATTTATGGTAAGCTCTAGACATGTAGGACAAATCACTATGCTCAATAAAGGCTATTTGAAGGATGAGGTTACCAAACCATCTCTTCGTCGAAGGGAGGGCCATCTTACCAAGTTTGGTAGATGTGCGGGGGACTGCAGTTAGTCCATGGTTGGTGGAAAAGCACTTGAATGATGCTTCTCCTCATTTAGTTGACAACCAAGATTTGGGAGAAGGACATTCTGGACCATTTTTGTTTATAGTTCATGTAAGCTTGTTGAAGCTATGTATGTATTCATTCATCATCTATATGGAAATTGTAAATGTGAAATGTTATCTTGAATATATTCATGTAAAGTGAAATCATTCTTATATTATCATAAATATTCTCTGTATATGCAATAGAAAAGTTTAGAAAGGTTATTTTTAGAAGGTGAAATTATTATTTAAAAGAAAAGAAAATTTGAGTGCTCTTGGTGATAGATACATAAACTATTCACTTTTGGGTAAAACTTGGAAAAATTACTGAGTAGAACAATGGGCATGTTGCACATCACCTATAACAACTTCTTTTGACTTGGATGGAAGGCATTCAAATAGCAAGTTGCTTTCTTTGTGGACTGATAAGCTTGCACACCCCTATACACTTAACATATCTACACCACCAAATGGATTTCCTCCACAACATCATGGACCAAAGATTGAAGGTGATGATGAAGGAGCATTGCAAGCACACTCTAAAAGTTGTGAAGTGGGTTTTTTGGGGGAAGATTTCGTGGTAGATGAATGTTTTGATTGATTAAGCAGGAAAGAAAGGGCCCTGACCCAAAAAGAGATTACAACATGATTAGAATAACTAGAAGTGGGAAACAACAAAAGGGAGCCCACCCACTCCCACAAACCCAATCAAAAACTTAACAATTCCCCTTCTTCACAAACATTATAGATCTAAAATACTGATAAAAAGACCACCAGCTATCATCAGTCTTAAGCATACCTAACCATTTCCAAAAACTAAAAGCCTTTAACATATTGTTTCTTCTACAAGAGTAACAGTAATTAATCATATCAATTCTACACAACGTACAAAAAAACTAACAGCAACCATCAATGTTATCAATACTAGTCAAACTATTCCTACTACTCAAATAACCATCATTATAACAGTATAAAACATGGCACCAACGACCATGGCCAAAATCAGTAGTCTTAATCACCAAAGTATGAAAAACCAACAAAAAACAAAAACTAGCATGAAATAGAAGAAACTACGCATCATTTATCATCTTCCAGGCTTTGAGCAAGTCTTCAACAGTCCCGTGCACTATTGACTTTAGATTCAACTTCCCTGACATGTCCTTAGCATCAGCCACACCTTTTTTCTTTTGTTGCTTCTTAATTTTCCCACATCCTGAGACGATGGCCATCACCGCTTTCTTCATAATAGCATCCACAACAACACAGACATTCTTTACAGCATCTTCCAAGTTCTGAATTCTTTGGGAGTGACCTTTAGTTTGCATACCTTTCTCTAGAGTTTTTAGCCTATCCTCCATTATGCCATTGACCAAATTCTCTAGAGCTTGAATCTTATTTTCTTCCTCCCTCTCAGAAATCTTCTTCTCTAGTTTTTGCATTTTCTCCTCCACTCTGCTAAGTCTCATTTCCCCATCTTCCTTATCTTTTATTTCCTCTCTATTTTCATTAGGAATTTGATTTGCTTCTTCCTCTTCATGTATGTTCTCCTGCTAAGACACCTCCCTCTCCTCTTCATCATGGTCTTCCTTGCTCTCCCCCTCTGACTCCTCATCTTCTATCAATTCACTATCATGGCTATCCAAATCCTCCTCAGTAGAGGAGTCATTATCTTCGTCAGCTTCTTTTTCAATATCTTTCGATGGGGCTTTTGGTGTTTTCTGGACTTTGGTCATTATTCTTCATGTCTTTTCCTTTACAAGCCACCATAGCAATCCTTTTAGATCTTCGACCTCCCTGGTGCGAACCCTCTGCTTCCTTATCATTATGGATGGTGATGGCTTCCACCTCTTCACCCAATTCTTTAATAAACAATATTTTCCTTTTCTTTGTTTCCATTTCCATAGCAACATCCTTCCTTTTTTCAAGGGTAACAGCCAATAAATCAATCCACACAACAAATTCAGGGTTTTGGGTGCCTTTACCAGAGCTCTTAGGGTTTTTCGATTTCTTTTTTGAATTTTTAGGCATAGAAGCAAGAGGGTTTTCTAGAAGTTCAATTTTCACAAAGCTTTGAGGGTTAGGGCTCTCAATAGTTCTCAAAATCAAATTATTTTGCAGGGACCTAGAGATCACAAATTTGTAGATGGCTTTGATAAGACCTTGATGTAATGGTGGGTTAGCTCCATGGGTAAGACTCTAACTAAGATAGGAGAACAAAAAGAAAGGTAAATTTATTTTATCCTTATGCCTAATGTGGTTTAGGATAGGGAAATGATAGCCATGGATAGATTGGTATCGGCCTTCCAATGTGAAATACTTCATCACTATAAAGCAAACATTATGGTAGGGGGGAGGTAGCTTAACCCTAGAATAACCATTTTGGAAACATTCAGGCTTCTCCTTTCCTTCAAAAAAATTATCACAGTACTCATGGTACTTACCATTGCTAATCTTCACCACCCTCACACCTTCATAAGCCAAGCTAGTCACCTTTGCAATTAGCTTAGGGTCCACTTTAAACTGGAGCCCACCCAAAGTCACCTCACTATCCCTCCATGCATTAGCAAATTTATAGCTTAATATCTCATTATAACCCTCCATAGCTTCAAAATAATGCGTGAAACCAGCCTCCTTGAATAAGCTCCACAGCTCCTTATTATTCCTGAGCGAGTTGAACTTATGTGGTTCAGTTCATTTTCTGGGGCCACCCATGTTTAGAGAATTGTAGCAATTTTTAGGAACCAGAAGAAAATTGCTCCTATTTCTGCCTCCATCCACCATGCTCGCCACTGGAAGTTCCACACACTCAATACAAATAGAGACACTGTGATTGTTCATTTGATCACATGACGGCTTAGGGATCATTCTAGAATACTTTAATTAAACTTCATTACACCTATCACCTTTTTCCAAAAAAACATTCAAATTATTTGCACCTCTGCCACCCTTCCTAATAATGATGGCGTATGTTTCATTCCTTTTTTTATTATTTGCACATCATATTTGTTTTTCCCATCGTGAATCCAACCTCCAATTCCACCACATGTCTTTACCATCATTATTTAAACCTTTCTTATCTAAGTATGCTGCCCTATCAACCGGATGACCTTTCCCACATTTGTGACCCCAAATTTCAAGATTTTGTCACCTTTCAACATTATGCTTGCGAGGACCTTTGTTCATCATGCCAGCCTATCTTTGTGGCCCCCCCTAATTATATTCATAAAATTAACCATAATACAATTAATCATTCCCTCCATAGCTTTCATTATTTGAATATTTCTTCACTAATCTATCCCTCACTAAGGCTTCCCTAATATGGTTAGGCAAGCCATCAAAGTCCCAATTTTTTTAATTTTGTTCATTCAAACTTAGATTTTCCAATTACATCCACCACTCTATTGCCTTCCCGTAGAGTGTGACAAATTTTCACATTTTAAAACCCTTGTAAGATGTTTTTGCAATCCTCCAACATGTCTTTAATTTCCCAGGGTATATTATCTCTACCATTTAGATAATCAATTATCAATTTTAAATCCCCTTCCACAATAATCTTATTAAAGCTTATTTCTCTTAAGAGTCTGGCTCCCATCCAAACAACCTAAGCTTCAACAAAATTGTTGGTAGTTATTCCTAGACCTTTACTGTACGCCAGCAAATAAGCTCCCTTCTCATCTCTGATCACTCCCCTAGCTGCTACTTTCCCAAGGTTACCTTTCGAACAACCACCAAAATTACATTTCACCCATCCTGGATCCGGGGGAATCCAAATTGTACTAGCTCTTACCATTTTTTTAACTAGTTAACATTATTTAAGTTATGAGAAAGTTGCCATTGTTGTTTTATACTTAATTCCACCTGAGACAGTTGTTTCTTCGCCTGCCTATAATTACAACTTTCCATGTTTTCTTGTATTTTCCTTTTCACCATTAGGCATAAATCCTTGCTAGATTTAGTTGTTTCCCTAAACACACGGTTATTTCTTTCTTTCCACAAACCCCAAGTCAGGAAAGGAGGAATTTGGGCCCACAAATCACAAATTATATTATGATAAAAAGGACAAAAACTCCAACGATCCACAAACAATTGGATATTAGCAAGAAAGACCCAATCCACTCTTAAAATACTTAGAAATTAGCCCCAAACTTCTTGGGCATAAGAGCACTGGAAAAACAAATGCATTATAGTTTCCTCTTCTTTGTTGCAAAGGCTGCATCTATTAACAAGGTACCAGCCTCTCTTCTTAAGGTCGTCAATTGTTAGGATTTTTCCATGAGTAATTGTCCATCAAAAACAATTAATTTTTGGTATCAAGTTATTTTTCCAAACCTTAAGCCAATCAAAAGAGTCCTAGTTTAAAGCCTAGTTCACCATAGAATCATAGGCAATTTTAACTGAAAAAACTCCACTTGTTGTTCTTATCTAGATCCATTCATCCTGTCTATTTCTCGAGAACATATCCAGATTCCTAATTTGTCCCATCAGCTGATCAAGCAACGTATCCAATCCCTGTTATCTATTTCCTCTAAGCACAACATTATTTAGATAGTTCTTGAAGTTTTTCCATTTAGGTCTTTCACCTTCCCAACCAATGTAATTAGAGACCTTTTTCCCCATTCCACTTCTCAGTTCCCTCCTAATGGGCTGGAAACCTTCAGAAACAGAAAGAGGGATAAGAGTCAACTAGGGATCATCCCAAAAATTAGTGTTTATACCATTTCCTATCCTTCTTTTAACACCTCTATTAAGCACACCTCTGATTTTAAGAAGGTTGTTCCAGAACACTGAGCCATGAGGGAGCTCCTTCTTCCTCAGGAAACAACAAGCCTCTTTATTATTAAGGTATTTAGCTCTAAGAATAGTAGCCCAATCCTTTTCATTCTCCAACAGGTATATGAATGTTAATACCGAGTTAGAACAAACATTAATTTTCAATTTTTTGCATCCCTCCTCAACTTGGGGGAGCCAAAGGAAATGATTCAGGTCCTTGCTCAAACCCTATTGAAGAAAATGTATTTGGAGGGTGTGGATGAGGTGTTGTAGGTGGTGAGGTATGGTGTAGGGTTTCCACGTCCTAAGGAAATTCCCCTAGTGTTAGAGGAGGTCACAATGGTGGAGTGGGTGCCCTTCCTTGGCCACTTTTGAACTAAGACACTAATGTAGTATAGTGCTAGAAAGGAAGGGTTTTCAATTACTAAAAAGGGTCAACAATATAGAACAAATCTACAACTTGGAGTGGCTCCATGAATTTGATAGGATGGTATCTAAAAATGGTCAACAGTAACTATAGTAAAGAAATGAGACATTTTTTTCAATATTATAGTATATAATATGCTCATTTTTGTAATGATACAAGATAAAATATAATAGATTTAGGAATTAAGCCAAAGTCCATTTGGATTCTCTCAAACGTAAATTATATAACTATTTTTTAATTAATATGACTTACTTAGCAAAACAAAATGTCTAGATCTAAAATATAAAAATTAGAAAATTTAGAAAATTCATATCTTAGAAAAAGGAAATCAGAAATCAAAACACTAAAGCCAAAACCTAAGGTATGTAAGATTAAATGGGTTGATAAAAATAAAAATAAATAATGGATACTTATTTTAAAAACATTATCTAGGATAAATAAAATGTACAAAATAACTAACAATTACATTACCCTTAATAACAAAATAATTTGAGAAAATTATGCAAACATGCTTTTTGAAATTAACAAAGAAGGTGAGAGCACTTAGTTTCATTTGTGATGTGGAGATATTTTGTAACAATCTATGCTTAGTGATCCAATCCTAGTTTCTACTATTAAATTGGAGGCAATGAAGCTCTAATAAATGAGATATATGGATTAATTGAAACAATTTATTCTAATACCCAAATTCCTATATTACCTCAAATAAGCTAAAATATTTACATTTACTTGTAGAAATAAAATATTTATTAAATAGAAACAAAGAGGGTGCTTAAACCAAAATTATATGCTACTTTTATTACATCAACTTCTAGATAAAATGTAAAATTCTCAATTTACATAAAGCACAAAGGATACTCAAATTTTATTGCATAAGAAAATGAAAATATAGTTCAAGAGGAACCTAGAGACCAAGAATGAAACTCTTTATCTAGGATATCAACACGTCACACAAACGTCCTTGTGTCATGTTTTCATCCTTCACCAATCACTCTAAAATGTCCTTGAATGTATGGCTTAGACTCCACAATCACCCTAACCTACAAATATAATAAAAAAGAAAAATATTGGGGTTGTTTAGGGGTTTTCCCTAGACAAACTCTTGTTTTGGTCTTTCGACCATCATAGATAACCAAAAAGAAAATGATTGATGAAAAATAAATGCTTTTAAATCTTAATTTCATTCAAGATTAAATTCAATGATAAAATGAAATATTTGATAATGATGTTAAACCTAGTCTATAGGGAGAACTACCATTTCATGTGAATAAAATAACAATAATAGATTTGCTAACTTCTATACCAAAGAAGTTATCTCAGATTAATGAGAAAATATTAGAATAAATTCAACACAATAAGAATGATGTTGGTAGTGGAAGTCACTCCTAATACATGTGACATGTGTAACAATCAATGCCTTTCCTTGAGAAGCTCAAATTTTCAAAGAAGAGAAGAAAATGGTACGAAGAACTAGATGAGAAAGTTGTGAGTGAGTGAATATAGCTATAAAAAAATTGGTAGATTTTCCTTAAGAATCTCAAATGGAGAGCTTGTTGAAAATAAAATTTAGGTCCCTTGAAAATGGTAAGGTTTTTTTATTCTTTTTCTCGAACAAGAGAGAAAGAGACATTACTTTCTCATTTGGGAATTATGACACACATTGTAAATAAGCCACACAAAAAAGTACACTTTTGAATCTCAAGAATTTTTGGGGCATTAGTGCATCATGCTACTGTCCAAAAAGATTATGTTAAAATCTCACATACATGCTTGAAATATAATATATTCTTTGAATGTGAGAAAATTTTTCTTATAGAAATTAAAATATATTATTAAAATATGGGCTAAGGTGGTTCACAACATAATGTGAAATTGTGCAAGTATGCAATTTTTGAATCTACATACTTATTTTCAAAGAATAAACTCATATAAGATACAATGGCAACACTACCTAGTTAATATAACTAATATTGACAAATAAGAAAGAATCCATACTAGACAAGCTATGTAAAAGGAGTTTTATTTCCCAAATTTACCAACCTCTAAATAATGATAAATAATTTGGATTATATTTAATTATAGTTTATAAGCACCTATTTTCCTTGTAAATTCACCAAAATTTATCAATAGAATGAATGCCTCAAGATAAAGAGTTTGATTCATATTTGATTTACTTGTAGAATCCAACCAAGGCCCCCTCTTGATGTGATTTTGATGTAGGAGCATCTAGGTCCACATGCGATCAACATCACCAAAAATATTTTTCATCTAGTTTTTTTTTTATTTTATTTTTTTCCTAAGGTTGATTAGGTAGAATTTGATAAATAAAAGTAATAAATAGGCTCAAAATATGTAAAATAAATACTGGCCTTAAATTTTGTAAAACTTCCAAATTGCCTATTTTAGGTGGCAATCCAATCCTCGTCATTCATTGAAAAATATTTAAAGGCAAGAGACGGCATTGGATTTTTGGGAGTTATAACTATTAAAAACTCATTTAATGCTCTTAAAAATAGTGCAAAAAGATATGGGTGCCCAAGTTGAGTGGCAGTTACAACTCTTAAAGGAACCCTATTTTCTAGGAGCTGGAGACCAAGTTGCCTTCTAAACTTGGAAAAATGAAGGAAAGTGGAATTGAGGAAGTTTTAAATGTTGCAATTAATTAATTTAATGTTGGCTAACGTTAGAATATTCATTATTGGGTGTGACTTCTTGGCTAGGTAGTTTTTGGAGAGTGAAATAGAGAATTGATGGCAGATTTTGGAGTTTTTGGGGGAGGCATTGCTGCAATTTTTTCGCATGCCTTTGTAAGAAAATGAGGAGGGGAAGGAGAAGGCATTGGATGTCAGATTTGGAGGTTTTGTATGTGTGTTATTTGTAGGTATGAAGTGGTTTTGAACAACAGCAAATGATGGGGTATTTAGAGGTGGAAACATCAGTGGGTTCAAGTGAAGATTTGTAGGATGAAGGTGCAGGAATGAAGACAAACTTGATAGTTTCAAGGTAGAAAATGTGTGAATTTGTTTTGATGTCATATATCAATTTTGTTGCAGTTTTGAGGAGGTTTTGGATCAATTTCCATGGATGCATGTAAGTGATTGTTTCAGGTATGCATGTTAGTGTGTTGCTCAACAGGTTACAAGAGCTACATAGTGAAGGAGAGTGGGATTGTTTTGATGCAAGTTAGTTTGTTGTTATGGACATCTTGTTTGTTGTTGTATTTCAGATTGGTAATCATTTTGTAAGTGTTTGTGATCAGCCCCATGGCTGCCTCTTTGATGTAATTTCCTTCATTTATTGAAAAACCATGTTTCAACAGAGTCTATGATTTTAGCATTGTTGTGATGAATGTGTAGTTGATGTTAATTCAAACATCTTTCTTTGTTGTGTTATGGGGATGTGTCTTGTGTTAAGACTAAGTGTATGGATTTGAGTTATGTCAGGAGGTTGGAGTCTTTCCTCTTGCGTCAAATTTGAATTTAATCCCTTGAATCGTGTTCCTCTTGAAATAGGGAATCCTTATACAAGTATGCATATTTTGTCTATATAGGCCTCTCAAATCATCTTTGTAGTTACATGCACCCACAATGTTCTCTTAATTATTGGGATGGGTGTGTCATACATCTTGAAATTTCAATATTTGAAATTAATTATTTAATATTATTTTATTTATTATTTATGAACCCACATAAAAAATGGATACCCACTTATAACTTGGCCATTATACCACACATATTTGTTATTATAACATGAATAATGGTGTATAAGATAATATCTTGTAATGAAGGATGTGTAAGAGCATCTTTGAGAAAAGATATTGGTGCAAAGATTTTAAGACACATAAGAGCATGATGGTGGGAGAGTTACATTGTTAAATAGGAATCTTGACCAACTTTATCACTCATCATAGAGCATATTTTTAGGGATATTATGGAGCCAAAATGGAGCACCCAATTTGGTGAGTGGATTATGATATAGTTATTGAGAATTATGACAATATAAGAGCATCTATTATTATTATTATGTTGACTCATAATGAAGGGGGAAATAGAATTTGGGTAGAATATTAAGGTCATGGTTTTGATGCATGGTTTATGGTTTACAACTAATGTTTTCTTTTATTATATATCCTTGATATTGGGTACTTGGATTGGAGCCAAGTATGTGTTGTATGATTAATTTATAGGCACTATTATGTTGTCACAGTTACTCCAAAACCTAATTGTTGGTGATACTCCTTTAAAGGAATAGTTTGGGTTTTATATTGTAACCTCATAATTTTTTAATAATAAATTGATTTTACTTTAGAATGTACGGTGTTTTCTCTTAAAATGGTCTTCCCCACATAAATCATCTTGTTATGGTATAATCTCTTTGTGTATTATTTTTGTAGCCATAAGATCTTTTGTTTTTTCACATAACTTCCCTCAAATTTTAGTGCAAGAAGCATATTCCACACCATTTATTCCTTTTGTTAATGTCTCTTATAATTTTCTCAAAGGGTCCTTCACATAACTAGTGTAAATACTTCAATTAAATTGGTCTTCAAATTTGATCAAAGAAGATCTTATCCCCAATTATATCCCTCTTGGAATGGATAATCCTACCATGCCATCATTTTCCTTGAATTCTATAATTAAGAAGGCTTAGATTTGATCTTCATTTATTTCTCAACTACCTCTTCCATAGTTGGAAAAATGATCCTCAAAGTACCCCAAGTTGGTATTAAGTGGTGATAGTCTTACCTAATAAAATAAGATTAGATTTTTTTATAATTATTATTAAGGAAATATAATATCAAATTAAGTTAAGTCACTATAATAAAATTAGTCTGCAAGAGATCTCATCCTCAAAATATCTCTATTTGGAAAATAATCCAAAAAATTATATATACACCAAAAAGTATTTCCAATAGAAATATGGTGCCAAATTTTATCAAACCTTAGGAAAATGTGGCAACCTCAAGAGAAGCCATCACAACACATAGGAATGAGCCCACCATATTAGCATAGTTAATGAGGCAAATATGTCATTAATTAATTCAACCCCTATAATATTAGGTCACTTTTGTATCCATGTAGACATGTGTGACCAATTAAATAATAATCATAAGTAGATAAAGAGCTAGTGTGTGTTAGGATTTTTGATAACTATCCAATGAGTTATGATCTAATAGTATTAAAGATTTCAAAATTTTAGAAATATCAACTTAAAAGAGCTTTCAGTTTCATTAGATGAGTTTTGATCCAGTGATTGGGCTCAAATGGTACCATAGGCAATAGGAAAATGTCATGGGATAACTTTGAGATTACTTATTTTCATAGTTGAATTATTGTGTAATAAACCTAATATCTTCTATAAATGTTTACGTACATGAGTAGTGTGTTGGAAAATTTATATCATTAAAATCAAATATACTTAATTTCATGTGAGCTCCTTTTAATATATACAATTAATATGTTTATCAATTTTGTGAATTACATAATCATTAAATAGTGTGGGAGATCTAGTGGTACTTGGAGCTTAAAATAGAGCTTCACATATTGGAAAGGAAATATTTTCAAGATTGAAAATTGAGGATTTTTCTATTAAAAGGTTCCATATAAAATGTAACATTTCAAGAGAGATCTCTAAGATTGGCTATTTCATAGTTGAGTTATCACATGACAAGCCTAGATCTTCCATTTAATTATGTGCATGAGTAATATGTCAATAAAATGTTATCAATGGAAAAGGCACAATTATGGTCTCATGAACTCCTTTAAATACAAACAATGAGTGTTTTCATCAATTTTGTGAGCCACATGATCATTGGATGGCATGGGATATCTAGTGGTTCTTGGAGATTCAAAATAGAGCTTCACAAATTTTCAAATAAATACTTTGAAGACTGTCAAATGAGATTTGATCTAATGGCCCTTAGAAGATCAAGGTTGTTGATAGGGATGCTCATCATATCAATGGGAGAATGACATATAATTTTTATTAAGTATGAGTGATAGGTGCTTAATATTGGTCTAGTTGATAGGTTGAGGCCAATAACAATTAGGTTATTATCTAATAAGCTAGAAATAAGTAAGAGTATGCTAAATGATAAAGTGCTAAGGCATTAGGATCTAAATAAAATCGGGGATGATAAGTTATGTGTTGGTGTGAATAAATGTATTGTACCTAGCTTATTCCTAGCAAGGGGACTTATTCACATGTTAAGTTTACTTAGGTTCTAGATGTCCTTCTAGAAGTCTTAGTTGTCTAGATAAGATCTTATCTTATCTTATCTCTTTAATTTTTTTGTCAAGTTAGTTGTCTTATAACATAGGATTAAGACACATGTCACAATATTATTTAATCCTATTTATCACCTCGCCTTTATAAGCAAGGCCTCTCATATATATATTTAATGCAATTGCAATTTTGAGTATTACATATTAGCTATATTATCTTGCATCTATTATTGCAAATTTATGTTCTTGCTTTTCTCTCTTGTAGAATGTTATTTTTGGTTTTGTAGGTGATTCTGGAGGCTTGAGTCCTTGAGTGACTCTAACATGGTATTAGAGCTTCATATCTGCAAGCCCCTTCTCAAATCTAGGAGATAATTAGGCTTGAGTTTTTGCTATGATGCAAATCTTGGTGGATCTTGAAAAGTTGAGTATGCTCTTCTCTTGCATCAAATGATGTCTTGGAGAATTAGAAAAAACTTGATAGAAATGCCAGATTTAGGGTTTTATCAAAGTGTATTTGTATTGAAATTTTATTTTGGAGCATGTTGGTACAAATATAAGCTCACTATTGAGTTTAGAATGTCCAAGAAATTTAGATCTAGCTTTTATTTTAGTCAAATTGGCCATTGTATGATATAGTTGCAAACTAGGGTTTGAAGCTTAGATCTTGTGAACAACTTTTTATTGGAGCACTTATAGCCAAATGGATGTTTTCATTGCATTTAGATGGCCCAAAAACCCCTATTTTCATATAAAATTTATCCATTTTAGACAAATTTGATTGTTGGAAATTTTTAATTTTGCTAGGAGGGTCGTCACTATAGATAAAATTCAACATTTTTTTCAAAAATTCATAGCTTTTGATCCATAAATTAGATTTTGATGAACAAGCTAATATGCTTTTGAGCATTTTCCAATGGTGTAGGTGCTTTTTCAATTTTTTTATGTTTAATGTTTGTTTTTTTATCTTGAAGTCAAATCTTGTTTTTTAGCCTCCAAGCTCATAATTTTTTGCTTTAAACTTCGTTTTTCCTAATTCTTGCAGCATCATGAAGGCATAGCACTTCAATTTTGTAGATGCATTTTTTGCAATTTTTTTCCAAAATTTCAAGATTCAGTTTGAAGTTAGATTGGTACTTTGGCATTACTTATAAATTTACAAAAAAAGTGGCATTTTCTTTGGCACAAAGGGGTTAATTGCTTGTATTGTGAGGGGTAATTTGTTGTTCCTCTATTGTACTTTTTAATTTGATCATGGATTTTTCAAAATTTGTACTTCTAACCACATATAACTATCATTAATGGAAGTCACAAATGGGGGTTTTTTTGTTAAAATTGAAGTTACAAAGAATCACATTTGGCATAGATTTAGAACCCACAAGAGCTACAGATAGAAGAAAATGGTTTGATAGAAGGGATGAAGCTCTTGGTGCTCTAATATTATCCACTTCTCTAAATCTTAGATATCATGTTGTATCTTTTATAAATCCTAATGATTTTTGGAGTCTCTTTGGTAAGCCAAATAAAATGAGGAAATTTAAGTTGGAGAATGAACTTATGAATCTTAATCCTTCAAATTTTGATAATATCGAAGACTTTTTCACTAAGATAAATTCTCTTAGATTGTAGTTATTTGATTGTGGGGTCACTAAAGAGGATGAACAATTGATTCTTTCTATTCTTACTAAGCTTGGTCTTGATTATTCAGTGTTTGTTTCTATGTTTTATGCTATAATGGGTGCCCTTGGAAGTGTATACAAAATTCCTTCTCTTGATGGATTTGTAGCTCAACTCACAAGGGGACAAGCAAAGTTGGCACACATGGGAAAATTGAAGTCTTCCACATCTCAAGATCTTCTTTCAAAATATCAATAGGCTTCAAGTGGAAAAGGTAAGAAGCGGAATAAGGACCCCAAGTCTAATGAGCAAGGTAAAGATTTACCTTCACATAGCACTCATGAGTTCACTTCCTCTTCCAAAGAGGACTCGTCTAAAAAGAAGAAGTTGAAATGTGCATATTGTAAAAGGATAGGACAAGATGAGCATAGATATTATGATAAGAAGATTAATGAACTAACACACCTTCAGAAGAACAATATTTTGCTACCCTCATTAGTGTCTTCTTCTTCTTCAGCATCTCAATCTGCAACAACTTCATCATCACAATTAGGGAATGTAGGAGTTACAAATGGTTTGAACAAAATGAAAGGACAAATACTCTTGGCCTCTACGAGTCCTAAATTTGGAAGATGGCTTCTTGATTTAGGGGCATCTCATCATATGGCATCATCTATGGGAATGTTCTCTTCTCTTGAGCCTTGTAATTCACCTAATATTTTTATAGGTAAAAACACATACATGAAATTATGTGGTAAGGGTTATATTGACATGGGATAAGGCACTTTAATGATGTGCTTTGTGTTCCTTCTTTGTCCTCTAATGTCCTTTTTGTTTATCAAATTACCCATTTTGGACAAGGTAAAATAGTAGAGTTCAGTCCTAATAGAGTATACATAATAGAATTAGAGACTAGAGATATCATTGCTATTAGGATGGTTGATCATTCATCTCATTTGTATTCCTTTTCCCATTTTTCTTATGTTGATGACAATGTTCCTTTGATTGCTATTCATACTCATTTATCAAGTGTGAATCATGTTTTTGAGGATAATTTTGGTGATCTAAACCTTGGTATTCTAGAGACTAGTGTTGAGCTTCCTACACCTCCACCTCATGCTTCTTCAACTATCAACATTTCTATTCAATGAGGTGTCATAGTTTTTTAGATTTTTCTTTGTGGAAGAATATTTGACAAGGATTTCTAACTTGTTTGCGGAGTCTCATATTGCAGATTTGGAGGTCACACTTGAGGGAGTTTCTCTCCTCTTCGATGAAATTTTTAGCACAAATATTATCTCATCTTCTTTGTCTTTAGAGATTGGAATTCATAAGTTTACTCATTCCATTTATTTGTCATGTTTCTTGGTTGAGTTTGACCATGATTATGTTGTGACATATTCAAGTTTGGAGACTCCTAATAATTTTTTTAGAGACATATGGGTTGAAACTTCATCCATCCTCCTTTCAGTTGGACATATAGTGGCTTCTTAAGGGAAGATATGTTGCTTGTAGACATTGGATCATCTCTTTTTTTCAAGCATTCTTCATTGACATTTGAGCTTCTTCGTTATGGGGGGATATCTTGTCTTTCTCTCTCTTTTTCCCTCTTATGGAGGGTCTTTGATTGTATATTCATGATTAATGTAGTGCTTGGGGGCTATCATTGAGTCATCCATACATCATCCTTGTTTATATATTTTCTCTCTTTTGGAGAGGAATTTTGTCCCATTTGGTTTTCTCCTTTCCTCCATTTGTGAGAGATTGCATTGTAAATGGGTACCTAACATGGCCTAATATCCAAGACCCATAATAATCATTTTCATTTTTTTGCATATTTTCATAATAATCTACTCCCTAATTTGTACTTAAGGGGTGTGTTGGTGTGAATAAATGTCTTGTACCTAGCTAATTCCTAGCAAGGGGACGTTTTCACATGCTTTTTATAAAAGATAGGGAGGCCTGGAATATTTATATTAATATTCAAATATAAAATTTTCTAATTACATGCAGAGTAACCATTAAGGTGTTGTTTGATATCAAAACAAAATAGTGCAAAATTCCCTGATAGAGCCACACAGGGTAGGTTGCTACTCATGGCTCAAGCAAAAACCTATAAAGATGAGCTATGACCACCATTATAAAACATCTCAAAATGCTTGTTGGGAATGGGTATACAATATACATCAACCAACAACCCATTTGTGAGGAAAATGCATGTCAGGAAAGAGCCATGAAACTAAACATTATAACATAATTTGCAATATCAGACCAAAAATATTGCAAATTTGATATGCACTAAGAGGACGCATGTGCCAAAGTTTATTCGGAGCTTGGGGTGGATGGAAGGGCAAGTGGGTGGGGATCATGTGAAAGAAGGGTGAGTATTTCCCTGCAGGCTTTGAGCACCCTATTGTAAAAGGTGGCACCCACCTCATTCCTATGAACCCTAAAAGTCTTGTCCAATTCCACTTCAATCCTTCTATGGAGCGCATTCTTTAGAGCCATGTAAATGCAGAGGTATCCAGAGTGTTTCTAAAGACTTAGGTTCTAGATGTCCTTCTACATGTCTTGTTCACATTAAATCAGTGGATCCATTTTTTGCAGTACTTGGTCAACAAAGATATAAATATGAAATTATGCAATAGCCATTTGATAGCACCTTTATGTGCTATTACCATTTTTTACTAATTTCATAGGTGTGTTAATTTAAAATATTTTTTATGACATTTTTTTAGTATTGATGATCATTTCCATAGATACTCAAGAGATATAATTAGTATTAATCATATAACAGAAAAAATCATAACTTCTAAAGCATGTATATTTCTAATAATATTATAGCTGTAAAATAATTGACACATGTTATGCAATATGCCACATTAATGCAAAATAAACATGTATACTTGTTGAGTTCATTTGAATATTTAATGCTTATTTATTATCACAATCCACTTTAATACAATTGTAATGTGTTACAATTAATACAAATACTTTATATGGAAATGTTTACTAAGCCATTCAAATAATAGACATAGCATGTATTATTTCAACATGAAAATATATGAATATCATGATCATACCCTATAGGAGATCATATTAATAAATTATATTACAATTAGTTGTGAATATAACATTCTATTAATATTTTTTTACATAGCTACAATGATATAAAAGAGAAAATTTGTTGTAAGTATAAAGATTATAACATTAATTTTAGCACCATATTGTTTATCATGACCAATTATAAGTGAAATAAATGTGTATTACGTGTTTCCCTTAAGGGTTAAAATAGAGAAAAGGATTATAACCAGTGCTTTTAATTTTTCTTATTGTTAACATAATTATAATTTTATATCCTAGAGTAATATTCAAATGAGAATGACAATGATGTTCCCAATGTCTTGAGAAATCTAACTCAATACATGAAAGTGGATGTCAAACTATCTATCTTTGCATCACTAGTGTTTATAAGGGCCCTTTACAATATTATCCTTTACAATTTGTGTATGGTTAATTCCCATACAATTTGGACAAAGATTTGTGTATCTTTTCCTCATTGTACTATGAAGAACGAGGAAAAACTTTAGGTTATTGATGTACCATAACATACATAATTATCAAATTTCATGATCACACACAATGATAACTTTGGTTATTGAGTACCTTGGCGATATACTATATTCTTTATAGTACCAAGTGCTCTATTGATTAAGCTATCATCCACCCAAAATTTATGTATTACCATTATGTGTTCACTAATGCACATGAGAACTACTTTGTCCCAATGATCATCATTTACACTATGTGATTATGTGTGTTGGGTATATAAAGAGATACTACATGTAACTTGTGTGGTCAATGTCTCTAACATTCTCTCATTGTGGATCATTACCATATTGTTCTTGGCACATAATTTATTAATATTGCATGTTCCTCAATACTCAATAAGATGTTTGTTTAGCTCATGAGTGCTTTCTTATCCTCATATGTTGCAATTGTATTCCTAATGTTTATTGGCATTCCTCTTAATCTAACTTTTTTTGGATCATGCTCCTATTGACAAAAAACAATGTCCAAGATCATAAGAATTTGAAATGTAGTCCATAATACTTTATCATTTAAGCGTTGTCTACAAACACACAAAATACAAAATTTCATATTAAAATGTTATATATCTATAAATATGAACCATACATGTACATTAAAAATTATTATCAAGCACAATAATAAAATGGAAGACATATACATATAATGGCATGCCTTCCACATGAGGTAATGAAGTGAGATCACCTATAAGGATAATTTACCTTCTTCTAGAATATTTCATGTTATGTTATGGAAACATTTATTTCAAGTGCATATACTTTATATAGGGGCACACTATTATGGCGCAAATCACAAAAATTCAAGCTAACTTGTATGATTTTCTATTGGCAAGGACATAAATAATAGTATTATAAGAGTCATTACAGGGTAAGCATTATTTTGTGTTAAGAACATATAAACTAGTAATTAAGGGAATTTTAGTGGTATTACAAACTTAGGAAAGTTCACTCATTAAATTCTTGCATAATGTAGTAAAGGGACTACATACATAATTTTTAAATTAAAAAAATCATAAATAGGAATCACACATGTAACTTAGTTGTAAGAAAATATACATTGATACATATGATATCTACCACCACTTGATACACATGATATAATTAATTACTTATATAGAACATATTAAAAAAGGAGCAACCATATACACAATATAATAGTATAATTACAAATAGATGAAGGATATTTGGAGATTTTTCATATCAGAATACAAGATATATATAAAACATTTATGCTTACTTATCTTCAAAGCACATAAAATTATATATATACTAGCCAATTAATTCACACAATGGTATTTTTGTCAATTGGATTTGCACCCTTGCCAAGTGCTTGAGTCAACAATCTAGTGAAACATGGAAACACTCCTAGGCCTTTCGATTTCCCATAGCTTGGAGTGAATCTCCAAAGAGGCCCGGTTCCCTATGTATTCAACTAATCTTAAAATAAATTACTAATGTTTCTAATGAGGAAAATAGTGGAAAAATGACCTAAAAATGAACTTACTTCCTAATGAGGTGATGTATAACATTGATTTTTCATATTCATGTTATGTTTGACACACAATCCTTTCAATAATTTAGCTAAATGTTTACACAACCTAAGCATTTTACAAGCTCATAAATTAGTATTTTGCAAGAAGGTTTGATTTTGAACAGTATTTTGAGAGGAAATTTGCAATTTTCACAAAACTAATTGTTGTTATATGTGGAGCTCAATCAAACTTGGTGTTTATATTTTGACCCCTTTACTCATTGTGTTTTCCTCCCAAATCAATCAACAAGGGAATGCAAGGAGGCGGAGCCCCTCTTGCGGGGTCCAGGGGTATTATCCCCCTAATGAGGGCTATGGCTGGTGCCCATGGTGGGGGTTTGGGGGTTGCTAGGGTTAGCGCTCTCGAAGCAAAATTTAGTTAATTTTAATAAAGGAAATTTGCTACCTATTTGAATTTGTATTTTTGTTAAGAGTTATGTAACTTCCCGAGATAATGAACAATTTTATTACCACAAATGAATTCAAATAGTCATGATTTGAATGGTCAGTAGCAAGGGTGCATGTGGAAGAAGAACAGTCATGTAGTGTTTGATTTTTTTTCTATAGGTCATGTGAAATGCATGAAAAGAAGTTGTAGGTCGTATTTTAGTGATAGGCGGAAAAATTTAGGTTTATGCATTGGGAGAACATAACACCATGCATGAAAAATAGAGCAATGGATAATGCTTGAATTTAATTACTTCAAGTTATTGTAAATTGCATTTGTTGGAAGTAATCAATAAATTGGACTCCTGTTTGTGGACGTAGCCCGAGAATTGAGTGAATCACATTAAAAAGCTTGTTGTCTTGCTATTTTTTATTATATATTCATTCCTTTGTTATTCTATTGTGTGTTTATTTAATTTGCATATAATTGGTAATTTGTACCCTCTATTACTATCTAGAATTCCTAACACTAATGATTGTTAATATTCATTACATAGTTAACAACCTACATGACTATATGTGTTTTTTGTTCAAAGGTGTTTTCTTGAGACATTTGTTTAAGGATTTTATGAAAATAACATAAAACATACATATAATCATACTACACACAAAGAGAAAATCTTTTGAAAGGTAAAATATTGGATTTTATTGATGAAAGATACTATAACAATAGTATATATTCTAAAATTACTTTGAAATTGCTTGAAAAGGTGGAAATTACATTGAATTACAATAAAAAAATGATTGTATTTGAATTACAATATAGTATCTAACTAGAGAGAGAACTTCTTTAGTTACAAAATCAGTCAAATTTGCAAGAACTACTTCTAAATTATCCCTAAGTATCCCCTTATACTGTCCAACAAATTCCTAGAATCTAGCAACTTGTAATGAAGGAAAGAAGTGACATGTGTTGTCTTGATTTGTGGGGTCAAATTCCTCCTCTTGGGCCTAGTTCAATTACATTGGGCTCTTGCTACTATAAAATCTCCATGATGTTGTCAATTGTGCATGACTTACTAAAACTACCACTAGATATTTGGAACTGCTCTCCATGTCATCCAAACTTCCCCTAGATGATTTCAACATAATATAATTGTTGCTACATGTGTCTTAACTGCCCAAACTGACCTTTATCTTTTTCAATTTCTACTTGCATGATAATAGGGCATGTTTTGATGACTTTGAAATGAAGTAGGACTCCTTAAGGGCATAAGAAAAGGATCTTTATTCAATGCATTTCCAAATGCTTCTTTATGAAGCCTAACCTCACCCACTAGTCTTCATACATTTTCTATCAAATGTTGCCAAAAAATACTTGTAGATCACTGCACTCTTCAACAATATACATCACTGACTTGGAATAAGCCTGTTATAGTTTCTTTTACTTTGTAGTTGCTTTTTAATGTATAGTCCAATACTTCCTTACTCAAACCTTATGTTTTGGTAAATTGTCTATCACAATTTGATAACCCTAGTAGACATTCTACATGTCTGTTGTTGTCCTTCTATAGAATTTTTATAAGTTTACTTTCATGAAATACCTTGAAAGCAGTCACATGATATGATGAAAATAATCTAATTTGATCACTATCCTCTATAGGGATTATCACCTATACTCTCACCAGAACACTCATGGAAAACCCTTCTCACGGATAACTATGAACTTCCCCTACTAGTTGCTTTTTAAATCGTTGATGGTTATGGGGTCAAAAGTGATTGTCATTCACTTCTTTTACCCCTCAACTATTATACAAGTTTTCTTGAAATATTTTCATATTCATGGATTTCTCTTGACTGTCGTGTAGTCTTTTAATTATTGTCCTCTTGTCCATTCATTGCATCACAAGATAACCTTTCATAACCACCTCTAGAAAAACATATAGTAAACTATAATCTCTTATCTATAACTTGAAACATTGTCATCAATGCATGGCTATTTGGACTATCATGCATCAAACCTTCCACTTAGAGATCACTATCATATTTTCCTTTGAAAATTTCCTCTAAAGGGATTGTCATATCCTTGTGTTGGGATTTTATGTGTTTTTCTTGATAGACATATCTTTGGATCTTTGTAGATCATTGTTCTTCTTATGCCCTTCATTATAGCAACCCCTTAACATCATCTTACCACTATCATATTGTTCTCCCATGACTTGATACTTTATCTCCATACATATGAGGACTATCATTTGTGAATGCATAGGGCCTTGGAGTGTTTCAAGTATAGATAACTACCTCTCTTCACTATTATCACAATTTTCTCTCTTTGTAGTGTGTCTTCATATCCTCTATAATTTTCTTGCACATATTTTATCATCCACTATCCTCACATCATAATCATATTTGTCCTTCATTTCCTTTTGATATGACATCTATTTTTCTTCAATGCATTATCCTTCAATCTTCCATTAGATGCCTCTCACTAACTATAATGAAAAGGTGTCATGTCACTACATGTTAACTATCACCATGCCTTGTGGTTGTCATTATGCTTGGTGTATACTTGACTATCATGACATTGTAGAATATTTTCATGATATTCTATTCTTTTTTCATTCAACATATGTCATACAACTCTCTCTTCAACAATCAAGATATCTTCTCTATTGTTTGAGCTTTAAACAATTTAAAATGGCACTAAACCATCCTTATTTATGCATAGTCCTTTGTCATGATGGTATTTTCACTGCCACTTGAGACTACCTTGTAATTATCACATGCTTTTCATTTTCTTAATAGGCTTAGAGGTTTTTGTTCCCTATCCTTTAATTATTACTTGTGAGTGTCACTTGTTCCAATGATCGATCCCTTGTATGTGTTGTTCCCTATCCTTAGTAACCTGATTATTATCTTTTGATGGACTATCATTTATGAACCGTCACTTCTTTTACAAGGTTGTCTTTTCATCTTTGTTTTTAAATTTACCTTGAAGGTATCTAACCCTATAACCATTCTTAAGCATGGATTTTAACTGGTATTGTTACCAATTTTTCACCTACAACTCAAATTGGCAGAGTTGAAACAACTTATATTCATTTTAAGGTGATTCAATTTATCTCAAGTTTGCTTAACCATTGCATATATTGAAGTTTAAGAGAAAGAGTTTAGTTTTATTGTGCAATGTGTTTTCAATAAAGGAAAGCATTCAGTTTTCCATTTAGTGTTTTACAACATAAAAGAGACTACATGAGATAAAATAATATTGCTTTCATTCAATTCTGTATTGATTTATTCATTTCACAATGTTGCATACATTTTGCAAAAGAGATATACATAATTGTACAAGATTGCAAAGAATGTTATTTTTCATATTCATTAGAGAGAAAAGAGAAATCAAGTTTCCCACACAAGTCATGGGAATAGCTAAACCAACACATCATAAAGAATGCACTATAAAACTGAAGATTAAGAAAGGAAAAGAAGCATACAATGAAAAACATATCCATCATTGCCTATTAGTATTCGGTGTTGGTCTTCATTGTAGTTGCTCCATCCTTGCTCCCACTTCTAAGTGAACATGCATCATGATGAGAAAATTTGTTAGAGCTCTAAATATGAATCTCACTATGTGCTCTATCAAAAGAAATATAGCACATTGCCTATGATGTATTGAATTAGTTGAATAAACATTAGAAGTATGCAAGAGAGCCTAAAAAATAAAATATCACAGGAGCATTAAGCTTCACTATTTTTTATCTAACATGTTTGTTCACTATGTAGGTATAGGAGAAATCATGTTGTTGATCCATTTTTGAAGACATTATAGCATGTGGTGCAAAAATGGGCTTCCACAAGGGTTGAGCTCAGCATGTTGCCTCTTAAATTCAAGAGGGGTTTGAGAAAGGAAACACATTCATAATTGCTCAAAAGGAAACATTCAACTGAAGGAGAAGTTCATAAAGCAACTGCAAGAGAAGTTGATCCATTTCCCATTCATGACAATCAAATTCAGAAGTACAATGAAAATGAATATCACAGATGAACAATAGCTTATCTGAGTGCTTGAAAATATGTGTAGCTGAAGAAATGCACTTTATTTTATTAGAATTGTTGTTTGCACACAAATATTTCATAGAGCAATGTTGTTTTCATGTTCTATTATTGTCATGTGTCATATATTCTTGTTGTTTGTGTTGTTTTAAGTGCATACTATGAAGGAAAAGACACAATTATTGCTCACATTAAGAGGACAACAAGGAATGTGTTGCTTATTATGTTGTTTATGATGGTGCCAACATGGGGATTTGTCATAAACATTCTCATTAAGGCACCTGATAATTAGTGCTTGTGTATGGAGTACAAAATGAATACATGGTTCACAAGGGTGCTAAAGTGAAATGGTGGAAAAAAGCATTCATTACATAGCCATAATGATGGGGCAGTAAGGAGTGCATTGCTATGGGGTGTGATAGTGAATAGGCATACATGACAAAAGTTCACATATTTCAAAATCTTCTATGCATTGTGGATCAAAATGAGAACCAATGTTATACACATTTTCAAGGTGAAGGAGTGAACTTAAACCTACAGTAGTAAAGCTTCATAATGCCTGTAGGTAAATCTTGCTCTCTAAATGCAAGTATTCCAAAGCAGAAATCTAGTGTTCATTGTTACATATGTGATGCAGTTATGTATAACGTTACAAAATGTTGAATGGTGCCAAAGTTGACAAAATGGAGAGAAAATAATAGGTAGCCTGTGTGTGAATTTTATATGCATTGGAAAGCCATGATAAGAGTGAATTGATTCCATAATGGATTTTATATTATTTCATTATTCCTGAAGCAAAGTGGTGGAATTTGCAAAGATACAAAACCCAGAATAGAGTAAAATATTTGTTTTTCCTTCAAAAGAGTGAACAATATTTTTACCATATTCAGAAGAAAAGAAGAGATACAATAATAACAAGAAAATAAAATGCATTGAACTATAGTAAAGGGGTTCCAAAAATTCCATCTGGGTCTGAGCTTTTATCTCTGCCTGAAGAGTTTCTCTTTGTTCCTTCAATGATTGAACCATGAGGGTTTTGTATGAATAGGGTTTATGTAAAAAAAATTACATATATAGAAAGAAAAGAAACCCTCTAATTTTTCAGAATGAGCACCTAGAAATGCATGAGTGGTTGCAGCCATGGAGGCTTTCAGAACCCAGAAAATGGTAAAACAAAGTGTAAAAAGTTCTTCTCTTCATGAGACTTTCACTATTTTTGCTTTGGGTCAAGCTCGAATCGAGCTCGAATGAGGATTTTATCAACTAAATAGAGAGGAGTGAAAATATGGAAACCCACTGTGTGTTCTCATGATCGTGGCCTGAGAGAATTATTTCTCTTCACAAATGACCAAACCCACATGGGGTTTGTGTAATGAAGTCTCAAATGCAGGAGAAGGAGAAATATTCAAGTTTATGCCATAAGAAAGCACTCAAGCAAGAGGAATGCATGATGAAGTCACAACCTCCAGGGGGAATACAAAGAAATTATTTTATAAGAAGCATAGAAAAGTAAAGCATATTCATTCAATGAGCTCGAATTGAGCTTGTATTTGGAGATATTTAAGAGGGAAATGCAAGACTCAACTAGCGAAGAACTTACCCAAGTTGTTGTATAGAAAATGTGCTCCAAAACATGCATGCAAATGAATTCCAAAGCTGAAGATAGAGGCATCCATGGTGACCCCAAAGAATGGAATAGATATCAATAGAGAAAACAAGACAAAATGCATCAGAAATAAAGCCTTAGTTGTAGACAAGAAGCCTGAGAATGCATCAAAATGAAGGTCGATGCCTAAAGGAAGACTTACCATACATTCTTCTGTGAGAATCTCTTAGAAAAATTGCTTAGAAACAACAAAATGGTGAAGAATCGAGCTTAGAAGATCAAACCCTAGCTCATCATGGTGGTGGCTTGTGCAGAGCTCTTTTTCCAAAAGTGAAGGATGCAAAATGAATGGTCGAAAACTAAGGACTTGGTTTTGTCTTAGGGTTTGCAAGGTTGCCCTAATTTGAGTTTGATTTTTATCACATTAAATTTAAAATCAAAGGCCAAACTAATACCCTTTATGACATTTGATGGCTACCTTTGCACATAGTGTGTGCCTAGGCTTTATGCCTTAGAAATATTTCATAACCTTTGGAGAAAAATCAAAACATCATGTATGCCTTGGCCTTTTCATTCGCTAGGTCGAAATTTTTAGGCCTTAGTATTTTCAAAACTTTGAAATAAAGTCATGTGACCTTGTGATGTAGGGATTATTTTTCTAATTTTTTTATAGAAAAATAAAAGATTGAAGGAGATGTATTTGAAAATCAAAAAATAAAGTTAGAAAGGTTGTATTTGGAAAAAATCAAATCAAATGTAATTAGAGCCTTTCTATTCTCTAAATTATAAACTGCAAATGATGTAAAACATCATTAAGGCAATATTCTTATAAATTTCCTTAATGTTTGTTATTTTTTTAAAAATGTAGTTAGTCTCCTTAGAATCTTTCTATTTCTAATTTTGAGTTCTTGGGCGAAATTGGAAAATAATGGGAAAACTAAACCTTCAATTTTCAATTTTGGGTCAGTTTGAACCTATTTTTGTGAAGCTTTTGGATCAACCTACTGAAGATATAAAGTTGCCATCTTTTTCAACCAATTTGGATCAGTTTTGGACACTATTTTGGAGGCTTTTCCCTTGAGCTCAAAAATGGATCAAAGTTGCTATTCCAAGATGTAGTTCACTCTGATTTTTCTATTCTCACTATTGGAGACATTTGGGAGCCATAAGTTGGAGAAAATATTGATTTTTCTCAGTTCAAATTATTGTTTCTTTCTCTCTTGCTCATTTCAGGGAGTTTGTAAACACCTTGTACTCAGATTTTGATGTTGATACTCCTTCAATTTTAAAAAACAATAGATCTTTCCTTCTCATTTCTTGTCACATATTTGCGGTAATAATTTGGTGTTCATTGTGATTCAATTACTAAATCCTTTTTATGTCTTGTTATTGTAAACTTGTCTACAAGAGTTTCATATGATTCAAGTTGTATTTTGTGTTCAGTTTGTGAACCTTCATACAAATTACTATTGGGTTCTATGTTTTAGGTGAGATTGTGAGAGTTGAAGTTTTGAGAAGTTGTTTGTGAGTAGAATCATCAAAGTCAAATTAAAATTCTAGCAAATCATCCTTAGGTTTTAGAATTTCATTTTCAGTTTTCCTCCTAACCCTTTCCTTAGAAAGTCTTTTAGATTAGGTGATTTTCTAGGGGAACCATCCCACTCTGGAGATTCACTCTCATCATAGATCACCCACAATCTAAGATTTTTTCCATGTTTCAATAGGATAGTTAAGTTTATATTGGCTAAGGGTGCAATCCTGATTGACAATAGGAATATTAGACTATAAAATCTCTTTTGATTTCCTCTGCTTCTTGTAATATTGTCTTAGACATGTAGCCATCATGCAAGGTTAATTTCATATCAATGAGATGACTATCCTCTATATCATTTAAGACTTCTATAGGTCTCTATCATTTTTAAAACTATTCCTTTCAAACTATCCAAGGTCTCTTCTCATGACTGTCATAGTGAGCATTGTATACCTCTCTATGCACATGAAATAGTATTTCATGGCACTATTCAAAGTATAGGTTGTCTTTTTGGTCTTGCAAGTTTATGTATGTATATGTTGTGTCATCTACTCATTCATTATGTTATGGCATATCATCTTTGCCCCTTTTCATACACATATCATATAGCACTTCTTATTGGACTCTTCATGCTCTATCTCTTGATCTGTATGCTCCTTAAATTTTCCTTTGGGTATGGTGTGCACAAACCTTCATAAGGTCTTCATGGTGGTGAAAAACTCCTTTGTGATTGTCCTCTAACTATTTTATGATCACTATCCTATGTTCATCACATGTTTGGTTTTATAGATATGATCATCCTTTCGCCACCATGGGTAAACTTCAGCTTCTCAATTGTATGGAGAATGCAATGATTGATGCACAACCATCCTAATATGTTATCCTTTGAATGACTTCTCTTTTCTCTCTATAATGACCATTACCACATGATTAGGTGCCTTCATATATGGTCATCAAGAACCTTGACTACTCTTTTCACTTATCTTCTTAATTTTTTAGCACTACTTCGTGTGTAGATGATAAGTGTGCACCAATAAAAAAATTTCTTGAGGAATAGGGGTCTGAAAATATGATGACAATTCCTTTTGATCTTCTTTGTAATTAAGTGTACCTTCACCCAAATTTTGTGACATTTCTTCAAAGTCAAAGACTACCATGTCCACTTCATCATTTAACCTAAGTTGACTTTCAAGACATTTCTTAACTTCTTATTATCTTGAAGGGCCTTCTCCAACTACTCTTCTCATTATCATTACAATGACTAGTATCATAAAAGAGTAGTTGATTGTTATTCTATACACAAATTTTATGAAAGTCCTCATTCCTTTCTTCTTGGCATTGAACTACACATGCTAAGTATTCTTGCAACTGTCACTTAGAGTTTGAGTTCTGCCTAATGGATCAAGCATATAACTCATGATAGAGGTTTTTAAACCATATTGATAGGTTTAGAAGAGTATTTTGTGGCATAAAAAAGAGCTAAAAATATGTTATGAAAAATGTCTCACCTTTATTATCCCTATTCCACTCGACACATCTTTCACATTCTTACTCCTTTAGACTATGTATCAATACCCATGCTAGTGCTTCCTCTAGGTTTGTTTATATGAGTCTCTAGATTTTAAATCATATTTTAAAATCCTATATGGTTTTAAGAAAGCTTTAAACTCCCTTGCTAAATATAACAAAGATTTTAATAGTTTCATGTGGAAAATAAGTCTATAGGTGTAAGAGGCATACCATTTAGAATCTACAACTTTCAAGGGCTTTAAACACATGGAGGAAATACAAATGAACTATTGAGAACTCTCCTCTTCTCCCACACAATGTTCCATACATTGCTTCTGCAACATGGCCCAATCTTTAAATGCAACCTAAAGTGCATCTTAAATTTCTCCAACCTCTTCCAAAAATTCCATACACCTATTTACTTCTTCTGCAACATGGATGTATCTCAAAGTAACAAAGGAGTTTCCTCCATGCCAAACAGGGTAAACTGTTTCAATGCCATCAAAACAAAAACCCTAGATCTCCTCTACTACATGGGGTGAAGCTTTTAAAGGTTGATGAGTTTATCCTTTGTAATATGCACCCTATTTTTTCTCTATGTTTTATTTTTTATTTTATTTTTACGGTTTTGATTTATAAGATAGATGAAATAGACAAATAACAATAATACAACTAATAGAAATATGTGCAATAACACCACTAATACAATATTTTTATTTTTCTTCAAAAGTTTTACAATTGAAGCTATAAATTAGGTATGATACAAAATATCTAACATAATAATGGACTAATTATAGCTCAAAAATTACAAATAGTAGTGGCTAATGATTGTGATTCATAAAAACTATCATTTAGGAACATACCCAATAAGAAGTATTGAGTTGCAGGTCTAAAATAGCACTATAGCGACGAATCAGAGATGATGGAAATGTTCATATATTCATTCCAAGTGATTTCTCCATCCCACAAACCCTAGTCATCTATTATCCAAGTCTAGGTGCCTCCTTTCAATCCTAAATTTGTCCCAAAATAAGGCATCCAACCTCCAAAACCCACACGCCCTTCTCTAGTCATACAACCTAGTATAGGAAGGGTATGACCAACAATGATAATGGAATAAGCTATGAATATACCCCTTCTAACTGATATTTTAATACTCTAAAATCTGCCAAAAGAATTCCTCTTCAAACCCTGATAATCTCCAACATATATCTCATCAGTAAGCTCAAATGTGATTTCTAGATGAAACCACTTATAGAATCCACTAGGAATGATCTTTCACAATTGAAGTGGATGTCCCTTGTGAAGATTGTCACCCTCACAAAGCCCTTGGAATACAATGTCAACCAACAAAAACTAGTTGATTCCCTTTCCAACATAAAATCAAAATGAGCTCCAAATTGCCTTTTTATATTTTTCCTCAAATCCCACACCCTCTTGGAGAAATAAACATACTTTATTTTATTTTAAATTTCCCTTATGTCTCCCACTTGGGTGCCCTATTTAATGAGGCTAAAATATTTTCCCTTATGTCTCCCACTTGGGTGCCCTATTTAATGAGGCTAAAATATTTACCTTTTTAAATTCTTCCTTATGTCTCCCCAAAAGTCACCTTCTAAAAATATTAAAATAACATAAGTTAAATATTTAATTTAACCTTATAATATTAACTTTATTTTAAAATAAATACCCTAGGCCATAAAAATCACCAAATAAGCATTAGATACCATAATTGAGCAACCCAAAGAAAGATCAACATGAAAATACTAAGTCAACATTGAGGAGGTGGCTTACTAAAAATAGTAAGTATTGAGCCAAATAACCAAAAATTCTCTAGAGAGTGCTAGAAAGATACTCATATAATCTTGAACATGTCACCAAGAGCTGAGGTGTCCCCTAACCAACCATATTAGCCTATGGGAACTAGAGAAATAGGCTAATCCTAATAATCACTAACAAAGCTTATGAAGGGGGCATTATAGTCCTCCCTCCCTAAAATTGCTTGACCCCAAACAATTGCAACTCTAGATTATGTAGTATCTTCTCACTCTCCCATGTTGCATCCTTAATTGGTAGGTTCTTCCACTTAACCAAATATTCCTTTATTGACTTCTTCCATAGAGTACACTCCCTAACATCAATGATTGCCTTAGGAATCAAAATAAATTCCCCCTTCTCATCCAATGGTGGAAATTCCATGGAAGGAACCACATTATGACCCAGTGCCTTTTTGAGGTAAGACACATGAATACATTATGTACTTAATTATTAGCTAGAAAATCCAACTCATAAGCCACTTCTCCAATCTGCTTAGAGACTCTGAAAGGTCCATAGAATTGTGGATTAAGCTTCTTTGATCCAATTTTCTTGAGTATGGACTATCTATAGGGTTGTAATCTCATATAGACCATGTCACCCACCTCAAAACTACACTTTATACGATGTTGATCAACATACATCTTCTGTTGATTTTGGTCATGCTATAAATTTTCTTTCAAAGGTTTCATTATATCCTAACTTTATTGTAACAAATCCCTGGCCCTAGGTACCTTACTATCCCTATGAATGGTGATCCTAGACCTGCACAAACACAAAGAAAAAGCACACAATTAGTCCCAAATGCAAGTTAGAAACATCATTCCCCATGGAATTCATTTGAAATGCACAAAACAAGAAATAAAATGAAGAACACAAATAAAAGTTTTTAAATCCTATTTAATGCAAACAAACTCTCAATCCCATGGGGGAATTGGTGCCATTTTGATGTGGAAAATGGCCCTTTCCCAATCCCCTGTAAGCTTGA
>VDFB02270651.1:148186924-148222487 GCA_007258455.2 Sequoia sempervirens | reverse complement strand
TATGATTTATTCTGTGAATGTTTTAGTTTCTCTATTTTGTTTATTAAATCTACATTTAATTGTTAGATCTGCCATCTCTAACCCTAACATTAAGATTAGCATTAATTAGGATTTGAATTAAGAGAGAGATTAGCTGATTTGACAATTTTGACTTAGACTTTTGGATTAATTTAAATCAAAATGAGAGGAACATGATTAATAGACTTAATTAAATAAGATTCGATTTATTTAATTAAAGAAGCCGATGTTAGTCTGAATCAAATAAAAATTTATTTATTTAATTTAATAGAATGACTTTAGAGATTAATTAAATAAAATGAATTATTTAATTAAAAGGGAAAAGATGACTTAATTAGATAAAATTGATTTATTTAATTAAGAGATGGAATGTGATGAATTTAATCAGATAAAGATTATTTAATTAAATGATTAATAAAGGAGATGATCCAGGATGAAATGGTGTTAGTAAAATCAGGATCAGATGTATGTATATTCTACATGTCTACATTTTGCCCCTTTTTGAAGCAATGTACCTACTATATTGGTTTAAAGAATAAATTGTTATGATCAAAATTCAACAAAAAAATAAAATTAAATGCCCCACTGCTGCCCCAGTGAGAAGAAACATGCTGATATACTTCCCCCTCAAGAGATCAGACAAAAATTTTGATTTTTGGGTGATCTCGCGAAAAAAGAGGACAAGGTGCCCGACGGGTCCAGAAAGGGTCCAAGATGCCAAAAATGTGCCAAAACATGAAAAAATGATGCAAAATGACCCTCAGCCAGGCGAAAATGGGATCAGGGATCTAAAACCCTCAGTTGGATGGCCAAACAAGGTAAAAAATCCCTAGCTTTCAAGCTTAAATAAGCCTTGAGGGGCCACTTCCAATTCATTTGCACACCTAGCCTTTAGAGATTCCTACCTTTTGAGCTATGAGGACTGATCAAGATAGCGCAATGCATGCTTCCACGACACATTTCAAAGTGAGTGTGAGTGTACCAGCGGCTACCAAGCATAGGACTAGCAGTATGTGACCCTTACCTGACTTGTTTTTTTGTCTTTCATGTGCATTAATTAAGGTCCAAAGGTCAAACAAGTCAAGCGGCATTGTTTGGCACCACTAAAAGTGATAAATAGGCATCGCGTGGCCTTAAAGTGTGCTGCTACTATGTCTAGCGCCGTGGCAGTCCAATTTAGAGTTTAGGGTTTAGCATTCAAATTTTGCTGCACATGCAAATTGCACCACAGCGATGCAATTTGGAATTTAGCCTTAGGGGTTAAAATGGTTTGGGGTCAAACTGCAACACTACGAAACAATTTAGAATGTTTATGTCTCCAGCGGCACAATTTAGAATTTCCAAACAATGACGAATTTTTTGTTTCAGTTGCAAAAATGCCAAACAAGATCTCATTTTTTTACAAAACTTGATGCGGTGACTTTACTAATGCAAGAGGACATGGAGTTGGTCTATTCATGAGAGCACAGATCCTTGATTCTAAGCAGATTGACTTAAAATCCTAGTTTGCACGAGTTGCTCCAGGAGCATCTGGAAGTGATTGGGCTCTGGTATGTTGTGTATGCCTTGGCCATCCGGACACACTTAGGGATGATGACAACATTGGTGGAGAGATGGCACAGTGAGACGTCCTCATTTCACTTCCTCATTTCACTTCCCTATAAGTGAGGTGACAGTGACCCTGGAGGATGTGTGGTGTATTCTTTGTTTGTTGATCCACAAAGAGCGGGTCATCTATGATGTGGACGCTGGGATAGAGGCTTGATATGATGCCATGGGCTTGGATGAGATCATTTTTTGTGAGGGACAGATCGAGTTAGAGCGGTACAGGACCACAGTGTCAACTTTTAGATTAATTGTAGCCACAATTATCTCAGAACTTGTGGCATTAGATCGGCATGGGCGGTACTTTAGCCTGGGATGGGGTCTTTCCTGGGAGTGGATGCTCCGACAAAGAGAGTTCTTTGCATGGGGGATAGTGATTTTGGCCTCCCTCCACCATGACTTACATGAGTTTGCATATTGTGATAGCAGGGCTATCAGGGAAAGAGTCACTCTACTACACATCTGGGCCTGGGAGCACATTGCAGTGCTCCGCCCACGAGTCACACCAATTGATATGGAGCCAGATCAACTGACTATCTGGAGATACAGGGGTGGACTAAATTTTACACATACAAGAGTAGCCAGCATCTATCACTGGCAGAGGATCATCGATGAGATGACCATTTTTACTTGGAGGCCTTGGCTCGGTATGCATGCCTGGTATGACGATGTTAAGCAGCTCTTCTTTTCTAGACAGGACAAACTTATGTAGGGCAGAGAGCATACGATGATGGAGCGTTATCTGTCAGACCGAGTTGCAAGGCAATTCAGAGATGCACAAGGTCGACCCGATGACTAGTACGTGGTGATATTTGTGCGTACTATTAGGGAGACCACATGGGGTCACACGATCCCTTTAGATGATGCAATGGACTCTTTCAGATAGCTGGTGGCTAGGCCATGGCCATATGATCAGGGATAGATGAACCTGGGGACTACATAGGCCTACCGAGATTGGTTCCATCCTCCTGTGAGATTGACAGTGCTAGGTGCATTATTTCCATGACGGAGACCCTAAGGTTGATCAGTAGGGTGGGGGCGGGGGCAATGAGGCAGAGGAGACAAGAACAAAGATGGTGATGGCAACAAAGGCAGAGGAGGAGGTGGATCACCTCCATATCATAGGGGACAAAGAGACCAAGTGCATGGTCACCAACAAAGGGATGGGGATGGAGACGGGCGGAGAGATGGGGACAGGCAGCAGAGAGATGCCTCAAGGGATCACCAGTAGCAACCACCACCGCCATCACCACCTCCACCCCAGCTAGACTAGAGAGATGCTTTGATCTAGCAATTATAGGCATAGGTTACCACCTTGACAGCTGAGAGGGATTAGGTGAGGGTCGAGCGGGATCAGGCCATCTAGCAGAGACAGGCCACTAAGCTCCAGTTGGTATAGGAGACAGGTAGATGTTAGTAGCTAGAGGCCACACAAGGTAGGACCGTTCCTACAAGGATGTACCATGATGCAATACAGGAGGCACAGTACTATAGGCTCCACTACCATCAGACAGTGCCTCAAGCGGCATGGGTGGTAGAATTCTCACAACAAATAGGGCAGAGACAAGACCAAGCTGAGAGATAGCCGGGTGAGGGGAGCAGCCATTAGGGCTAGTCTCACATTTTTTATCAGAGACAACATTCTTTTTGAGATCCACAAGCTTCATTTTTGATAGCCCCATGGGAAATTGTACTATATTGATTGATACACACATTTGATCCTGATTCATGTACCATGATAGTTGTATTATTATTTTGATGATAAATGAGATGATATGGTTCGATCTGATGTATGATGTGTTCTATCTTATTTATGCATGATGGATGGATGTATCTTATTTTCTATATGTGATGTTCTATATGTGATGCGATGACTCTATCATATGTGATACATGTATGATTTTTTTATTCTATGTGATTCAATGCGATGTATGTTTCTATATGATGCTATGATGTGATGCAGTGATTATGCAGATGTTTATGGATGGATGCATTTCTTTTTTTTAGTATCTTTCTATGAACTTTTTATGATGATGTATGGATGGTGAAAATATTATGATATGCAAGTGATTTAAAAATGCTTAGACTAAAAGGTCTATATTATGCACTTAATGGATGATGATGTTATGTATGATACATATTCTTTTTCTTTTTCAATATCTTTCTCATGTACGATGCGATGATGCACTTGATATGATGTGATGAATTTAATGATGATACCTATTTGATGATGCATTTAATGATGGTGCCTATGTGTTGATTTATATGACATGATATGATGCACATGGTATGCTAATTCTTATGTGATGATGCAAGATATGATGATGTATATGTGGTATTTATATGATTATGCAATGAATGCAAATGTATGGTTTATGAGATGCTTAGAATAACCAATCTATATTATACAATGATAAAATGCAATGCATGTGAGATGATTAATGTTTCCTATATGATATGATATGATATGCATTATGTTGATGGTTTGTGGATGCAGGATGGATGCATTAGCGATGATCTATGATTAACTGTCATGGTACCATGTTAGCGCAGAGAGAAGCAAGAAGACAATAAGAGAATACAACAAGTCAACTTTATTGATGATGATGATGGTGATGATTTACTTACTAGGAATTGGGATTTTAAAAGGACCATTTACCTTATGTTTGATAATACACATAGGCACGATGCATAAAGGTATAAAGAATCAAGATGGCATTGCACCTAGTGTGATGGACTTTGACTCGACAATGAGATAGGAGTACTCCTGTTCACACCTAGCATACAAAACATTATTCAAAATGTAGTTAATATATTCCAAATATCTCAGACCAAAACATAGAAAGGAAAGCCTTCCTACGTGGTCAAAAAGACACCTAAAACACCCTCCCTACACCCAACCAAAGGACACATGACCAAGGTTATATTATAAGAATATCCAACAAGCACAACAGATAAAAAGATAATGATCGTTGCCCCATTCCTTTCTCTCTAAATCCCTTTGTTTGGGACATCATCGAGAGGTCATTGAAATGAGCGCAATAAGATAAGCCAAAAGACAAAGATAAAGTAAACAAACAAGCTAATGTTCTTCATACTTCTAGCCAAGACTAAACTATGGTGATGCCTGATGTTGATGTCCATTGTAGGAAGGATGCATACTAGGACATGATGTTATCAGATGATTTGGGATTTGATTGGATGATAGGCTATTGATACAAAGAGTTGACCAACTTGTTTACTTACTAACCTAGACTTGAGACCCTAACACTTTAGTTTTAACTTTTAACTTGCTAAACTTGTTTCTGATTGTTTCACCAAAGGTTGAGGATGACGATTGATTTATTGTAAGTGGAGGTTTATTTCAGGTGATTGCAAAACATGATGGGTGGATTTTTTTCAAATATTTGAATGTTTTTGATATTTTGAAATGTTTTGAGGCTGTTTTTGTTATTTTCAAGATTTCACAAATGTTTTGATTTTCAATTTTCAATTTTTAGGTTTTCTAATATTTTGACCAAGAGACTAACCTAAAGACCTATCCTAGGGGCCTCAGGGGCTAATCAACATATTATACTTGCTTACGTTATACACACAGATACCACATAGTTCAACTGACATAGACTCAGTTATTGATGAGATATGAAAAAATGGATTGTCAGTTTATTATGACAGACTCCTAAAGGATTGACCTAAGTGTCTCAGGGGATGATCAAAGATCAACCTTGCCTACGTTTAGAGCTCATAGACCTATAGTTCAACAAGATGACTCTATTTTTTCACCTTTTCAACTGAATTTTTGACCTATTTTTGGATTTTGATATGTTTTGAATGTTTTTTGGATTTTTTGATTTTATGAATGTTTTTGGATTTTTTTATTTTAAGGAAAACTTCAAGAATATACACAAATTCGATCCGATGAGAACATGCCCCCCACATGATGCAATATACTACTCTAATACAAGTAGGACAAACTAACCTTAAGAATGGGTCGAGTGGTACTAAGAGGGATCATGACACAAACACAAGAATAAGCTATGTTGTGGACGTGGATGGGTGATGGATGGGGATATGGAATGCAATGGAGGATGGAACTGTGATGGATAGATGATGTAGAACAAGTCGAGGAGATCCTGGTGGATGGAACATGCTTATTTACATAAGACGCATGTGTTTGCTAGGTTTTTTCCTAGGTACTTGCCCAAAGCACCATCGAAGTGGTTTTCACTAGAGGACGATTTTTCTCTTTATTATTTTTAATCCTTTTTCTTATTTTTTTGGATTTTTTTTTTTGTTTTTGTATTTTTGGTTTTATACCTTGAAGGATTAGGCAGAAAACTTTTTGAGATGCGAGTTGTTCATGGGCTCTTGCAGAGGTTCTTCTTCTAGTGTTGATAATTGATATGCCCTTGACTTATCACTCGTTGTGATGACGAAGGGTCCCAACCAATTAGGTTCAAATTTCCCCTTGCTATCTGGATTTGGAACATTTTTTTGATTCTCCTTGAGCACAAGTTCTCCAACTTGGAAGGTCTGACTCCTGATCTTCTTATTGTAGCTCTGCTTAAGTCAATTTTGGTATACCTACAAATGGTTTAAGGAATCCATACGCCGCTCATCCAGTAGTTCTAGTTCATTCAGTCGTGATACCTGGTATTCTTCATCTATAATGAGATTCTGCAATGATATTCTCAGTGACAGGAGCTTGATCTCGATGGGAAGTATGAATTTTGATCTGTAGACCAGGGAGAATGGGGTGGCACCTATTGGTGTGTAGATACTTGTTCGATAGGCCCATAAGGCGGGATTCAGCTGCAAATACCAGTCACGACCAACATCATTGATTGTTTTCTTGAGGATTTTCAAGATGGTCTTGTTGGTAGCTTCAACTTGGTTGTTTCCTTTAGGATAGTACAGAGTGGAAAAGCGATGTTGGATTTTGAACTTGTGGCATAGGTCACGAACATCCTGGTTTTTGAAAGGTGCCCCATTATATGAGATAATGGCTTGAGGGACACCATAGCGGAAAATTAGGTAATTTAGGATGAACTTGGATATCTGCTTTTCAGTGTATATGTCATGGTGATGGCTTCCACCCACTTTGTAAAGTACTTAATGGTAGTGATGATGAATTTATGTCCGTTGGATGAGGTGGGGGTAATTTTTCCAACGAGATCGAGCCCCCACTGTGGAAAGGGCCAAGGTGTAACAATCAAGTGGAGCTCTTGAGTTGGTGCATGGATGAGATCCCCATACTACTGACATTGCAAACACCTTCTGACATAATCGTGTGCTTCTCTTTCCATTGTAGGCCAATAGTACCATGTCCTCAGTATTTTTTTGGCCAAGGTCATACCGCTTGAATGTGAACCAAAAATGTTGTTGTGTACCTCAATTAAGGCAGTCAAAGCTTCCTCAACGTTTAGGAAATGTAAAAGGGTTCCTTCAATGCTTCTACGGTATAGAGTATCTCTTAGGATGACAAAACATAATGACTTTTTGATAAAGGCTCTTTTGAGGATCAGGGTTATGTCGGCTGGGAGAACTCCTATTCTTAGATAGGTGTATATATCATTATACCAAGGATCACTGGGACCAACAATTTCACACATAAATTCAGACTTTGGTACCTCAAATGTTGGTACGATAAGCTACTCTACGAGGAATTTTTGCTTTGGGACATTACGTGGGATCTCTAATAGTGATCCAATTGTAGCCATTGCATCTATCGCTCTGTTATTTGCTCTTGGTAGCTACTCAAATGTGATATCAATGAAGTACTCCTTAAGGCTTTCCACCAGCTTCTAGTATGGAGTCAACTTGTCATCCTTTGTTTGATACTCATTATTTACCTGATTGATTACAAGTTGTGAGTCTCCATAGACTTTGATTGCCATGATCCACCACTGTATTACAATTATTAGCCCTATGACAAGAGCCTCATATTCTGCGATGTTATTTGTGCATGGAAATGACAATTTGTATGATTTCAGTGTGCAGTCCCCTTGCAGAGTGATGAAGAATTTCCTTGCTCCTGACCCATGTTGCATGTGTGATCCATCAAAGTACATTTTCCAGTAATCTGTTACACTTAGGTTGAAGATAGATTCATCAGGGAATTATGATATGAGTGGGTTTTTTGAGTATATCGGTGTCTCCGCCAACTGATCTGCAATTGCTTGTCCTTTGATGGCCTTGCATTCCACATAATCAATGTCATGCTCCATCAGAATCATGGCCCACTTAGTTGTCTATCCTATAAGAGTTGCTTTGGAAAGCATGTACTTAAGGGGTTCTATCTCTGCAATGAGCTTTATCTAATGGGCTAGCATGTAATGTCTAAAATTTTGTGCTGCAATACGACTACTAGACAAGCTTTCTCAATGGATGTATAGTTTAGTTCATGCCCCACCATAGTTCTTTTGATATAATAAATAGGTCTTTCTTTACCATTTTCATCATGTTGTGCTAACAGAGTGCCGAGAGCTGCCACTGTTGTCGATATGTATAAGATCAAGGGTTTGCCTGGAATTGGTGGCATGAGTAAGTACTCCTTGATCTTGTTGAAGGCCTGATCACACTTCTTGTCCCATTTGTATGCTACCCCCTTGTGGAGTAGATGAGAGGATGGGATAGCCTTGTCTGCCAATTGTGCTATAAATCGACGGATGGACTAGAGTCTTCCCTGTAGGCCTCTTAGTTGTTTCAATGTTTTTGGTGCCTCCATCTCAAGGATTGCTTTGAATTTGGTGGGGTCTACCTCAATTCCTCTCATGGATACAATGTACCCTAGGAGCTTACCTAATTGTACTCTGAAGACACATTTCTTTGGGTTTAGTCAAACTTTGTACTTTTCCAGCCTATCAAAGATGGAGCTTAGAGCTGGTATGTGATCCCGTCGTTTCTTTGATTTAGCCAATATGTCACCCACATAATCTTCCATAGTTTTATGGATCATATCATGAAAGATTAGTGTCATGTCCCTCTAATAGGTTTCTCTTGCATTCTTCAACCCGAATGGCATCATCCAGCAATACGTCCCCCACAGACAAGTGAAAGTCATCTTGTGTTGGTCTTCTTTTGCTATCATGATTTGGTTATAACTTGAGAATCTATCCATCAAGGATAACATATCATGTCTTGCTGTCATGTCCACAATCATATCAATTTTTGGAAGAGGGAAGTCATCTTGGGACACACTTTGTTTATATCTTTGAAGTCCATGTAGATGCGGATGCCCCTAGTGGGCTTTGAAATAGGTACAAGGTTGGAGACCCACTCTGGATAATCTATCAGTCATATGAATCCTACACCTAGGAGCTTCTATAATTCCATCTTGACCAATAACGCTATCTGGGGATGCATCTTTCTCAGCTTTCGTCTCACAGGCTTTACTTCAAGATATATAGCTAGTTGGTGAACCACAACCTCTGGATCAAGTCCAGGCATGTCGGCATAGGTCCATGAAATTTCTTTCTTTCTTTCTTTTAGGAATGTAGCTAGGAGCTCTTGTTCCTCTATGAGAAGGGACTCTACATAGAATGTTATGTGCAGTGTTTCCTCTATTCTTAGGTTGACTGGATTGCACTTTTCTGCTAAGACCGTTGACTTCTCCTAATGAATTGCACTGAGAGGGAGATTGAATCCTTCATCCTCCAACACCTCAGAGAGGTTTTCACCATTGGATGCATCCTTTATTTTACTATTTTTGGGTCAGAGAGTGCCACAGTATGGTTTTCACTCAAAGACCTATAGATTATTCTTAGATTTTCACTTTTGCGACTGAAGGATTCAATCGTCTCCTCATAATAGACATGTGTGTCCAGTGTGATGTCGAACCCAACTTTGTGGTTGTTGTATGGTATATTATTCCGCAATCCCATGAATTTTGAGAGTGCCTCATCATTTTTGTATGTGTTCAAAATTGGTGGTCCTCGTTGGTCGTAATCAGTGAGTTGGGGATAGACTAAGTTTATTTCATGGGTTTGATGGTTTGACTCAAAGGACAGGGTACTAATCATGAGAAGGGAGGAATCCTCAAAAAGCATGGGAAAATCAGTTATAGGATCCTCATCACTACACACATCTATGAATTGACCAACAGATACTGGTATTTGAAGGGTGGATGCCGATAGCTGAGAGGGAGTTTTGACCTTTTTAACCGAGGCACCTCTACCAAGTATGGTTACCCTTAGAGGGGTAGATCCAAGGCCAATATTTCTCATATGCGTCTCAAGAATGAGAGGTACTAAAAGACCATTGTCATTTTGTCCCAATTTCTTATTTCTGTTATGGCCCATACCAAGCATCATTTGTAATCATTTGCTACTTTCATCCATGGGAAGATCAGGTGCGGGCCTTTCATCTTGATATAGTAGGCTTGATACATCCCTTTCATCTACCACTTACCGACTTAGATCTCCCAAACTTCTGAATCTAGCAGGGTCTACTCTGAAAGTTTCAGATGATGTTTTAGTTGGTTGAGGTTGCCCATGGGACCTAGGAGATTGAGGTAACTTCCCTACCACGAAAGCACTTTTCTTCATTTTGTAATTCCCACACCCATTGTCTTAGATAATAAATTTGATATTAGAGATATCGAGAATGGTTGATGTCTTTGTCTCATAGGTGGAGGCTAAGGTAGTTGGGTCTACTTATAGATTTGTAGGGCCTTCATCAATCTTTGGAACTTGGGGGATTTTATAGTATTTTTCTTCCAAATTTTTTCAATAGGTAAAGGGCTCGGGATCACCGTAGATCATGACCTCTTGGTTTTGATATGGGAATTTTACGCACTGATTTAAGGTTGATGTGACCGCTTGCATCCCAGGGATCCATGGACACCCTAGAAGGATGTTATAAGGTAAATCAAGGTCAAGGACCTGGCAGGTGGTTTCCATAATAGTTGGCCCTACTTGAATAGGGAGTTGGATAGTGCCTTGAGACACTCTTTCTTGATAATCATAAGCTCTGATTGTAATGCCCTTACCTTTTTCAATGGCGTCCTCTGAGAGTCCCAAATTCAGATTCTTTATTAGTTTGAGGGAATAGATATTTAGACCTGCACCCCCATCCACCAAGACCCTTTTGACTTTGTTTTTATGAACCATGACTTCAAGGTGGAGTGTGTGATTATGAGATGGTTGGGCGGGATAATCTTGATTAGAGAGTGTTAGGATATATGGGGTGGCGATGTGTTCGACCATAGCTTGGAACTGGTCAGCATCAAGATTTGCAGAAATAATGGATGAAGCCAATGCTTCCTCTAGGATTTTTCTATGTGCGGATGATATCTTCAACAACTCCATGATGGAGATCTAAGTAGGGGTTCTTTTTAGTTGGTCCACAACATTGTAACCACTGGGAACAGATCTCAAATTTGAGGTGGATGCCCTAGGTGGCTGGGATGGTCCCGCAATGGTAACTTTGTCACTGTGTGTGGTGACTCCACAATCAGCTTTGACTCCCTTGATGTTAACAACAGTGACCCATTTGTCTAGGGATGCGACAACATGATCATACACATGGTTCACTTTGGCATGGTTTTGTTTTCCATGGTTATTCCCTTTGTTATGATTTGACATCAAATTCGTGTATATTTTAAGGTCTTGATTTCTCGCGAGTTGTTCCACATTTATGATCTTGTCATCGATGAGGTCTTGGATTAGATTTTTCAACCTCATGCAACTAGTCGTGGTGTGCCCCTTGATTTTGTGAAAATCACAAAGGTGGTTTCACTTGGGGTTCTTGATAGTTCTCATAAGTGGGAATCTTGATCATATTTTTGTTAACCAATTTCTTCATGACTAATTCAATTGATTCCCCAAGGTCTGTGCACTTCCACTTGGGGGGATATTTGTTCCATGGAGGTGGTCCCCCTTGATTATTCAAGTTGTTGACTTGATCATTGGGTGATTGTTGCAATACCACGTTAGCTTGAGTGTTGTTTTGATTGTTGTTTTGCAGTTGTTGGTATGTTTGTGTGTTTTGTTTTGGAGCACTGATTATGACCTTGGCATCCACCACACCATCATTGGTGACATTTCTATTTTCACCCATGTGCAAGGTTTTTCATTATAGTTGGTGGATGGGCATTTATCTTGATGTTATGGATATGTGGGTGTCCCCCCTTGTGCAATAAGGGCTCATTCGATATTGAGAGCCTTGGGGATCAAATGGTCGTATGTGGTGATAAATTGCATTTTAAGATGGAATGCCAAGGTTTTCTCCAGATTGGCAATGATGGTGCAAACTTGTTGTTCTTCTGGCATGGCCCATTTGCTCCTATTGGCCTTGGATCGCCATCATTGTAAGTAGGAAGCAAATGATTCCCCCTTGGCTTGCTTAAGAGCAGATAGTTCCTCTAGACTAACATCCATATCGATATTGAATGCATAGTTTTTTATGAATGCGTCTATAATCTCTTGGAACTTTTTGATGCCAAGAGGAAGGCGAGAGAACCACTCCATGGTAGGACTGGCCAAACTTCAAAGGAATAGCCACATCAAATAAGTATCATCATATGTGACCTCCATGCAATGTACTTGAAATTCCTTGATGTGATCTTCAAGGTTTCCTGTCCCATGATATTTGTCGAATTTAGGGATTTCAAACCCCTTTGGGAATGGTACCATTGCAAGGCTCCTATCAAAAGGATAGGGACACAAGTTGCTTGGTGTCTTTGTTGTTTTCCCTAATTAGAGATCGAGCACTTGCTGCGAGAGCAACTTGATTTGTGTTGTTACGTCATCTTGATGATCGAGAGGTGGAGTGAATGTGTTTTGAAGTGGTCGAGGTGTTTGAGTGATGGGTGGAGTGTTGGGTATGTTGGTGGGAGTTTGTTGTAAGCTCTATTATGCGATCAAGGCTTGTTGATATGCCTGCATTTGTTGTTGTGCCAACAACACTTGTTGTTGGTCGTGTTGTTGTTGCACCAACAATGCTTGTTGTTACTATGCCAACAACGCTTGTTGTTGGTCTTGTTGTTGCTATGCCAACAATGCTTGTTGTTGGTCTTGTTGTTGCTATGCCAACAATGCTTGTTGTTGGTCTTGTTGTTGTTGTGCAAATAATGTTTGTTGTTGGGCTATTAATTGGACTACTTCTTGTTGTGCTTGGTACTATAGCACGACTTGCTAATATGCTTGTTTTTGGGCTACTTATAGTTGTGCCTGATATTGAGCTTGCACTTGCGCTTGCTGAGCTTGGTATTGGGCTTGCACCTGAGCTTGAACTTGCACCTGTTGAGTAGCTTGTGCAGCCTATGCAGCTTGCATGACTTGTGTAGCCTGTGTGGCTTGAGTGGCTTGAGCAGCTTGAGCAGCTTGTTGTTATAATAAGGCTTGGGCTTGAGCAGCCTACTGTGCTTGTTGCGCTTGAAATTGTTGAAATGCCTTTTGATAGGTCTGTTGTGCTGCTTGCAACATGATGCTATATTGGTTGGTCACATTTGGTCTTGGTGGCGGTGGTGGTGGTGGATTTGAAATGGTGTTCATTGTTGTGATGAGAGGTGTCGTTGTATTGACGGTGGGGATTTGTGTGGTGGATGGTGCCATTGATATGCTTGGTCTTTGAGAGACCTTGTTTATGGATGGCACAGTGATTGCGTGGGTTGCTTGAATGGTTTACATTTGTTGTTGCGATATCAATGGCAAGAGCGGAGGATTGGGTATGATTTTTTGATTGATGATCAGGGGGTTGTTTTGACTTTGTTGATTAAGTGGTGGTAAAGGAGGTAGCCCTAAACTGAGGGGTGGTGTGGATGTTAATGGCAAAGGTGGAAGTGGTGGAAAAATGGGTGGTGTGTTCCCTTATGGAAATGATGATGATGAGGGGTCAAAGATGCCTCCTGGTCCAGATAGCCCACCTTCTCCTTGTGAAGTCATAGGGAGAGAGGTTTGTGTGTTGAGAGGATATGTCGGTGTTGCGTGAAAAGATGATGATGGGTCGTTGGGGTCATGAAAGGTGAGTGAAATGTATGGGTGCAGTGGATTCACTAGGATGGATTGACCCAAGATGGTGTTTGCATCCAAATCTTGGTTGTTCAGAAGGGGGTGTGTTCGAAGTGCATGAAGCAATGAGCTCCCCTTGTTGATAATTGGTTGAGTTGCAGCAATGGATGATGTGATTTGGGGGATGCTTTGAGTGATGCTTTGAAATGGAGGTGTAGATGATATTGGGGGTGTGGATGAAATTAGGGGCATAATCCCAAGAGGATTCTCCACAAGAGTACTCACATCATAGTCAGAAGGGAGTTTAGCCCCTTCTTTAGCTAATTCTAGCATGTATTGTGAGGGATTGAGCTTCATCATGGTATTGACAATTCTGTGAGTTTCAGGATTTTGAACCATTTCAATAATTTCATCTTGTGTCATCCCTAAGGCATTGTTGGTGATGTCTTCTACTTTACCTTCCTCTTGATAATCTTGTGGAAGTGGAGGAAGATTGAGTGTGGGATTGCTAGACCCAATGGGATTGATCTCGGAAGTGGTTTGACTTAAGTCACTCGAAGTTGATGTTTCTTTGTTGGTTTCCATGTTCTTCTTGTATTGAGATCTAGTTTGAACCATAAAATAGGGATCAATTTTCAAGAATGTAAGAGATGAACCTCTAACTCTTTGGATTGATCTAATCTCTAGGTTCGAAAAAGAAAGTCTAAGCTATTAAGGATCAAAGATGGTGATGAGATAATGAAAGATGGATGATTGGTGAATGATTGGAACTCTTAGGGAACTTTGAGGAGGATGCTAAACTTTAGGACTTTTGGATTTGATGTTTAATTTGTTTTTGGATTTTGATTTTGATTTTGGATTGATTTGATTTGATTTTGATTTTGATTGGATTTGGTTTGGATAATGAACTCATAAACTCTAAAATGTTGGATGTTGTCCTAGATTAAACATGTCCACAAGATGATAATTTGACTAAGTGTATAAAGAAGGATTCATCTACACAAACCTAGTCAAACAAGATGATTTGGATTTATTTTGATTTTTGATTTCAAGAGGATTTTCCCAAAGTTTAGCATGAAGGATTTTTTAAATACTTCCAAGAGTTGTTTGTGAGGTGATTTTTGATTTGATGTTTGAAGGATGGATGAGAGTGTTTTGATTTTTATCCTAAGAGACTTAGAGATACTTTGTTTACTAGACCAAGGTGTTGAAGAACATGCTAATACTTCCTATGTGAGATACTCAAACCTTTGGAAGAGACTTGGATTTTGACAATATTAAAATGAATACAAATTTAGATTTTTCCTTGACGCATGTTTGTAAAAGTTGAAGGTCAATCTTTCTCTAAATTCGTAAAGCATAGACAACCTTTTCTTGTGAGATTTTTTACTAAGACCTTTGGACTTTGGTTTTCAGATTTTGATCTTTCAGGAAATCATTTGAAAGAGAACATGTGTGGGGTCCAATTTTTTCTTATCTTTTCTTAGTGAGTTCTTTTTACCACAAACAATTCTTGATTAGATTTTCAAACTAGATGTCCAATGTCCCAATTTTGTCTCATCCCACAAAGTCCATTCTGTGGAAATCAAGGAAATTAAGGCAAAATTTCCCTATTTGTTGACTTTAGTGAGAGCAAATGGAGATATAAATTCAAATGCTTAGAAGCCTCTAAGGACATAATCCCTAGGGAAAGCAATAAAACTTGAATTTTGTCAAAGGTATTTGCTTCCTAAAGGGTTTGAAATTTGATGATCACGTTTGAATGTTTGTTTCTCAATGTTTAAGATCCAAGTGAAGTGTTTTGATTCCAAGAACATAAACAACCCTATGGTTAAGAGGCAATATTTGTTGAATCCCCACTTGGATAAATCCAGCTATGCTTATTCTTGGTGGATGATTAAAAGCTTGACCACACTGGCTCCCCTCCATAACACTCACTTCTATGAGTCAGCCAAGCTTTAGTACCCATGAAACTCCCATGGCATACTTCTCATCTCTACCAAGAACTGCAAAATGTGGGGTGGCTTCAGAGGTCCGACCTCTTGCACCAACAAATAGATAAGGATTTTGGGCCTCTAAACAAAAGGTTCTAGTATAGGCATTTTGTTCATGGGGGATCATCCATATGGCAAGAGACCATTGTTTCCCTTCTTGTCAGAACAATCCTTGTGATACTTGAACTTTCCTCAAGCACCCACACTTATATACTGGGTGGAAGTCACTTGGCTTTAGCCTGTTCCTGGTTGGGTCATTCCCTAGGGTGATTACTTTTTCCCACTAGGTAGGCCCTCTAAGGATATAAAAAAGTGAGCAAGTACATCCGTAGTTCGATCAATCTTTGTTGAGAAACAAAGAGAGAACACATGCGATATACTCCACTCACACTCGCAAGATTTTGTTCAATTTTAAGAATCCAAATTGAAGTGTGGAGGAAATCACTTATACAACTTAATATCATAAAAAGCCTTTTGATTCTCAAGATCACCGTGAGGCGTGAGAGAAGCACGCACGCCTTTTAGATTATATTACTTTGGATAAGAGATTACAAAACATAAAGGCACATGTTCATTTTAATCCTTCAAAGCAAGAATTGGATTCTTTTTAAGCACCAAAAGGAAATATGAGAGTTGTTTGTTCAATTGTTAAGTCCAAAAAAAAATCTAGTAAGTTGCCTAAGGTTCTTTTTAAGCCCAAACAAAAATTAGTGAGTCCTAAAAAGCATGAAGATGACAAAGTCCTTAGAAAACAAATTACAATTCCTCCCCAAAGTGTTTAAAAACACTTGATACAATGAAATGATGATGCTATAGAGAAGCCTTCATCTTTGTTTCCTCCCTTCACTTTTGATCAAGTCAACCTACAAAAACTAATTCAAACTACAGAAACAGAGTTCAAAAGCCAGTTAGTAGTCAAAAGCAACAAAATGAAAAAGCACATGTTGAAATTAATTTGAAAAATGCCCTTTACCCAACTCCAGTGATGCAGTCTGCAAAGGCGACGTAGTTTGAAGAGGTCAGCGATGTTGTATGGCAACGTTGAGATTGATAGCGGTGCTTTGCGATAGAACCAGTGAGCGCGATTGCAGCGTTGTTTTGACCAGCGGTGGAGTTTTTAGTTTAAGTAACTGGTCGATAGGGAAATGGCTGAGCGTCGCAATTTAGAATTCAAATATTTGGGCGGGAATGGCTCAGCGTCGTAGTTTGGAGTTTCATAGCGGCACTATATGGCACTGCTGGACTGATAGTGTCACAATTTTTCTATTAGCGGTGTACTTTTCTTGTAGACACAAAAACAACAAAAATTTGAAGAAAAACATGTTAAATTGTTCAAGTTAGCCCTCATTCTAGCGCCAAAATGTGAATGGTGATCCTAGACTTGCACAAACACAAAAAAAAACACACAATTAGTCCTAAATGCAAGTCAGAAACATCATTCCCCATGGAATTCATTTGAAATGCACAAAACAAGAAATAAAATGAAGAACACAAATAAAAACTTTTAAATCCTATTTAATGCAAATAAAATCTCAATCCTATGGGGGAATTGGTGCCATTTTGATGTGGAAAATGGCCCTTTCTCAATCCCCTATAATCTTGAATGATGATTTGATGAATATTTGATGCTTCCTTGGTGAAATTCCTACATAACCTAGCTATGAAAATGTGAAAATGGATGAACAATGGATGAGAAAATTCAAAATCTCAAGATAATGTCTTTGAATGAAGTTGTGGATCTAAAATCCAAATGAGAGCCTCTTATTTATAGATGATAATGATGGAGGATGAGGAAAAATGGATGAATGTGGGACAAAAGACCAACCAATAACATAAAGACACTTGTTAACATGTGAGTGGATAAAGGTGGAGCACATTTTGGTCATTGGATACTTGTATGTTTTTTTTTTGTTTTGCTAACATGTGGGACACTTTCTAACGTACTTAAGGACCTCATTTTTTAGTCCTTCCCAAGTAAACCTCTCTCAAATTTTCCTATATGTTTTGAAAAACCTCATGTGACTAGCCATAGGTGCATCATGGAAAGTTCTTAATTTTTTTGCTTTAAGTCTTGAATTAGGTACTAAGTAAATTATATCCTTATAGAATATTAGCTCATTAGTTACCTTGTACCTATCAACCTGTGTGGTCCCATCGAGAATATCAATATTCCAAGGATCCTTAACATATTATGCTATAATCAACTCTCTCCAATCAACATATATCTCAACTAAAGAGCACAAGTAAGATCTCCTAAACAATGCATCATCAACAATATTTTTCTTACCTTTGACATACTCAATGTCAAAATCATAAGCCTATAACCTACTTACCCACTATTGTTTCCTATCATTTAAAACATTTTGACTCAATAAGTACTTGAGGTTGTTATGTTTCATTTTTACAATGAATCGCCCTCCCACAGGATAGGGTATGAACTTGGCCAATGCATGCATTATGACTAACATCTCCTTGTCATATATTGAGTAACTCCTTTCGACACCCCTCAACTGCCTACTCCTAAAGGAAATTGGATGCTTACCCTATATTAGCACTGCACCTATCCTCTCTCCAGATGCATCACACTCCAACTTAAAAGGCTTAGAGAAATTGGGGATAGCTAACATGGGGCAAGTACACATAATCTATTTGAAATGATTAAAGCATTATTGAGTTGTATCCAACCAAAAAAAAGTCCCCCTTTTAGTTAGATATGTGATGCGATCTACCACCTGTAAAAAACCTTTTACAAACCTCCTGTAAAATCACATAACCCAAATAATCCCTTGAGTTATTTTAGATTTGTAGGTGGTGGCCAATCCATGATTACTTTGATCTTATCTAGGTCTACTCTAACACCCTTAGAGCTAATAATATGGACAAGGTAAAGTAGTTCAGTCATACCAAAATCACATGTAGAATCCTTGGCATACATTGATTCTTCCTCCAAGATACTCAATACCTCCTCAAGATGCCTTAAGTTCTCAACCCAAGACTTACTAAAAATCAAAATATCATCAAAGATGATAAGAACATATTTTTTAGAGCTGCCTTTTGAATACCCTATTCATACATGACTGAAATGTAGTTGGTACATTAGTCAACCCAAATGGCATCATCAAGAACTCATAATATCTGAAGTGACATCTGATTGTCATCTTCTCCACATTTGCCTCCCTAACCTGAATTTGGTGACACCCTAACCTTAATTCAATTTTGGAAAAATATCATGTACCATGCAACTCATCAATAAGCTCATCAATGTAAGGAATGGGGTACCTATTCTTTATTCTTTTATTGAGGGATCTATAGTCAACGCACATGCACATTGAACCATCCTTCTTCTTAACCAACACTATAGAAGAAGCAAAGGGACTTTTGCTAGGCCTTATGTGTCCCATATCTAACAATTCTTTGTTTTCCTTTTCAATCTCATCTTTATGCCTCTTCGGATGATGGTAAGGTGTAGTAATCACAAGCTTAGCAATCTCCTCCAACTCAATAACGTGCTCAATCCTTCTCGAGAGAGTTATACTACTAAATACTTTGCTATGCTTAGATAGCTAGGCCTGAATATTCGAATGATGATCTCCTTTTTGCTACTCCATAGCTTTAGGAATTATGATACAATCAACTGCCCACTCTACCCAATCATTCCAAGTCAACCACTCATTTATTTTCAAGGAGACTACTCTAGCACCCCTATTTGGCATGCCTCTTATCACTATCATCTTACCCTTTAATTCAAACTTCATCTCCATAGTGTTCAAGTTCATGGTGAACTCTCCAAGTGTACGCATCCAATGCATACCTAAGACCACATCTGTGTCCCCTATACTTACCACATAGAAATTTCATCCCTTAACTGATACTCCCCCAATTGTATGCCCAAGTTATAAATTTTGTGTGTGCAAGTATGGGTAAATCCATTTACTACCATTATCTTAAACCCTTCATTTTTTTAATCCCTCTTTTGGAAACAACCCCTTCATCAATGAAATTATGAGTAGTACTTGTGTCAATGAGTGTAATTATTCCTTGCCCATAAAGTACTCCTCTAACCTTGAAAGAACTAACTTTTTAGAAGCTAGAAATTTGGGAAATGACACCACCACATCCTTGCTCCTTTTCAACCTCATCTACTGAACTGTCCCCATCACTACTCTTAGATTCAGTATGTTGATCTATATTTTCTTATGCAATTTCATCAACTAAAAAATACTTAATTTGTTTTGCCTTTTCCTTAATATCACACTTGCGTGATGGGTCCCAAGGCTCTCTACAATGAAAACATAGTTTCTTGCATCTAAAATCATTGAGATGATCACTATCCAACCTGTTAGACATGTTCTTGGATTGATTGGTATCCTTTGAGAAGTGTCTTCTATCCTTGTCTTTCTTGTGTGGGAATCTCTTAGACTGAAATTTTCTCATGGAAGAAATTCCATATCCCTTACCTTTTTAATGACATCTTGTAGAGTAGGTGGATTGAGGTCCTTAATCCAACCTCTCAATGGGTCTAAAAGACCATAAAAAAACAACATAATCAGTCTTCTTTCTAAAATATCAGTTACTAACACTAAAAACCTCTGAAAATATACAATATAAGTGTCTACTGAACCCCACTACTTGAGTTGAGCCAACTCCTTAAAGTGCAATTCCAAGCCCTTCTTATTGAATCTACCTATCAACCTCTCTGTAAACTCAACATAGGAGTCAGTCTGATCATGACCCAAGGTAATCATTTAGTGATGCCATTACTCATGGGCACTACCATCCAAGTGAATTATAACATATTTGATGGCCTCATCTTCTGGCATTGGGTTAAGCTAGAAGTAGGTGTCTAATTTATGAACCCATGCTCTATATGAAGTCTTCCCTGAACCATCATAGTATGGAATAGATAATTTTCCCACTTTTCTCTGTAAATCTTGGTGGTGTTATCTACCACCTCTATTAGGCCTATGTTTTAACCGAAGGTCCATATAGTCTCTAAAAGACATTTCAACCTGAAACTCAAGCCTTATGTCCCTCCAATCTTGCAAATTATGATGTTGTAACTCATATTGAGTGGGTTCATTATCCATCTAGATGTTGTTTCTTGGTGGAAATTTAGGCATTAATGGCCTAGAATTGGTTGTATTAGTTCTTGCATGTTGATTTGCAAGCATGTTATTAACCAGCCCATCCCCATTTATATTATTCCTTTCATGCTCATTATTACCACCATTATTTCCACTATTGTTCCTTGTGTTTTTCCCACCATTGTTATTATTTCCCAACATATGTTGGTTCATTAATTCCACCATCTGAGCTAAATTCTATTATAAATCATGTTACCCTATAGCAAGGTCATTTATATCTCTTTAGTACTAGGTTCTTGTTGCTCTCTATCCCCCATTTCATTGCTTGCAAAAGGATCAGTCTTTGATTTCCCTTCAAGACTAGTGTTTGACCTGTTCCTTCTCAAATTATACTGATGTGTAAAGGGTGGTTGCATTACTCATTCCACTGACATAAAACTAATTTTTCCATAAACCCTCCAAGATGGTAGAATACTACTGCTCTAATACCATTGTAACATGTACCCTATTTTTTTTCTCTTTTTGTTTGATTTTTGATTTATTTTGTTTTACGATTTTCATTTGCAAGATGGATGTAATAGACAAATAACAATAATACAACCAATGGAAATATGCCACAATAACACACTAATGCAATATTTCTATTTTTTCTTCAAAAGGTTTACAACTAAAGCTATAAATAAGGTCTAATATAAATTATCTAGCATAATAATGGACTAATTATTACTTAAAAATCACAAATAATAGTGGTTAATGACTACGATTCACAAAAACTATCATTTAGGAACATACCTAGAAATAAGTATTGAGTTGTAGGTTTGAAATAACACTATAGCAACAAATTAGAGATGATGGAAATGTTCACATATTCGTTCCAAGTGATTTCTCCATCCCACAAACCCTAGTCACTTGCTATCCAAGTCTAGGCACCTCCTTTTAGTCCCAAATCTACCCCAAAAACAAGGCATCCAACCTCCAAAATCCACACACCCTTCACTAGTTGTATGAACTAGTACATGAAGGGTACGACCAACAATGAGACTGGAATACGTTATGAATATCCCCTTTCCAACTAATATTTTAACACTCCATAATCTACCAAAATAATTCCTCTTCAAACCCCAACAACCTCCAACGTATATCTCATCAATAAGCTCAAATGTGATTTCTAGATGAAACCACCTATAGAATCCACCAAGAATGATCTTTCACAATTGAAGTGGATGTCCCTTGTGAAGATTATTCCCCTCACAAATCCCTTGGAAGATAATGTCAACTAGCAAAAACCTGTTCATTTTATTTCCAACATAAACTCTAAATGAGCTCCAAATTGCCTTTTTATTTCCTCAAATCTCATGCCCCTTGGAGAAATAAACATACTTTATTTTATTTTAAATTCCCCTTATGTCTCCCACTTGGCCATCTCATTTAATGAGGCTAAAATATTTGCCTTTTTAAATTCTTCCTTGTGTCTCTCCAAAAGTCACCTTTAAAAAAATCAAAATAACATAAAGTTAAATATTTAATTTAACTTTATATTATTACTGTTATTTTAAAATAAATCCCCTAGGCCATAAAATCACCAATAAACATTAGATACCATAACCAAGCATCCCAAAGAAAGATCAACATGAAAATACTAAGTCAACACGCTAAGGAGGTGGCTTACTAAAAATAGTAAGTATTGGGCCAAATGCCCAAAAATGCTCTGAAGAGTGCCAAAAAGATACTCCTATAATCTCAAGCACACCACCAAGAGCTAAGGAGTCCCCTAACCAACCATATTATCCTATGAGAATCCAAGGAATAGACTAATCCTAATAATCACTGGCAAAGCTTAGGAAGGGGGCATTACATCCCTTTCCCTCCTTTATGGCATGAAACTTAAATGAAAAATAAACATTTATTTTTGTCTTTCCTTTTCAACACTTGAGACACAAAACCATGAGCAAAGATTAAATTTTATAAAATTTCCTAAATAACTCTTTGAGGAAATACTTATGTCAAGGTGATAAAACATCAACAAGTACATTCTACTAGAATCATGGCTATGCAATGATTCATTATGTCTTAGTGTAATTAAAGAGATTCATTTGGACATTAGTTCATATAATAAATTATCATCCAAAATCCTGGAGCATTAAGGATTATTAAATATGAAGATTTTGACTTACAACAATAAAAAGAATCAATGCTTGCATTTTAATTTTATCATCTAGATCATTTACATGCTTAAATATGGTCTACCAACATTTGCCACAACTATAACATTGATCCAATCAAGGGGGTCAATCTATGAGAACTTGATCCTTATAATTTGATTATTTCCCTAAGGTATTCCTAAAAATTGCTAGTCCTTAATAGTGAGTAGATAATAGAGATCATAGTGAATTGGGTAGTACAAGTGCACATTTAACGATATTAAATCTATGGTTACAAGGAAAATATATACCACATAAAAATAATTTGCAGTCATGAGATCAACCCCATATAATTATGAGTTTACGTAGATTTTAAAGCCAATATACACTTTAAGGTCATCATTTTATATACTATGAAAATCTAATCCATAGGCCATGAGAATTCTTAAGGCGTTCCAAAAGTAAGAGCTTAGTGCCCTAATCCCTTATATTTATTTTTTTATGAGCATCTATTATTTTGATATTTATCGAGATCTATTATTTAAAATAAATGTGTGCTTATTGATAGCATTAATTAATTAACCTAGATAGGAAAAGGTCAATTTTCTATTTCACTAAGCACTAGACTATAATAACCACTAAAATTTAAACTAGAGTTCATAGAGTAAAATACATCTTGAGAATTTGAAGTAGCCCATAAGATAGCACAAATCCACAAAAGAACCCATAAAAAGAATGAACTTGTGCCATGTACGCCATATTTTTTATGATAAAAAATCATGGTAGAGTAGGTCTTAAGGTATGGTCTACTCAACCAAAAAACATGTGGGACTTAGTGAAAAAGAAACATCCATCAAAGTAAAGAGCAATTAGAGGCTAACCCAATTTTCTCCTTGGGATTCTTACCTCTTGAAGCAAGTAAAGAATGTGTATTTTCTCTTTTTGATTGCCACTACAACTATCTCCCATCCTTGCATTCTAGGCATGTTGTAACAATCAATTATCAACTTAGATAGAAGACAAATAACACTAGGAAAGGGATTAATTGATACCAAAAAATATATTCCTCATTCCCTTGGGCACTCATTAACCTCTATAACATTAATTTAAAACAAACTTCATGAGAGTTCAAGCCCAAGAATAATCTAAACATTGTATAATCTACACTTCTATCATAAGAATTAGTTGATTTGGATTCATCCAAATTCATTCTATGACCAAAATATTTATAGATCATTTTTTATTAGGTATTTTTTCTCTTTCATTCTCTACTAAAATTTAGAATATGTTCCATCTAGTTAAAATCCATCATGAATGACACTTTCTTTCTTCTTGTAAAACTTAACATCAGTGACTCTTGGCTAAACCATGAACAATGCATGGGACTGGTTGAGGAAAAAAGTCATATGACCTCTTGTAACATCAAAATTTGCATACCCTTGTAATTTGACTTTATGTTTTGGACCCACTTTTGTGCTTACCTCCCCTAGTCCATTTTAAGATACATTTTGGCCCTTGTCTTATCCTTTTTTTCCCATGGTACCAAGGTCTTGCCTCTTGAAAATTTATGTTTCAAATGTGTTAACCTTGTGATTTCCTAGTGTTTGGCCTTTCTAAAAGCTAAATCTATCAAGATGTTAGTGTGACGTGCTAACATGTCACAATAGTTTGTTGTTTAGTAGCTATTTTGAGTATTTTACCACCTACTACCTATCCATGTTAGTGGTAACTTCTCTAGAATGAATTTGAATGGATCTTCAACCTTTGGACTCACCCATATTCCCTCTTTTCTCCTCAAATTTCAAAATATGTCTCTCAATCTCTTATAATCTTGTATTTTTTATGCTTTCATGCTATCTATGTAACACTCTTACCAATAATTTATAGCAAGTTCTAGCACTCTTGAGAATAATGAACTCCATGTGAGTATTCTACAACATTCAAAATCACTCTTTGAAGGTTTAACACCATTCTTCAACAACCTTGTCTCTCTTGACTTAAAAATATGTCTCTCAATCTCTTATAGTTTTGTCTCTTCTTTTACCTTCCTAGACAAACTTATGATAAAACCACATAATATTTTACTCTTATCTGCATATTGGCTACCTATAGAGGTTGAAATACAAAAATAGGGGTTTGACCATTCATGCAAGCTCCTCAACATCCCCAAAATTTCTCATTTTCTCAGCTTGTAGATTGTTATTTGGAACTCTTCACCAAAATGGGGATTTTCACTCTCTTTTCATTTTATTCTTGTCATTTCTTTTTATTTCATTTCTTTTTTTAGATTAAACTAGTTTCATAATATTTTTCATCCTACTTGGATTAGTTGTTGTGTGTTCCTCATTCTGTGTAGAGCTAGGCATGAGATTCAAGGAGAGAAGTGAGTTTTCTAGCATCTCAATTTATGGTAGCCACATGGATGAAAACACATCACACAAATGTCCATGCATTGTGTAGGTTTCTTAACTATAGAGCTCTAGCATTTGGCACTAGGTTCCATTTTTTGTGCTATTTTCTATTCTTACATTAATTTTGTGAATTTATATCTTAGTTAGTAGTAGAATACAAAATTTCTATTCAACTCTCATGCTCATGAAATACGTAACTCTTGAAGGTAGATTTATGTATTACTATTAATATCACATGCCCCTTCTCAACCACTTTAGGCACCATCTTCTCATAAGCTTCCCATTTTTTTCTCCTTTCATCCCTAGAAGGTTTTGTTAAGGAAACTGTTGAGCTCACCTAAAAAAACCTAGATAAATTGCCTTTGCCTCTACACTAAGGGTTAATCCTAAGATTGTATCACTTTCACCTTGCATTGCGTCCCCCTAATATCATTCGTGTAACCTTGGTTAGTGATGACCCTGAGCCCCTTGATGAAATCCCCCCAAACCCCTCCATTGATGCTTTTGGGTCCAAGTGCAAACTCAACCCCCCTGCTAACCAACCTACCCCTAACACCAACCCCAAATAATAGAGTAAAAAAGAAAAAAAGTAAACCTGTGCAGACTTAGAGAAATGCCACAATCTATTTGTGTTAGCTGAAGAACACCCCTGTCAAGAGGGCTATCAAACATGTGGGCAAGTCTAACCCTGATGTGAAGAAGAAAAAAGCCATCTCCTTTTATGTTGAAGAACCTATTTCGGAGAATGAGGGAGGAGATATTGATACCAAATTCTCTAGTGAGGAGGATACCATGAGTGCCATTGAACATGATGCTAGTGTGGAACGAACTAGTGTGAGGAGATCTAATAGATTGGCTAAACAAAAGCCCAAGGTTTTAATTGATGACATCTTGAGCAGTTTTGAATAGGATAACAAGTAGGAAGACAAGCATAACACTATTGAGGATGCAGATGACTATGTTGAGGGGCCAAGTGTTACATCCCATCCCTAAATTACTGTTTACTTTTCACTTTAACTTAAATGCAATGTGAATTTATGTGACTATGAAGATTGACAAGTTGAATGTTTAGATAAAATATATGTAATACAATGGTTTTATGTATTGAATGGAAATAATTATGTATATGCAATGAAATGGATGCAATATAAATGAAGTGGATAACTACGTGTTTTGGTTGTCCAAGTAGATATACAGGATTGGATTTCACGCCTCTAGTGGATGAGGGGTAGTATCATCTAAGAGAAGGAAATAGATAAGAGCTGAATAGTAAAGCCATTTGAGTTCGTTGAATTGTGCTTAGGTTGAGTTTTGGATGTTGTTGTAATTAAGTAAGTTGTTCTTAAGTTATGTCTTTTGGTTACTTGGACCTAAGTCAAGTGAAGTTAGTTTCCTTATAGAAATTTCTAGGGTTATTAGTGTTCCTATTAATGTAATGAATATATATAGCTAATATTATCATCAAGTTGATTTAGAATTGATATTGTATTAGTGATAGTCAACTAAGGAAATGATAGTGTGTATATCTTGGTATGCATGTATGCATCATGGTTATATGGTTCAATCATTTAAATACATACACACACACACACACACATAGTATGCATAAATATGTACACAAATATATATTTATATGTACTAGTAAATGAGTACACAACTCGGTAGTAATCGATAATCGGTGTACATATATACTCATTTTGTATAAATATATATGTATGTATATATTTATGAACATATAAGAATACACATATATATATATACACACACACACAGAGTATGCGTAGATATGTACACAAGTATATATTTATACGTATTGGTAAATGAGCATGTATATACACGACTCGGTAGTAATCGATAATCGGTGTACATATATACTCATTTTGTATAAATATATGTATGTATGTATATATTTACGAACATACAATAATATATATATATATATATATATATATATATATATATATATATAATTTTAATATTCAAGGAGGCAATTAAAATTAATTAAGTTGACAAGTTGTGAGGCTTAAAAAGCCAAGTTAATAGGCCAATATAAAGGGCCACATAATAGCTGATATGAAACATGATTAGAATGCAATTATTTGGCAAGGTAGTTAGCCACAAATTGGCTAAAATTAAAGTTTATTCAATGCTTGAAACAACCTACAAATTTTGCATAAAAATAGAGTTCTTAATGGTCATAAAAAGGGGCACAAGACTTGGTAAAACTATTGCAAATAATAACCTTTTTAATCTGCTATTATATAGCAACATGTGCATGAGAATATTATGCCTCACATGCCTATAAAAAGGTAGATATATATGCTAGTATAAAGGGAGTTTGAATAGCCATAATGTGGCATACTATGTTCAACTTATTAAGCATGGAAAACAACTTTGAATAAGTCAACAAAGTTAGTGGAAGTTGCAACAAACTTAAGTTAGATTTGAAGGAAGTTTTCAACGCTTTATTGAGTGGACATTTTAGTCAATCCACTCATGCTATTTTCTAGCCACTTAGTGGCAAAAACTTGTTATTTAATTGGACTCAATATGAGTTGATATAAGGAAGATTTCAACATGGGTTTGGAGCAGACTGCGAAAGTTTATTTTTCTTCTTTACTTTGCAACTAACTTATCATGGAGAAGCAACCATAAAGCCATTTTAATATGATCTTTTAATGTTCTCAAATTACTTTGCATTATGGCCAGTTATTAGTAGATAGTTATCGGTTTATGGGAGTTTATTACTGCATTAGTGAATGGTCACTCATTTATCATAGTGGAGAGAAAGGTAGTTGAATCTCTTGCCTATAAATACAAGATTTTTTCATTGTAAAAGGGTTGGTTATCAAGAAGAAAAAGGCATAGAGATTGTGTCAAAATTACTCTTAAGTTTATTAAGCTTTAAATCAGTCCAATTTGAGTTGGAAACAATGTTTTTAGAAGTCTAAAGATTGTTCTTCAAGCAAGAAGGAAATTAAGCAAGAAAGGGAGAATAGAGTTTGGAAGCTATAGTTGCAAGGAACAATTGGTAGCAATTCAAAGTAGAAATAACAAGCATGTTCATACATTACTAAACTATTTCTATTAATATTTTGCTTGAAAATGAAAAGAAAGAGAAACAAATGAATGAATTGAGAATGAATATGTTAAGTTCAGAAATAAGAGGTGAATGTTAATAATCATGTTAATGTTAGATTTGAAACTATGTACAGTATGGTATTGTTATGTATTATAAATGCAATCTAAAAGCTTATGAGAAGGAAATTAGTAATGTGGCTTAGAGACTGAAATAAAAGTACTTATCTAACGAGAGTCTTTAAGAATGTTGATTAGAAAGTCATAGTATGTTATGTTACTTGAATGTAACCTTATGGGGTTTAGAGCACGTGTGAAAATTTCTCACTAACTGGTTATTATTATATATACCAGAAAACTCCATTAAATTTAGTGTTGATTTTGAACCCAACCTTATAACTAGTTTTTGGGAGTCTTATTTCTTGTTTAAAGGGGAAGTAAACCCTTTAGTTGATTCAAAATTTGTTGCTTTTATGTATGTGTGCACGACACAATCTCAATGCGTTGAATGACCATGGGTAGGTCAAGATGATGGCGTAAGAGTCATCTCTAAATATTTAAATAACCTAAGAATAATTAAATGGAAAAACATATGAGTTTGTATGGACTTGTTTAAAAGGTAGTTGCCTACCCCAGATCTTGCTAGAATCATAATGAGGAAGAAATAGATTTTATGAAGTTATTACTATTTTGTTATGTGACCACTTTAGTGGGTATACATTTACTGATTAAAAACCTTATGATCATAGAGCCAGTTGGTCAAACCTTAGGTTAGATAAGTCTCCAAGTCGAGTAGGGTGGGTGAACAAATGATTTTACTCCAAGTAAGTAGCGATTGTATTTAATACAAATAACTTTGGCCAAAGTGGGTGCATTAGTCACTGCGTGCACTTGTTAGTTCACTATGTACCATATACTTGATACAATCAAAGTTGTCTTTCATGGATGAAAGGTCTCAATAGTTGATAGACGGTATTGGTTAAGTAGCACACAACACTAGAGCTCATATGGCTATTATTAGGGAGTTCTTAACCATTCCCTTCATTGAAGGGCAGGGCCACTTCTAGTTCAGAAGGTGTGTGGGGGATTGCTTAAGTCTGTGGTTGGAGGTAAAGCACTTGGGTGATGCTCTCCCTCTTGCAAATTACTTGCCGAGTCTTGGGAGATGAAAAGAAAGAAAAAAAGTATCCAGATATGGATCTTTGACCTTGTTCCTTATTTGTTTATGATGTATACATATTTGAAATTGATTATGTAGAAAATGATGAAAATAAAAGTAATTTGTACTTTCTAGTTTGAAATATTGAAATGAAACTAATATGTTTCACTCTTGTTTTTAGTTATGCAAATGTATCTCATTTATTAAGGAATTTCTTACAACCTAATTTTAAGGAATAGTTACTATTTAATTTATGGTTAAAATTCCATGTAAATTCCTTATTATAAGGTTGTGGTCGTTACATCGAGTCACTTCCTGGAGCTTAACATGATGATTTTGGAGGATTCCACCTCAAACTCCTCCAATCATCAGATGGGGAAGGAGGAGGCTAGCAATGCCTGGACATGGCACTAATAAGGATTACAAGGCTCTCTTGAGGTCTATGTCAACACTCTAGAAAGGAAATTGAACTGCCTTACCTGCTTCACCATCAAGGTGATTCATCACTTTACCGTTACTCTCACATTTGTGCTGTAAGATGAAATGAAGAAAAATGACCCAAACATCGATCCCAGTTCTAGCCAAGCTAAAAAGGATGTTTTCAAATTCCTAATGGAGGAATAGGAAAACATTGCTAAGTAGTGGTCTAGGGGTTCTGTCCACTTGATCCCCTTAGGGGTTTTTTGGTCCTTTTTGTTTCTATGTTGTCTATAGTTTCTATCTGTTGAACTATTCATTAAATGTTTCTACAGTTTTTTTCTTTTATGAACTCGTGATCTCCTACCCTTGTGGAATTTTGTGTAAAGGGTACAACACCTTGTAAATGCTTCTTATATTATATAAAAAAAAAGATTAATCCTAAGATAATATAGGAAAACCATTTAATTTAGACAAAAAACAAAAATTCTAAATTATATTACATTTTCCTTATATCACACCTATTTTGTCAAAAAGGTGTTGATTGTGGCTTTCCCACCCTACCATCAAAATTAATAATCTTTTAAAACTAATAAATAGTAAAATAAACTCTAAATTATTGTAAACAAAATAAAAAATAAGGTGAAATATTACTAGAAGGATACCAATACCATTAGACATCTAAAATATTCTTTAACTAAAAAAAGGATGCATAATCCCTGCCAAAATTTATATAGAAACTATACTTGAAAATGGTAGTAGGAAATGGAAGAAAATTATATCTCTTTAAAGATAACCCTAGTCATTATTGAGTATGTAGACTAGCAAGTGAATGCAGAGTGCTAATTACTAAGACTAAAAATGGAGTGTACTCAACACTTTGGATTGTGATAATAATTCCTTAAAAGAAAGACACAAACTTATCAAACTCATTAACATTACAAGATTAAATTTTATGTTTTTGGGTAGAGATTTTCTTTTTTCTTTTTAGAAAATATTTATTGTATATTTTTAGCAATCTAAATTAATGGGGAGGTATACATATTAATGGAGAGGATCACACCTAAAGTGCCAAACCCTAATTGTTTGGTATTGTATGCTTGCAACACAAAAATTATAATCACAATTAGTATGATGAAAGCAATCATCATTGCAATGGTCAACCACATTATTTTCATCTTGAAGAATGAATGTAATGAATTTGTGTTAGAAAAGTACACCTATAATTTAAGCTTCTTGCATAAAATCTAGTCAAGCATTCAAAATATCTAGTTCAAAAAGGCTTATAAAGTATAGAAACTACCAAATAGCTTTCAAAATCACATATTTGTAGTTGGCATAATAAATTACCTAATGCTTAGAGGCAAACATTATAAAGGACAACATATAATATATTTCCGAAAAAATATTTTACCATTGATTATGAGCAAGGAAGTGTCACAAAGTTTAACGAATGGGGCTCCATAAAGTAGCCAAAGAAAAAATTGAATAAGGTACACATATGAAATGATATACTCTTGGGTAGACTTAAGCTTGTATATCCCTTAGAATGTTGCCTTGTACTTTCTAAACACAATAACATTTATATATAAGCTCATTTATCTTAATCAATAATGAAAGCTCACAATATACATGTTCATCTATATTGACATTTTTTAGTCCCATGCAACAAGAATGATTGATATTAAAGTTATCACCTCAAAGAAATATGATGAGCACAATATTTGTATAGGTGATAGGAAAAGTGCTAATGAAAGTCACATTTATTGCACCGGAAGCCACCATAGAACATTAGTCATGATGAATTATATTTCACGGGAGTTTATACTCATTCAAATCAAACTAAATGTCAAGCTCTTAGAAAACCAAATATTTCTTATTTTACATAATCCAACAAAGGCACCACAAATCTTTTTCAATTCAAACGAACATCAAATTTAACTAAATAAAACCTACACATATAGATGGGAAATGATCTAACAAATACACAACGCTTAAATATTTGTTAATTTAATATCATACACAAGAGGTGACCCTTGTAGGGTAAAGATGATTTCTCGCATGGATTTTACAATGGTTAAATCATCACTGTAGCTCTCATAGGAATGCCCCCATTGGGATCTCTATATAATTGTATGCAAGAGCACACCACAAATAATTAAATACAATGCCCCTAAACATACCCATTGAATCTTGTAAGAATATTACAACAATGCAAGGAGAAAACATGCACATGGCTTAAATTTCTAGAGCCATTGTAGCACTTAACTTTTTCACTAGATTAGGGTTCTAGCATAGAGCCATTACCAAATGTAAACACATTAAAAAACACAACACAAAATGTGATAACTTTCAATATTAGGCAGACATACTACTTTTTGATATAGTGGTTTTTATAGTTTTACTCACTTGGTTTCTCAAGGCCAAAACTATGGGAAAATATAATAGTCCTATAAATATTGTTGTGTTCATGCACAACATCAATGCTATTTATCATTAGAATTTATAGCCTAGTTGAACGACAACTTTTTGAAGCTTGTTAACCATATTGACCCATGTTGTAGGGTTTGCCTTGGGTATAAACACACTCCCTCCTCCATTAAACACACTCCCTAGATCACACCAAGACATAAAAACTTGTCTTTCAATAAATATCTACAAAAATAAAAGCGAATCAAAATGAAAACTCTTATATATAAAATTAAATCTTCATTTTTGGTTGACAATCCCTTTCTTGCTCTTTGTCCAAATTTTTTATGTTAGTTTAAAAAATTTGAAGTTTTAAATATTTGAACAAAACTTATAGTTCTAATAAATCAATTATTAAAAAAAACTAATTGATTTATGAATTTATGGATACCTTATATTATATGTAAAATAATTTACTTGGAAGAGTCATCTTCTCAAATAATCTTGTAAAAAGAACTTTTTGTAATTTCCTTAATACGTATTAAGGAATCTTGTCGATCCACCTCCATCTCATCTTAAAGCAAATAATTTCTAAATGCAAGGGTTGTGTCTAGAAATAAATGCATCACAATATTTTGTTGCAAATGATGGCACTCTCCCACTAAAGGAAATGCAATCACAATATCCCTAGATTTCTAAAAAAACACTTAATAATGCTACTATATAGACTCTTTTAGCATGCTATGCAATAGTTAGAAACATGTAATATTACACCATTGTGGGTAGCCCAATATATCCATAGTGGCCAAATACATTTACAATCAATTAGTGGATGGGTAGTGGCCAAATACATTACATTCAATTAGTAGATGGGTAGTGGCCAAATTTGTAGTAGTAGAAACATAATGATTATTGTCTTTGGATTAGTTTCTCTTTAAAAACTATCATTAAATGAAATTGCAATGTTGATAAGTTGTTCGCTTATGGTATGTCATGTTGTAGTCTGACAGTACTAAAAGTGGATGTCTTTTTAGTGTTAGGCTTTTCTATACAAATCACGAAAGTGAGATTTTGTGGTAGATTTAATTAAAAACTTATTAAAGACAAATACATATAATTAGAAGCTATTATAAACGTAAAAATATCATTAAATTAATTCCTCTCATCTAATTGTTTCTCTTTATAAACCTTAATAATAAGTTCAACTTATCTCTCTTTGATGTAAATATTAAAGAAGCATTACATATTTATGAATATATATTTATTACTACTATTATTATTTATAGTCAATTCAACCTTATCCACTACCAACTTTTTTATTTTTATTACTTTGAAATAGAACTTCATACCATGAAATTTACCAATTGAATTGATTGAATTAGACATACAGAATACTACTATATATTTATTTGATATAAAATAAAAATATGTTATTTTTTATAATTATAAAAAAATTACCCAAAACCAAAGGTTCCAACCCTTAATACACACAAACCTTGTAAAAACACATAAACAAAATTAAATTAACGAATATTAACAAAACCTAAACCAAAAGCTGTTTTAATTCAAAACAAATACAAATTTCTGTAACACACGAGGCGGCCTGCCTACCAGGTCCTCCACCCACCTGCTTAGTTAGCAGGAGGAATTGTCTAAAGCTTCGACTTTTTCCTTCACTTGAAACAAAACCTGTGGGACCCTTTATAAACGAGTAAACCCTCCTCCAAACCGTAACTCATGAATTAAATAAGTAAATAAATATATTAATCCGGACTTGGAACAACATTATCCAACCCAATTAAGAGCATTCAGAGGGTCTGGCACTCTCCCCAAGCTCTCTTCCTCGACCAGAAGGAAGCAACCAAGTAGCTGACGCACAAGCCGACTCGAGGGTTTCTAGGGCTTATTTGCCATTAAATGCCGGATCATATTCTTAAGTCATTCATTCACGTAAGCCTTGCTGCCCCGGCTGAGATAAGCGTTTTCCTGCATGTTTTGATGGTTATGCCGTTCGGATTGGCTTCGTATCGGCAAAGATCCTTTGAAGCAGGAGTTTAATGACCTTAGGGCTAAAAGTTGCGGAGGATCCATGAGAGGCACATTTTCCTTGGTATGTATTGCGCTTCGCTGCTTTCTGATTCATTTAGTCGTCTGAAATATTTACGGAAATTGATAAACAGTAAGTCCTCTGGATTCGTGAGGGCTGGATCAACGCAGAAGGCCTTTAGCAACAAGAAATGTTTGTTTGGTTCGAAATTACGAGTGCTTCCTTTGAGTTTTGGTGAAAATTTGGTTGGAGCAGTAGAGAAACCTTTTGGAAGCAAAAGATTGTCGGTCGGCTCAAAATTTGGTGTAGTTTGCGAAAAATCGGCCTGGAGGAGAACTGTCTCTACAAATCTGGTATCTTCCCCGAACATTAAGCCGAATTTGCTTTTCGCTGTTGTTCTTCTTCTGCCATGGGTGTTGATGATGAGACTGGAGTCGCCAGAAGATTATGGACGATGTCCAAGAGAGAGTCCACTTTCGCCATGTATAATCCGTTTGTGGTGGCTCTGGCAGCAGAGACTTTAAGTACGGAATCATTTCGTAATTACATGGCGCAGGATGCCTATTTTCTCAAAGCATTTGTTGAGGCGTAAGTTTTTGTTGAATAATCTCAAATAGGAAGGTTGAATCTGTTTTTTGTTTTTGTTTCATATTCATTTATACCTGGAAGTCTGTTCGGTTACCGTATTATTAGCAAAGATCACATAATAGTGAATTCTTGCGGTGCTGAGATCCCGGTTTTGTTGCGTTCTTTATTAAAAGACTGATGAATTTGTTGTTTTCTAAATCAAATGCCGTTTTATCTGAAGACAGGGTTTTGCGTAAGCTCAGGTCTAATAAGCTATTTAGTAAAATAAAGAATATCGAATGTAAAGATGTCTAGATATATGTCGCTCAAATGAAAACCTGCGGAATAGGACTAGAAATCTGTTTTAGTGTTACAGATTCTATTACTCACGTCTGACCTTGAGTATTGAACTCATGACTAGTCTTGATTTTCAGTCAAGTGACGTGTTTGTTACAACGAAATATAAATAATTTTTTGATCCTAAACAAGGGCAAAATATTGGTCATGAAACGAAAATTTTCTCCTCGGGCAAAATATTGGTCATGAAATGAAATGATCTGATTTCATTAATATACACAGGACCAAGAGTGCCTATAAGACCAAAGCCAAATCTCTGTTTTTTCAGTTCTTGTCTCTTCTAAGAGTGTATAGACATATAATCGACTCTCAAGTTGTGGATATA
>VDFB02270651.1:148161102-148186824 GCA_007258455.2 Sequoia sempervirens | reverse complement strand
TTTTTCGAATTTGGGCTAAAATTGAACATAGAAACCTATTAGACATTGCTTTTTGGGCTAAAAATTGAACAAAACAACTTCAAACATTTCATCTTGGTGCTATAAAATGAATCAATTACTGCTTTGGGGTCTAAAATGAACATGTGTTTTTCATGTTTCGTAATATTTTATACAAAGTAATCTCATTTAAAAGGGCATATGCACTTCTCTCGCACTTCACAACGACCTTGAGAATCAAAAGTCCTTTTTGGTGACATTAAATTATATAAAGTATTGCCTCCATATTTCAATTTGGATTCTAAAAATTGAACAAATCTTGTGAGTGTAAGTGGAACATATTGCGTGTGTTCTCTCTTTGTTTCTCAACAAAGATCGATTGAACTACATATATGTTTGCTCACTTTTGTTTATCTTAGAGGGTCTGCCTTGTGGGAAAAAGTAATCACCCAACAGAACGACCTGACCGGAAACACGCTAAAACCAAGCGGCTTCCAACCAGTATATAAGTGTGGGTACTTGTTGAAATGAAAATATCACGATGGTGATTCCAACAAGAAGGGCAACAATAGTCTCTTGTCGCATGGATGATCCCCCACAAAAAAAATTCCTACATTAAAACCCTTGTTTAGAAAAGGCCAAAATCCTTGATCTATTTGTTGGTGCAAGAATGGTTGTTCTGAAGCCACCCCACACTTTTACGACTTTTAGTAGAAATGGAAAGTATGCCATGGGAGTTTCATGGGTACTGATGCTTGGCTGCCCGATATAAGTGAGTGTTGTGGAGGGGAGCCAGTGGGGTCAAGCATCTAACCATTCACTAAAAGAAGGCATAGCTAGACTTGTCCAAGTGGGGATTCAACAAATACAATCTTTCATAGCCATAGGATTGTGCATGTTCTTGGAAACAAAACACTTTGATTTTTTGTAAACATTTGAAAACAAGCATTCAACATTATCATCAAACTTCAAACCCTTTAGGAGGCAAATATCTTTGACGAGATTCATGTGTTATTGCTTGCCCTTGGGATTTTATCCTTAGAGGTTTCTAAACACTTGAATTTATATCTCAATTTGCTTACTAGAGTCAACAATAAGAAACTTTTGCCTTAAATTCCTTGATTTCCACATAATACACTTTGTGGGATGATAAGAAGTTAAGAGTTTAGACATTTAGTTTGAAGAAACTTAATCAATAATTTTTTGTGGTAAAAAGAAGTCATTAAGAAAATTTAAGAATCAATTGAACCCCACATGAGTGTTTGTTATCTTTTGTCTTATGATTTTCCATACAAACATTGGTCTTTTGGTTTGAAGTACTCTTAGAGAAAAGAATGTTCTTCAATATCTTGGTCTAGTAAACAAGTCCTTCTTAGGTTCATTTAGGATCAAAGTCAAACACTTCACCCATCCCAAACATTTATCATCTCCATCTCACAAACAACTTTAGAGCTTTGGAAACATCATTATCTAGACTTGGGAACATCCGTAAACCAAATCAAAATCATCTATTTAGTTAGGTGTGTGTTGATGAATCCTTCCTCACACAGTTAAATTACACACCTTTGAATGAGTTCATCCTAAGATAACATCTAAACATCTTAGGGTTTACAAGTTCATTATCCAAATCAAACCAATAAAAATCAAAACCTAAGTCTAGCATTGATCCAAAGTTCCTAAAAAGTTTGACACCCATATCATTCACCCCTTTCATCCTTCATCTCATCATTGGTCCTAAACACCTTAGAGGTCACTTTTGCAACAAGGTCAAAACACAAAAAGAACATGGAATATAAACTTGATCCATATATCATGAGTAATCCAAGTCAACCAAACTATCAAAGCCTTACAATTCCACTTAGTTATCAAAACTCACATTTATACAATCCATACATGGGATCATTATCTCCTACAAACCTCAATGATACAACAAATGTGAGTATACCCAGTCAAAAGTTTAGAACACCTTTCTCGATGGTAGATTTAAATCCAAGTCTAAATTTAAAAATCTATCAACCAAACAATCAATGCATGAGTCTTCATCAAAACAACATTATCCCACCAAATCCATACATGCAAAATGTGAATATACCAAGTACAAGTTTACCAAACATGAACATTTCAAATCCACACTTGGTAAAATTTGGGATAGATATGTTTGTGAATCATACAAATGTTGCTTAAAGTCCAAAAAAGATGTTAATGATTCCATGTATTGATCCAAGTCAAGGTAACACCATGCAAAATAAAAGTTACCTAAATCAAGGCAATATGGTTCCCAACCACAACAATGTTCAATTTCAACCTATCATGCCAAATCTAAGCATCACCCCAAGTCAGAACATTGTCCAAAATCAAATTGTCCATGATCCCATGCAAACACCACAAGTGCACATTCCAAATCTGCTTGAACAAAAGCCAAATCAAGTATATCAAGGGAGTCAAAATCAAAATAAAAATCAAATTTCGCTAGATCAACTTGTTGAATTATTGAGCCAAGAGACATCTTCACTCCAAAATCAATACACTCTACCATTGGTTGAACCATGTCATCGAAGCATTGAGTTGTGTCCACAACCACACCAAGAACAATATCTCCAATTTCAAGAAGTTAGATATCAATATCGACCACATCAACAAATCCAACCCCCGCATCTCGAAGATCAATCACCACGTAAGATGAATCACCACATCTCCAAGATCAATCATCACAAGGTCAATTTAAAGTACAAATCTCACAAGGTAACAAACGAAAATACACACCTCTTGGGAGACCAATTGAATCAGTCATGCAACAATTGGTATAAGAAAATCTCATAAAAATCCTCATTTATGAAAACTATCAAGAACCCCTAGTTAAACCACCAGGGTATAATGAGAAGCACCTTTGTGACTTTCAAAAAGTAAAGGGACACACAACATCAAATTGTATTCAACTCAAAAATATCATCCAAGACCTTATTGATCAAAAGATAATCACTATTGGGGACAATGATAGCATTGACAATCTCTCCACCACAATTGTTGAAAATAATGATCAAGACCTATCCATCAATGAGCACATTGAAGATGTTTCCACCTCATCCGATGACCAACTCACCATACATCAAGAGCCACTTTTTAGTGATCTATTTCAAGGAGTGTTAGAATTATTTGATCCCATTGACATAATCTACGGTCCATCGACCAATGATCATATTGAAAATGTCTCCACATCGCCTTATGAGGTAGAGGACATATCTCAAGAATTTATTCCAAAGCAAGATCAAAATATTTCACCAAGGTCTAGCAATGGTCTTTTCCAAGACATGTTGCCCCCTTTGACCTCATGGTTACAGATACTGAAGGAATCCTCAACTCGACACTTGATCCAAGTCCACTCAAAGATCAAGAGGATATTGAACCACTTACCATGACTAATGATTATGTCCAAGAACCCTTTGTAAGCAATCCATCCTTTGAAACTGACCCATGCCAAGAACTTGATCCAAAGCATGTCAAAAGCAATCCCAAAATTAATCAAGATTAAGAATTCGTATTTCCAAGATACTACAATGATCTAATGGATACTCTCCTATCTATACAAGATGATCATATCCACATAACACTTACTTCTACATCTATCCATGAGATGTTTTCTATGGATAGACATGTAGATGATCTTCATTTAGAACAAGATTCCTTTACCCCTGACATTATTACACAAAAAGAGCAGGTTATTGATTCCTATAGTCAAATTGAATTATCAACAGTAGGATTAGATATACCCCAAATTTAGACTAAGGACATCATGTATGAAGATATCCAACATTATCCACTTAAGGAAATAGGTTAGACATAATAGGATATTCCAGAGTTAGCAGAGCAAAAAATTGAAATAACGTCATCTACAGTGGCTATTTATTAGAGAATTCTTACCAAACAAGACATCTCAAAACATGCAAAATCAGGGAACAAAGATGCTACTACCACCATACTGGGGGAAACTTTGTCTCAAGGAAACATCAACATAGGGAGCACAAAGAATCCTTATGATGAAATTGATGCCAATACTACAACCAACCATGCCACAAATCTTCATCCACCCATCATCCCATCCACAAATTGGGACCAACATCAAAAGAAGGATGTGAATCGAAGCAAAAAGAACATCATCAAATCAAAAGAAGTTGAGAAGCATAATAGACAAATCAAATACACATGGATACCGAAGAATAAAAAGAAAGATTATCCCTATCAAACTCCATTAGTCAAAGAAACTATGGGGAAAAATAAGAAAGGGAAAAGTATCCATCAAAGATGTCCACAAAGGAAAAATCAGGCTTCTCAAGTAACATACAAAGTATATCAAGCAGTTGGTCCTAATTTCATGCACACTTCCATATCCACCCATAATTGCTCATCTTCCCAAGTTTGGAGAGTCAAAGGTTCTAAACTATCAACCAATCCATCTTTTATCCCTAAACACACTCCATCCACTTCTCCACACATGATATCCAATTCTCACATTGACCATGTATTAGCAACCACCCTTCATCATAAGGATTCATAAGGCATTCTATTGTGATGTGCACACAAAGACAAAGTTAACTCTGATATCAACAAAGCATATCAAGAATCTCAAAAGTTGTATTCAAGTGCATGTATCTTGGAAAAGCAGCTTCTTCAAGTAGGATATAGATGGAACATTATGACAGAAGTATCTACATCAACACCACCAGGTGGTTCAACATGAGCTTCAAATCTTTCGCAGAAAAATACAAAAAAATAAAATTAAAAAAAAAAAAAAAGAAAAAAAAAAGAAAAGGATAAAAATAGTAAAGAAAAAAATCGTCCTCTAGTGAAAACCACATGGGTGGCGCTTTGGGTAGGTACCATGATGAAAACATGGCAAACATGAATCATGTGTAGAATTGAGCATCTACGTGCACTAATTCAGGTGAAAGCATCTCGACTCATCCATAATAAATCCAACATTCCATCCATCTCATCCATAATAAATCCATTTATCCAATCCATTTTCATCCATCTCCATCCATCTTCCAAATTATCTTGATCTTGGTGAAACTTTGGTGTACACTTTTCACTTGCTTATGGTAAACATCTTGACATGAGTCATTTTCATTGATCCTATCTTATGCAACACTACCTGAGCCATGAAGCATTATCCATATGATCATTCTTTATCTAAATACCTTATCTTATCACAAGATAATCCTTGGCATCCTTTGCATACTTACCATATACATCCATCCAAACACCTATCTAGGCATCGATTCATGACATTCCATACATTGCTAAACACTGGGGGTAGATATTTACATCTTGCTTTGGGAATAAGTCTTGATCTATATCTTCCAAATTATGTGGTGATCCGAACATTAGAAAACATGAAATCAAATTGCTCAAGCATTTGTGAGCTAAAATCCAAATCACTAGCCCATGACATATTTTGACAAGAAGACATCCCTTATCAATCTTCATCTTTCATCGAACATCAATCCAAACAATCACTATCAGTCACATCTAATTTGCACTTCAAACGTCACATCAAACCATTCAAAATGAGTTTGTTCCAAAACCAAGCTTCAAAATCTTGATCAATCAAATCTAATTAATCCATCATCTTGGGATATCCTTCCTGATCATTGTGTTGCTTAACACTATCCTTGCATTGTTGTGTATCCTCAACAATGTTATCATCATTGATCCTGATCAATCGAATCCAATCAATCCCTCATCATCTTGGGATATCCATCCTAATCCTTGTGTTGCTTAGCACTATCCTTACATTGTTGTGTATCCTCAACAATGTTATCATCATCAATCCATTGATTCGGTCAATCAACCTTAGCTTGGTTTTCAAAAAAATCCCAAAACGGAGCACTAATATCATCACATATGTCCATATCTAAAACGTCAAAATCATGTGGAAAATCCAAAAACATTTAGAAAATCCAAAAATTCAAAAAAATTCAAAAAAACAAGAAAATCCAATAACATCCAAAATCATATCAAAATTCAAAAACATTTATAAAATTAGAAAATCCAAAAAACATTCAAAATCATATAAAAAATCCAAAAAACAGATCAAAAAGTTAGAAAACATCAAAAAAATGGTTATCCGAACTACATCGTCTTTGAGCTTAAACATAGGCAAGGCTAATCTTTGATTAGCCCCCAAGACACAAAATCCAAAAACATTCATAAAATCTCAGAAAAACCCAAAAAAATTGGAAAATGGAAAATCAAAACATTTGTAAAACATCTTGAAAATACCAAAAAACAACCTCATAACATTTCAAAACTCCAAAAAACATCCAAATATTAAAAAAAATCCATCTGTCCCGTTTCACTTCCACCTACAATAATCTTATCCATAATAAACAAATCATCACACTCACCCTTTGGAAAAACAAACATACACAACCATAGCAATCAGCAAAAGCAAACTTCAAATGCAAAATCAAAATTGAAACAACAAAATTTTAAATGCAAAATCAAACTCTCGATCATTCGCAAACATGTCAATCAACCTTATATCAATAGCCTTTTCGACCAACCTATCAACTTTCCACCATCCATTAACATGTCCTAGGATGTATCCTTCCTACAATGGGCATTATTTATTGGAAAAACACTTTGGATAAACAAAACGACGTGCGACCATCCACTAACATGTCCTAGGATGTATCCTTCCTACAATGGGCATTATCTATTGGCAATCGTTTTGGTTCTTATCCTAAACAAAACAAATCCGTTTGGCTAGAGGTATGAAGAACATTGACTTGTTTGTGTTCTTGATCTTTTCTTTTTTGATTTATCTTATTGCACTCATTCCAATGACCTCTTGATGATGTCTAATAAAAATGATTTAGAGAGAAAGGAATGGGGCATTAATCATTGTCTTTTTGTCTATTGTGCTTGTTGGATGTTCTTGTAATATAACTTGGTGAATACTTGCTTTTTTAGGTGCATCCTAGCAAGGTTTCCGTATGTCAAGTGTGAACAAGAATACTCCTATCTGTTTGTCGAGTCAAATTCCATCGCACTAGGTACAACACCATCCTAGTTTTTATACCTTGATGCATCGTATCTATGTGTGTCATCAAACATAAGGTAAGTAGCCCTTTTAAAGTCCCAATTCCTGATAAGCAAATCATCTATCTCTCATCATCATCTTTAATAAAGTTGGCTTGTTGAATCCTCTTTTCATCATCTCATTTCTTCTTTTCCACACTAACATCATATCAAGATAGTTAATCATCCTCACCAGTGCATCCATCCTACATCCACAAATCATTAGCATACATAAATCTCATAATCATAGCATATCACATCATCCATCTCATCCATCTCACATGCAGTACATTATCATTTAAGTTGTTTAGAATACTATAGATTGGTTATTCTAAGCATCTTAAAACCATCTCATTTGCATCATTATCATAACCATCCATACGTCCATCTTGAACCTCTTTGTCACGAGATCGACCTTCAAATCAAAAATTTCGCTCGATCTCTCGAAGGAGCAATGTACTAGTATACTTCTTTCTGCTGGGGCATCCGAAAAAATTAGAAATTTTTTGAATTTTGATTGCGACAAGTTTATTATTTGAACCAATGCAGAAAGTACATTGCTTCAAAGAGGGGAAAAATGTAGACATGCAAAATTGACATCATGCATTCCTCATATTTAATTAAATCATATTCGCCCGATCAATTAAATTAATCAAGTTTATTTGATTAATCTCCTAAGTTATCTCTTTAATTAAATAAATCAAGTTTATTTAATTAATATCCTAAAGTCATCCATTTAAATTAAATAAATTCATCTTTATTTGATTTAACACTAACATCATCCTCTTTGATTAAATAAATCAAATCTTTATTTAATTAAATCTAAAATCATTTTCTTCTCATTTTGATTTATTTTAATCCTAAAATCTAAGTCAAAAGTCAAAATCACCTAATCTCCTATTAAATTAATCAAATCTTGATTAATTTAATCCTAATCACTTGAATCCTCTATATTTTTCAACTTGCACCAATAAATCATTTCTTTGATTTAATAATTCCCTAATTACTTTCAAAATGGCATAAAAAAGGGAATATTCCTCCAAGTTTGAAAATCCGTCCAAATGTCTTGTCCTCCAACATAGCATTAACTCCTCTTACATTGTCTCTTACATGTCTCCCACTTGGCATTTAAGACCCTTTCTTCTCCCTCCAACAAGCCAAATTTCAAATTTCAAATCTCCCCCTCTTTGGCACATTGATCAAAATGTGCACAACCTTCATCCTCTCACATCTTGAAAAGTGGCATCTTGTCATTGGCTCATGTTTTGTCCCACATCCTCCATGTTTTTCATTCTTCCATACTTATTTCTTATAAATAGAGGCCTCCTCTATTGTATTAATCCTCCACAATCTTAGTATCTTACTCCACAACTTGATCACTTATCATCTTGCATCATCCATCATCCATCATCGAGGAGCTTATCAAGGATTGGGAAAGGGCTTCTTTCCACATCAAAGAAGCACCAATCCACTATGTGATAGGGTTTGATCATGTTTTCATGTGCTTTCATGTAGTTGTTTTTGTTCTATTTATCTAGTTTGCATATTTTAACATGATTAAGTATTTCATAAGAATCTTGGGTTTGCTTATTTTAAATTGACTAACTAAGCTAATTGTGGTCATTGTTTGAAGTAAAATGCAGATTTAAGGTTACAACACTCTATCACAAAAGTTTTTATTTTTTCAGTCGTGAGAGGCTGGCTATCATGTATCTCATGAAGTCTTGTAGGAACAAGAACTTTGAAAGAGATCCATTTTTGTAGAACCAAAGTAAGCTAGGATAATGAAAAAAGATACCAAGAAGCCATTTTAATAGAGCCCAAAATTGCACCCACTCGATAATGGGAAACAATCACACAAGAATGCAATTAAAACACTAGCTTCCTATTGTACCGGGAAGAGGTGCAGAGCTAGATTCCCATTAATGGAATGCCTTTGTGAGTACCAAATAGCCGAGAAAGAAATTCTGTATTCCATCTTAACAAAAAATCAAGCAACATGTCTTATCACAAAGCATGTCATGGAATCAATGCCAAGATAGCAGATGCCGCTATGTAAGACTTCACCAAAGCCTGTCAATGTGAGAAGACCTCATGTGGGAGGACTAAAGTGAAGCAATAGTTATAGATAAATGTATCATTTGATAAGGACTAGAGAAAAAACACAAAATTTTCCAAATTTAGCCCATTGAAACAACATGTGCCAAAAAGGAAACGTACTTATTGCCAAAAATTGCATTTACTCCGCATAAGGAAAGATCTCGTAAAAACCTCCACCTATTGTCGTCAGTATGAAATGAATTCACAATGGCAAGAAAAGATGGAGTAGAGAATTAATACAAGTGTCAACCTCCTGGAAAGGAATACGACAGGTGGAGCCACAAAGATAATAAAACCAACTGTCAATAAAGTCTGCATGATATATAACCTTTATATTTAAAAAGTAGCTGCCATCAAACCAAAATATTCACTATGAAATTGGAGAAACAACTTGTGTAGGGATGAGAACACCATAAATGACATTAAAAACCATCCCAAATTTTTAAATTTGTGAGCCCAACCAACAATGCAATAAGAAAAGTTGCAATGCCAATTGAACGGTAGCCAAAAAAATGTGGAGTTTATATTTTCAAGGAATGAGAAGGCTACGATAGGAAACTAGATCCATGAGAAAAGAGAAGGGAGAATCAATGATACCCATTGAATAAACTTGAGCACTCGTGGCCATTAAATTTTTTGAAATCTGTGAAGGTATTGATGGCTTTATTTACCAAGGAGTTCGCACATGATTTGGCTTCTCTGTAACAGTGCATGACTTGGTAGGAGGTGATTTTTTCAAGTTGGGATAAAATAGGCAATAAAAGATAGTTCAAGTACTAGGATTCAATTTGTAAACAATGATTTTGTCAGACCAAATGCTCTCTTATACTTCTAGGGTTTTTCACCTAAAAGGAGAGAGATGTGGGCCAAAATGCTAATGTCTACACTCAAAGCTAATGTAAATGAGATGTATTATGCCTAATTATTATGTTCTAATGCTCTGATCTAAAAATGAAATTGATCTTATGATGCAAAACTTAGAAAATGCAAAGTGCTAGAAAACACATTGTGATATGCAAAAATGCCTAAAAATGCAAGTAAAAGATGAAATAAAAAAACAAAATTAGAGAGGAGCACTTGAAGATTGAAAAAGGATGGCATGAAGGTCTGGAATCTTGATGAAACTATTGCAGAAGTCAACTAGAACACTTACGCTAGGCTGGGCAACTTAGTCCTAGTTTCAGGAAAACTTCTTAGAAACCCATTTCGACCAAATGGGTATCGAAATCTACAAAAATTTCTGAAAAAAAAAAGTTTAGTGGGACTAATCCACCACTAGTGGCGACTTAGTCTACTTCTAAATTTTTGAAAATTCATAAGTGGAAACGGATGCCCTAGGTCTACACTTTGGTTTCCCACAGGTGTCTGCTTCTGAAACTTTGATTTTCGAGCTTGAAAGTGACTTTTTATTGATACTTTGTGTAGACACCCAAAATTGATCACTCCCATATGATCAAATTTACCTCTTTATTCATCAATTTTGTCAATATTAATTTATTTAATTAATATTACACTTCCCACATAAAGTATTTAATTTAATAATTAAACACTTTATTTGGCGCCTTTCTCCTCTCTAAATTAAGTAAATACACCAATTTATTTAATTTAGTCATTCTAATATTTTGAATTAAAATCAATTTAAAATTCTTCTTTTCTCCCTCTTTGTCACATCCTCCATAATCCATCACTAATTTGAATTAATTTAATTAATTCATATTTAGGGTGTGCATCCTCTTAATCAAGGATTAATGTCACATCCTCCTACATTTGCCACTTGTCTCTAATCTTCCATTAATTATCATAATCAAGTATTTGCACAACTTTAATCAAAGTCATTAACCACTTTTAGCACCACTTTTTAGTCAATCTTTCCATTTTTCCTTTTTGGGCATTGACCCTCTTTCCCATGAGAATTTTTAATTCTCATTTATTCATCCTATGTCTCTCTCATCCCCATGTGAATTTTTAATTCACATGTTGTCTTTCCAAGGCTTCTAGAATGTTTGACATGTCACCTCATGCACATGTGACTAATTCCCACCTTTTTGGAAACCCTCTCTTATCCATTAGATTCTCCTATGAATGTGAATTTTTAATACACATTTATTTCTCCAACCTTTTTCCCTTTTCCCATGGAGATTTTTGAGAAATTTCAAAATTCTTCAAATGTCATTTTCACTCTCACTTGGGGATAAAAAGTTCCTTTTTAAAGAAATCTTCTCATTCCCCAAGGTACTTGTCCTTCCTCCACATCATGTACCTCTCTTCCACATCACCTACACATCATCCTACCTTAGCCATCTCACAATCCACATGTCAAGATGTGAGGGCTTGTGAGTCCTCAACTCACCTTAGCCCTTCATCTTGACCTTGTTGGATAAATCCCAACCATTGAATTCTGTAGAGAATTCAAGTTTCCCTATAAATACCCCCTCCTCTAAGGCATTTAAAACACTTAGCTATTTTGCAACTAAATGTTGCCATTTTATGCACTCATCTAGTCTTCAATTTCACCCATTTTCATTTGCATCCAAGCACATAGTCAAGACTTGCATTTAGCCATATCAAAAGCCATCAAGGAGCATACAAATCAATCTAGATCAAGGGCCAACCAAGGAGTTTCAGTTGCAAAAGGGAGGTATAATCATTTGTTTTCATTTAGCACTTTCCTCTTTGCTTTTACAAATTCCTTAGGCTAATCTTGAGGTGTTTCCTTATGCTTTTCCATTGCATTTTATTTGCTTAGAATAGGTTAGAAATTTGGATATCACATTTCTGGAACACCCGGTGGAACCCACAAGTGGGTTCCTATATTTCACGTTTGTTGTTAATTTTTTTGTAGGAATACGTCGCAGCGGGGCGACTACACCCCTGATTTTTCCACAGTGGGGTGACTACGCCCCTGATTTTCTGCAGTGGGGCGACTGCGCCCTTGTTTTTTCTGCATTGAGGCGATTACGCCCTTGATTTTCCGTAGTGAGGCGACTACGCCCCTTGGGCTGAATTTTTTTTTGGCTAACACTTTTTCCGTAGTGAGGCGACTACGCCCACTAGGCTGAAAACTTTGTGCTAGCAATTTTCTACAGAAAGGAAACTACGCCCCCCCTGGGCTGAAAATCTTTTTGGCTACCACTTTTTATGTAGTGAGGCGACTACGCCCCCCTAGGCTGAAATTTTTTTTGGCTAACACTTTTTCTGCAGTAAGGTGACTACGCCCCCTTGGGCTGAATTTTTTTTTTTTGGCTAACACTTTTTCTGCAGTGAGGTGACTACGCCCCCTGGGCTGAAAATTTTGTGATAACACTTTTATGCAGAAGGGCGACTACGCCCCCTGGGCTAAAAATCCTGTGCTAACACTTTTTTTTTTGTAGAAGGGCGACTACGCCCCCTGGGTTGAAATTTTTGTGCTAACACTTTTCTGCAATGGGGTGATTACACCCCTGATTTTCCACAGTGGGGCGATTACGCCCCTGATTTTTCCACAGTGAGGCGATTACGCCCCTGATTTTCTGCAGTGGCGCGATTACGCCCCTGATTTTCCGCAGTGGGGTGATTACGCCCCTAATTTTTCCGTAGTGAGGCGATTATGCCCCTAATTTTTCGTAGTGAGGTGATTGCGCCCCTGATTTACTGCAGAAGGGTGACTGCGCCCCTGGTCACCACAAAGCAACACATTTTGGAAGGTAAAATTATCATTTTGGCTTCAATTTTTTGCTATTTTCTTCCTAACACTGTTCTTGCAAGGATACTGCTATTTTTGCTAACTTTTTGCAACATATTCTTGTGAAGTTGATGAAGAAAGTGGGATAAAACATCTAACATTTGCTTGCAGGGCTATCCGTTCGCTTAAACTTTTTAAACTATCCTTGTTGTTTGTGTTAATCTAAGAACATAATTTAACTAGGGGGAGTGATATTCATTGCTTGCTGTGCTTATCTTTTTGTATTACCCAAAGGGAGCATTAGCTTGTTTTCGCTTTCCCCTTGCACTTCGTGTGAGCCTGGGGAGTAGTTGGAGACGATTAGTGCTTTCTTTATAGTGGGACCTACTTGGTGATTTCATCACCCCAAGGGACAATTCCAACCACGCGTACCAGCGGGGTATATAAAGGGGGGAGAGCGAAAGCTGTACCCCAATCCAGTCATGTTGTAATTGGCAGAGCGTCGAAGCTAGGGTGATACCTAGATAGACATGAAGAGTTGGTCTGAGCCCTTCAGTATCTCGCTGGGGTTCCCAACTCATGCTTGTGACGGGTTAGTGTTCACGGTTGTGCCTCACATACCGAGAGTATATCGAGGACTCTCTAGACACCTTGTGCATCCTAGATTAAGACCTCTTTGGCCATACCCTTAACACTAATCATAGGATTGTGTTTGCTTGAAAGTGTTTTCTTGTGAGAAACCAATAATTTTTTTAAAAAATTGGCCTTATCATTGTCATTTTAAAGTCCTTGCCATAGTCATTTTCATCAAACCAAGTCCCCGATTTTCTGTAGTGCGGCGATTACACCCTTGTTTTTTCTGCAGTGAGGCGATTACGCCCTTGATTTTTCTACAGTGGGGCGATTATGCCCCTAATTTTCTGCAGTGGGGCGATTATGCCCCTGATTTTTCTACAATGGGGCGATTACGGCCCTGATTTTCTGTAGTGAGGTGATTACACCCCTCATTTACTATAGAGGGGCGAATTTTCCCTCCTGAACACCCAAAATCACCCCATTTCGATCCGTTTAACCTCTAAACCATCATTTAATCATCCCCAATCATTATCTCATCATCCAAAGCCTCCGTTTTATCACTCTATGCCCCTAATTTTCTGCAGTGGGGCGATTATGCCCCTGATTTTTCTACAATGGGGCGATTACGGCCCTGATTTTCTGTAGTGAGGTGATTACACCCCTCATTTACTATAGAGGGGCGAATTTTCCCTCCTGAACACCCAAAATCACCCCATTTCGATCCGTTTAACCTCTAAACCATCATTTAATCATCCCCAATCATTATCTCATCATCCAAAGCCTCCGTTTTATCACTCTAAGCCTCCAAAAACTACCATTTGATCATTTTAAACCTCCATCTTATCATTCCAAACTTCCATTTAAGCATTCTAAATCCCCATTCATTCTCCACAATCATCCTCAATCCATCCGCTCATTTTAAATTTCTCCATAATCCATTCAAAAGACCATACCATCACCTAGCGAACATCAAAACTTTACCATTTACATCACCAAACACCACCCATAATCAAACCACCTTAACCTTATGTTACAAAGTGGTTACCTAAATCGACCATAGCACTTGAATTTGATTATTAGTCGTTAACTTCAACCCAAATCAATTTACTTCCATCTTGAGGTGAATTCGGTGTCATAAGTTATCATCCTCAGCCAAAATCAATCCATTTCTATCTTAAGGTGGATTCGGTGCCATGATCATCCTCTTAATCAATCAAAGCTCTAGGTCACTAAGGGTAACTTTCTTTGACTAAACTCAAGGTCTCTCACATCTTCCATCATCCAACCATACCCATTCAGTCATCTAAATCTATCAAAACCAATCATTTGATCAAATTTTCCAATCAATCAAATCACATCCGTTCAACCAATGCAATCCTATTGATCTTAATAATTAAATCCAATTCAATCATAATCCAATCCAATTCAATCAAAATCCAATCTAGCCAATCAAAATCTAATCCAATCAAAATCCGATCCAATCCAATAGATCCAAACAAAATCTGATCCAAATCCAGACCCCATCAAAATCAGATCTCTTCCAATCACAATCAAATCATTCATCAAAAACATCTTTATAATCCACCCATAGCACATTTTCATGCCCGTTCAAACTAGGTCACAAGTTAAGAGACAAATGGAACAACAACAAGGTCAAAATTCCCAAGCGAACATGTCTCAAGACCTTAATAACAATACAAATCCCACCAATGGTGCAAATATTGCTCAAGGTCCTAACAACGTCCCCCAAGATCCTCATGATGGTACTTCATCGCACTCCAACACTGAAAATCAGAACAACTCACCACACGGTGAAGAGAGTATGGCTAATCAACCTGAACTCATGCTTGAGGAACATTTTAGTAATCCCGCCAATGTGCAAATGATTGACCGTCTGCTTGAAAAACATGGGGAAGAAATTTTGGCCCACCTAATTGAGAAGGGTGTCAAACCCCCCTCGGGTGTTGACTTGTCCAAATATAGGAGTTCCCCATCTAACGTACTTCCCCAATGTTCCTCCAGTTGAGGGTTGGCATCAACTTGAATTTGGCAATGCTGTTCTTTATCATGTTAACCATCCCCCACATGCTTCAACCTCAGTTATGGGAGGTCTCCAAGTGCCTGATCCCAATAATCCTTTTGCCTATGGTATGCCACAAAATGTTCCACAACCCGCACTATTAACGCTAACAACACCCCCTCTTTCGAATCAACCTATAGTCAACACTGGGGGCGCCCCCTTTACCACATTGCTTCCACCTCCTGGGGCCACAAATCTACCATCATCTTCATATACATCTCAACAGCTTCACCAATCCAACATTCTGCCTCAATTACCTCCACAAGGCACATCCTAGTTGAACGTTTCGGGTGGTACCCAACAACCCCCTTTACAAAATGCTTCTACGCTACCTCAACCATCTCATCAGCAACAACCTATACATAATGCTTTGGTCTCTTCACAACAACCACCCTACCAACCACAAGGCAATCCATCTTGACCTATTGCTCAGACCATATCCCCCTTTCTTGCATCTATTTTGCATCCGTAGGCTCAACCACAACACAACATCCCATCTCGGCCCATACAACAATTAACATCACAACAACAACCCCCTCAACACTACTACTATCACCATTAGTAGCAATTTCACCAACAACTGCCTTATGTGACCTCCCAACAATCACAACAGTACCTTCAACACCAAGAAACCAGTACACAACATCCCATCCAAGCTCCTCAACAGCTTACCCCACACTTTTATCAAACAAATCCATACTATACCCCACAACAATAGCCCCTGTATCAGCAAAATCCCCCATCTTACCAGCAAGGCATGTCATCATCCAACCATCCAAATCCGTATTTCAACAATCCAACGCTCTCTCAGCAGGATCCTTTATCATCCTATCATCAATATCCCCCCAACCCACACTCGGCCAACTCGGATCTGTTAGAAATCAGAGCCGCTTTGAAGGATCTTCAAGCTGGGGCTGGCAAACAATCGTTCAAATTTGAAGACATATGCCCATATCCATTTGATCCTTCCATTTCATTGATCCCCTTCCCTAAACATTTTGAAATGCCAAAATTTGATAAATACAGGGGGAACAAAGATCAGAAGGCCCACTTGCAGGAGTTTTACTCCCAGTGTCAAGAAGTTATGTACAATGACAACTATCTCTTGCACCTGTTCCCACGAAGCCTGACAAGCAACACCCTAGAGTGGTTCATGACCCTTGAAAAGGGATCCGTAAAATCTTTTGCGGACCTGTCGGAAAAATTTGTCTCCTAGTTCTCCTTCAATTTGGAGAAAGACACTGGCACCTTAGACCTTCTCAAAGAGAAACAACGTGAGGGGGAAACTTTTACTAGCTACCTCCAAAGGTGGCGTGCGCTAGCAAGCCAAATGAAAACCCCTCTTAAAGAGAAAGACATGGTCACTCTCTTTGTGGAGAACTCTCATCCCGACATGGCTCATAACTTTAGGTTACATTGTGTCACCACTTTCGCAAAGATAGTGGAAAAGGGACCTATCCTTGAACGTGCCCCTGTCACCAAAGGGCACATTAAAATACATGGCCATGATAAAGAAAGGTCATTTGGAGATAAGCCGCATTTTTGGAATAGAAACAAGAACACATTAAATGATGGTGCAACTGATACTAAACACGTCCAGGTGGCTAACACATCCTTGAGACAACAACCCTCCATACCTAATGCCATATCTGTACCATAGGGGGCACCTCGTCCTCCTCAATAGTCAAATCAGAACAACCAAGGGAACACTAAGCACCAGTATACTCAATTAGGGGAACCCCTGAGTGTTGTCTTCAATAAACTAATACAGATCAATTATCCAATCACATATCCTGTCACCAAGCCACTTGACGAATCCAAACCCAAGCCCGCATGGTTTAAGGAAAATGAATATTGCGAGTTCCATAAAATCAAAGGACACCCTTTGAATAAATGTCAGGGTCTAAAAAACTATGTCCAAGATCTCATTGATCGAGGAGATATCAAGGTTGACACCAGTCAAGCCACATCGTCCAATGCTTAATTGCAGATATATCAAAACACCTTTCCAAACCATAATCAAGGCCCGAGCACCTCCAAAAGTAATCCTCAAAACAACAACACAAATAACGTGAGCTATAAGAATGTACCCCTCAATTACGAGGGTATTATTCATTACATTGAGCAGGTAGAATCTCATGTATCCATGATACATGTCAAATCCAAAGACCCTCAGTGTGCTATTACTACACAACGAGCCCACATCACTGTCCCTGTAGCCTCCACACTCGCCCAATCAACTCCCATAAGCTCTCAGTACAACATCCTTGATCACTTAGGAAAGACCCCTGCACATATCTCCATTTTGGATTTACTTAAGTCTTCCCTTGTACATCAAGAAATCCTCAACAGAGCCCTACAAGAAACCCATGTACCTAATGACATTGATCCTGCATGATTCCAAGCTTTGGTAGGACACCTAGCTTTGTCTCATCAACTGTACTGATATGCCAAACATCGATGTCAATCATAATCACCCCTTACATATCGAAGTCGTGGTTGCTCATCATAAAATAAAAAGAGTCTTGGTAGATAATGGCTCTACCCTCAACTTGTGTACTCTAAAATTCATAAAATAGGTGGGGTATACTCAAGCGGATTTAAGTAATCAGATCATCACAATCAAGGCCTATGATAACACATAAAGGAATTCAGAAGGGATTATCAATCTTCCTATCCAAGTGGGACCTATGGTTTAGTACATTACCTGTCATGTCCTTGATTTGGACTTGCCATATAATCTCCTCCTTGGCCGTCCATGGTTCCATGCTATGCAAGCCGTCCCCTCCACATACCATCAGTGCCTAAAATTCCCAGTCAATGGAAAAGAAGTCACCATCTATGCTGACCCCCAACCATTTGAATATTGATGCACTTTAGAAGCGTCATTCCCCCATTTACATTATTGTCCTGGGGTTGAAATGGGGGCATCCTAGTCATCATTTGCTAATCCACCCTCCATCGCGATAACCACTCCATCTTCCACCACTGATCCTACAGTCACCAAAGTCCAGATCATTGACAAAGGGTGTGGTGAATACGAAATGCATACTACTCTCAATGTAGCAACCATGCCACCATCACCACACGAGTATGGTCAACCTTCGCATGCTACTCTAAAGGAAGACAAGATTGTCACCTTCAGTGGTAAAAACATCCCTATCACCACTTTCAGATCCCCAAGTGTCAAGACAGATGCACTAGAAGAGGACATAAGCCAATGGGTCTACCGAGAAGAACCCCAGCCGGATCCTCCTCTAAAGGAATATTTTCAGGAAGCATATCCGTGGTCAGCTAAGTTTGCAGAAAAGTATAACTACCAAGGTAGGGGACTAGGTAAAGAAGAACAAGGGCGGTTGCAATCCATTGATACGTCAAAGCTACCAAAAAACATGGGCATTGGGTATGATAGAAAATAGAAGAGCCCTACAACATCGTCTAATACTTCCAATAGTGTTTCCGTGGACAATGGCTCATTGGAAGACATACCCGAGGAGGAATCCATCATACGTGCGTACGATGATGTCGATCACACCGACCTATCATCCATGTTCGAATGCCTATCCATCTACACTATTAGCCTATCCCTTTGTCACCCTGAGTTTATTGATTGGGACCTACGTAATAGCACACCTGTCAGTATGTCTACGGATACATATGTCAACCTTATGGGATTGGGGGAGGATGAACACTCCAGTCGCAAAAATAAGAATAAGAAAAGTAAAAAATGTTCATCTAGTGAAAACCTCTTGGAGGCATTTCCTGACCTTGAAAAAGTAAAAATAAAGGACGCATCTGATGGAAAAAACCTCGAAGAGGCGCTGGAAGATGGAGATGTTCATCTTCCCCTTGTGAGAACTTAGTTATCTACCCAATCATCTATTCTAATTGAAGAAACTCAATAAGTTAATATGGGTACTGCTGAAAATCCTAAAATCACCTATGTAGCTAAGTCACTCTCAGAGCAAGAGTATCTGGTTATCGTACAGCTACTCCAAGAGGGAATCATTAACTTTGCTTGGTCATACTCAGACATGCCAGGCTTAGACCCCGCCTTAGTGGTTCATCATTTAGACGTTCGCCCAAATGCCAAACCTGTCAAACAGAAGCTCTGCAAGATGCATCCGCAGGTCGCATTATTAGTCAAGAAGGAATTAGAGAAGTTACTAGAGGCGGGTTTTATCAGACTGATTGACTACTCTGAGTGGATCTCCAATATAGTACCAATTACCAAACCAAATGGAGACATTCGGGTCTGCACAGACTTTAGGGATCTCAACAAAGCCTGCCCAAAAGATGACTTCCCTCTGCTTAACATTGACATGTTGGTCGACCTCACAACAGGACATGAGATGCTATCCCTTATGGATGGCTTCTCCGGTTATAACCAGATTCGAATCGCACCAGAGGACCAACACAAGACCGCTTTCACAACACCTTGGGGTACTTTCTGTTACAATGTTATGCCCTTTGGTCTCAAAAATGCAGGGGCAACATATCAGAGGGCGATGACAGTCATCTTCCATGACCTCATCCATATCATCATGGAGGATTATGTTGATGACTTATTAGGAAAGTACAAAACATGAGCAGAACATCCTACCATCCTGAAAAAGATATTTGAGCGGTTAGAGCATTACAAATTGCGGCTAAATCCAAAAAAGTGTGTCTTTGGGGTCATGTCAGGAAAGTTGTTAGGTTTCATAGTCTCTCGTAGGGGCATTGAGGTTGATCCCACCAAGGTAAAGGCTATTCTGGACATGCCACCTCCACACAATCTGAAGCAGTTAAGAAGCCTCCAAGGGAAGATGTAGTCCATCCATCGGTTCATAGCCCAGCTAGTAGATAAGTGTCAGCCATTCACTCATCTTTTGAAGAAAGATTCCACCTTCCGATGGAACCAGCAGTGTCAGATGGGTTTCAATAAAATTAAGGAGTATTTAGCTCATCCACCGATCTTGATGCCACCTATTCCAGGAAAACCCCTCCTGCTTTACATCTCTGCTACTTTAGTCGCACTGGGGGCATTGTTGGCACAACATGATGAGTCGTTCAAAGAGGGGGCAATCTACTACATCAGTCAGACATTGGTCGGCTATGAGTTAAATTACTCCCCCATGGAAAAATCCTGCCTTGCGCTAGTCTTCAACACACAGAAACTCTGTCATTACATGCTCAACCATCCAGTCAAATTAATCACTAAAATTGATCCCTTGAAGTATTTGTTATCTAGAACCACTCTGACTGGCCGCATGGCCAAATGGGTCATGCTCCTAAGCGAATTTGACATAGAGTACGTAGAGCGAAAAGCCATAAAGGGACAGGTCATAACTGATCAATTGGCCGAGGCACCATTAGTAGATGCTTACCCTCTTGACACTGAATTTCCAGATGAAGAAGTCTACACAGTCACAGACGCACCAGCTTGGACACTATATTTTGATGGATCATACATGCATAATGGACCAGGCGCATGAATTTTATTAGTTACCCCTCAAGGTGACTACATTCCAAAATCATTCAGGATAGCATTCCCGTGTACCAACAATATGGCAGAGTATGAAGCTCTCCTCACCGGCCTCAGAATTGCAAAGCAGTGGCACATAACTTAGTTGAAAGTCTTTGGTGATTCTTTGTTGGTCATTAGGCAGGTTAATGATGAGTTCCTAACCAAAGATGATAAGCTATTACGCTACAAGCGCATGGTGGATGATTTCAAGAAATATTTCACCTCTATACAATTTGAACAAATTCCTAGGGTATGAAATAAAGCAGCTGATGCAATGGCCACTATCGGTTCCTTGATTGACATGCCTAAAGACCCAACAGAATGTGAGTTTCTCGTTGAACTTTTAATCCCTGCATATGATATTCCTGAGACTGATATGGTGTGTGATATCGTAGGTCTCGCCTCCCTGTGGTACCAGGAGATATACACCTATCTCCGTGATAATATTATACCCCCAGAATTTACACGCAACCAATGCAAATCCTTTGTTCATCGCTCTTCCTGATACATCATTGTCGGTGATATGCTTTATCATCACGGGTATGATGGAATCCTCCTTAGATGTTTGAATGAGACCGAAGCCCGCACGACACTAACGAAAGTACATGGTGGTGTTTGTGGAGCTCACTCAAATGGTATGGCTCTGGCGAAAAGGATCCTACGAGCTAGATATTATTGGCCTACATTGGAACATGATGCTTGTGAATTTGTGAAGAAGTGCCTTCCATGCCAACAACATGCAGATTTGATTCATGCCCCAGCACAAGATCTTTAGCCCCTCCTAGCACCATGGCCCTTTTCTCAATGGGGTTTCGACTTGATTGGAAAGATTTACCCACCATCATCCGATGACCATACATTCATAATTACCGCCACCAAATACTTCACTAAGTGGGTGGAAGCAATACCACTCACAAATCACCGGTATCCAAATCTCAAAATTTATCCTTTACCATATTCTCTGTAGATATGGTATCCCATCCACCATCCTCTCTGATAATGGAAAACCCTTCAAAAACCAAGCCATGAAACACCTCTGTGACACCTTTCATATCCAACACCGTTGGTCAATGCCTTATTACCCCCAGGGCAATGGTCAGGCATAAGCAACCAACAAGACCCTTATCCGCATCCTCAAAAAGGTTGTCAATAACATTGGACGAGATTGGCACCTCCATATTCATCCTGCCCTTTGGGCATATCGCACATTCATCCACACCCCAATAGGTGCCACCCCCTATTCTTTAGTATATGGTGCTAAAGCCATCTTGCCAATCAAAGTTGAGCTTCCATCACTGAGGATTTCTCTGAAGAATCTTATCAACGAAGAAGATGCTCATGTTGCATGGCTTGCACAGCTGGAATTACTAGATGAACAAAGAATAAAAGCCTATGATCATCTGCAAGCATACCAAGACCGCCTCAAATGTAATTACAATAAAAAGGTCCATCCTCGACAATTCCAAGTTGGTGAGCTTGTTCTTAAGGAGAACCAGCATACTCAACAGGATCGTGATAAAAAAGGAAAATTTGAGGCAAATTGGTTAGGGCCTTATATCATAGCCACCAAATATGGATTTGGGGCCTATAGATTGACTACTCTTGAAGGAGATCCCCTTGAAAAACCCATCAATATCATGCATTTGAAGAAGTTCTACACCTAAATCCGCTCGGTAACCCCACCTAATCAAAAAAATAAAAAAAATAAAAAAAATCCAAAAAATCCAAAAAATAGTCAAGAGAAATAAATCTATCCTATGGTGAAAACCACCTCTTGGTTGCGCCTTGGATAAGTATGGATGGTGAAAACCTAGTAGTAGGCATCATCCATAGAGGGATTAATCATTATCTACCTGACATTCTAATTATTTTATGCTTTCATCCGCTCTATCGTCCTCACCCATCTCATCCTAAGCTGCTTGGTATATATTGATTGAGCATTGGACAACCCATCTAGTCTATCCCCCATCCTGAGATTTTTAGTATCCCACTCTGAGCTTGTGTCACTCATTCCCCTTGTCGGTCGGTCTGTGTCATCATATAGGATCATCCATTGTGTCAGTCGCCATCTAGCTCTCGTCCTTCCGCATCACTAGTCGAACTACGTTGCCCCTGCACTGTCAGGTAGGCAAGGCTGATCATTTGATCTGCCCCCGGGGTATTCTAACCACCGCATCTTGATCGTCCATCATTCACCCTCATCATCCTCTTTCCACTTTATCCATGGTATTTTCATGAACTACGAGGGCTCTGCACTTTCACGTAGGCAAGGCTAATCTCTGATCGGCCCCTGAGCCCCTAGGTCTGTAGGATGTGTCAGTCTGTGTCCCCATCAAGCTCATTATTCTAAAATAAGATCCTAATATTATCGAAAGATTTGGTTAATGAAAAGCATCTAGTGTCAAAACTGGGTCGTTCTAGTTTAGTATCCATCATCGGTCTCAACAGGATGCATCCTTCCTAGCAGACCTCATCGATCTTATCCATCACCCTGACCCTATGGCAAAGGATGTTTTAATTTTAATTGTAATCTTTTGATGTTTTGGAATTTATTTTTCATTTGAGCTCACTATGAACACTTGTCATGGTCACCTTGATCCATCATATCATGGTGTGCTTTGACTAGTTGACATAGGGGTTCATCTTGGTCTTTTCTTTGTTGTTGCCTTTTTGGTTGTCCCACGTAGTACCCACCAAGATCCCCAAGGTCTTGTGTTACGCTGGGGCATCCTTGTGTGTTTGTGGTTATCCCAATGCTTGGCCTGACCAAGGTCATCGTGACCTTGGGGTGTTGGGGTAGCCCCCTCTTGCTTGTTGTGTTTGTTTCATGCGTTGGATGCCTACTGGCCTTGGTCTTACATATCAGAGTATCTAGTATCTTATGCTATAGCAAATATCAATGCTCCAAAGATAACAACTCATATTAGGATTTAATTTCATCATCTGTTGCATTGCATTCACCCTATGATTTTGGTTGTGTAAATACTTTATCCCACTCTTTCCCATTCTTCTCAGGATACTAATTCTTTTTGACAGATGCAAAATGACACCCATTTTCACAATCACTACATACCCACCTTCCATTATCATGTCAGTTATTATTGGCACTTATGGCCATGCGTTATTTCCTCTAGAATACAAGTGCATTATTGCATATTAGAGTCATTCTATTAACTACACATACATTGCCACCTGCATCACAACATGTTAGAACTACGTATACATCACCACCTGCATCACAACATGTTAGAACCACGTATACATCACCACCTGCATCACAAAGTGTCAGACTCATAATACATCACATCCTGCATATATACAATGTTCATACAAAATCCATCATACACATATACATACATGACAATAAGTCAACTAGGCATCCATATATAGGTCATCATAGATACAACATGTACACACATCATATCACCATGCGTATATCTGCATTAATAAAATCATCCATATTCCACAAATACATACACCCAATCATCCACATAAACATCTAATATCATAAACATGTGCATAAATAAACCAATATATCCATCCACATAAGCAGGACATATCATATACACGTGCATATAATCGCCCATCACAAAAGGAAACATACTACATAGTGTCAATAAGAACTGTCCCATGTCATAATCAAGGTAATATAATATGTGTCATATGTCCATCATACATCAAAATCTATCATATATCCATCACATAATAAACTACAAAATCTAGAGATATAGAACATCTCTGATCTTTGTCAATAAATCGTACATGCTCCACCCTGCATCTGTAAAGAACTCAGTAACCTGTCACCTCCCAAATAAACTACCCACATCTGATCCCTGTGGTGAATCTGGTAATGATCTCCTGCCTGGTGTAACACCCGGTGAATCATTGTAACCTCGAGTCCGTGTCCCCAGCGACTAAGATGGCGCTGGCATCTGGGGTGCCTATTGGGTATACTGAAATCTCCGTTGGGTCGGGTCTGGAACTGCATGGTAGTACGCGGCCATCCAAAATCTTGCCTCTCTCGCATTCTCCTCTCGCTCTGCAATCTGAACCCGAGTGAAATTCCGCTCCTGACAATACCTATCCCAATCCCTCGTAATCACTCTCCTCTCCTGCTCCCAGGAATCCTAGGATAGGCGTAACTGTGTCATCTCCGCCTAAATCCGATCTCTCATCTCCTCTACAGCTACTACCCTAGCTACTGCTGCATCCAGCTCTCCCTGCAGTGATTGCATCCGTATCTCCGCAACATCTCTCTCCCTCTGAGCGGCCTGCCATTGAACCACTACTGCATTCTGCTCTCCCTGCAGCGTCTACATCCGTATCTCTACAACATCTCTCTCTGTACAGCCTGTGACCGAACCACTGCTCCATCCCTCTCCCCTGCAGCTCCTGGACTCTCAACACTGCTACGTCTCACTCTCCCTATAGTACTAATACCTCTGAAATTGCCTCCTCTCTCCTCCTCTGAAGAGAACGAATCTGTGCCTCCACTACCTGTACCTGCTCCCTCGCCTGTCTCTCTCTCTCCTGCATCACCCCCATATCTCCCACTGTTTTCTCTAAGCAATACACTCTGTCCCATAGCTCATCTTGCTCTTGCCGAAGATCACCTCCCTACTGCCCACTATCTACTGACACATGATCAATCATCCTCTCTACCTCCCTAGCCTGCAATATAATAGTCTCTGCCTGTAGTCTATCATGATCCCACCTGAC
>VDFB02270651.1:148129987-148160077 GCA_007258455.2 Sequoia sempervirens | reverse complement strand
TCTCAATGTTTTCACGATCTTGTCTTTCTGGCCTCTTTTGTCAAAACCTCTCTCCCCCCTTTTTTTCTCAGACGACTCCGCTGCAGTTTGGACGGCTCCGCCCTTCCCCGGGGCGTGTCTGCCCCAACTTGAGGCAGCTTCGCCCACTGCTGGGGCGTGTCTGCCCTGGCTCGGGGTGGCTCTGCCCGATGTCGGGGCATGTTTTCCCCTCCCTAGGGTAGCTCTGCCCATTGCCGGGGCATGTCTGCCCTGGCTCGGGGCGTGTCCGCCTCGGCTCGGGGCAACTGCGCACCACGGCCGGGACGTGTCTGCCCTAGCTCAGGGCGGCTGCACCCTACAGCTGGGGCGTGTCCACCCCGGCTCGAGGCGGCTCTGCCCCACGGCTGGGGCATGTCTGCCCCGCTGCTGGGGCAACCCCGCCCCAGCTCGGGGTGGTTCCACCCCGCGGCCGGGGCCTATCCGCCCATCGCCGGGGTGTGTCCACCTGTAGCTGGGGTGGCTCCGCCCCCTTCTGGGGCATGTCCGCCCCAGCTCAGGGCGCATACGTCCCTCTATGTGGCGGTGCACCCTCTTCCCCCCCCCAAAATCTACCTTCCCTCATTTTTTTTCCCATTCTACAAACTACCCATTTTTCTATTCTACTCCACCCATGAAACCCACATTTTACATTTTTTTTACTATCTTAAAAACATGCTAAATGATTAAAATACATAGCATGGGTTTTTCTTACTCACCTTGTAGGGCACCGTGCAAGTGGGTCCAGCATCTCCGTAGGTCATTTGCTTGGTGAATGATCTCTCATCATAAATCCCGCGGACATTTTGGCTTCGTCTCCCCTCCCTCTTCTTTACCTTTTCCTCAATTGCTACAGTCACAATGAGACAAGGTAATTCTTCAAATTACCTTTTAACTCCTCTTTTCCCTCCTTTTTCAAATAAAAGGTACTTTTTTACCTTTTATTTAACTTTTTTGTCCCAACTAATCCCCTTCTTTCCCGGAGCCGCCATTTGCAAATCGTACGTCCAATCAACTCCGTTCAAAAGTCAAAGTTGCTTAGTTTTTCGCCCTCTATCCAACGGTCTCCTCCATTTCTTTCTATCAAGAAGTTGTTTGGGGCCCCCTTGTTCCTTCCCCAACCGCCCTCTCGAGGGGGCATACCCTATCATTTTCTTCCATCCATTTGAGGCAGCACATTGGGGCATCCTTATCCTTTTTTTTCCTCTCTTGAATAGCTCATTCAACCTCTTTCAAGGTGGGGCATCAATCTCTCACTTTCTTCATCCCGACATTTTATTTTTCTTCGAAACACTATTATTTTAACAATATTTCGAAGAGGGGCAAAATGTAGACACCCAAATTTGATCACTCCCATATGATCAAATTTACCTCTTTATTCATCAATTCTGTCAATATTAATTTATTTAATTAATATTACACTTCCCATATAAAGTATTTAATTTAATAATTAAACACTTTATTTGGTGCCTTTCTCCTCTCTAAATTAAATAAATACACCAATTTATTTAATTTTGTCATTCTAATCTTTTGAATTAAAATCAATTTAAAATTCTTCTTTTCTCCCTCTTTGTCACATCCTACATAATCCATCACTAATTTGAATTAATTTAATTAATTCATATTTAGGGTGTGCATCCTCTTAATCAAGGATTAATGTCACATCCTCCTACATTTGCCACTTTTCTAATCTTCTATTAATTATCATAATCAAGTATTTGCACAACTTTAATCAAAGTCATTAACCACTTTAGCACCACTTTTTAGTCAATCTTTCCATTTTTCCTTTTTGGGCATTGACCCTCTTTCCCATGAGAATTTTTAATTCTAATTTATTCATCCTATGTCTCTCTCCTCCCCATGTGAATTTTTAATTCACATGTTGTCTTTCCAAGGCTTCTAGAATGTTTGACATGTCGCCTCATGCACATGTGACCAATTCCCACCTTTTTGGAGAAACCCTCTCTTATCCATTAGATTCTCCTATGAATGTGAATTTTTAATAACATTTATTTCTCCAACCTTTTTCCCTTTTCCCATGGAGATTTTTGAGAAATTCCAAAATTCTTCAAGTGTCATTTTCACTCCCACTTGGGGATAAGAAGTTCCTTTTTAAAGAAATATTCTCACTCCCCAAGGTACTTGGAAGGTACTTGTCCTTCCTCCACATCATGTACCTCTCTTCCACATCACCTACACATCATCCTACCTTAGCCATCTCACAATCCACATGTCAAGATGTGAGGGCTTGTGAGTCCTCAACTCACCTTAGCCCTTCATTTTGACCTTGTTGGATAAATTCCAACCATTGAATTCTATAGAGAATTCAAGTTTCCCTATAAATACCCCCTCCTCTAAGGCATTTAAAACACTTAGCCATTTTACAACTAAATGCTGCCATTTTATGCACTCATCTAGTCTTCAATTTCACCCATTTTCATTTGCATCCAAGCACATAGTCAAGACTTGCATTTAGCCATATCAAAAGCCATCAAGGAGTATACAAATCGATCCAAATTAAGGGCCAACCAAGGAGTTTCAGTTGCAAAAGGGAGGTATAATCATTTTTTTTCATTTAACACTTTCCTCTTTGCTTTTACAAATTCCTTAGGCTAATCTTGAGGTGTTTCCTTATGCTTTTCCATTGCATTTTATTTGCTTAGAATAGGTTAGACATTTGGATATCACACTTTGATTTGGTCAACAAGGAGATATCTTCAATGAGTCTTCAACCCGATCTTCAATGATCTTCAAACCCTTAAAGTTCCTAAATATGCAAGCACACAAGACAAGAAGGAGAAATGTTGGATGTTAGAGCATGGGGGTTTGCCTTGGTCAAACCCCTTTTTAGGTAATTAAACAAAATGAAGAAAAAATGTAATGAAGCATGCAACAATGGAGTTAGTACCTTGCCATGATGTTTGATCTTTATTTTTTGTAGCAAAACATGAATAATCTGCCCTTGAATATCCTTGGAAGCTATCTTGATGACTTGCAATGATGAAACCCTAGCTTGAATGACTTTAGAACATGATGAATGATGGATTAATGATGATGGGTTATGAATTAAGATGAGTTAGTTCAAATGAGAGGGAAAACCCTATATTTATACAAAATTATGCATTAATTCCTGAAAACTCCTCATCACAGGCCAACCTTAGGTCTTAAGGAATAAAAACCCGAAAGAAATTTAAATTAATTTTGATTTTTGTGCCACATGGGACTAAGTCGCCCAAGGTGGCGAATTAGTCCACCTAGAAAATTTTGAGTGGATGTTGGAGATTAAGATTTATTAAATGTTGTTTATCGAGTTCTTCTTCAACAAGACAATTAAGGCCTGTAAGTGTATAAAGGGGTCATTTAAAGCATAAGAAAGGTGTGAATATTGATGAAAATCCTAGGAAAGTGTGAAAATTTGTTACAAGACTTTACAACACTTTGAAATAGGTCTTGGTAAGGTTATTTAGGTGAATTATAACATTATGGTCCTAGAAAAGTGTGAAGATATATTACAACATATTACAACACTCTTGTAAGACATCAATAAATGTATTTTATTCAATTTTCAAGGGTTCATGACCTAGTGTGGATGTACACCTCACAACACCAAATCAAGGCCTCATTAAGTCCAATTTTTCATCAGTTATTCTCATATCAAGCAAAGTATACACTTTTTGGTGACACACAATTTTCCTATTTTCAATTATTGATATTACCACCATGGAATCACCTTCAACAATGATATGAGGAATATAAAATTTTAATGCCAAGTCAATGCCAAGTCTCAAAGCATTAAACTCAACAACATTATTGGTTCCATCAACAAGTCATTCACAAGAAGCTCCCATAAAATTACCTTGCCAATCTCTTAACACTGCAGCTATACCTGATTTTCTTGGGTTGCCTCACGAGGCCCCATAAAAAAATATTTTTAAAAAATACCGAGGAGGAGGTACCCATCTAACTATCTTTCTATTGATTCAAGGTCTATTGTTCTAAATTGATCCAACACATGTGAGTTTGATAAGAGGCCAATTTTCAGAAAAAGAGAGTCCAACGAGGAGAAATTTTTTGAAGCATTCAAATGTTTGAAAATACAGGGCATTGTCACTTCAAAAATAGCAATCTCAATTTTTTGTAACACCCGACACACATTCAAAGCCTTTTTTCTAAATATTCTATTTTTCCTTTCAAGCCAGATATTCCAAGTTATTGTAGAGGGATAGATCTCCCAAATGGAAGAAAAGGAAGAGTTGGGAAAGAGGAGAGGACAGCTAAGAAAATGGTTTAGAATTGAATTGTGAAGGGGACATGACCACCCTATTTTACTCAATAACCAGGTCCAACGATGATGTACAAATTCGTATCAAATAAGGATGTGATTTGAAGATTCATATGCAAGACCGCATAAAATACAAGGAAAAAGAGGAGTGATTCCCAACCTGTCCAAACAAATCCTTGTTAAGATTTTATCTTTCAAACCAAGCCAAGTGAAAGCTCCTACTTTTGGGAGAACATTCGGTCCCCAACATAGTCTGAAAGGCCATGGCTTAGAGAAGTTAGGAGAAATTAAAGAGTTGTATCCATCTTTTACCTTATAATTACCATATTTACTCTTGGTCTAGAGAGTCTTGATTATTGGACAAAAAATTTATCTTTTCCCGAGTTTAGTTTTAAGAGAGAGCTTCATATGAGTTGGAGCTAGAAGAAAGTCAAAATATTTTCAACCAATCTGGCCTTGATCACCTAGGACAATATATGCAAGTAGTCTCTAACTTTTTCACCCTAGAGTGCTTTAAGAGAGACTTCAATTTGGATCCAATCACCAAGAATTTTGTGGGGTTTGTACCCATTCTAGGCATATTCCCAAAAAAAGGCCTTTTCCCCATTATTTAAAAGCCAAGAAAGATGTGAAAGAAGAACAAATCTGCAGGAAGAGATAAAATTCCAAACTTTTGAACCTTTAGGTAAATTTTTCTAAGTGAAAATTATTTCATTATCTAGAGAATCAAGTTATTTGTGACACATAATTTGGAACCATTTAGTCTCAGATTTGGCATATAATTTCCAAACTAATTTAGCCCCAAGAGCTTTGTTTTGTAGAAACAAATCTCTCATACTAGCTCCTCCCTGGGCTTTAGAACTACATAAAGAGTTCCAAGCCATGAGAGGGAGTTTCGTTTTGGAGGTGACATTTTCAGCCCAAAGGAATTCTCTAAATTTTTTCCAAAGTGCAACACCTTTGCCTTGTGGATTTTCAAAATATACATCAAATAGATTGGTAAAGAGTATAAAACCACTTTAAGCATAACCAATTTACCTGCAAAGGAAAGCCATTTGGATTTCCATTGTGGAATTTTGTTGGAAGTTGCATTGATTAACTTGTCCTAGAAATCATACTTTTTTTTTCTTGAAAAGAAGGGGATACCAAGATACTTAAAGGCAGAAGCTCATATTGGAAGCCCCAAATTTTTTTAATCTGATTCTCCACCATGGGGTTAACATTTAAGAAAAATATTTTGGATTTGTCAGGGTTAAAAGACTACCTTGAGAAAGAACAATAATTGGAAATAACTTTTTTAACCATCTTAGCTTTGTCCATGCTTGCTTGAGAAAATAAAATTGTCTCATCTGTAAATAAGGAATGGGATATTGAAGTCAGAAAAGGTCTAAAATTTGTGTCCTTCCAAAGGCCACCTGAACGAGCAATGATAATAGATTTGCTCAGCCCCTCCGCCATTAGGATAAAGAGAAACAAAGAGAGGATTTCCCTGTCTAACCCCTTGAGTGGGTGCAAAAAAACCAACTGGGGATCCATTTACGGTTATGGATAGTCTTGCAACCGATAGGAAAGATTAAATCCATTTGCACCAGCTAGGACAAACTCCAAACTTCTTTAGAATCACCATTAGGAAATCCCAGTCAACTCTATCGTAGGCTTTCAACATGCCAAATTTTAAGATAATAGTGGGAGATTTTTCAGTGTTATTGAATGTAGGAATTCATGTGCCAAGATAGCCCCTTCTAGGGTGTCCCTACCTAGAACAAAGCCCCCAGCCCCCTTGTTCTTCAAAAATTATAGAGGGGATAAGTTTAGCTATCTTGATGCAATTGCCTTAGTGAATATCTTATATACAGTTGTAGCATAGAAAAATGTATCTTTGGAAATTTTCACGCTCATTTGGGTCTTTCTTATGGAATTTGGCCTTGTTTTTCCTAGATTTAATGTTGCAATGTGGTCAACACATTCACATTAGGTTTTGGACCCTTGTGAATCAATAAGAACTTTATGATGTCTTGTAAAAGTGTTGTGAAGTGTTGTAACACATTTTCACACTTTTCTAGGACCTTAATATAATTCACTTAAATAACCTCTTTTTATCACTTACCAAGCCTTATTTTAAAGTTTTGTAACAAACTTCCATGCTTTTTTAGGCTTGTCATCAATAATTTGACCCTTTCTTATGCTTAAATGGACCCTTTATACACTTACAAGCCCTACTTAAGTGTATTTTTGAGAATAATCCCATTAAACATTATTTAATACACTTTAATTCCCAACACCAACTTAAAATGCTTAAGTGGGGCCAAGTCACCACTAGGGGCGACTTACTCCCACTTGGCTCAAAAATCAAAATTATTTCAAAATTCTGGTGGGATATTATTTTCTAAACCTTGAGGTTAGCTTGTGATGTGGTATTTTTGGGATTTTTTTTATAATCATGTATAAATATAGGGTTTTTCCTCTCATTTCACCCCCATTCCCCATTCATTCACTCAATCATTCAAACAATTATTAATCATTCACTTAATCATTTTAGGCGTTTTCAAGTCTACATCCATTGGAGCTTCTACTTGCATATCTTCAGACTTCTACTTCAAGGGTTTGGTGAGTTGTAGCATTGCATGTTGTTCATTCATCATTCTCTTTTCATTTCATTTCATTTTCAAGGGTTTAATTACCAAACTGACGTTTGACCAAGGCAAACCCTATTCACTAACCCTCAACACTTTTCCCCCTCTTTGCATGTGTTTTGCAGGTCTTGTGTGTAGATTTGTCAAAGAGAAAGGTGTGAAAAGTTTTCAACAATTCATCAAAGGCATTCAAAGTCAACAAAGCCATAAAAGAAGCTTGGAGAACACCCACAGGTCAGATTTTGTAGTTTTAGTATGGAAACTTGTTAGGAGCCGAAGTACAGATCGGGAGCTACAGATTGCACCTTTGAATTTACCAAAATTTGGAGGTGGACTAAGTCACCATCAATGGTGAATTAGTCCAATTTCTAGGCCTGAAAAGTGGTTTCTGCAGTTCTAGATACCCTTTTGGTTGAAACTTGTTTCGATAGAATTTCCCCGAAATAGGACTAAGTCGCCTAGCTTGGCGTAAGTGTCCTAGTATGCTTCAACAATGATTTCTACAAGATTCTAGAGCTCCTCTCCATCACTTTCCAATTTCCAGGTGCACCTCTCCAATCTCATTAAGTTCTGTTATAGTTTACTTGCATTTCTAGTTCATTTTGCATATCACAGTGTGTTTTCAAACAAAGTGCATTTTATTAGTTTTGCATTAGTATTTAGTTACTTTTATCAATCAATTGCATCTAGGACATTCTATTTAGACATATTTCAATCATATTTTCATTATTCTTGAGTGAGCCATCTAGGTTTTCAAGATTCCTCTCTCCTTTTAGGTGCAAAACCCTAGAAGTGTAAGAGAGATCTATCCCCAAAAATCTTTGGTTCAATAGTATTGCATAATGCAATTGGGTGAAAATATTTAAAGGATGAAGGATCAGATATTTTTGGAATAAGAGCAACCAAGGAGGATTTAAATTCTTTCAAAATGTTTCTATTCCTTCTTGATTCTTCCAAAGCAAGGAAGACATTGTTGAACATTCAAAATACTGAGAGGGGGGGTGTATCAGTATTCTATTAAAATTTTGAACATAGATTATCCAATTACCAAATTTTTTTAACAAAAATAAAGAATGAAATCATGAATCATCTACAAAGTCACAAAACACATGAACACCAAGATTTTTATGTGAAAAACCCAAAATGGGAAAAACTATAGTTAGGATTAGCTCATAATATATTATATCTAGATATGGTATATTATAGGGGCTCACTACCAGGACACATTGTCCTTATAAGGCTCATAGCCAAAGTTAAGTACAACACAAAAATGGCTCACTGCCAAAGTATGAACTAATACAAAGTGCACCTCCCTTGTGTTGTATTTCAGTTCCTTTGAAGCTTTGAATACAAAGTACTACTCTTCTTAGTAGTTGCTCAACAACTCTGCTCTTATTTTGATCTCTCACCATTGAATTTGCATGTTCACATCATATGAGACCACTCACACCTAATATGCCATCTATGCTCACTCATCTCTCTTCTATGCTCCAAAATATCTCATATATATACCCAATTATATTTGCACAAATCAATTAGGTTGGCCTAATTAGATGTAAAAAAAACAATCCAAAATAGCTTTTGCCAGCACCACACATGATTCAAAATCATCTTCACACTCAAGAAAACTATGCAATACTTAATTTAGGTCAGCATGGATCTAAAATAGATTGAACTAACATCCACAATGTATATTTAATCTTCACAATAAATATCATGTATTAGGTTAGTTAGGAATTGGAACTAATCACAATAACTTCCAATCATACATACGCTTCCCAATACACACAAATTTTAGATTCAAACTTTTTTCAAATTCACGTTTTACCAACATTAGTGAGACCATATTTAGAACCATAGCACGGAAAACATTCTTCTCAAGGAAATGCATAATCTCCCACACTAATACATTAAACAAAGAGATGATGGTGATATACAGAGTTGAATTCTTTCATAGATATCTTCCAGTCTGCTTCACAAAAATTCCTAAGATCTTGAATATAGATATATAAGGTAGTCATAATGATGTGGTTAAAATCTCAAAGTTATAACTCTTCTTGTGGTGAAGTGCGGACCAAAAAATGATACACTAAACCATAATACTATCAAAAGAAGATACTTAGCCAAATTCTTGATAGATCAGCTTTCTGGTATAGTTAGTACTATACAAATGATACCAAAAATACTTCCCCACAATGTTGACATCAATAAAAACATTGGGTTAACCAATGTATGTATACTTCATGCTCATGTTTCCAAACTACACCAACAATGATAGACTTCCAAACTTCCAACAATCTCCCCCTTCATCATTGATGGCAACATGCATATCAAAACAAAAAAAATTCCATGCCATGAATCAAAATTTATTTCCTTCTAAAATTATCTCCTTTCATAATTAAACTTGACTTTCCAAAAAGGTTTTCCAACCATCCAAAATGCAATTATCACTTTTCAAGCGTATTAACAAAAATATTTTTTTCCTTCCACTATCTCTCCCCCTTTGACATCAATGGAAAAGATCGTGTAGGGGCCAAAAATGCTTCCCATTGGACATATATGTATGCATTTTCTTCAAAAGAAAAAAAAATATCATAAAGGAAAGACATGTCAACCTAAAGATATAGATCCTTTGAGTTTCTTCAAAGTATCCTACCAAGTAAATTTTCCTTCTTCCCAAAGTCTTTTTTCCTCTGCAAGAGTCTTGCATTGTAATTTAAGTTCCATTAGAGACTCTTTTCCTTCTTCCATAGTGCTGGGGTTGAGGTTTATTTTTGATAGTTTATTAGCACTAGAAAGGGCATTGGATATAGGAGTGTAATTTATCTTTACTTAGTCCCTTAGTGCCGCATATTGTTTGATTGTCTCTGTCCTCTAATTATATAAAGAAAATAAATTTTCATGCACCTGCATAATGTAAGACCACTTCTGATTGTTCCCATCACTTGCTAAATCATAAACATATGCTTGAGTGCCTATTTGAAATTCAATCCAATTCATTTCATCCTTTGTACTTTGTGTGTAGTTAGACCACTTTAGGAAATATGATATTAAGTTTTGTGCTTCTTCTTCACAAGTTTGAACATCCTTTAATCCTTCAAGGTTTTTTGAGGTGCATCTCCATATTTCTTCCTGATATCTTCTAAATTCTCCTCTATAGTCCTTGCTTTTGACTCATTTCTAGTTTGTTCTTTTAGTTAGGAGATGTATGTTTTGAACAAATCAACCATATTTATGAGATTTTCTATAATAGAAACTGATGTATTAATGCTTGCACTGGGGATTACCTCTTGTAACACTTTTATAGCTTCATTCATTTCATGTGCACTTCCTTTTTCATGCTCATGTTGGACCACATCAATTTGCAATCTTCCTTCTTGCTCTGTAACATCTTGCTTAATCTCAACTAAAGGAATGATGATGCTTTTCCTTTTCTTACTTATCCTCCTAGAACTGTTGGAGGCTTTAGTTTTAGACTTGTCCTCTAAGCCTGATATGCTTGGGTCTTTAGGGCTTCCTAGAAGCACTTGTGCATAATGAAAAACTTCCTCCTCAATCACTTCATAATTCAAATCTAAAATCCACACAAGTCTAGGCTCAATTGCTTCCATGAAGAAAAAGTCAGTGGAGACAAGAAAATTGATGTCTTAGGAGTACCTTTCCACGACACTCTTGGGTATTCTTATTCTTTCATTCATTCTCATCTAGAACTTTCTAAAGAATGTTGCAAGAGCATCCTCTTGAGCATCCGGTCCTCCAAGTTTTCCCATAAGATTTCTTATTTGATGAGCAACTGGTTCTGTATTTTTCCATTCTACTTTTCCAATTACCAATATTTCTTTCATGAAGTAGAAAAGTAAACAAACTATTAGAGTATCGTACTTGAATGTATGCTTTTTGTTCTTCTTGATTGCCTTCATATTCTTCATCAAGTGTTATCGGAGTAACTCACAAAGATCATAATCAACACTATTTTCAATCATGTTAAGTGCAATGTGAGCAACAGTAGAAGAGACTATATAGCCATCATTAGGTAGGCAGATTTTATGTCCAACAAGCCTTGCAACATACTGGATAGTTGTATTCCCAAATGTACTCAAGGTGAGTTCCTTTCCTTCAAGATTTGCACCAGTATTTTTGATTAATTCCTTGATATTGACAGACTTCCACCTTGGAACTAATCCAAAGGACCATAAACTAGTTAGATCCCTTATTACTTCCCTGGTTATTGAATATGTGTCATCAATCTAGATAGATTCATCATGAATCCTGCTCAATACAATTTTAATGTACCTTTTATTGAATTCAAAAAGTGGAAACTTCCACCACACATCGAATTTATTTTCAATTATGGTAATGTATTCTAGTTTTATGGAATCATCATTTTCTTCCAATTCACTTTTCCATAAAACCCTTAATTCATTAGAGTACATTTCTGCTATTTTCCATGATTGTATGCACAAATATCCTTAGTAGGTGAAACTCCAAAGGGAGTGTCAGAAAATGCACTCGTCGGGTCTTCCATCAGAACTTTCCAAGAATGCCTCTTCAATTTAGATTGTGGTATCTTTGAGACATTTACTACCTTCGACCCTTCCATTACATTAAAAATAAAAAATTTAGAGAAGAATTGAGTATGCAGAATACCTCTTGAACTTGCTTCGGCGAAAATTAGGGTTTTGATGCTCTGCTTCTGAGAGATGCCTTGAATCCATTTCTTCTTCTTCAATTTACTTCTCCTTTGCATCAACTAAATTTGTCTTCTCAAATATGTTTTTAACTCCATGGTTTGACCCGTACCAATAAATTATTCAACAATAAATGCTTCAGAAAAAGATGATAAACTTTGAAACCTTGTATCCACATTTAATTTTTAGAAGCTCCACAAACTTCCACATCACAATATTTCCTTCCGCAACTTTCTTCTATAGCTTCAAAAATTCCTCTTCCATGATATATCTTCATTCCAAGTCTTTACACCTTATATTTCCAGGGGGCCATTATAATTTTCTTGTTATTGCTCCCCCTATGCCCATGCCTTGGTTTAATTTTCAAGTGAATTATTTGCACTAGAGGGAGGTACAAATGCATTTAAAGTTCCAGATTCATCTTTGTTTTCAGACTCCTTTTTATTTCTCCATATATTTTCCATTTCCTTCTTAACTCCAGTAGTATCAGTTTTCTTCATAGGTTCATTCATCTTTACCGAATTAGACTATCTTCTAATTTTTCTTATGCAAACTCTTGAAATATGTCCAAGCTTATTGTAAAGGTAGCACACAACATTTCTTTGACTTCTATTCATCCTTGATCTACATTGGTTAGCCTTATGCCCAAATACATTGCACATATAATAGTAACCATTGAAATATTGAATCATTCTCCTAGTATTATATCTATTTGTCATCTGACTTCTGCACTCAGTACTTCTATGTCCAAACTTCTTGCATGCAAAACATTGTCTGGAGAAGGATCCAACATTTTGATTCATTCTACTCCTACATTCTATTTCTTTATGTACAAATTTATTGCATGAAAAAAAAATACCATTGAAAGATGGGCACCTTTGAGCATTTGGTTGTCTGATAGGAGGTCTTCTAGCATTGCTTCTTTGCTTTCTGAATTTTCTCCTATTGCCTTGAATCTTCTTTTGATTTTCAACCTTGTTAGGTGTATGATTTTCCTTTGAACTTTATCCTTCTTCAAGTCCCAAACTACCTTTGTCCTTAGAGGGTTTTTGTATTGCAATTAATTCATCAAGCATTGTAGTACTTATTTTGAATTTCTCCTCATGAATTCTTGCCTTTTCTAGATTAGATTTGAGATTTACCACTTCTTGTTCAAGTCTAGAGCATTCTTTAGTCTTGCTTTGTACCAATACATTTAGACATTCCTCAATCGTTCCTTTTTCTTCCATTTGTACTTTCATTTTGGTGATGTCTTCACTTGCATGCTTCAACTACACATTAACTTCCCTATGTATTTCCTTGAACTTCTTGATTTGTTCTCTTAGCTTTTTGATGCATTAATTTGCTTCTCCTAGGCTTTCCTTTAGATTTTTATTCTCAGTTTCAACCCTATCAAGGTCTTCAAGAGTAGCCTTAAGTTCTTCTTTGTCAAACATGCAGTCATCTTCTACATATTCAATTGCAAAAATTTCTTTTGGAGGGATAGGATACTTCTTGTTAGCCATGTGTTCAAACTTCCAAGATCTTCCTCAAGCTATTAGGCTTTTCTGAGGGAACCAAGCTCTGATACCAATTGTTGAACATTCAAAATACTGAGAGGGGGGGTGAATCAGTATTCTATTAAAATTTTGAACACAACTTATCCAATTACTAAAACATATTAATAGAAATAAAGAATGAAAGCATGAATCATCCACAAAATCACAAAACACATGAACACTGGGATTTTTATGTGGAAAACCCAAAATGGGAAAAACCATGGTGAGAATTAGCTCACAATATATTATATTTGGATATGGTATATTATAGGGGCTCATTGCTAGGACACACTATCCTTATAAGGCTCATAGCTAGAGTTAAGTACAATACAAAAATGGCTCACTGCCAAAGTATGAGTTGATACAAAGTGCACCTCTCTTGTGTTGTATTTTAGTTCCATTGAAGCTCTGAATACAAAGTACTGCTTTGCTTAGTAGTCACTCAACAAATCTTCTCTTATTCTGATCTCTCACCACTGAATTTTCATGTTCACATCATATGAGACCACTCACACCTGATATGTCATGCATGCTCAATCATCTCTCTTATATGCTCCAAAAAATCTCATATATATATATATATACCCAATTACATTTCCACACATCAATTAGGTCAACCTTTAATTAGATGTAAAGAAAAAAATCCAAAATAGCCTTTTTCGGCACCACACATGATTCAAAATCATCTTCGCGCTCAAGAAAACCATGCAATACTTAATTTAGGTCTGCATGGATCTAAAATAGATCCAAATAACATTCACAATATATATTTAATCTTCACAACACATATCATGTATTAGGCCAACCAGAAATTGGACCTAATCACAAAAAATTCCAATCATACATACACTTCCCAATACATGCAACTTTCAGATTCGATCTTTCTTCAAATTCATGTTTCACTGACATCAATGAGACTATCTTTAGAACCACAACACAAAAACATTCTTCTCAAGGAAATGCGAAATATTCCACACTAAAACATTGAGCAGAGAGATGATAGTGATATACAAAGTTGAACTCTTTCATAGATATCTTTCAGTCCACTTCACAAAAATTCTCGAGATCTTGAATATAGCTATATAAGCTAGTCATAATGATGTGGTTAAAATATTAGAGTTATACCTCTTCTTGCAGTGAAGTGCGGACCAAAAAATTGATGCACTGAACCATAATACTATCAAAAGAAGATACTTAGCCAAATTCTTGATAGATTAGTTTTTCGATATAGTTAGTACTACAAATGATACCAAAAAAGCTTCCACACAATGTTGACATCAATGACAACACTGGATTAGTTGAATCAACTAATGTATGTACACTTCATGCTCACGTTTCCAAACTGCATCAACAATGACAAACTTCCAAACTTCCAATAGACATCCCTACCTACAAAATCCCAGGATTTCTAAAAGAAAAAAGTGGTGAAATCATCAGGGCCATGAGCTTTTTCAGTTGCCATAAAAAAGAGTACATTCTTAACTTCATCCATTGTGAATTCTGACATCAAGAATTTTTTGTGACTTTTTGAGATCAACCAAGGGATATTTTTGAGAATATCATTATTAGTCCAAGGTTTGACTTGCTTCGTGGGGGCCAATAGATTTTTTAAAAAGGAAACCGCTTCTTCTTCAATTTCCTTATTTGTCAAAATTTTGTCACTTGTAGCATGTTGAATGTAGACTATTTTGTTTGCTTGACGTCTAATTTTTGTAGAGGCATGAAAGAATTTATAATATTTTTCACCATCTTTTAGCCATGTTTCTCTTGATTTTTACCTCCAGTAACTTTCTTCCCTGGCCAAAATTTCATCAAGTTCCACTTTTAGGCATTTTTCTTTATCAAACATGGAAGCATCCATACCTTTCTTGATAACCTATTCATATAATTTAGATAGCTCCAACTCAATCCTTATTTTTTCAGAAAAAATGTTCTTGAAGTGGTTGAGGTTCCAATCTTTGATTTCCATTTTCATAAATTGTAATTTATTACAAAGTTGGAACATTCTCGAGCCTTCAAAGAAGGGACAATTTTTCCACCATGAATTTAGAGAGGGGATAAACTTTGCATCCTTGAACTACATTGCTTCGAATTTAAAGGAGCTTTTAGTTTGCAATCTATCCTCAAAAATAGAGAGGGAGATGGGGAAGTGGTCAAATCCCCCCAGAGTATGGATAATAGAAGAGAAGTCCCAAGAGGAGTTTAGCCAATTCTTAGAAATCAAGAATCAGTCAAGTTTTTTTGCGATCTGAGAAATTTTTTTTCTTCTATTGTCCAGGTAAATGTACCATTTTTTAGTGGGCAATCATAAAGTTTATTCTACATAATAAAATTGTTAAAGTCTTTCATTACAACCGTAGAAGGAATTATTCTCCTCGATTTTTTAGAAACATGTCTTATTGCATTAAAATCCCCCACAATTTTTTTATAAATATCTTTAAAGGAGGCAAAGATGGAGGAAAGTTTCTTCCAAACCTACCATTTACCAGATGAGGAACATGACCCATAAATATTGAAGAGCAAAAAATACTTGTTTGTATTCATACATTTAACAAATACACCAATCCAATTGTCTTTGATTTCTAAAAGCTCAATATGTACATTGAATTTTTTCCATAAAATAATAAGTCCTCCAGAAGCTCTTAGAGTAGGGGAAACTAACATGCCCTAGTTTGTCCACAAGCCAAAAATGATAGAAGCAGATTGTGAAGATAATTTAGTCTCTTGAAGTAAAATAATATCAGAAAGAGTGCCAAAAACTTGACACTTGATTATGCACCTCTTGTTAGGGGTGTTTAGGCTCATAACATTCTAAGAAAGCACCCTCATTATGCTCAAGGAGAGATAACGTCTCCTAGTTCTTAGATTCGTTTTTGGGGTTTTACACCCTGTAGTCGAATTAGACTGAATGGTTTGAAGAGAAGGTATAGCACTAGGTGCAACATCCATTTTCTTGGATGTAGATCTGAGATTCATTTCCAAGGTCAATTGAAGGCCAACAACAATTTCAAGATTAGTTTTCTCCTTGATTGATTTACGACCCCGTTTACTTTTGGGAGAAACAAGGATTTTAGCCTCATATTCAAACTAAGATATTGGAGAAGAGAAAAAAGGAGAGTTGGGGGAAGTAGGGTTGCCTTGAGGCAGACTAGATTCTTGATCAAAGCACAATTTTCTCTATGATGTAGATTGGGAGATAGGGAGGTTAGGAGGAGAATTCTCTAAATCAACCTCCCCTAAGACCTCATCTGCAATTTCCTCAATAAGTTCTTCCCCGACCTTAACCATCACCTCATTAACAATATCCCTTGACTTATCATCTTTTGAGGACCCATTTAGGATATTTCAAAAATGAGAAACATTATTCAGAGGGTAGGTGAACTTTTCAGAAGAGTGAAGGGTTTTTTCATTATTAACCACAAGAACAGAACTCTCCACCACCCCCGCACTCGAAGTGCTAGTATTTTGGGGAATAATGGGAAGGCGGGAGGATTGTAGAGAGTGAGAGATGGAAGAAGAAACCTTTGTATTACAAACCCTAGTGGGAGCAAAAAAATCAACTAGTTCAGCCCTGGAAAAATTATTCGAGTCCACCAAAATGTTGGCCTTAGACCAAGAAGAGAAGTCCTGTTTAATACTTTGAATCCATTCCCCCTTATTGGAAATGAGCTTAACAGACTCGAGAATGGAAGAAGGGTTTTTAACAAGTTCCCAAACCCTAAGAGAAGGCTTTCCATTTGTTATAGTATATTCACTTCTCAAAAAAATCCCAAAATGGGAAACAATTTTCCTTACAAAAGAGGTTTCAAGATACTGAACAGGCAGACATGACATAGATAAGCAGAAGTGGAGGGATGAAATTTTGAGGTCATCTAAAAAGAGGTTGATCATCCATGAAAAACCCCAAGAAATGTATTCCCACACCAGAAGGGCCCTTTATGAAAGATTTTACTTTTAATAGTTGAGTTCTTGAACAAGATAAAAAAGGATGAAGTTGAAACCACAATTAGGTCAAAAAATTCACATCAGTTTTCTTTTACCCAAGTGCGAAGCTCAGAGAGAGGCCTATCTTCACCCCATAATTAGGTGAATAATCCATTTTGTTCAAAATCTGCATACTAGGTGTCCAAGCAAAGCAGTATCAACAAAATTGGTTGCCATTCATGAGCATCCTAATGAGCAAAAGGCTAAGATTGAGAGGAGGAATTTTCCTTTTGAGAATCATCTAGAACAAAGGAGTGGTTTTCTATAGAGAAGTGATTCCTCGACTACCTTGGCAGGTTTTCTTCCTCCCAATGTTTCAATTTAGAATGGTTTAAGCCCCCAAAATTTGAGGGTTTCGATCCCCAATTTTCCTTTCCCCTAGGGTTAATATTTCTTGAACTAGACCATCTTCCATGTTTGGGAGAAGGGTGGCTATCTCTAGCAGAGGAAAAATTCCTTGAACACACCTCGTAGTTCTTATTTATACCATTTGTTTTACCCTTTTGACTAGAAAATATTGAGATTGGGTGGGAGAGATCTTTGTGGTTTTGAGAACCAGACACATTGCAAAATAAGTCCTTCTGATAATGGTTAGGGTTACTGAAATAGCGACTTGAGGAGTTAGACTTACTCACCCTTGGGGTTTTCAAAATACCGCAGTCTTGCCAAGGGGTAAAAGTCCTTTCCCTTGTATTATCAAAAGAGGGTCTAGAACTGCCAGATGATAGGGGGCCATTCTTGGTTATCCTCATCAACCCACCTAACCTGCCTATTCTGAGTATGCGAAGGGTATGGAATGTTGCAAACTTTTTCGATGAAATGATTTGATATTTATGATTTTTAATAACATTGAATTGAGGATTTTCTCATCTTAATTTTTATGCTCGTTCAAAGGTTACAATTTTAGGTTTGATTGATTATAAACATGGAACCAATAAGTGCATACATGATAATATTATTAGATTATAATACTTGTGTGCTAATATACATTAACAAAACCTCATTTATTAAATTCAAAGAATTTTTGTTAAGAGATTGTATCCCACTATTTAGTGGAATGTGTATCTTAATATTTATGCTTCCTTCATGGATTAAACTACAAATGTGGGGAATCTTGAGATAAAGTTAAAATAGGTTAACACACTTAAGTATGTATTATTTAATGCTTATTCTGCATCATCCCACCATTCTTTGTTTCAAAATAAAAATAATTTCCAAAAGGGCACTAAAAAATAAGAGAAAAGGCCTAATGCTAATCATGTACTACATCTTCCAATGTCATTGCTATTAAGCCTAAAATTTATAAAAATATTTCATAAGAATTTTAATAATGTGCTTCAAAATTTTAATTCATTCAAATATGAAGGCACTTCCTAGGAAAATTAGACCATTATATACATTTAAAGTTATGTCTACATGATACTCAGTGATATATAGTACTTGAGCATAATATTTATAGTGTAGGAAATTGTATACCTTTACAATTTCACACTATGTTTGCATCCCCTTGATTAATTGGACTTAATTAAGCTCCTAATTGATCAAATTATGGATTCCAAAGCCTATTTATTCACATTTTCTAAAAGGGAAACTTATATTAAACAATTACTAACATTAATTAAATTACCTTAGAAACTGAGTGTCTTGGAATTAGGTCCTAGGACCCATTCACCCAAGGGTGAATGGATCCCCTTTAAGTCCTAGGACCCAATTTTTAATATGATTTTGGTGGCATTTTAATGATTCAAATTCAAGTTTCAAGTGTTGGCTTTTGAAATCTAATTTTTGGGAAATTAGATAAACACCTATAAATACATAGTTATTTTATTAATTCAAATCTAAGACTTTAAGAGATCAACCCAAGAGAAAATATTATTGTCAAGAGCATTGAAGAGTAGAATTATCAGTCATCTACAACATTAATCAAGATCATATCATCATGTCAAATTTCATGTACATGTTCATGTCATGTTTTGTAGCTAACATTGTGATGTAGGTTTCAAGCATTCAAGCATCAATCAATCAATCCAATTCATACAAGATCCAAGCCTTAGAGCGATGTGTTTGACTTCGGTCCTCTAAGGACAACCATTAAGGGTTTGGTGATTGTAACAAGCTCTGTTCATTCATTAATTCCTTCATTTTTTTATTATTTCATTATCAAGGTTTTAATTACTAAACATGGGGTTTGACTAAGGCAAACCCCCATTCACCCCAAAAAAAACATTTTTGCTTCTCTCTTTGTATGTGCAGATTTACAAGTGAATAAGGATTGAAAGTTGATTCAAGGAGCAATTTTATAAAGTTGCATAAGTTGTCATCATTGTTGTCAAGCTACAAAAACTCATTTACAAATTTTATTTTCAGCTTTCTGGTAGTCAAACATGGAGAAATCATAAGCTTATAAATGAGATAAGAGGACTACAAAAAATAATTTTGGAGCCCTACTCAAGGACCCATTTTCCCAAGGGTGAACCAGTCCTGCTATAGGCCCTAAAATCCACTTTTTATGACATGTGCACACCATTTTTCCTTCTTAGATCTGCCTACAAATTTTTGTTTCCATTTCTGTTATCATAGAACTTTGCATTTCAAGTGTTACGTCATATGATTCATTTAGTTAATGCACTTTAAATATTACAAAAAAATTGCAAATTAGTCATTTCTGTCATAAGAAAGCAGAGAACCAAGGTCCAAAATAGGGTTGACTCACCCCAAGGTTGAAAGTCAATCCAACCCTTTGTGATCTTCTCTCTCTCTAATGAAATTAGGGAAATGTGTGTTTGAATCCTAGGCCATTTCATTATTCCACAATTATTGAATTCATTCCCCCTTTTCCCTTCATCTCAATATTCAAGATATGTTTGACAGTAAAATAATTCATGCCAAGGGTGTTAATGATGGGGTAATATTTAATTGCTCCTCCTAATTAAAATTTATAGATTTATACTAATCCATTTTCTACTCATAATTAATCTAACACTATGGAGTTACATGAGGATCATGTGGTACATGTATATGATGATTGACCTGAAAATATTGTTTTACATGATTTTGAATATCACTTTATGGCCATGCTTAGTGAAAATTGTAAGGGTTTTCTTGTTTTATGTTGGTTATTATTTATTCATATGACGAGACTCAACATAACAATTATATAGTCCTTTATATGTTAGAGGTTATATTTATTCCAAACCATTTAAGAACATACTTATAGAGCATGTTTGTTAATATAATACATAAATGAAATAATTCCATTCAATCATAATTTTTAATAACACACATATGCACATTTAAGGGTGTTAATTAAATGAATAATTGTGCATTGATTGAAACTCTAGAATGTTTTATTTTTCCTTTAGTAGTGGGTCCAAAATAAGTGCCTATTTTATGTCATACCATTCCTCTGAACAAATAGATTGCAAGTTTTACTAAGGCGTCGATGGATAGAACAATATCAAGTGGTACCTTCAATGTTACATTAATTCATAAAATATGTTTACAAAGATGAAATGGTTGTAATTTCTAGATATATATATATATATATATATATATATATATATATATATATATATATATATATATATATACCTTTATTAAAACTGAATCATTTTACTATGGATATATTTGTAAAAGTATAAACATAATGACAATTTTCATGATTTTTTTTAATTCCACAAGGAAGAATATTGGTGCGAAAAGGAAGAAAAAAACCAATAATTTTTAAGACCACATAAACCTACAAGTATCAATTAGAAATTAGTGTATATGACTTCATATTATAGAGAATATCAATCTACAATACCCAAAAAAACCAAAAGTGGCACAACTTACAATTTATTAGCATAAGGGATTGAATATTTCTATGCCTATAAGGGATCCATATAATGAATCAATTATACATGTACCGATAAAAGAGGAAAACAAGTTATTATGAATTAAAGATATAAATTTCCTTCATCATCAAGGGAGCTCAAACTACTTGGGTTATAGAGACAGAGATAAATGCAAAAAATATCTAAAATCTAGGAGAAAATATATATTCAAAGAAAATGAACAATGGTTATAAATGGTTTCACTTTCAAACAAATTTGTTAAGATTTATATTTTATATAGGGACGAGGAGTGATTAATACAATGGTTTAGTTTGAGGAACTTCGTATTCATGATTGGAATGATGATGACCTTATGGGGAATATTATTCTAACATAGTTTGTTGATACTTTGTGTTTTTTCTTCATTTAATTTTCTTTACTTTTATATTTTTTCATTATTCATGTTCTTAGTTAAAACATGGATGATGAAAATACACCTTTAGTGGTGCATGTTGACATACATGACTATGAACATGTATTATATTTTTCATGTCACTTATCTATACTGTTTATATGTGTTTTTATTCAATATAAGCACTATTTTTTTTAATAAAATTTTAGTTTGAGGACCTTTGTATTCATGATTGGGATGAGGATGAACTTATGGGGAATATTCTTCTAACAAAGTTGGTTGATACTTTATGTTCTTGCTTCTTTTATTTTCCTTTACTTTAAAATATTTGTCATTCTTCATAAATTCTTAGTTAAAGTCTTTGGATGATGCAAATACTCCTTTAGTGGTGCATGTCGACATACATGACTATGAACATGTGAATTTCATGTCACTTATTTCTTGTGTTTATTCTATATTTTCTATATGGATTTGGGGTGTTGTAAATTTATGTATTTATTAGAAACCATTGTCATCACATTGACCAAAAAATAGCTTATTTATTTACATTTAGGCTTCGACTAGTTTCTTTAATTGAGCCATGTTTGTTGTACTCCTCATTTCTATTGTATTCTCCTTTTTTTGACATTTTTGAGCTTATACCTTGTTATATGCTCATTCTAATTTCATGTTCTATATTATGTCTTGTCTACTAGTATGTCTTTCACATGTTTTTGTTGTCTATGTTACATGTTACGTCCCCCCACTTGGGGGAAATCTCCTTTATATTGTTTTCTCTTCATTGATGATCATTATAACTACATTATTATCATATGTTTACACACTTAAAAATATGATGATTACATTTTTTACATTTCATATGAAATAATTTTTGCTTACATGAAATATTTATGTCAACATATTTCTACCTTATTTTTGGCTATTATCACTTGATCACTATCATTAAATTTAGGGGCAACATTCAAAGGAACTTATGTTGTATTTTATTTTATACGTTTTCAAGCTTATATCTTATTATTCAATCTATTTTTTAACAAATGATGATATCTATGACACTTATTACATAATTATTAATATTTACATGATCATATATTTACAATTTAATTTTTATCCTCTCCTCCAATTCCTTACATTCTTTACATACATCCAATTGGAAGGGCATGCAATATCATTAGTTCTCCTTTGATGATGCCTTCATAGCCTTACAACACTTTATTTTAGTTATGATGAGTGCTTTGCAACCCAAAATTTCTCTATTATCATGACTCCTTCACAACACAATATTGCTTTCTTGTAGTTGTGATGGTTCCTTCATAGTCCTAGATTAATTTATTTTTTGACTCATTTGCAACTCCATATAAATTTATTTTGGTTTTGTCGGCTCCTTCATAACTTTCATCTCTTTTTATATTTATGTATTGATCATTGACATTGCTAAGTAGTTGTTGATGCTTATTTAATATTTATTTTAGATTCTCATGGAATTTTGTGCTTAGAGATTTTAGGATGTAGTTATTGTTGGGAAAAGTGTCTCAACATTGCACCCCAATGCTCATATTTATTAATTATTTTATTTTATTTTATTTTTTTAGGCCTCTTATGGTAAATGGGCTATCTTATCTTGTGTTGACACTATTTTCCATTTTTTAGATGCTTTGGGAAGTGTATAAGAAGTTGAATGAAAATTTAATGTCATTATAATGTGTAAGAGCATCTTACGACATTGTAAGATGGAAGTTACTTATGATGGATTCTATAATACATGAGAGACGAGGGAGTTATATTAGAATCTTAAATAATATTACGATGTCATAAGGCATCTTTGAATGGTTTTGAATATACCAAAATGGGACACTCAAATTGAGGAGTTACATATATATTTTATGATAGGTTATGATAGTTGTAAGATTATATCCTAAAAATAACCTTAAATACCATGACCAACTTGGGCATTGAAGTATGGGGAAAATATGCCATCACATTTAGGGTTTAGAATTTATCATGGTTTTTGGAATCCTTAGGTGGTTTGTGGTTTTGGCATTTACCTATTTATTAGTGCTTAAGGTTGGAATTTCATATGGTTGATTTTTAGGTGCCACTATATTCATAGAGCTGCTCTAGTTTTAAATTTTGGTGATACTCCTATGAAGGCATGACTTGGAAGTTGTATTGTAACCTCATTATTCCTATTAATATAATTAGTTTTTCTTAGAGTGTGGGGATTTTCTCCCAAAAGGGTTTTCCCCATGTAAACCTATGCATTATGGTATATTGTGTTTGTATCATTTTTCATTATAATTATAAGATCAATAAATTAGTTTTGCATATTACTCCGCACTTAGATTAGTGTAGGAAATATATTTTGAACCTTTGATTCCTTTCAATTATTGTTACACAGAGTAAATGTAGATCTTCGTCCATATCCATATCCTTTTCTATGTGCTTGATATTTACTTTTATGTTAACTACTTGTTTATGTGGGGACAAAGTATGATGGTGAAAAGTGCATCTTTAGTATTTTCCCCATTTGATTTGGATCCAATTTGATAGTTTATCTCAACGTTAACATACTAGTGTACTCTAAGTTACATATTTATGTTTAAGAGTTGCATAAAACCTCTACTATATCAAATTATGAGTTCCTACTCCCAAGTGGTTTGGACCTAACCTTCGTAATTGTCATTTTTACCCTAGTTTAAAACTATAGTTGCAATTATAAATCTAGTTCAAGACCACACATGTGCATTTAACTTCCAAACTTCCAAATTTAGTTTTAACTATGACCCACATGAAATATTAAAATTGTGTTGTGAGGCTATTATTTAAAGGATAATACCTAATTCATTTTAATCACCCAACTAGAGTATAATAACATTACCATCTAGGCACTAGAGTATTTAAGGAGCACTGCATCAACATATGAGTCACAAGCACATTACATACATTTATACTTTAACTGGAGCATCTTCCAATTTGTTTAAAATCATTAAAACAATCCAAGGGTCTGACTGAGGTAAAAGAAATGGAGCAAGTCACTCCCATGCCTAGCACACCAAGCTCTAATGATGTCTTTAGGGATCACCAAGTCTAGATAACAAAGACAAATTGATTTCTAAAGACTAGGGATAAAGGTAGGAACAAAAGTTTGAAACTGTAGATGGGTTAAAACAATAGTTGTGGGCATCACTTTTGCAAGCATAAAATTGAACAGGGGAAAAGTGCATGTCATTTTCATCCTATCAAAGCTTCACCAACTTAAATATGATAGCATAGACAACGTTTGAACCACTGATTATATATTACAATAGAACATCTTAATAATCACAAATGAAGATAAATTCTTACACCACCTTTATCACTTTTAAAAAGAAAATTATAAAAAAAACTTCAAAATAACTTTATTATTTAAAATAATCAAATTATTAATAATTGTATACATTTATTTACCCTAAACACACTTTTAAAAGACATATATCTTTCTATTATTATCGACATCTCATTAAGCACTATACAAGATACAAACCACAATTATATTATTATTGTCTATAACTTTATCATCCATCCAATAATCAAACACTAAAAATGACATTTTCACATGACTCTATCTTGAATCATTTCCACCAATAAAAAATTGTAATAAAAGTATAATTTCAATATAAAAATAAAAGCGTTTGCTTTAAAACTCATCATCTATCTAGTACCTAATTAATTTTTTTTTTAAAGTCATGAACTACTTTCCATCAAAATTATTAAATTTCCATATTTAAAATTTTAATTTATTTTTGTTCAAACCAACTCAATTACATAAATATTAACATCTCTACTTTTATATAACAAATGAAATCTTTAAATCCCAATATAATCATCCAAAATTGACATATTCACTTTCCCATGAGATACCTCTCTTTCATACAAAGATAGTTATCATGGTGGGACCCAACTTGATCTTAAAGGCCCCTAGATTTAATTTATCCCATTTAATTTTAATTAGGCAATTCCTTTATCATGGTGGGACCCAACTTGATCTTAAAAGTCCCTAGATTTAATTTGTCCCATTTAATTTTAATTAGGCAATTCCTTTGTCCTAGTGGTGGGCAGGCTTATGGGGTGACGTCAGCCTATACGTCACAATTATCCTTTGGGTTATTCAAACCTCAACGTTGCGTAACATGTACTTATACAAATTTATTCTAAGAAAAGTGGATGCAAAGGGAAATTGCCATGTACTTTTCATACATGAAAGTTGTACACTTTTTCTTTGACGAGTTAAGATGTCATTAGATTTGGGGGGAATAAAAGTATTCCCTACGGCATAGACCTTTTTCCCCCACCTTTAATTTTCATGGTCACATTGTTTATTCTAGATATGGAACTATTTCAAGTACTTTTCCTTATGTTTTCTCCATTGCCATCACACGAGTCATTGCTTTTGTTGATAATGGTCTAAGTGGGCTCTTCTATAGGCATGGCTTCATGTTTGTGGGCCTATTGTTAATGGCTTTGGATGTATGTTATTTGTTTAATCAAATTCAATCCATGTTAGTTTTGACTTTTAATTTAATGGGTATTTCTGTGTCATGCTTGATCTCATCTTTATCATGATTGTTTATGTCATTTATGGGTATGTTCCTAATTTTAGAGTGATTAGTTTATGTGTTGTTTAAAAATACAGAGGGTGTGTCGATAGGTGACGTCAAGTTAAAGTTTTTTGGGATGTTTTGGAAATGTTTGAGTTTGGCAATGTCTGAAAAGGGAATGAAATTGAAATGGAAAGGATGTTTAGATTCAAATGTTATGCAAGTTATGTTAGTTTCTCTTAGTAGTGTTCTTCTTTTATAGAAATTGGTTTTTTTGGTATGTACAATGTTTAAGGTGTTGCGAAATCAATTGGATGACCAATTAGATAGGGGATGCACGTGGTAGTTATATGTCATATTTGGCATATATAAAAGTGACAACAATGTTGATGAACACAAATTGAGGGAATCGTGAAGTTGATTTGGTAGGAAGAAAACACATAGATACATGTTGATTGGAGTGAAATAAGAAGTTTTACAACTCATATAGAAAATTGAGTTGTTGTTTTGGTGAAACTTTTTTAATATATAATATTTGTGTATTATTATAAAATATACTGTAATTTAAATTGTTAAACTTTATAGTTATTTGATTTTTATGATTTAGAAAAAAAATATTTTCTATCATAATCATTGAAGATTATGTAATAATATCCATAAATTTATTATCCTTTATAGTGAAGATGAAAAAGATAACAAAACACCTTCATTAATGGGTTAATAGTTAATAAGAAATGTAAAAATACAAAAAAATGGCATCCTCATAAGGTAGGTGCTCTAAAAATAAATTTTGATGGAGAGTCCAAAGGCAATCCAAGGTTGGTAGATGTGGGTTTTTTTACTTTGTAACCATTTAGGTGATTTTGTGAAATGTGGCTCCATTTTTGTTGGCATAAAATCTAACAATAAGATTGAAGCTATAGCACTCTTGGAAAGTGTTAAATTGACAAAGGGAATAGGGTGTAATTAAGTTGAAATTGAAGGTGGTTCACTTCTCATTATTAGTGATTGTAAAGGAAAAATATTGTTGGATTGACATCTTCAAATCATTATTGAAGAAGAAAGCCTAAATGGTAGAAGCTTTAAATCTCTTTCTATTAATCATTATTTTAGAGAAAATAATATGGCGGTAGAGAATCTTATAAATGCCAAGGTAGCTCAATACCTATTTTCATCTAAGGTTAGCATTTTCTTGACTTATTGATCAAATTTTAATTTGTGAGGTGCATTAGTTCCCTAAGCCATTGCCAAATTTTATTCACCTAAGAAATTATTTCAAGTCCCTCATATTAGTATTTATGCTTTGATAATTAGTTAGTGATGACATACATATTGTCCAATGTGACTTTTTGATGTTATCTACTTTGTTGTTAAATATTTAGCATGTGAGTGATAGCTATATGATGGTTGTTGCAAGTTCTTACAAATATTATTTCAATTTCTTGAATTGTAAGGTTGGTGGTGTAGACACTTGAAATTGACACATCATCACTTCAACTAATCACTTGACCATGTCAACTAATCGCCTGACCATTTCCTCTATAATTAATTGAATAAGTCCCTATTTATTTGATTAATGATCTAATCTTCATCTCATTATTAATTAAATAATATTTTATTATTTAATAAATAAAATCATTATTCATCCACTATTCATCACTATTCACTTGATCATATTGCTAGTATTTAATCATTTAATCATTATTAATTAAATAGTATTTTATTATTTTATTTAACAAAATTACTATTCATCACTATTCACTCAATCTTATTCCTAGAATTTAATCATTTAATCACCCTTCCTCTATAGTGCACCTTTAGATAAATAAATCTAAAAAATTATTTAAGTTCCCCATCCTCATTCCAAAAATTAAATAAATAAATTTATTTATTTAATTCTCTTTTTCATCCACTTGTCATTAAGTGGGCTAACATCTATTAGCCCACTAATCTCCACTTGTACATTCCTAACCTTAATCAATCTCATTAAATAATGCACATCATCCAAAAGTGTACATAGGCATTGGCCTTTGTACACAAAGTATGGGTATTTGTACATGTGACATGGGTCATGTAAACATCACATGGGTCATACTACGAGGCATTTTTCCCAAAGAGCAAGAAAGTTATTTCTCCATGAAATAACCCTTTAAAATTAAAAAGGAGATACAAAAATAAATGATATTATGCTTATTTGATTAAATGAGCATTAATAAAGAGTATTTATATAAAATCTTTTAAAAATGGGAGGAAAAAATATATTTATTAACTAATTATTAAAGGCAACCATTGTGAAAGTGTGTGATGGTTGAATGCCACTCCTTAAGGCTTATATAAAGCATTTATGTGAGACTTGGAAATGGGCCATGAAGATCACTCAAGGAAGAATAAGGTGGTTTGGTGGGCTATGAGCATTAGAGAAGGGGGCACATAGGTGTGTCCAACTTAGGGTAAAAAAATAAAACTTGAGATTGTCTTGACTAGAGCTTTTGTATGAACATGCATGATGTGAGTAGATACACATTCTTTAGTGCGAGTAAGAACATACTATGTTTTTACATGTTCTCCAAATGTGCCATAGCTATGAGTGCCAATACCACTGGTATCTTCCTAGGGTGAGAGTGACCTTTCTAAGTGTTGCGATTAAGATGTTATAAACTTATTATTATTCAAAGATATTTTTAATTATAAATGAGATAGAGTTGATTTAATTAAATTCTTTAAAGATGTTATTTATTTATTTTTTATCAATCATATTGTTGGATGCCAATTTATTTATTAATGACAATGTTCTTATGTGCTTATGTCATAAGCTAGTTAACATTGATAAATAAGCATTTTGTCCATTTTTATATAATATATATATATTATTTATAATAATTAAACTCAAATAGAAACACAAGGGTAAGTGCACAAAGATGGTTCCCAAAAAGGGAGCTTAAGTGACCACTTATTATTATTTATTTATTTATTTTTCTGAAATAAGGAAATACTGACCTTGGACGTGAAATTGAGGATAGTTACACTCAAAATTTTGAGATGGAACAAAAAAAAGGATCGAAGTGCTCTGAGTCTACTTTCTAAAATACTAATTTATTTTGAAAATGGTTGAGATTAAGGGGTTCAAAAGAGGGCTACACAAATTAGTGCTATTTTTTTTAAAAAAATATAACATAGCAACTCTTGTACGACCCTAGCATAGTGAACTTTTTTAGTATTTTTAAAATTGCTACAGTAAGAAGTTAGCTAATAGTATATAGTTGATGCACAATTTTTTAATGAATGTTTGATTTTTTACTAATTTTCTAAGTGGACACTTCCTGAAAAATAGAATTTTGGCCGTGCTACCCCTACTAATTTTGGAAACTATATTTTTTTTAAATTGTAGAATGGAGTCTAGTTTCTAAAAAATGTAATTTATTTTAAATTTCGATGAATGGTTAATTTATAAAAAAAAAACACCAAACACTACTTTTTTCCAAAAAGAGACACACAAACAAAATAAATTATGGATGAAAGGCTTAACATTGTCAGAAAGTGAAAAAAATTACATCGTTGGATAGCTAAGATAGAACCTAACATTACCTAGATGCTCAATTTTTTCAATATTGAACCATGTGCAATCCTGACAGTGAGCATGAACCTGATTATGTGAAATATTGTAGAATTTGCAAAAACATGTCTCTGGTCGTTGGGAATTCCCTCCAAGCTTTTGGGTTGGTATTCCAAGGCAAATACCAATCCCAAGGCTTGGGGATTCCCAAAGCAAGATATTATGCGCACATTATAATGCAAGCATGGTATAACATGCTCGCGTTATATCTCAGTTTTGACATGGTTTTTGTGTGAATGCATTGACAAAACACGAGCATGTTATAACACGCTCACGTTTTGATCTACCTTGAATTTATTTTTCTTCTCTTTTTTTTTTCTTTATTCTCATTATCTTTAAGGGAAACTATATACATGAAATAAACATTTAAGTATAAGTTCACATTTACATATGGACATTTACTTTCTTATACTTTAAGTTATATTTCATGTATATAGTTTCAGGATGTTTGGGAGTGGTTTCGGATCTCTAGGAGTTATAATGCAAATTCTAGTTTTTAGAAGATCTCACAAATTTTAGATAGTCAAATTTTA
>VDFB02270651.1:148064686-148129887 GCA_007258455.2 Sequoia sempervirens | reverse complement strand
TTATTCTCTAAACATTTGTCCATCTTTGTTGGGTCGGCCCAAGTGGGGTATGACACCTAGTCTTGTATATATATAGGAGAGAGATTCTCCTCATTTACAACATTCACATTCAGATTCAAATAAGCAGAAGTTCGCCTAAACAAGCAGAGATTCGCCTAACAAGCAGAAGTTCGCCAATAAGAAGGAGATTGCTAATCAAAAGGAGTTTATTATTCTGCTCAGAAAATCGCACTACCTACAGTGCTGTTTTATATTGGTGTATTCTGCCTTTTATTGGCTCTCAGGTGCAACTCTTGCACTATTGTATCTGATCTATAATTGATTAAATTCCTGCTGGGTTTTTCCCTTGAGTAGAAGGGTTTTCCTAGGATAATTTGCTGTGTCTTCTGTTATGTGTTATGTTTCTTTCTGCTTTGCATATTTGATCTAAAAAATTAACATGGTATTAGAGCAAGGTTCAGGAATATCCGATAAGATTTGACTAAGCAATTCATTGAACATTATTCTTATTTTAGAGCAGATCTAATTGAACATTATTCTTATTTTAGAGCAGATCTAATTGCAGTCTTGGTGCTGATCTATAAGGCGAGTTTGGAGCATATTTCGTAGTGTTTTTGGAGCAATCATTAAAGCAGTTTTGGAGCAGACTTGAGCAGACTTGTGTGCAGTATGTTTCAGACCTTTTTTGAAGCTGAAATTGTGAAAAATAAAAGCAGCCTTTGAAGGTGTATTATTGCAGACCTAAGAAGCAGATTTAAGGGCAGAAATCAGATTTCTTTTGAGCAGTACTATTGAAGATAAATTTCAGATTTGAAAGTATTTATTGAATATCAAATTGCAAATCTGAGTGTAGGTTAAGTGAGTAGAAATTCAAAGCATATTTGTGTAGTGAGCAAATTTTGTTGAAGACCTTGAAGGGAGCTAGGGCAGATCCAACATCCGTATTTTATACATAATTACGGTTGCTTTCGAATTTGAGTAGAAGACAATTCTTTAGGGCAGTTACTCAGTAAAAGAGGATGGTGACCGGTGTCAAGGTAGAAGATAGGCTTGATGGAGCTTCAAACTTCAACTCTTGGAAACCTAGGGTACTCATTGCCTTAGAAGAGAATGATCTTCTAGAATTCGTAGAAAATGACATGCCTGAGCCGTCTGAAGACACAGAGAAAATCCAGTGGAAGAAAAATGGCACGAAGGCTAGAAAGATCATGATAGACTCCGTGATGGATCACCTAGTACCGATCATCTCCAAGATGAAGACAGCTAAAGAAATGTTTGATACTCTAAAAGGATTGTATGAGATCAACAATATTAGCAGAGCCCTTGCTTTGAGACAACAACTCCATCATGTAGAAATGGCTAAAGAAGATTCAGTCATTTCATTTTTTATGAAGATCTCTGATTTGAGAGATCAGTTGAGCACTATTGGGGATATAGTTGCAGACAAAGATCTTGTTATGTTGGCACTAAATGGTCTTCCCCAATCTTGGGAGCCTTTATTTAGAGCATCAGTGGGAGAACCAAATTTAACCAAGTTCCCCAAGTTGGATCGCCTTCGGGCTGACTGTATTCAAGTAGAAACTAGATTGGCAGCAAGAGGAAATGGACAAAACTCCCATAATGAAGAAAATCAAGGTCTTACTGCACATGCTACTAGAGAAAGAGGCAAAGGAATAGAAGGAAGAAGAGGCACCTTCAAGAGAAATCGAGACAAAAAAACAAGTTCTATTCCAGAATCGAAAAAGAAGGATCTTTTTCATATTCAATGTTATAGGTGTGACAAGTATGGACACTATGCTCGGGACTGTAAATTAAAGTTAACGCAACATGTTTCTATTGCAGAAATTGACGTAGAGATATCTTAGAAGGAGTCGAGTCATTCTAAAGTCGATTAAGAAGGATTCCTATTCATCTCTGCTCTTTCAAGTAATGTACAATCTGACAGTGATACTTGGTTGATAGATAGTGGTGCTTCACGTCACATTACAGGCTACAGAGAGCATCTTACAGACTTAGTAGAGAAAGAGTCTAATTTACAGGTTATAATTGGAGATGATGCTAGTTATGCCGTAAAGGGAGCTAGGGCCGCTTCCTTCCAGCTAGACTCGGGTATCCCTCTTCAATTGAGTGATGTATTGTTCATACTTGGGATCAAAAGGAACCTTGTCTCCATTTCAGCCTTGGAGGACAAAGGGTACAAGGTTGCCTTCTTTGAAGGAAAGGTTCTTGCATGTCTGAAGAACTCTAGCATAAATTCAACTCGTGTGATTGGTATTCGTCAGGAGAGCCTATACAGATTGTCATTACGACCAATTACTTCGAAGATGAGGAAACCTTCAGGAGATCTAAAGGATACTTCATGGAGGTGGAAATGACATTTAGAGGGAGTCTGACAAACCAACAAAGGCTACAAAGGATGTGGAAAATGACGCCCACACTGAGAGGGAGTCACAACATCATTAAGAGCCCTTGTAGTGTATATTTCTCTGAGACGGAGAAATATGAGGTGAAAGCCCTTGTAGTGTATATTTCTCTGAGACGGAGAAATATGAGGTGAAAGCCCTTGTAGTGTATATTTCTCTGAGATGGAGAAATATGAGGTGAAAGTCCTTGTAGTTTATATTTCTTTGAGATGGAGAAATATGAGGTGAAAGCCCTTGTAGTGTATATTTCTCTAAGACGGAGAAATATGAGGTGAAAGCCCTTGTGGTGTATATTTCTTTGAGACAGAGAAATATGAGGTGAAAGCCCTTGCAGTGCATATTTCTGTCAGATGTTGAAATAATTGTACAAATCACATCTCTGAGACTGAGTTGTGCTTTCCACAATTGGGTGTAGCCATTGTGGACGTCATGTTGAGATGATACCCTTGAGTGGGACTCAAGGAAGACTTTGCAATACCTCCCTAGCTAAGAGGGAGTGTTGATGTTTTGGTAGCTTCGGGAGGTATAATCCCTCAAGAACTCATTGAAGACAAGTCGGCTAGATCACAAACATTTATTCTCTAAACATTTTTCCATCTTTGTCGGGTCGGCCCAAGTGGGGTACGACACCTAGTCTTGTATATATATAAGAGAGATTCTCCTCATTTACAACATTCACATTCACATTCAAATAAGTAGAAGTTCGCCTAAACAAGCAGAGATTCGCCTAACAAGCTTTGCCAATAAGAAGGAGATTGCTAATCAAAAGGAGTTTATTATTTTGCTCAGAAAATCACACTACTTACAATGCTGTTTTATATTGGTGTGTTTTGCCTTTTATTGGCTCTCAAGTGCAACTCTTGCACTATTGTATCTGATCTATAATTGATTAAATTCCTGCTGGGTTTTTCGCTTGAGTAGAAGGGTTTTCCTAGGATAATTTGCTGTGTCTTCTGTTGTGTGTTATGTTTCTTTCTGTTTTGCATATATGATCTAAAAAATTAACAGGCCCATGCACCTTTTTGGAGTTTCATTTACTTTTCTCATCATATCTTGCCAATATGGCGATCAAACAACATTGAAGGACAAACCATTTGTATAGATGCATCATGCAATGGTTTGATCAACAATCTTTCTAGCATAATTTTTAAATGCTCTCTAGTGGTCTTTGTGACCCCTGCCTCTATTGAAAGGGTGCTCTATTCTAAGGACAACTCTTGCATTTGCTTCTTTCTGCTCTTTGATAATTTCTGCTATTTATGAGGTGGCATAGGTGCACCATTCTTTCCTAGACAGGCATTGATTCCCCTTCCAAGAATGGCAAACAAATGGGATTTCACTTGGTTGTACAAACTTGTATACCTTTGATCACACTTGTTGCATATCCAAACATGTCTTGCCACTTGGCATCTATTGTATCATTTGTACATGCCTCTACAAAGGTGAACTTGGGGTTGATTTTAGACGATGGTTGGGTGATGGAGCTTGAAGTGGTTGCCATTGCATTATGTCACTAGCCTGATGATGGTTGGTCTATGGAGCTAGAAGAAGTAGTTTGAAAATTAGAAAAATAATTTCAAATATTGAACAATATGTCACTAGCCAAATAATGGTATTTTTTATTATTTAATAGTTTCATTTAAAAATTAAAATCTCTGATTGTATATTTGTTACTTGTTATTGAGATCGATCTATGAATGCTTGTATAAATATTAATCCTATTGCAAATCAATCGTGATCAAACAAGGATTGGGTTAATAATAAACATTTGTTATTATTTGGTCTCCTATTGGAATTTATTTTGGTTAGATTGCTTAGGGTAATTATCACATTATCTAGTATATGGATGTTGTGTTTAGTGGTGGGGGTGGCAGTTTTGATTAAAATAAAAAAGTATTAAATAATTCAAAATTTAAATTAAAAAATCCTTCAAGTTTCTGTGACCAATGTAGAGCTGTAAAGTGATGCAAATGAAGTTTGAACTCATTTGGAATGTTATTGCTTCCCTGAAGTTGGTTGGTTGAGTCTGAGCTTCTGGAGAAGAACATTGCTATTCTTTGGAAAGAGGACCTTTAAGCACCAAGAGTTTGTTCTATGATCTAAGAAAATGAGGGAACAAAAGAGAGTTGCAAGATAGTGGTGGAGGTGGAGAGAGTATAGACCTAGAGCTAGGAATTTTTTGGCTAAACTAGTATGGAAGAACATTTTCAGATCCCTAGTATATAATGAAAATTTTCAATGTTATTCCTAGACTTGGGATTCACGGTTCTCTATCAGTTCTGATGGATGATAAGGATCTTAGAAGTCTGGCAGTTTTTAAATGAAGAGACTTGTTAGATAAGAAACTTTCCCAATAGCAGACCTAATTGTATTAGATTATGTGGTAACTGACCTCACTAACTTCTTAATATTAATTCATCTTATAGTGGACTACACAAAGACATCACCATAATGCCTCAACATCTACCATTACCAGATTCTTGTAAGCATTGAATGCTAAGAGTGACAAGAATTGTTTTTCCTTGTTGCCATTCTTAAACTACCCCTTCCCTCTCTCTGGTGTTTCCATTCAAAGAGTTTTGGAATCTCATTTAATTGCATCTGTAGTAGGCCAGTAAGTTTTTTCGAGCACTGATTAACACCTCATCCAAAGTTCTATGAAATGTCTTGTGTTGTCTTTCTCTATGAGATAATTAGACGATTATGGCACAAGGAAATCAAATTTCTTCCTAAAAATATCTTCGACTGATTGTGGAAGATATTTATTGTTAATTCACTCACAAGATTTGGTTCTTTCTTTTCCAACTGCTTAGCCCTAGTTTGACACTGCCTGTAAAAAACGTATCTTCTAGATTTTTAAGAGTCCTGTCTATTTAGGCAAACTAGTGCATGGTGTTATTCACTGTCAGTCAGCTTAGAGCATGTTAATGTTGCCTATGGGTTGAAAAAAATTGCCAGATATCTAGGAGGATAAAAGAAGCGATTTTTGCTGTTTTTAGAGGTTGAGGCTTATGAACATATAGTCTTCAAATGTTTCATCTAAAATGAGATATGTACACCTTGTTATTTGTTCAAGTTGAAGATACTTTAAAAGCTCCATTTTTACAACTCTATTTGTTGGTTGTTCATTCGAGTCTCATTGAGCTTTTTTGGTTATCTGTGAACATTTCTGACTTTATTTCTTTCTTGATTAAGAAAAGATCACTTTGTTTAATCTAAAACAAGGGGAGGCTTATCTATGTTAACAAATTATAATGACTGGAGTAATAAGAAAGGAGGTAATTTGCAAAACTGAGTTGCAAAAGTTGAATATGTATAATGATTGTTTTTCTTATATTCAAAAATTAAGATGCAAGGACTTAGTTTTTGTTGTCCTCAATAATGAAATGAACTATGCTAATTAAAAGTTATAACATAATACCAAAGAGCCATTGAATATATAATACATGGAAGGTTCATATAAGAACAGTCACACTCTTGGGTTTTCAGTGTAAGATGAAATTGGAGGTGTCTAATAGGTTTTCTGTGTACTCTTATCCCCGAAAATAGTAGTGTACTATTGCTTACTTGTATTGAAAAATTTATAGGATGAATATTATATGGACAGGTGTAGTTGCTTTTTAGTATGATAAGAGTCTCAATGAATGGGTTGTGATTTCCATTTAATAAGCTATGTTATGCATAATTGTTCGTAAGTATTTATTCTTACAATAGACTAGACCTTGTTGGCTTTTACCCATGATCATTGAATTTCTTCTAAGAAAGTAGAAATTTTGATGATATCCATTAATCGTTTGTAATATGTTCATGCAATTCTCCTACAACTTTGAGTTTTTAAACAGCATTGTGAGTTTCAAATTCATTCATACTGCCAATTGATTCTTTGTATATATCCTTGATGAATATGAGAGAGTATTCCAAAGGTTAGCTTAACCTGTTGTTGATGGCTTATTAATTCACAATTCCAGTAGGTTTAGGCAATTAGATGTGGCGCTATGATTACATATTGAAAATGTTTTTCACAAACAGACTTGATATTTTTGTAGTTTGATTTTATATTTTGATCTATGCATAAAACTAATTAGTCCTTCATAAGGTTAGTTGACTTATAATTTATGGATAAGACATTAGGTCCAATATTTATCTTTAGCAATAAAATTATTTTCTTAACTGTGTGTAGATAATGCTTGGTTTCATGCTTCCACATGGTGTGTGAATATTTTATATTTTGTATTTTATTTTACAGTGCAAGGTTCTGTTCTTATGAAGGAGAAGTTTGTGAGAGATCCATTGAAGATGGATATGCCAGAAGTTGTTCTCTCTCAGGCACATACAGAAGCTGGGACGTTTTCTGCTTTCCTACATGAAAATGGTAATTGAAAATTCTAGGTTCTCATGTAAACTGGTTTTCTTCAAATTTTATGGCTTGATTTACTGTGACTCTTTGGAGCCAGTTGTAACATGCATTTACTTTGGTAAAATGGTGTCTAGTTGTCTAAAATTACTGAGAAGTTTGATGTCAGAATTGCAAATGGGATGTGATTATTAGCTATCAGTTGTCAAAATATATCAAAGGAGATTCTGATATCATAAGAACAAAGTACGAATGTAATATCAGCAATTCTATAGACAACCGTAGATCAGACTAATTTATCCTATGATATTATTCTATGGAATTAACAATCCTCGGTGGTTTATACCCATCCTTTATATACTAGTCAAAAGAAGTAAAATACAAGTGTGGTGGTTGTTGTTAATGATAGCAGCTTCGGTAGCTCCTTCCAGCTCTGCCCCTTCGTAGACATAAACTTGAATGATAGCCGTTGGCTATTCAAGTTATACCTTTTGTTATGATTTGAGGCCGACCTCTTGTGAAGAGGCATTCATTTATCTAGGCCGACATTCTTCTTGTCTTCTTCTTAAGCCGACATAAGAAGATTTAATGCATGGTTATTCTTTAAGGCCGACCTATCTTATATTGTTCATGATTATGTTAAGGCCGACATCATTGAATTGTAATTGTCTTTGGCCGACCTTATGATAAAGAAGAGATGCAATCCTTCTAAGACATATATATATATACTTCTGTTTTGTCCATTAAAAGGACACACATCAGCTAAGTTCGGTTGTTCATATCTGAGCGAATACATCAAGGGCGGATAGATCTGCAAAGTGCGAACTTATCTGAGCGAGTACATCAAGCAAGCTCGAATTATTCCTTCATTCAAGTGCGAATTCCTTCAAGAGCAGATTGCGAATCTCTCTAAGTGCAGATTTAGATCACAAGGAAGAGCAGATTATCATCTGTTATTGCATCTAGAGTTGATACTAGATATTGGCCTTGTGACTGGCCTCATTGTAAAGAGAATTGTTGCCATTATTATATATACAAGAGGATCTTTGTTGCTGGGTTTTTCTCCCTCAAGTGGAGGGTTTTCCCAGGGTATCTACTGTGTTATTGTCTGATTTGAATTAATTCTCTGTGCATTAAATCTGATTCTTCAGTTTTTAACAGTTGAAACTCTTACTTTATGTAAGTTTATGAAGTAGCATCTTTAAAACCATCCATACTTAAAGATTGGTTGAATTCACATACTCCTTCATACTTAAAGATTGGTTGAACAAAGTACGAATGTAATATCAGCAATTCTATAGACAACCGTAGATCAGACTAATTTATCCTATGATATTATTCTATGGAATTAACAATCCTTGGTGGTTTATACCCATCCTTTATATACTAGTCAAAAGAAGTAAAATACAAGTGTGGTGGTTGTAACTCTTACTTTATGTAAGTTTATGAAGTAGCATCTTTAAAACCATCCATACTTAAAGATTGGTTGAATTCACATACTCCTTCCCATGGTTGATATCAGCCATGATACTGTTCACACAATGGTGATGAGTATACTCCTTGACCTTATTTGAAGAAGCTGTTGAATCCTTACAGCACCATCACAGCAGACTTGAATGGTTGGCTTGCCTCATCTACATGTGGCATGAGTTGCTGTAATTTGTATTATTGGTCATATAAGCTCTAAGCCTACAATGTAGTTTTAATAATTGCATATGAACAAGGAACACAACTAAAACTTCTCTTCTGGGATTTCAGTTTGCTGAAGATTTGATCACATTTGTTTTTTCCTTTCCATCCTATGCTATATAGCCTGTACTAATCTTTTGGCTAATGCTTGTGCAAATTCCCTGGAAGACATTGTGATCAAAACTCGTTTAACAGATTAAACTTATTAATCTGTGATACCATCTAGACTCTAGAGTGATGACAATTTTCTCCAGTGCCATTTTTCAAATTCAAAATATGGGGAATATTTTTTATGACTGTTATTGTCCAAGAAAGCTTTTATTATTTCTTAGTCAAGGGCATGCTTGACAATTAACATCTTTGTACAATAATTTTCTCGACTTTCTCCAGGTCAATACCATCCTATGGTGTCATGGTCTGTTTTCAAGTTGGATGATTTTTCAGAGGTCGTGTATTCTGATTGTCTAGAAGATATTGTCTTAGAAAAACTAATATTTCTTTTGTAGTCAGCACTACTAGGTGCTCTGGCTATACAAACTTTCAAGTGCTATACGTCTGTTTATACTTGTTTGACTGGAATATCCTCTTAGTTTTTGGTGGTAGCACCATAACAGTATGTCTTCTGAAGCATCTGTATTGCTCAGTAGGAAGGGTTTGTTCCTCCTTAGCAAGCATCATTCCTTGATGCATCCTTGTGGTCAGGCATGACTTGGAAGGCCAAATAGATAATATGATCTTACCTTAGTTACCCGCAGAATCATAACCCTACCCCTAGTACTCATCTCCTGTCTGGGAGATACATCCTCTATATTAGGGAAACATATGAGGATGTCTCCAGACAACGTGGGACTTGATCTCATGAATCTAGATGTCTCTTGTAACATATCTTAAAAATCAGGAATTCTCTTATAGAAGATTCTCAAAATGGGCTGAATTGTTAATAATCGTTTGAACTTTGAAAAGAAACAAAATATAAAATAATAAATATAGGCATAAAATCATTTATCACTTATCTTTCACTACAATTATCCTTCTATGGTGTCATTGTCTGTTTTTAATTTAGATATTTTTTCAGAGGTGGTGTATTCTGATTGGCCAGAAGATATTGTCTTAGAAAAATTAGTTTCTCTTTTGTAGTTAGCACTACTTGGTGCTCTGGCTATAAAAGCTTCCAACTGCAATACGTCTGTTAATACTTGTTTCACAGGAATGCCCTCTCTTAGTTTTTGGTGGTAGCACCATAGCAGTATGCCTTTTGTAGCATCTGTTCTGCTCAGTAGGAAGGGGTTCTTCCTCTTTAGCAAGCATCTTTCTTTGATGCATCTCTAGGAACTTATGGATTCTAAGGGTCTTATTTGAGAGTTGATTAATAAGCTAGATTTTTAATGCCTCTTTACCATTCGATATAAATAAATTTGTTTTTATTTTCTTTCAAAAATGTTGATTTTTCATTTATAAATCTTTAATATTTTTAGCTTATAAGCTATACAGTTAAAATTTTTGTAGTGTGGTGTTTCCTTGTAGCCTCATTTGAGAGTTGATGAATCAGCTAGCTTTTTAATGTCTCTTTACCATTCGATATACGTAAATTTGTCTTTTTTTTTTCTTTTCAAAATGTTGATTTTTCATTTATAAATCTTGTAATATTTTTAGCTTATAAGCTTATACATACTTAAAACTTTTGTACTGTGGTGTTTCCTTGTAGCCTCCCACTTTATTTTCTGAAAAATGATGTCCCTGCTTCCATACCCATCTTTCGTACTAGAGATGTCTTTTGTCTCTAGGTAACTATGGTGTAATGCCAAGATTTGAAATGCAAATAGAAACAAACTATCATGCAAGATCCTATTTCAAAACATGAAAAACCTCTAGATTGAGCTCACAAAAGAGATCAAAACAAGACAATAACATCAAGTGTAATGCCAAGATTTGAAACTCAAACAGAAACAAACTAGTATGCAAGCTCCTATTTCAAAACAAGCAAAACCTCTAGATAGAGCTCACAAAAGAGATCAAAACAAGACAATAACATCAAAATCAACTTGAAATGTTACCATAACCTCCATTTGTAATTTGATTTGCTCCAATGACTTTGAGATGTGGATGCTCCTTGCTTGAAGATTACGAATTTGACAGCATATACTTAGCATGAGTGATAATTGGTATAGGAATGAAGGATAGAGTGCTTGAATATATAGGCTTTTGGGCTAAGTTGCCGAATTGGGTATGTGTATGGGTATGGGTATGTTGGTATATTACGCCGGTATAATAATTTCTTTTTTGGGGGTGGGTACATTTGGGTATTTCTGTAGAAAAAACATATAAAAATTATAGATATATACATATTTGCAGCCTAAAAAGTAAAAACAAGAATTAAATTTAGAATACCACCTATGTTACCGGGTTCTTCAAAAAAGGACCCCGTGCCCACTCCTGGAGCGTTTGGGTACGAGAGTGGCTTGGGGAGCGCCTGAGAGCACCCAGGCAGCCTAGGGTTCTCTATGAGTCCTTCTTGGGCACTCCTAGGCACTCCCAAGGTGCTCCCAAACACTCCTAGGCAGAAAATGTTAATTTGAATCACTGAAATTAATAATGCTTGTGCAAAAATTGTTAATTTCCTATGGTGCAATATTCTGTAACAGTTTATAGAAGAAGCATCCGAGTTTCTAGGAGGGTTGCAACCTATCATTGACTGATTTGACGCCTATCATTGACTGATTTGACGCATTTGAACACCTATGTACAACTTATTTGTCAGTTTGTTCAGGCCATACCCATACTGAGTTTGAGCCATATATCAATCAGGATCATCCTTTTTTGTTGCAGCAGTTTGTGATCTGTTTTAGCTTGGGTTTCAAATTAATTTCAAAGGTATTATTTCATTATCAGCTTCCTAAATGTTGCTTGTCAATTTAGTGGATTTATAAAATATTCATTTCAGTATAAACATTGACATTAATCCAATATTGTAATAACTAGATGGTTTACCGTCAGATCCCTATTATCATTGTAAGTTTGTAATTGTAATGCTCTTCATTTGAATCGCGACTTTAGACATATATGATATATGACATAATATTGAAATTTTGAACTATCAATTGGCATTTATCTTTATCACTACCATTAATCAATGATTCAATGGTGAATTGATGACTGATGATTGATGAAGTATACTATATCATACTATCAAATGTATTTACAATTCTGTATATTTTTAATTTTTTTGCATATTTATATATATAGCCGTACCCAAGGAAAAAAAAAATTGTCATACCGGCGTACCCGTATCCTGTACCTGTGTTCGGTCCCATACTGGAACCAACAACTTAGAATACCACATATCATGCATATGCTAAACAAAACTTAGAACTACCATAAATATAACAAATTTGAAATACAATTATACTAAATTAATTTGATATCAATTTTTCAAAACTTGAATGTTACGATAGATATATAATTATATTGAATTAATTGTTCATTGGTTCAACATTTAAAACAAAATAATACAATTAATAGTCAGCATCATATGGGTCATCATGAAGATCAAGATCAACATCATCATTGACATTAGATGATGTAACTGCATGCAGCCCCACTATCACTTGCACTAGAAGCAGGTTGGGTATCCGACTCCATAGAAAGTAAAGATTGTGTGGCAGCTGAAAAATACAAATCAGTTCGCTCTGGATCTACATCCCACAACTTCGTGCCTCCTTCCTTATACTCATTCTTTTTTATGAGTAAGAAGGCGCAAGTTGGAAAGCACATAAACTAGCTATTGTGCCTTAATTACTGCCAATCGGTTGTGTTTCACTGAGTGGATAAAGGAGTATGTACTCTAATTTTTTTTAGATGAAGAGGAACTAGCAACCTATTGAAACAAAGTGAGAGGAACTTAAAATTATAAAATTGTAAATCAAACTTAAACTTTGAAGTTAATCATTTTATTATTTTTAAAATAGTAAAACAATATAAATTTAGAGAGTGCAATAAAAACTAAGAAACTTACTTGCGATAAAACTTTGATCGCAAGAGTTTGGAGGTGTGGTGATGTATGGCCATTGAGGTACCACCAAAAAGAGCATCCATCCTATACTTGTCACGGAGAGCAGCAACACTTTGATTATCGGAGGCTACAAAATCAACAAACTCAACTCTAACTAAATCTTGCATTTCATGATCGGGGAAGAGTCTAGTAAGTGCTTTCCTACACCCGTCACCGACTTCTGCATGTTTGTATGGTTGCACTTTTGATGGCAAAGCAAGAATTTCATTGCTATAAAATTTGGGAGTCAATGCAAATGCAAGAAGATGTAGTGGGGTGGTCATTTTGTTCCATTGCTCAACACAAATTGTTTGCACCTCTTTGAAGAAAGTTTCTTCAGGATCTTGCTCTTTTTCATTGATGATGATTTTTATTTTCTCGATCATTGAGTCAATGCCATCATATACCTCTCCCAAACATGGCTTATCCATGTCAGTAAAACATATCATACTCATGATGGGCTCAGTGAAACTAAGAGATATTCTGCTTATTCCCACCAAGTGTCATCTAGGATCATTTGTTTTATATTTGTTGCCCTTTTAGTATTGGATTGCCTCCATAGGGACCAACTTTGACTGATAACCATGCTAGAAAGTGGTTCCCGCACCTTCACAAGTTGCCTCAAGACGATTGTGTTTGATGCAAATCTGGTTTTGGCAGCCTATTCAAAAATTTAAAATTAAAATTCAAATATAAAGAAGACATGCTCGAGTTTAAAAAATAAATTAGTAATTACTAAAGTGAAATGTAAAATTTAAAAGTTTAAGTGTTTCAATTACCTTCAACAACTCCAACTTTGAAAATGATCTAAAAATGGCCTATGACATTTGATGGTTTGTAATGAACATTTGGACCTCTTTAGCCTTAGCATACATTTGTTTGATTGAATTTATTTTTGCACCCAACTTTTGTAGCATGAGGTTGAGGGAGTGAACAACACAAGGTGTGCAAAATATGTGCTCAAACCGTGTCTCAATCAACATACTTGCAGCTCTACAATTCTTTGCATTGTCCATTATTACTTGGACAACATTTTGAGGAACCGCATCTTGAATGCACTATAAAGGATGTTAGCAATAAATTGTGCATCCTTCACCCGTCCCTTACAATCCACGGCTTTCAAAAACATTGCCCCTTTAGGGCACACTGCAATCACATTAATTAATGGCTGATTTTTGACATCCTTCCATCCATCGGGAACAATTGACACCCCTATTTGTTTCCATGAATTTCTAATGGGATTCAATGCATTGTCTATGCTTTTTACCTCCCTTGCTAGTAAGGTGGTACACACCTCATAACCTGGCCCTGTGTACCCTTGTGGACACTCACTTGCCTTTCTCAACATATCCTGCCAATATGGTGATCAAACAACATTAAATGCCAAACCGTTTGCATATAGACATCTTGCAATGGCTTGATCTACAACCTCTCTAGCTTCATGCTTAAATGCTCTTTCTAATGGCCCCTTGCTTCTATTCACACTAACAGGTTCTTCAATTCTACCCAAAAATGGATGGCTCTCTGCTACAACATCAAGAAAGTCACTATGAGATGGAGGAGGGATCTCTTTGATCCCCTTCCTCTCATCAAATGATGGTTTGTGGCATGACCAAGTCTTGCATCTGCTTCCTCTTGCTCTCTAATATATTCTGCTATTTTTCGAGGTGGTAACCCCTTACCATCATTTCTTGGACATACTTTGATTCCTTGATGGAGAATGGCACATAAATGGGGTTTCACACGACTGTATGAGATAGTATACCTCACTTCACAATGACTGCATATCCAAACAAATGTTCCTCCCCCTTTAACTTGTATTATTTGTACATGTTTCCATAAAGGTGAATTTGGGTCGGTTTTAAAGGTGGGTCGAGCAATAGAACTAGTACTAGTTGCCATTATGCTATCTACAACAAGTTCAAAAACAATTATCAAACAATAAATGTTAAATATTTAAATAAATAAATTGATATACCATTTTAGAAAAAAATAAAATTATTTAAATTAACATTTAATGTATTATTATTAAATTATTAATTTATTATTTAAAATTAAAATAAAAAATTAGTATAATTATAATTTACAATATAATAATCTATTAATATAATTTTTTATAACATAATTAATAAATTAATAATATTACAAATATGTGTATATTAAATAAATTAATAATAATACTGAATATATATATTATAAATTAAAATTAAAATTTATAATATAATAAATTTATAAACAATAGTGTATAACTATAATTTATAAACATTAAGAAAGATAAATTAGAAAAGAATAAAACAAACGAAAAAAACCTACTTGCAAATATCATGCGCCGACGATAATGGAGATATTGCCGCCTGCAACCACGCCTGCCTACAACCACTCGCAATTGCGCCTGCAATGGAGATATGGAGATGTCGAAATAAAATCGCCTGTGTTTTATCGCCCTGGGTCGTCGAAATGAAATCACTTGCTTGAGTGCTTTATTGCTGAAGAAAACAAACAAAAACGATAGCTGAAATGAGAAATCAATTCATTAGGGTTTCCTTGGGTTGTTTTTCACATGAAAAAGGTTGCAAAAGTTTTCGATCCCTGCGCCAAACGCCTTAGAATCTTTCCAAAAATGCCATGTCATGATGGAAACGTTTAGATTCGGCAAGGAAAATGCAGAACCGTTTTAGATGCCAAAATCTCAAACCCTGTCTAATTCCATAGGGATTTCGGGAGGTATCCGATTCCAGGACGTCTTGTACTTGGAATCAGTAGGGAAAATTGCCGATTCCAGTAACTTAGCGTTTAGGAGAAGGAATGGATGGTCAAGATTTGATTGTGAGATCAAGGGTGGCTAGATTAAGGTGGTTAGATTGTGAATGGCTAGGATTAACTTACCAAATTTAGTAAGTAGTTGTGAGCATGAGGGAAATTAGGTAAGGCTATAACTTTGGGTTGTGTTGAGAGAATAAGGGGACCATAAGGACAAGTGTTCTTAGGTGCACATTATTCTTGGAATGTGTTGAGGGAATATAGGCTATTTTAGCCACATGTGAGATAGATAATAGGTGGAATATGATAATTATTTATTAATTTATTGCGAGGAGATGAAAAAGTGGTTAATTAAACAATATTAAGTGATGGACTTTAGGTGAAGGGGACATGTCCTAAGTGATGATATTGGTCGATTAAGCCTAGGTGATGGGGACTTGATTAGGATTAGGTGATGAGGGCTAGATTAGATGATATTAGTCGATTAGGATTAGGTGATGAATGACTAGGGAATATTTTAGGTGTCTGCATTTTGCCCCTCTTTGATACAATGCAACTAAGTGGCGTGTCAAAGAAGAAAGTAGGATGGAATGGAATGAAACTCCAGTGGCAAGTTGCCCAAGTCGTTTAGATATGATGATGGAAGTGATGCCCCCTGAAGAGAATTGTTGGGTGAAATGGAACCCAATAGGCATCTTGAAAAGACAAAGTAGAATAAAAGATGTTTCATAAAGGATAAAAGATGACTTGAGAGAAATCATGTTGGGATGATGTACATGCCATGAATATAAGACTAAGGATGGAGTAAGGATTGGGCATTTTGATTGATGCTGCTATGATGATTAGATTGGATTACATGGATGTGCATGTTGGATGATGAAATCTGACAAGGATATAATGGAACTAAATGACACATGATTGGGATTATGGATAAATGGATGATTAATACATTGTGTCATAGTAACTTCATGTGCAAGGAGCAACCTTTATTTTTCTGTAGCACTTAGTGTTATGCACCATGATATAAAGGATCATGATGACAATGCGCCATGTGCATATGGATTGACACACAAACAAAGAAGTTGCAAATAGTAGAGTGATCCAATAAACATGGTGTCATTAGCAATGCCATCATATGAAGGATGAGGGCGATTGTGACGATGTGATGGAAAGAGTACTAAGCCTATAGACAACAAACAAACACAAACCCATGAAAACAAACAATCAAAAACATGCAAAAAACACATATTGGTATCCCATGACATGTTAAAGCTAAGGGTGCATGGAATGATGGGATTGGATGGATTGGTTGGATCCTAGGATTAATGATGAGGATTGGATTAGATTTTGCCCCTATTCAAGCTAAAAACTGATTGATTGATGATAGCATTGTTGATGTGGGAAGGACATAGACACATCACAAAAACAACGCAAGGATCGGGAAAGACATATCCCAATGATGATTGATTAGATTGATTGTAGATTAAATACAACTTGTAGCAAGATAAGGAAAAAATCTTACAGATGTTTTTGGATGGATGCGAGATTTTAAATGGGGTATGCTTTGATTTAAGGGCTTCAACATTGATAAAGTGTTTTGTGGTGCATGCTTATAAATTGAGAATATGTTTGGGTAAGCGTTTGTTTTTGTTTGCCATCTTGATGTTTGGAACCAATGGCAAGGGATAAGCCAATGTAATGTCCCCTCCTAGCCTCTGAGTAGTGGACATTACCTCTAGCCAATTCCCGAGTTCCTGTTGGCTAGGTGGTTCAGTTAAGGGACTCAGTTCCAGTTTGGGTTTGTTGTTTTTCTGGGTGCTTCCTATTTTTGGTAGGGCCAGTTGGATGCTCACTGCCTACAATGAGCCTTGGTGCATTTCAGTTACTCTCTAGTTTGAGCTTTTGGATGGTGATTTACTATTTTTAGCATTTACTAAAAATAGTAAGTCCATTTTCGAAACACTGGACCAGGTCAGGCTTGTCAGTGTGGCATATTCAGATGATTAAGTCACTTTGGGAAAATTATTTTAATATTTGACGTATGCCTTGAAATGTGTGCTAAATAAAGTGACTTTATATTTTAAAGTTAAAAAGGGGACATAAGGGGGACGTGTTATAAAGTGACCTTGGGCGCCTAGTGTATCAACTTGAAGTTGTTTTAAAAGTTAAATTATTTCATCCTCACCTTGGGCGTCCAAACTAATGAAGGAAAAGTATTAAAATTAAATTTAAAATCATATGGGGCTCAAAGAAAGGCGTGGGTTTTAGGGTTTTGGGTGCCCAAACTCAAGTTTTGAATAAAAGACATTTTTGAGCCTCATTTTCTCTATGCTGAGTTTGAGAAATGACAGGGATATGCTGCTGGTTTGAAGCCAGAGTTGCAGAACAGGATTTGGGGACGACAAACCTCTTATTCTAAGACTAGCCTCGGCAGTGAAAGACCTTGCTTAGGCTGGTGTTGGGTGATTTCAACCAGAGATCACAACTGTGCTTTCAGGATGAAGATTTATCAGTATTTTTGAGTTGGTTTCTAGTAGGATTTTGGTGTGGGTTTGCTGGTTTTGGTGTGGTGTGTTTTATTTTTCAGTTTGGGCGTGATTTTAGCAAGTTTCAGGAGCTTTATATTTGAATTGGAGAACCAAATATTTGCTTATATGTCAGAAATGGAGGGAGATTTTGAAATGGGTATTTGATAGATCAATTCCTCATGCAAGGGTGACCCTTCTAGCACAAACTCAGATTTTTTTTTGGATTTCTATTTTTTGGAGAGAATCGCCCCTCCTAGGTGATATGGTCTCCTGGAGTTTAGTGTGCAGTGTTTGCTGAGTTAAAAGGAGGCATTTTCAGATGTTTTGGAGCCACTTTCACCTATTCTTGGACGCCATACAGCTTGGACGCTTTGGGTAGAAGACTGAGAGTTTGAGTCTAGCTTTCAAGAGGACTGACATATTGCTGTTGTCACACTTTCTCCAGGTCTGAAACAAAGATTTGAATCTGATTTTATATTGCTTTGTATAACTGAAAATAATAATGAAAGAAATCAGATTTTTATTACTTCTGAAAGTGCTCATTTAGTCTATGTTTTGCTATCAAATATATTTCTGTTTATGCATTACTTGAGAAAAATAAATGCAAATGTAAACCACTTCAAAGGCATTGCAAAACACTTCATTAAACTTTCAAACAGCAAGCAGCAAACAGGGGAAAACAGAATTTTTTTTTTGTGGGTTGTTTATTACAGCCAAGCCTAGAGACAAGGATAAATATGGTTTGGATGGAATAGTTGGCGAAATGGATGCGATGGAGAGGATAAAGATTGATGGAAGGATTTAGGGGGAGATGTTCAAGGACTACATCACGTAGGATTAACATGTTTTGATCCAAGATAGGAGTTGGGTAGTGCTATCTAGGCAATGAAGTGATGGTAGATGGTGTGTGGCCAAAGGATGACTATGTCAAGAGCTTGCCAAAGTATGCATCATGTGCCCCCAATCATTGTTAAGATCTAGGTGAGTAGTAAATGGGGATGAGTTATGACTAAATGGACATGGTGGATGGATAGTATGGAATGACATGATAGGATGGATGGGGAGATGTTCAAGGACTACATCACGTAGGATTAACATGTTTTGATCCAAGATAGGAATTGGGTAGTGCTATCTAGGCAATGAAGTGACGGTAGATGGTGTGCGGCCAAAGAATGACTATGTCAAGAGTTTGCCAAAGTATGCATCATGTGCCCCCAATCATTGTTAAGATCTAGGTGAGTAGTAAATATGGATGAGTTATGACTAAATGGACATGGTGGATGGATAGTATGGAATGACATGATAGGATGGATAGGTTTCATGGAATGGATGAGACAACTTGCCCCATGTAATGTCCGGTCATGTTTGCCGATGGTTTAGCCTATCACTGACTCTCATAGGCTAATACATATGATTAGAGGGTCTTTTGAGGCAGAGTCTTGGTTAGCTGAGGCTTGTATCTTCTCTGGAGTTCAGTGATTTTCAGTTTTGGCTTTCGTTTGGTGTCTCCAGGGGCCCATTTGCTATACTTACTATTTATAGTAAGCCTGAGTTTGGTTGAGAGGGACCCTTACTAATTTTAGTAAGACACTTGGTTGTATTGAGCTTTGCAGAATTGACCCTAGTTTCAGACAATATGATGAAATATTAAATATTAAAGGAGATATTAATGTTCTATTGACTCAAATAATATTTAAATAATTAAAGGTGTTATTTTAAAGTTATAACTTAACTTTATAATGAAGGGTCAAGACATCATTAAAAGGGGGCCAGTTATTGAATTTGGGGCGCCTATTTCAAGGTATTAAAAGGTGAAATATTAAATGATGCATATGTAATAACGTTTAATTATTATTAAATGTGCTTTTTGGAGGGAAATCAACTTCTTCATGAAGTTATATATTTTCAGCCTTGGGAATTGAGCATTCATTCGATTGAACATTTATTTTGTGAATTGTGTCTGTGAGAGGAAGCCAAGGGTTTCTATCTTTCATGCCATTGGAGAATGATAAACTCTTCAGTGTTGCAGCCATTTGAGGTGGTGAAATATCCATTGAATTTGGCATTCAAGGGAACTTCATATAGAGGTTCTATTTGTGCTTAAAGGTGAAGATTTTATCTAGGGTTTGAAGATTATTGAAGGACTATCAAGTGCAGACCCGAAGATTCATTATTGGCAGCCATTAGCGATCAGATTCCAAGCTTTGTGTTGGCTGCTACAGTGACACGTGGACAGTACCCGCGCTACAGTGAAGTGCTTGGTTGGTGTTGTTTCATTGACATTTTTAGAGGGTTTCTATTGCTGTGATCATTTCCAGAATTTGCCAGTATGCTGATATGAAGTTTGTTGAGAATCATTTTCCAGATTGCTGGTTACACTTCCAAAATTTGCTGTGATACAATTTCAAACCTGCAATGATAGATATTTATTCCCGGGTATGCAATTTGATTGTAAGAGTTTTGAAATAAAAAGGGTATGAACATATCTTGCTGCAATTATTCAGCTAGTAGTTGCATTATTTATGGTGGAATAATATCATATTAGCAATTAGGGGTTTAATACTGTTGCATCAGTCTGATATAATTTACATCAGACTTGATATAATTGTAATCAGACTTGCTATAGGCTGAATAATGGCTTAAATTGGTGTTGGTTTATCTATTTTAGTGAATGCAAAGTTGTTTGTTCTATTTTCAATCAATTGGTATATGTAATTGAATAGCAAACAACGCAAACTCAAACAAAACAAACACATATACCAGCAAAACAAACAAAAATCAGAACTCAGACATTGCATGCCAACTATTTGACGCAATGTAAGAAGGCCAAATCTGAGTTTCCGGAGCAGAACTGGTTAGAGTTCTTACAGTGGTATCAGAGCAGTCTCCTGCCACCCTTTTGGGTTTGAAAATGAAATTTCTATTGATCATACAGTGACTTTCGAGTGACCAGTACTCTTGCATTGTTTCAGTCATGGGAAAGATGAAGTCCATCTAGGAACTTATGGTAGAATTCATGCAGGCTTTTCAAACCTATGATAAGAATTTGACAAGGCTTCTACAACATCCAAAGATATTGGATCCTTTGTTAGCAAAAGAAAGGAAATCAAACGCTAATGCAAATGATTCTACCAATACAAAAGATGCATCAGGGAAGGAGCAAGTCCTTGGAGATGTCGAAAACATGACACAATAATAATTCTGATTTTTGCAACTGCAGCCAAACTATTGAGCACAATTATGATGTAGATGTGAGTGTCAAACATGAGGATGTGGTTACATCCATTGCGGTTACAGGTGCAGTTGATATAGATGGGATGAGTGCATTGGTTGAGAGTTGTAGGGAACCACATGTTGCACCTGGTTCTCCTGAGGTTAGTCCCATGATAGGTGATGCAAGGAAGATTATTGATAGCTCTTGTGACATGGTAGTTGATTCACTAGAGAGTTGTGTGATAGCTCACGACACTACTCCATTGTCTTCACAGGGGATATGCAGAGTATTATCTGGTGAGGAGATTAGTTCTCATGTTGATTTGTTTCCCTCTCCTGGAAGCAAATCAGTCATTTCATTCCATGTAATTAATTATGATCGGCAACTTGTTGAGCCAATTTAAGAGTACGATTCAATTTATTGTTCCAGAGATTCAGAGATGGATGATTTAGATCAACAGGGAGTGATTGTGCAGTTTGTGAATAACCCATTATTTGAGTTTGATGATGGTTCAATCTATGATAATCCACTCTTCGAGTTGGAAGCCGATCACACACCTGGTACTAGTTTAGGGTTGAGCGATAATCGCAGTGTTTGTGATCTTTCTAGTGCATCGGGATTCCAAACAAGGCTCACAGAGGAGTTTAATAGTGTGTACACGGTGAGGAGTGTTTACAGTTTTTCCCTTCATCCACCTGTACATGATTCGTATTTGATGCACAATTCTGGTGTGCAAGGTGATTCTCTTTGTGTAGTCGAGTGGAGCAACTCATTTCTATGCGTAGAGTTTCCATCTTCAAAAGATGAGATTAGAGGTTGCAAGTACTCGACTCAGTTGTTAGGGGGGGATTACTTGCAAGATCAGAGGATGGTTTACCATCATGCTAGTGGGTATTTGACAGAGTTTGCCACTTCAGGGTTTCAATGGGAGATAGGGCTTCCGGGAGGTTGTTGTGGCAGCAAGCATGATGGCACGGTTGGATATCACATCCATGAGAGATGTTGCATAGCAGACGCTTTTGGATATTCTTACTTCCTTATGATGGATGGATGTGAGTTCAGTTTGCATCGCGACCCAGGTGTTGATAGGGTTGGCATTGCAGTTGGGTTGGGTTCCGTTCGTTGGCTTCACCACTTCTGGCATGGTGAAGTTGAGATCAATGTTGAGCAGCGAAAGATGGTTGGTGGCATGAGGGACATTACACATCACTTCCCTTGAGATCCTGGTGGAGTGGTGTGTTCTTTATTGCTGAGATTGCTTGGGGACAAGCAATTTCAGGGAGGGCGGACTGTAATGTCCCCTTTTTAGCATGGTCATGTTTGCCGATGGTTTAGCCTATCACTGACTTGTTGTGACCTTATCACACATTGCCCCATTACAAATGGGACCCTAGTAGTTTGTTTGCTTTTTAGGGTTTTGTCGTTGCCCCTCATTTTCATTTTGGGAGTTTAGAGTTAGAGTTTTTGAATGGTCACCCGAGCCAAGTAAAGAATTCGAGCCCAAATCAGTGCACAAACATCACCGGAATGCTTAGAAGGCCTGGAGGACGAGGATTGCCTATCGTTTGAATCAATTCTGACACCTAACTTTTTTGGGATTTTCACTCTGGTCCCCCTATTTTTTAGGGACTTTATTTTTGGCACTTTTAGCCTATTTTAGACTTCCTATTTTTTAGGGTTTTATTTTTGGAAAGTTTCTATTTTGGGAAGGTTTCTATTTTTGGAAAGTGCCTGGGTCATGGTCTCAACATTGTCATCTCCAGAAGACCCTTGAAAGTGGAAATAAGTAAGAAATTTCAAATAAACCAGATGAAGGCCAGAAAATTGCCTAAGTGTTGGTCATGGCATAAGCTTGAGACAAGTCCGCCCCATGAAGAAGAAAGACATGGCACAAGACTAAGCCAAGTCCGCCATAGGAAGATGAGGGAATGGCATGAGCACATAGGAAGTCCGCCCTTGGAGAAGATGGCTTGACACCTTGCTAAGTTCGCCCCATGAAGAAGAAAGACATGGCAAGAACATGGGCAAAGTCCACCATAGGAAGAAGAGAAGTGGCTTGACACCTTGCCAAGTCCGCCCATGAAGAATGTGTTATGGCTTGATCATAGGCAAAGTCCGCCCCATCCAAAAGGCATAAGATTAAGCCAAGTCCGCCACATAAAGGAATGCACAAGACATATGAAGTCCGCCTAGCACATTTGGAATGGCAAAAGCAATGATGAAGTCCGCCCAACTCAAGAAAAACATGGTATAACACCTTGACAAGTCCGCCCAAGGCATATAAGGCATATCCAAACATTTGATGAAGTCCGCCTAGTCCATGAGGAGCATGCCTAACACCATAGCAAGTTCGCCTTACCTAGAGAAAATGGAGAAAATAAAGAAATTTTGCCTAAGTCTAACATTGACATGCCTAGATACTGAGGAAATTCGCCAAAGACTTAAGAAATTATGGCAAATGCATGGCAAAATTGACAAGAGAAAAGAATTCGCCTTAGACAGAGACAAGAAATGACTTGGAAAATTTAATCAAACTCGCCTTAGGATAAAAATAAAATGCCATAATTAAAATAATTAAATGAAGGGTTGGAAAATAACACATGAAATGTTATTTTAATTTTTTAATTTTTATTTTCCAACACCTAGGAGAAGAAATTCGAATTTTGGAAAAAGACAAAAAGACTTCACTGAAGTGGCGCCAGATTTGGAAACTTTACCTAAAATTGGTGCTGAAGATCAAAATTGCCATTCGAGAGAGGAGTGCAAGCCAAGTTCGAACTAGATTAAAAGGAAATACCTAGATTTTGCTAAATGGGTCGAACTTTTTCATCTTTATAATTGGCTTTGCTTCTCATTTCTTAATCATTCCTCTTTCGAGAACAAAGCTATGAGAAGTAATTTTGTCTAAGGCAAGAAAAGTTTTGAAGAAAGTAACAAAGTTTGAAGCAGAAGGAAGAAAGGCGAACTTATCCAAGCAACACAGTGACTTTTTCTATTTTATTTTTTCCAGAGTATCAGGCAGATTTACATTCTCTACCTTATTCTGGCAAACAACTTCATTTATCTATTGGATAAATTCTTTCATTTCTAGCATGATCATTCTCAAAATTTAATTTATCAGTTGGCTGGAATATATTTTTTGAAATAATGGCTCAAGTAATTTGAATTTAAAATTTAGAACTTTAATATTTTCTTTGTGCTTTTTTGCAGATTTATGACAAACAAAGGAGAACCTTCGAGGAAGATACAAATGAAGTTTGCCAGCAAGGGTTCGTAGCCAGAGTCCAAGATCAACTCTAAATGGAAGAACATCGTGGACACCAATCTCGGTCGCGTAGATTATGATGATTTTAAAAAGAGGATGTATGGAAGTGATGGATTCTTGCCCATGCCAATTGCACGACGGATGATGCGGAATGGCATTGTCCAGGCAGCAGGATTTCCGCCAGCAGTAGAATGTCCAGAACTCATGGTAGAATGTGCATTGCACTATAATGCACAAGAAAGATAGATTGAAGCACCTGACGGAAGGGTACTGGCATACATGGGAGAGCTGGCTATACAAGAGGCATTCGGAATCCCAACCTACCACAAAACATCTTACCGAACCAAGGATGATGCACAAAAACTTTATGAAGATCAACAAGACCTCTGTGCATCAAACATAAACAAGTCATGGTTGGTGAAGCCTAGACCCACTACCAAAAAGATGCCCAAGAAGTTGTTCAGAATTGATTTTAAGGAAGAATATAGAGATATGGTTTTGCTACTAAACAAAATGGTGGGCAATCCTCAGGGTGCGCCCTTTGAAACTTGGATGTATTATTTCATCGATGAAATAACTTTCGGAGTAAAAATGTTCAACTAGTCAAGGATGATCAGTGATAGTCTCCACGAGCAACTGATCAACTTGGAGAGGACCAAAACCTTCCACATGAGTTCCTATGTTATATATTTGCTTGCTAGAACCTACAAATATGCTGGTCTAATTTGCAAGGGTGTAGTTGGTAATGGCGAAGGAGAATTCAAGGTTTACGATTGCTATCCTTAGCTGCAGTTGAGCGAGAAATCATACTTTAGATAGGTGCATGATGCCTTTCTCATGTATATCACCAGAATACTCCAAGGAGGAACGCATCAAAGGCTCACTCGTGAAGCCAAAAGTTTAATCAGTAGATATGGATCCTGGTTTATCCAGTTTCCTAGATTCACATACATTAGAATTCAAGGTTTCACAGGTTGCCCTTACAGGCTGCCGATTTATCCCACCAATAGAATGGTTTTGCTGGAGGTTCTTAGGCAATTGGAAACTTATCAAAACATCCAAAGGCCAAAGCAAAAAGCAGCCGTCACTTTTCCACTCTTTATTGGAAACATGTTAGAATCCTGTCCATCGGCGCAAGCAGCAGAAAGTGCCCGATTGGAAATACAATGGTACCCATTCACTTCCTACAAGTCCAGGGCTGACTTTGATCCACTTCATCATATTGGAACTATGGACGGGAGGAAATATAAACATAGAGTTGACCTAGAAGACTTATGGGCAAATGCTGTTAATGAGATGAAGTGAGAAGAAGACTATGGTCAAGACTGCCGTTGGATATGATCAGGACAACAAAGCTCTTCCGTGTACCTGATCAACTTGAAGATGATGGAGTGTACGTGCAGCCGGGCTTTGATGAAAGGCAACCGCTTCCTCCTGTGAGATGGTCTGAGCCTGAGCTTGGTGACTTAACAACTTTTATGAGGCTTGTGTTCAAGTATTCGCGATGGTGGGTAGACCAGCAAGTGCAAATTTTACGGCAAAGGAATGTGCCATTTACATATGACTTGATGGGTGAGGCAGAGTCTTGTTCTTTGAATGCTAGCGCATCTCAGGGAGGTGAACTAACCGAGACTGCCAACCCAAAGAAGAGAAAAGAAATGATAGACGACTCTACAAGGCAGAACAAAAAGAAGGCAATAGATGAGGTACCTGCTCAGAGGATGCAGAAATCCAAGGCCCTTCATTCAGCGACATCCAAAAATATGGATGAGATATTGATCATGGAGGAAGAGTCATGGGGACAAGTTAGATTTCCTTTGCCAGTTCTGGAAAAGGATATGGAGCCAGTACAGTTGGAAGATGATGATCATCACTCCCCTACAGGCACGGAGATTCTTGAGTCAGATGATGATATGGATATCATGGAAGGAGAATTCCAAGAGGGAATGATTTCCTCCCTCAAGGGAATTCAGGAAATCCCATCTGTGCAGGAAATTCAGGATATGCAAGACATTCAGGATAATCAGGAAGATGAAATTGAATAGCCAATAATCCTAGATTCGCTGAAAGAGAGGCTGAAAATTAAGGTACTAGCAGAGGTACCGAAAGAAGATGATACTGCAGACTTCTTGGCAAGGCTAGAACAGACTACTACAAAGAAGCTAGCCATGAAATTTTCTACAATACAGAGAGATGAAGTTGGTAACCGTACAGTGCAGATTGCAGTACCAACAGTTGAGAAATCACGAGATGAAATTGCCCCAAATGAATATGCCATTACAACCATTGATATTGGTCCAACAACAAAAGGGCAGGAAGTTGAGGACCTGGATAACTCTGTTGCCACCATTAAATCTAGGCTAGAAAGGGAAGTGGCGAAGAAAAGAGAGTATAAAAGGGAGATTGAGTGCTTAAAGGAATACATCCAGCATTTAACCAGGCCGCTCAATCAAGGTGACCAATCAGCCCCTCCACTTCTAAACTCTTCACAGGAGCCATTAAGAAATTTTGAAGAAGAGTTGACTACTGCCAAGGAAACCAAGGAATGGATGGTAGGAAAGAAAGAAAAGGCAATGACATTCACAGAAAAGTTGGCATATGTTTATGGGCAAACCTCCTCTCTGCTCTCATGAGTGGCAAACCTAGCAGAAGCATAGGACGGCCTCCAAGACATTCAAAGCAAAATTATCCCATGTCTTCGAGAAATAAAGGGAATTCCAAAGCAAAAATTGATTGATGAGGAGATCATTGCAGCAGGAGCAGCATACGATTTCAACAACTGGTATTATGCATTGATTTCACGAGAAGTCTTGGAAAGAGTGAAGGCAGATGGCACGAAAATTGAAGAACAAGTAAGAGGAATCCAAAATAAAATTTTCCACATGGCTGCAAATGTGCTTGACAAGGACATTGTCCGAGAAAATGACTTACAGTCAAAAAATTTGAAGGATAAAGTTCAAAGGATTTTCTCTACCATTGCCGGGCCAATCCTAAAAGAAAATTTGACTAAGGCATTCAATTTTCTGACCGTCTGAAACACCTTCCTATTGCATGAATCAGAATGGATGATCGCCTTTGCAGAATATGCAGACAGTTTAGACTTGCTGGAATACAAAGTTAACACGTTGCCGAACATCGCCATTGAGGAAGTCAGCGCGATCGTGTCCAGGTTCATTGAACAAGTAAGAGGAATCCAAAATAAAATTTTCCACATGGCTGCAGATGTGCTTGACAAGGACATTGTTCGAGAAAATGACTTACAGTCAAAAAATCTGAAGGATAAAGTTCAAAGGATTTTCTCTACCACTGCCTGGCCAATCCTGAAAGAAAATTTGACTAAGCCATTCAATTTCCTAATCGTCCGAAACACCTTCTTGCTGCATGAATCAGAATGGATTATCACCTTTGCAGAATATGCAGACAGTTTAGACTTGCTGGAATACAAAGTTAACACGTTGTTGAACATCACCATTGAGGAAGTCAGCGCGATCGTGTCCAGGTTCATTGAACGTAGTGCTGTGGAAGTGGATAAGGACACAACTCCCAGTGGATGACTTCTCTATTGTTAACTGATTGTTATTTGGGCAACCCTAATTAGGGTTGTGTTATTTTAAATTTGGGCCGTTAATCTTGAATTGATCTTGGCCATTCATTGTATTCTTGAAATTCTATAAATACCCCCCCCCACTCTCTCATTATATAAGATGATATAGAGGAGAAAGAGGTGGTAGAGATTGTAGAGCAGAGATTAGAGAGCATAGATAATAGAGAATAAGGAGAGAGAGTTTTATGAAATTGTTGCTAAAGAATACTTTGATAATAAAGTTAATAATGCATGAGATGCTTTGAATCCTTTCATTGTCAAATGGTTGCATGGTTGCATATTTCTCTTCCTCATAGAGTAGATTTAAATTAGAATTTCATTTGAATATATGTTAAGGGAATGATAGATTGATAGTAAAGATTAGTGAAACTTAGCTCATACTTTCTTTGAATGGATGCTTTTCATTCAATGCGTAAAGTTAGATTGAGCTTTTGATGTGGATGCTTCAATGTTTACTTCGAATAATGTTGTTCTATTGATGGTGTTGTTCGTAGTAAAGAAATCTTAAGCACAAATCCCAAAAGATTGCACTTGCTTTGTATAGTTGTCCTTTAGCGTGGCGAAACAAAGTATTGTTTTTTTTTAATAGGAATAGTATAGGATTTCTAAAACCTTACTCCTTTTTCACTTTTTTTAATCTAAAATCAGAAAATTCCAAAAATAATACAGTATTCAAGTCCTTGCTTTTTGAGTAACTTACTAGAGTAAATCCCTTTGTGTTACCAGCAAATCACAACACCCATAGAGCTTATCCACGCCTAACTTACGAAACATTGAAATTGCCATATGATCTTTCTTGCAATCTTAGCATACGAGGTAGTTTTTCAAGAGATGATAGAGCGTCTTTGGACACTTTATTCTAGAGTGTTTGGTGTGTTACAGAACACACATCAACATGACTCTCGTAGGCTAATACAGATGATTAGAGGGTCTTCTGAGGCAAAGTCTTGGTTAGCTGAGGCTTGTATCTTCTCCGGAGTTCAGTGATTTTTAGTTCTGGCTTTTGTTTGGTGTCTCTAGGGGCCCGTTTGCTATACTTACTATTTATAGTAAGCCTGAGTTTGGTTGAGAGGGACCCTTACTATTTTTAGTAAGGCACTTGCTTGTATTGAGCTTTGCAGAATTGACCCCATTTTTAGACGGTATGATGAAATGTTAAATATTAAAGGAGATATTAATGTTTTATTGGCTTGAATAATATTTAAATAATTAAAGGTGTTATTATAAAGTTATAACTTAACTTTATAATGAAGGGTCAAGACATCATTAAAAGGAGGCTAGTTGGGGCGCGTATTCCAAGGTATTAAAAGGTGAAATATTAAATGATGCATATGTAATAACATTTAATTATTATTAAATGTGCTTTTTGGGGGGAAATCAGCTTCTTCATGAAGTTATATATTTTCAGCCTTGGGAATTGAGCATTCATTCGATTGAGCATTTATTTTGTGAATTGTGTTTGTGAGAGGAAGCCAAGGGTTTCTGTCTTTCATGCCATTGGAGAACGATAAACTCTTCAGTGTTGCAGCCATTTGAGGTGGTGAAATATCCATTGAATTTGGCATTCAAGGGAACTTCATATAGAGGTTCTATTTGTGCTTAAAGGTGAAGATTTTATCTAGGGTTTGAAGATTATTGAAGGACTATCAAGTGCAGACCCGGAGATTCATCATTGGAAGCCATTAGCGATCAAACTAGTAGGATGTTTTTGGAACTTATGACATTTATGTATTTTGGACCTTTTTGCTTTTATGGATTTCGTGGAATGTTTATGTTTATCTTCCCATGTGGGTTGACCCATGGAGATGGTAGCATTTGATGGTATTTGATCTAGGATAGGCATAGTGGAAGGAGACTCATGGATAGGTGTTATGGATATGGATTTCTTGGATTTTTTGTTTATCCCATGGAAGTAGTACTTCAACAACATCTTTAGTTGATTGGGATGAATCAAAGGACTTGGGTGATAATGATTTGGAGGAGGCGGATGCAAATGAATTGGAAGATGTAGAGGCAGATTTAAAAGATTTAGGTGAAGAGGACTCAAATGACATGGATTGGGGTGATGGGGGATATTGTTCTAGGATGGTATTTTCCTTGCCAAATGTGGGATAATGATGAATCATGGAGGTTTGATGTTGGTTCATGAGGTAGCTAGTGCTTGGGAGGTCTTGGTTTTGGGGGATATGGGAGTTGATAGTGGGGTGTATGGAATCTATGACAAGACGATCCATAAGGATCTGATCGATGGTGTCTTGGTCAATGCTATCATCATCATAAGGGTCATATTCAGGTTGGTGGATAAGACCATCCTCATCATCACAAGGATCATATTCAGGTTGATGGACAATTCCATTATAGTCATTATACTTGGCTTGATTTGGGAAAATGATTTCATCTAGAGGGCTCATGGTGTTGGCTTTTCCCTTGATTATGATCTTTTGGCTTGCTTTAATTATGAGTTTGGTCTTTACTTGTGTTGGATATTGATCCATTGTTTGAGTTAGGTCCTTGGATTTGCAAAATTGGTATGATTTGGATTTTGGATTGCTTTGACTTATGGTAACTATATCAAAAGGATAACCCTAGGTGGACTTGATAGATGACTTGGATGGATAACTCAAATGATTATGATGACCTCAAGGATGGGAATAGATTATTAGGTGGACTATGTGGATTGGATTTGATAACCTTGGATTAAAGTTTAAGTCTACACACTTGGATCTTAGGATGACTTGATTATGACTTTGATTTGGAATCTATGGATTGGTGTACAATTTCCATGGATTTAACAATGGTCCGTAGGATGATTAAAGGTCCCAGAGGTTGGACTAAGGTGATGATTTTGATTAGGAGATCCAAAAGTGATGCTTTCAACTATGACCAGGGATTGTGTTGGATTGCTGATGGGTGTGGACTATAAGGATGATGTGGATAAAAGATGATGATAATATGATGATTGAGGATATCCCAATATTCTCTTGGATGTGACTCAAAGATGACTGGGGTTATGACCAAGGGGATAATGAGTGACAAAAGGATGCGTACCTTGCACTCAAAGGTGTGTTGTGGATGATTGGATAACGGGACAAGTCAAAATGTGGATAATATATGAAGGACTAAGGGTATGGTCAGAATGGATAAATGGGCAATGGACAAGGTATTGGTGTGGTGTGGGGGATGTTGGTTTCATTTGGAAGTAAATGGTTATGCTAGGTTTGACTTCAACGATTTGCGTTTCAAAACGATACCAAATTAGAAGATGTTTTCCAAACAAACAAAAGGATTGCAAACTAGACTTGACTCAAACTTGACAGTAAAGGTTTATAAACAAGCACTTTGGTATATACAACACTCAAACAAGAAGATACAATGACAAGCCTCAATTTATTCAATAAAAGGAGTGTTAATTTACTATGGGCCCACAATATAATTTAATCTATTAATACCTTAAGATTGGTGTGAGACACTTCTCTTTCAAGAGTTTGTAGGGAGGGGTCTAGTGGCACAAGGGCTCACCTTACCCCTTTCTTTGGAGGTTTTTGAATACCTTGCCCAAAGAGTGTCTACGTCTACTTAGAAAGGTACGGGGTGAGTAGCTTCAAGCATGATACTATACCTTGCACCACACTAAGCAACAGATGAAAGGTCTTAAAATAGGTTATACAATGCTTATCTAGGGGTATCCCTCAAATACCTCAAGGATATGTGAGGCCTAATCTCTGAATTTGAAAGTGCAAAATCGTCAAATAGCCGAGAGAAGAGGGTAACCCATTCTTCTCCTTCACTTCCCCAAGGTATAAAGTTCTTGGGGGCTTAGCTTGAATGACAAAATCACTACTTCTAAGAGGCAGGTTTTTTGATTCACCCCCCACTATTTATACTCCACTGGAACGCTAGATTTGAGGTCGTCCCTTGGGATGATGAAATCCCCAAGCAAGCCCCCTAGAAAGGAAAAAACAAGACCACTTGCTTTTGATCCTCAAGATCACTCGTGCTTGGGGTTTAAAAGACACGTAAATTATTAACCCAAATCAAAGTGTGAATGTAAATCTTAACCCAATTTCAATGTGAACACACAAAACAGACAAAACAAAGAAAAATAAAATGTCTATAATCAATGTCTTTAGCCATATGTCCTACGAAACCACTTATGTTATTAGTTTGCAAGATTGATGCCTTGGAAACACGAAAAAACCTGGACATTGGGGAAATTTTTGTAAAAATTATCTCCACCATAGCGTCCATCTTCGAATTAGCTTTCCAACACCTATTAAAGTATGAAAATTGGACAAAGAATGGGTAAGTTGTTGCAATTTAACCAGGAGGGTCAGCTGGCCCATGGTTGCCTAGGTGACCACAGGTTGGACAAAGGGAACTAAGGTGCTGGGGTGCTGGAAATAAGCCCTTAAGGGCTGATTGAGACCAAGGGCTAAAGGGGCCATATGACCACGAACTCCAAATCAAGTAGAGTCCTCGGTTCCAATATGATTGAGGGTCGGGTTTATTCAAAGCAAAAATAAAAAATGCCACCAAGACTGTCCGATCTCGTGGATTTGAAAATGAAATTAAAACCAGGCTATACATATCAGAACCCATACTTCAAAGCCCCTTGCAGGTTAGTCAACCATATTTAAACCGTAACCTAAAGTTCATGTATTTCAACACTTTATTTAATAGGATTTTTAAGAAGATTGATTCTTGACATTACTTGTGGACTTCAAACCGTTGAACAATCTCATTAAACATGGATTTCAAAAGATATTAATTAAAATTCTATACCAATGATCTCTTGAATACTCTTGGTTAAACATGGATTTTACTGGGCATTAAAAACGGTTTTATGCCAGATTTTAAATGACTATCAAACAAATTTTTAAAACCTCAAAACTACCACTAGATTTCAAAATTTATAAAAAGGAATTTAAAGTGTCAATGATTGCGGACTCCACGAGATTGTGGAAGTCGACTAATCGTCGCGGAGTTTAAAAATTTATGAAATGAATTCTAAATCGCGGATTGTAAAACAAACTTAAAACTGATTAGTGATTTCTTTATTTTCTTCACTTGCTCATTCAGATAGATCGTGTGTATACCTCCTTGTTCGCCCTGTATATCCTCAACCAAACACGAGGCTTGAGTATCTCCCTGGTCTGCTCGTGTGTATGCCCACCCCACTGTGCATGTATATATGGCTTGAGGGAGTATACGCATATATCCGTGTGTGAAGTATACTCAGTACCGCTTGTGTGTTGCTTTTGGTGTATACACACCTTTTTTTTGCTTACATAGTACGGTCATCCATATAGTATGAATGGTATGGATTTTGTACTATCCGTACAACAACCTAAACAACCTTGCAAACACCTAAAATTTTTCTGTTAGCAAACTATCAAGTGTTTTATGTCAAACTTTGTTTCTCGGCCATTTTGGATGCAATGATGCAGTCCGTTTTTCCCACGGATGCACCTATAAAAAGTTGATACCTAAAACCACTTAGTCAAAAATCACCACAAGACACCAACACACCAAATTAAGTGAGATAAGGGATAAGTCCCCAACAGAGTCGCTAAAATGTAGTGCTAAGATTTGAAACTCAAATAGAAACAAACTAGTTTGCAAAGTTTTTATTTCAAAACTAGCAAAACCTCTAGATAGAGCTCACAAAAGAGATCAAAACAAGACAATAACATCAAATTCAACTTGAAATGTTACCATAACCTCCATTTGTGATTTGATTTGCTCCAATGACTTTGGGATGTGGATGCTCCTTGCTTGAAGATTACCAATTTGACAACACATACCTAGCATAATTGATAATTGGAATAGGAATGAAGGATAGAGTGCCTGAATTTATAGGCTTTTGGGAGAATGGATGGTCAAGATTTGATTGTGAAATCAAGAGTGGAGAATGGTTGAGAGGAATTCCCTAGGATCAAGGAGAAGATGGAGGGTGGAGATGAAGGCGGTTAGATTGTGAATGGCTAGGACTAACTTACCAAATTTAGTAAGTAGTTGTGAGCATGAGGGAAATTAACGACATGTGCACCTAAGAAGGCTATAACTTTGGAATGTGTCGAGAGAATAATGGGACCATAAGGACAAGTGTTCTTGGGTGCCCATTATTCTTGGACTGTGTTGAGGGAATATAGGCTTTAATTAAATAATAATATTATTTAATTATTGTGAGGAGATGGTAAGTTAATAACATCAGCTTTGTAGTTTTATAGCTACGTGGCAGTGTAGGGCTTGATTCTCTCACATGGGTTTAACTCTTTATAGTCTTTAACAAATCCCTTCACATATTTGTGAAGTTAATGTTCTGTGTGTAATAATTTGCTTGTTTTCTTTAAGGATGTATGTATTTCTATTAATAATCTGTTTTTTTGCTTTCTTTCACAATTCTCAATGCCATATGTTACAAATTCTCTAATTTTATACGTATTGTGTACATAGATATATTTAAAAAAAAACTGATCGAAAAAAAATCCTGAAACTTAAAAGGTGTTGAATGTGCAGCCATATAAGGTATGCCCACAGATACACCTTTATAATTGTAGGCTTTATTCATTTAAGCTGAGAGTAGTTTCTGAGGTCAATTGATATAAAAATCACAGCATTATATTATCAAAAGTCTTTAACCAACATTAACAATCTATCTCATTAACTCATCTCATTTTCTTTGGTTGCAGTATTAGATTTTATAAGCGAGGAGGGAATTGATGATGCTTGGATGGCATTATCTTATTTGAGTGACTCCGATTGCCTTCTTGGTGCTAGTAACTGTCGTTACCAGAGAAGAACTCAAGCACTACTAGAATGGGATGAAGTTGATTCAGCATTTGTTGTTGAATCAATATCTGGATCTGTCATGACTCGTGGAGTTTTGTTTGGAAATTCTCATCCTGCACCTCCCAGGTAAATCTTTCAACTTTTGATTATTTATGCAGGATACGTTTTTAAGTGCTCTTGTTTAATGACTTTGACAATGCTTGTTACTCTATGTGAGCAACTGGCCAGATGGCAATCTATCCGAGGCCCAGCACTCGGGCAGGTGGAGCGGTCCTCACACAAAAAGAGGGTAAGTTGTTAAATTTCATGCTAAGTTATGACAGAAGTAGTCCTCAGTTGAAGTGCAAAGAGAAGGTGGTTGCACAGAATTCCTATAAAATTATTTGAGTCATCTAAATGGCAAAGAAATGAAATATAAGTTTTTGTTTCCACACCTTACCTAGATTGTTTTCAGAGGTCCTTGATATAAGCTCTAAGTTTCTAAGAGTCCAGATCCTGTTGTTTATTTTTTGTCTGAGGTTTTTCTATCTTGTACTGTGTACTACATCACTTATTTAGAAAAACTCAGTGATTGAATGACTAGAAATTTTGGGCTTGAATAAATCAGAGTGAAATCTGTCCCATGTTATCTATGAGAAGCTCCATTGCAAAAGCTCTTCAATTTTATTTAGTTGGAAAACTTGTGTGAGTTATAGAGCAAGGAGTTAAAATCTATGTATGGCAGTTTTCGGCGTGTATTTGTAGTTATATTTTAAATTAAAAGTGGATCAGAAACTGGAACACGGAAAATAAATTGCTTTATATTTTGTATTTGCTAAGATTGCTTTATTTGTATACAGATTGAAATGCTCTCAGAGAGATTGGCTTCCAGTGGCCTTTTTAAGACTTGCGGTCTATCCGTTTTGGCTACCGAATATAAACCAGTTATGCAGATATTGGGACAGCCAGCTTTCCATGTGCAGCTGGAATCTTTAAGAGGCTATAACGAAGAATGGGATAAACAACATTGGGATTATGAAGAAATAGAAGCACCTGAAATTGATTCAGCTGAGATTGATAATTTCTTTTCTGATGGTGACATTTTGTCAACGTTAGATATCAATGACGATTTTACTAATGTGAATAGTAGGCTAAGTGAGATTCTGGAAGAGATGGATGTAGATGAGATAGAGGAGTGGTAATTTTCCCATACAGGGATGCTTTATACGCCAGGAGTTGAGACACGGGTAAAATACAAGCCAAGAAAGGGAAATGAATCCACCAAGTAGATTCTGGCAAAAATATGACCAGAAATTCATTTTTCCTCGACTTCAGTTTAAGGAAGAAAGCTTAGCTTCGTTTTGATTCTAGATACCCAAATTGGTTTTGGTTGAATCAAAACCTTGTTTGTAAAGCACCCTAATTCGTACGTAATTTTCCTATGCAAGGAGCATTTTGATATTATTCGAGCTGTGTGCAAATATAGCTGGCATAGATGTCAAAGGCTGTTCTTGATCTCAACAGCACTGTGAAAATTTTGTGCAATTTAAAAAAAGAAAAATGCAGCATATATTTAATATTAGTTCCTTGTAATGTGCCATTAAAATCTTAAGTTTTTGTGAAACCAGCTGTATGGTATGGATCGCAAAAACCAAATTTTGATACAAGGTTTATTTCAATTTTATTATGTCGAAGAGAGGAAATGTAACCGTGTGAGTGGATAATAAAAAACATTAAAAAAATAGAAATAAATAGAAGAGTAAAATAGTGAAAAAAGAAGAAGAAACCAATAAGATAAAATTGGGCTTTTTAAAGGACCCAAACACTTGTACGACGACTAATACAAATGAGCAATAAGTCTCGACAATCAAAAAGGAGAAAATCAAACAAGGATTAACATAAGAGTCATATTCCAAAGGTTGTAAATTAACATCTACAAACATTGAACTAATAACAAAAAGACAATAGGGAGGTTGTAAATTAACATCTACAAACATTGAACTAATAATAAAAAGACAATAATAGGGAGGTTGTAAATTAACACTACAAATATTGAAGTAATAACAAAAAGACAAGGATTAACATAAGAGTCATATTCCAAAGGTTGTAAATTAACATCTACAAACATTGAACTAATAACAAAAAGACAATAGGGAGGTTGTAAATTAACACTACAAACATTGAAGTAATAACAAAAAGACAATAGGGAGGTGAACATAAAGTACAATATTGTGAACATAACTAACTGCACGCACCACCCAGCCCTCAAATAATAAACATATGACCTTCATTCATGACTGTTTGGATCTGTTGAGATCTAGAGTGTGTTGACTTTTATTAGCACCATCTTTTGCAGTACCCTTTAGCAAGTTGCCTTCAAATTTGGTCTCTCTTAGATGACACCCCTACATTTGCAGATTTGTTAGAGCGTCTAGAAGTGTCTTGATCTTAAGATTTAAGAAAGGGGAAGACATCATAGACTCCATTGAATGGATCAAAGAACAAGGGACGATTTTCTCTTTATCCAACTATATATCATTAGATACTAGCCTTCTTGAACTACATCTAGAACTTGATTACTTCCTATTTTTATAACTTGTGTGTGAACTAACAAAATATAAAACCAAACCTTTGGGGCTAATGTCTCCATTTGTGGTTGATCCCGCTATTTCACCTGTTGCTCCTCTTTCTTTTGGACTTTATGCCACATAAAAAAATATTTGCATGACTATATTCTCCTTCATCGAATCCTTATTAGCTTTTTCCTTTACTTCTTGAAGCATACTTTGTTTAAATAGATCAATTTTTCCCATAAAGCCATGACATTTTTTGGTTGGGCATGCACTAGTAAATCGGCCAATTTTGAGGTAGGTTTGACGAGAGAGGAGCACTCATATTCAATTCTTTTGACTAGACTACCAAAGCCTAAAAGAGAAGATAAATGAGAAGATAAATGATGACAATTCCTTATCAACATTGGCATTAACACAAAATCTTGCATAAGCCAATTGCTTATATTTATTGATTGCACCAAAAGTTATAAGTTTGACCAATTGATTTCACTATTCCCATTATGACTTTATACTCTCAATATTAATATTGAGAATCCTAGAAGGCTAACTTAGATAGGAACTAGATTTATAGTCTCTTCAAAATATAGAAGGGTGAATCATGTTTGGGTACAACGAATTAATGAGCAATGGTATTATTGGTGAGAATATATGTATTAATAGAGGCTTTTGTTTCGTGGCAAGGTGGTGGAGTCGAGTGTGCATTGGGTTTTTAGTTGCATGGATTGATTGTTTGGGTAACACGAGTAAGATGGAGGAGCATAAATATTTAAGAGTTGTAAGATGTCATTAATATACACGATGTAGAATTTTAGATGGAACTTTGATGCATCTTTGCTTGACATGAGTTAATAATGCTAGGGTAGGCCATTGCCAAGGCAATGACATGCAGGGATTTGTTTCATGGCAAGGTGGCGGAGTCGAGTGTGCATTGGGTTTTTAGTTGCATGGGTTGATTGTTTGGGTAACACGAGTAAGATGGAGGAGCATAAATATTTAAGAGTTGTAAGATGTCATTAATATACATGAATGTAGAATTTTAGATGGAACTTTGATGCATCTTTGCTTGACATGAGTTAATAATGCTAGGGTAGGCCATTGCCAAGGCAATGACATGTAGGGATTTATTCATGACAGGGATTTATTCATGAACATAGATTAGTTTGAAGGCTTGTCTATGAATGATATAGTGGCTATGTTAAGACAAGAGGTGAAAATGAATGCATTCAAAGGAGAGGGTTCAACCTCTGTTATTGTAGGGTGTGGATTATGTAAAGGGATTGGCATATTCAGAGAAACAATTATTGGTTTGGTGGGCTTACTATGAGGATGTTAGCAAAGTGTTTGTAGGGCTACACATTCATCACCATAGTGGTAGGTTAGAGGTTGGTTGAGATTTCACCATCCCATTCTATGTGGGGCAATGGTGCATAGGGCTAGGTGTAGGTGTAAGATATGTTATAGAGTTAGATTCCTTGTGTTTGTTGGTAATAAGTGTGGTTGTCAAGTGTAACCATGCAATAATTGGATTTAAAATATTCTTGATAATTTCTTTGCCTCCCTTATTCCTCATGAGTGCTAGGAGATACTTTAGTTAGGTATTTGGATAGGTTTTGGGGGGTTTGTGGATTGTGTTAGAGCTTCTTTGATTTTTGTTTTTTGGAATTGGTAGCTTTGTAATGTCTATCAACTCCTTTTTTAACATTGGCTTGTGAGTTTTTTGTGGTCATGGTGTATGTGATGTTTTAGCTTAGTCTTCTATGTTGTTGGTTCAATTTAATACTCGTATTCAAGCATCTTTAAAGGTGAACCCCTCTATAGAACTTCTACCTAAATTTTAAATATTTTTACTTTGAGCTATAAATTAACTATCTACCTATCTATATATCTATATATATAGTTGGTTCTTCATGTTATGAAATATAAAAAATGGCTCTAAAATTTTCTTTGTAAAAAAATTGTTGTTCACATTAAATATTGTTGGACAAATAAAATATTTAACATTTATAATAATATTAAAAGTTCAATTACGTAGCAATTTCAACAATAATGTTGAAAGCATGGGGTCACTTTATGTTTTAAAACCTTTAGTGGATGACCATTTTTTGTTTCACGAATGATTGTTTTCTTTCTACACAATAACACTTTGTCTTACTAGCATTTATCTCATACATTAAATAATTATAAAATTGTCGAAACAAATTAAAAAAAGAACTTTAATAATGCTAGTTAGGGGTTAAAGTTGATGATCAACCCTCACTCAAGCAATTTTTTCATGATGACTATCTATTTGAAATTTTCTTTCAAATATTAAGATCTATTTTATTTCAAATATAAAAACCTATTATATATATGTATATGTGATCAACCCAAAATTTCCCTTTTGATAATGGTCTTCTTGAAATTATAATTATATTTTATGAGTAAAATAATCAATAGATCATTCATCCATCAAATTTATGTCTGATTATTGGAAAACCAATAAAATTTATAAAATAAAAATTGATGATATTGTAAATAAATTCACAGAAAAAGCAGTAAAATAATCTCTACCTCAAAAAATTTCTCTACACTTTTGCTTTGAATAATGGGGAAATTAAAGAGAAATTTTTGAGTTATTTTTACGTTCTTCACAAGAAAGGCCGACTTCACTACAGCCTTTGGTTTAATGGAGGTTATATTTCCACATGCGTTGGAGAATGGTCGGACTGAAAGTGACCTATCAACAAACTTTAAGATGTCCTTCCATTTTGTGTAAGTACATTCCTGAAAAGACTTGACAGAAGAAAATATCAAATGTCGGAAATTTCTTCAGTGAAACGTTTTCCACAGGCACCTGTCAAAGCATTTATGAAAGAGGGATTTTTCTGGCAGAGAAATTCAAGCGCACTACGACACGCTCAAAGAAAAAACATAACGACAGAGAAAAAAAACAATAAAAAATTCAAGAGTTTTAGTTTTACTTTTGCTGTGCAAGGGCTTACTGAGCTATCACTTTAACAAGAATCTCCGCCATTAATGTTTGTGGAGATTATAAAGTTAATATTTTTATCAAAATAATTGAATTATTTATATATTAATATATATATTTTTTTATATAGGGAAAAAGATTCAATAGCTGTCTATCTTAATTTCATCAAATGCAAGAAGAATCTTATGTGCACAAAAGTAAAAAATGGTCATTTAGAAGTGATGTTTGATACCTATTCATAGATGTTCCAATAGTGGTGCACTACAACCACGAAAAAAATTGCACAACTAATCTAATACATATTCCTCTAATAAATGTTTTGATCAATATGCACAAATACCACAGTGATCGTGTGCTATGGGTACCAATAAAATTGCAGAACTCTTCCAATTAAAGATTCAAATTTTAACTACTGGATAGACAAATAAATGACTATTAGTACATTAAGATATACAAATTTTTAATAGACTTTTAATATAAAACTAATCGCTTTATCTTTCATCATGTATTTTGATCCCCATTCCTTGCAAACCTATAAGGTTGAGTTACCACATTTCAAATAAAAAATCTCTCAAAATAGGGTTAATGAACACAAACGTTGAGTCATGTAACCCTGAAATTGGCATGTAATTAACAATAAGAAGAGTATAGTTGATTTTTTGTTGAGAGGGGATATTTTGATTTAACCTTCGTCTCTAACACATGCCTTGTGAATCTCATTATAATTCTTGTGTTAATATTATTTCTACTAGAGAAAGGAGCTTCAAATTTATATTTGTTTTTAATGTGGGAGAGATAAGGCTCTCACATAATAAGGAACACTATTTCTTTTTATGCAAGTTGTATTGAAAATTGAATTTTAGGTATGTATTTTATGTTGGGAAGGTGTTGTACAATTTGTATATAAAACATTTGATTTTATAATATTATGATCTATGTTTATGTAGTACTCTATATATTAGAATTGGATAATTTATTCTTATGCGATGTTGTATGTGATACTACAAATATATTTAATATGGGTTGCATGTTTGGGGTCAAGGTTTAGTGAGCACATGGTTTATTGAACTCATTGGAGAAATGCATTTAATTTATGGACTTCATTATAAAATACATTCAATATTACGAAAAAATTTAATACTTGAAGCACATGTTGTAAGCCATGTTAGAGATGCTTTTGCATTGATTTTTTTGGGGGCATTAAATGATGGTGGCAAAAGTGGCTAGAAAGCTTCTTATGGATTTTCTCTTGCTTGTGGTTTTCTTCCCTATAAATAGAAGGCTTGGGATGTAGTCATTCATCACCCATTGATAATGCAATTGATCATCTTGTACTTACTCATTATGAGTGGAGGTTGGCTTGAGTTTCTTGTTGAGATCTTACAAAGCATGGAGTGAGATATGTGACTCTCATTTTTCTTGGATCAAATTCTATAGGGATAGTGACCATGGTTATTGATCGTTGTAAAAGAAGGCCACGTCTTGCATGATTTCTCTTTGGTTGAAAGTGTCAATTTCTATGTTAAAGATTGAAACTTGATATTGAACTATAACTAGTTTGTCACTATATATACATATTTTTAGTGCTTTGGAGGTTAGGTTTTTCCCAATAGGATTTCCTAGGGTATATTAGTCTCTCTCTTTTGTGTGTTTTTTTCATTCATTATTGTTATGTGTGGTTTATGCTAGAATGTTGTTGGAATATATATAGATTAGAGATACCACTATAACATCCTTCCTGGTAGGGTTAATGTAGAACTATTTTGTACTATGGTTAATGTAGTACACTATTCATATTTCATTATATTTGGTATAAATTAGTATACAAAATTTTCTATGATTTTTGAATATAGTGTAGAGGGCCTTCTAAATTTTTTGAGGCACATCTATGGGTTTGATTTGATATCTTTGAGGATGAACCTTGAGAAAAATAATGGATATACAAACATTTTTTGGGTAGGGGATGTGGATAGTATTTGGTTTATTTGAGGGTATGTGGTTACCTTTTTTGGGTGAAGTTAGTTGGATGAGAGTGGGATAGGCTATGGTTACTCTTTCAACTATACTATAAGAGGCAAAGTTTGTGGCAACTACTTAGGCTAGTTGACGCAAAGAGGAACCTCCCACCTCCAAGCATAACTCAAATCTACATACTCTCAACACAACACATTATGCAATATAGAAAATCTAACATAATAAAACTCATATAAATTCATTTCATTTTCAGCAATGAAAACAATTACATAAATCAACAAATTAAACTTATTACATTAGCCATCCATGGCTTCTCACACACATTATCATTCTCACATTCCTCACTCTCAAATCTGCAACACAAAAATTGATTCACAACTCTTAAAACTCTATGATGAACGTTTTTCCTCTTGCAAGCATAAAAAATCCTCTTTTTCTTCAATATTTTCGCTTCTATTTGCTAAAAACTTTTTGCCTAGGCCATCTTCTCCATTATGGATGTATTTTTCTCTTACAAATTTGTATTTTAAAGCTGTTCTCACTGTTGTAACATCCCACCCTTTTTTTGGACATGAGAGTAATGTTTTTCTCCTAAAAAATGGCATACCAATCAATGCATTTTCCATTACAAATTGTCATGGATTCCTTTTCTCAATTTGGAACCATACTCAATAACTATTCTTAATTGAATTTCAGTTATAAATTCATTAAGAATAAGTCTAATAATAAACTACTAGAGGAGCCTGACAATGAATATTAAAATTGATTTTACATAAGTTACCACCGGGTGCCAATAATTGCCGTACAATTGAATTTTTGCATAACTTTTGATTAGAAGCTCATATTCACTTGAAAACTTTCCAAGATGCATATAATGTCATTTCAAACCTTCCCACCTAGCCGTTTTTCTCTAGATCTTAAAAATCTTGAAAATTAATTATTTCCGTGGCCAGCTAGGATAAAATTTATGATTTTAAATTCTTCCAATCCGTGAAGAATTTTTTCATGAAACCTTCACCACATTGTGTTAAATTTTTCCAATAATAAAATTTGAAAATAATTTCAATCCAAATATTACATATTTTTAGAAACAATTATTTCCGTAAAACTGCCCTGCGGAGCCTTAAAATAACAATTTGGCGAAAACTTGAATCTTGCAATTTTGAATGGATATTTGAATTTTTGTTTTGAGAGGTGACATGAACAACCAAAATAAGCAAAAATAAAATAAATCAACTAACAATTATTTTTTGGGTGATGTTGATTCCCTGTGGACCTGGATGCTCCTACATCAGACATGCTGGGTAAATTGAATTTTGTGAGTATAACTCACAAAATGGAGTTGAGTAGTAGGACTACCCTTCCATATTGTAAAAAACCTGTAGCAAACTCCATCACCGAATCAAACCTGTATCTTTCTTCCTTCCATCACTTCTTCTAGCATCTGCCTGGAACACTATGCATCCTTCTACACCATCTTCTCTCTTCCTTCACCCTTGTGAGACCAAGCCCACCACAAACCAACCACCTCCACCAAGAAGAATCTTCATTTTCTTCTGCAATACCTCCATCCAAATATGTACTAACAAAATCTATTTGCACCTCCTCTGCATTCAACTCTTCATTTGCATACATCTCATTATCTTTGTCATAATAATCAAAATCAGAAAACTTAACCATTACCTCAAGGATTTCTCTCCCTATTGCTGTTGCAATATCTTCTTCTCCACCACCATCAAATGTTTCATCTTCTCCATCTGCATCTTCTTTCATTACCTTTTAACCTTCTCTTCCTTCACTTGCATATAGTAAGGTAAATCAATTGTTACCTCTTTCTCCTTTGCTACAACTTCTCCTTTTCCTGCAAACAAAAGAAAGTCAACATGTTCATGGGACTTATCTTCTCCCACCTATATCTCCTCCATCCCCTTATCACATTCATCAATTACTTTCCCTTCAAAGAAGATATCTATCTTCCTTATCTCCTCTTTGAGTAGGAGATCTTCTTCATCTTCACCAAATTCTTCATCAAATATAGGATCTTCAGCTTCTGCTTCAAAAACTTCTCCCCACTCATCATCTTCTTCTTCTTCCTCAGTGTCATATGCATGACACTCTGCTTCATCCTTTTTCCTTCCTGCATTCAAAATATTATTAGAATGATAAAAAAAGTTACTATTACCTCTTATCCTTGTCCAATCTGCTTTCAAATCTTCCACTGCTTGCTTCAACTCCTCAAATTCTCTCACCCTGTCCATCCTCGGTCTTTCCTTGAGTTCCTCAAGTCTAGGAACTATCAAAATCCATCCAATAACAAAATTCCTTCTTCCCTTAGACATTTTAATCAACTTTTATAACTCACACAAACTGTATACCATCTACCCAATAGAGATCTGGAAGATGCACCTCTCAAAACTCCATCTACCCACACCCACAGTGGAGGAATTTTGCACACCTTCTACCCAGATTATCCCTATCATAGGAATACACTTGACTTATTACAAATTCATCACCTTAGGCTCTCTGGACTCAACACACCTATAACAAATTATTAGAGCTCTCAAACAAACTTCTTCACTTCTCCAACCCATGGTCCTGGTGCAATCACTCTACACACTCAGGAACTTCCCGCTCTGAAACCACCGACACAAAGAGGAACCTCCCACCTACAAGAATAACTTAAATCTACATACTCTCAACATAACACAATATGCAATATAGCAAATCTAACATAATAAAACTCATAAATTCATTTCATTTTCAACAATGAAAACAATTACATAAATCAACAAATTAAACTTATTACATTAGCCATCCATGGCTTCTCACACACATTATCATTAGATCACATTCCTCACTCTTAAATATGCAACACAAAAATTGCTTCACAACTCTTCAATCTCTGTGTTGGACGTTTTTCCTCTTGCAGGCATAAAAAATCCTCTTTTTCCTCAATATTTTCACTTCTATTTACTAAAAACTTGTTGCTTGGGTCATCTTCTCCATTATGGCTACCTTTTTCTCTTACAAATTTGTATTTTAAAGTTGTTCTCATTGTTGTAACATTCCACCTTTTTTTTGGACGTGAGAGTAATATTTTTCTCCTAAAAAATGGCATACCAACAATGCATTTTCCGTTACAAATTGTCATGGATTCCTTTTCTCAAATTGGAACCATACTCAATAACTATTCTTAATTGAATTTCAATTATAAATTCATGAAGAATAAGTCCACTAATAAACTTCTAGAGGAGCATGACAATGAATATTAAAATTGATTTTATGCAAGTTACCACCGAGTGCCAATAATTGTTGTAAAATTTAATTTTTGCATAACTTTTTATTAGAAGCTCATATTCACCTAAAAACTTTCCAAGATGCATATAATATCATTTCAAACCTTTCCGCCAAGCCGTTTTTCTCTAGCTCTTACAAATCTTGAAAATTAATTGTTTTCATGGCTAGCTAGGATAAATTTTTTTATTTTAAATTCTCCCAATCTATGAGGAATTTTTTCATGAAACCTTCACCACATTGTGTTAAATTTGTCCAATAATATTTATTTAAAAGGATTTCAATCCAGATATTATGGATTTTTAGAAACAATTATTTCCCCTAAAACTACCCTGTGGAGCCTTAAAATAACAATTTGGCAAAAACTTGAATCTTGCAATTTTGATTGAATATTTGAATTTCTGTTTTGAGAGATGCCATGACAACCAAAATAAGCCAAAATGAAATAAAACAACTAAAAAATATTTTTGGGTGATGTTGATTGCCTGTGGACCCGGATGCTCCTGCATCACTAGTTAGGAGGATATTTGGCTTTAGAAAGCATAGATTCGAATGTTAGATTAGAGTTAAAATTTAGTGTGAAGTTAGAGTGTTACTATTGTGATAAAGAACACTACTTTCAATATATGGTTGGAGTATATTGATGTGTAGTTTTGGATGTTGCAAATGCTTTAGTGGAGTCTATGAGTAGAGAAATGCAGATGATGTAGAATGGTTTTGAGGATTTTTTCCCTTTGTAGTGAGATTTTTTATGGTTGGTTCTTTACATATTTGGCCTTATGTAACATATACAAAAAATGGTATAATTTGGTAAGGTGTTGTACACCTTGCATATAAAAATGTGATATTTTACAATGTTGTGGTCCATATCTATTTGAGACCACACATTGGAGTCAAACCATATTTTCTTAGGCAAGGTTGTAGGTGACATTGCAAATATATTTAATATGGGTTGCACATTGGGGGCTCATGGTTTAATTATCACATGGTTTATTGGGATCATATGAATAATGCATATAATTTATGAGATTCATTGTAAAATATTGATTACTAAAAATATTTAATGTTTGGGGCACTTGTTGTAAACCACTTTGGAGATCTTTTTATGTTGATTATTCTCTATTTGGGGCTAAATAATGGGAAAAATGTGGCTAGGAAGATTCTAGTGGGTTTCTTTTTAATTGTTGTTTCTTACTTATAAACATGAGGCTTAGAATAGAGTCATTCTTTACTTGTTAACCATTCAATGACTATCTTGTACTTGTTCATTGTGAGTGGATCTTGGAGCTTGGCTTGAGTTGCTTGTTGGGGAGATTTTGAAGAACATGGAGTGGGATATGCAGCTCTTAGTTTTTGTTGTATTAGTCTCATGGGGATAGGAACATTAATTGCTCATTGTTGTGGAAGGTCATATATTGCTTAGTTTATCCTTGGTTGATAGTGTTGATATACAAACTAAGGCTTGGGACATCATGTATTGTAACTATATTATTGTAAAAAATACACCAATTCTAGTGCTTTGGAGGTTAGATTTCCCTATAATTTTTTTGCTAGGGTATTAGTGTCTCTCTTTTGTGTGGTTCTTCTTTCTCTTTTATTCATTCTTGTTACATGTGGTTTATGATAGAATAATACTAGAATTTATATAGAGTAGGGATACCACTATTTAAAGGAAGCTTGGATACAAAATACACTTTCTTCACTAATAACTTCAAGTAAGGCATAGCACCGAACTGTGAACTTTAGCAACTCTTCTTTGATAAGGCATGACATCCGATCACAAACTTCAACAACTCTTCTTTGATAAGGCATGAAATCCAATCATGAAATTCAACAATACTTCCATGCAACAATGTTAGCCCACACAAAATATTGTCAACAATGACAACCAATGCCAAAAGAAAATCTTTCTTACTTCTCAAGTGCTGACAATAATGACACCCATAAGCAATTCATCAATGTTGTCACAAACCATTGTCAAAAAACTTTAGACAAATCTCCCCAAGTGTTGACATCAATGACAACAATTTCCAACAATCTCTCCCTTTGGAATTGATGGCATCACACCTTCTCACTCTCCCCCTTTGACATCAAGGACAAAGGGCCATACACATATGATCACAACAATACATTTTTGACTTCAGGGACAAAGGGTAGAAGATCTTTAATTGAAGCAACACCACATTCTCCCCCTTTGATCAACACTATTTCTCAATTCTTGCACAATTGCATCAAAAATCCCCCTTACTACTAACTCCCCCTAAGTGGGAGCACACATCAATCCAAGATGAAAGGATCCTGGGAAGGTGTACCATCTATGCATCTAGTTAGAACAAGTAGGGGCAATAACCCCTAACTTCTGTCGAAGATACTCAAAAGTATCCTTTGAAAGTGCCTTTGTGAAGATATTTGCAATTTGATCTTTAGTAGGCACATACTCCATTCTAACTTCATGCTCTGCAAATTTCTCTCTTAGAAAGTGATACCAGATAGAAATGTGTTTGGTTCTTGAATGCATTACTAGATTCTTGGAAATATTAATAACACTTGTATTTTCACACAATATAGGAATGGGTTCATCACAAACCACCTTCACATCCTTTAGAGTCTGCTTCATCCAAAGCACTTGAGTGCAACAAGATGTTGCAACAATGTATTCAACTTTCGTTGTGGATAAAGACATTGAGTCCTAATTTTTACTTAACCATGAGACCAATATGTCTCCCAAAAAGAATGCACTTCCACTTGTACTTATCCAGTCATCCACACAACCTGCCCTGTTAGCAACAGTATAGACACTCAAAGAAAATTTATTATCCTTTTTATACCATATGACATAATCCGGAGTTCCTTTCAAATATCTAAATATTCTTTTCACAAATTTTTCATGAGATTTCTTAGAATTAGCAAATCAATCTTGAAACTCACTGAGATATGTAGAATGTCGATCTAAGCTCATAAACCTAAATTTGTATAAATATCAAGTGACAAAAGTACCCAAACATATGCTTTGAGGAATGGATAGGCATTTGGAACTATCTGTAGAGCACTCCCATTTGAAATTATACTTGTGGACCCCCAAACATAGCTGAACATACCCATAAGACTGTATGGACAAGACATTCTTTCTTAAGAAATACAGAGCATTCCAACAAGCCTTCATCATAGTTGTTACACCAGAAGGTGTAAAGAATTGAGAACTTGGATACAACACCTTCACATCTTGACCAACTTATCTTTTAGACCATAGGATAAAACCTTTTTCTACAGAGGGGAGCAAAACAAAATTCCATGACTCTGCCAAAGAGTATGGGCGGGTGCATGGAGATGGGTAGCCAATTTGTGGCCACTTTTAAAAAAAGTTTTGAAAACTTATAACACACTCGTGTTATGACCTATTAAAACCAACAAAAAAGTAAAACAAATTCATTCTTGCATTTCGACTGTGTTTTTTCTTTTTCCTATGGCCATAACCCCCATTTTTCACGCTCACGTTCTAGGAGGAGGTATTTTTCAAAAATATTCATCAATGGTTTCCATTTCATCGTGAGGATGCTACCATGTCGACGAGGAGGTGTGGGAGGTAAGGATTGTTTTATTTTTGTTTTGAATTTGTTAGTTTTAGGTTGTATTTGATATTTATTTTTTTGAATTTGTAGGAGATGCAAATCAACCTGCAAACCCTCAAAATCCTCAACAAGCAGAGCAACAAAATCCTCAACAACAAAATCAACCACAACAACAACCTCCTTCCTGAATCCCTCAACACCTTCCTGGTCCACTCAACAAAATTTAATGAGTGAAATTGAGAACAACAAAAAAAAATTGAGGATTTAATTGGGAGGTTGAGCGATCCAAAAGGTTCAACCACAGAAAGAATGAACCTAGCAATTTCATTGAAAGATATGTGAAAAAATATAGATTCAATTAGCAAACAAATAATTGGATGGCAAGATAGGAGGCAGGCGACTAGGGCTTATTATGTGGATAAATTATCATATAAAGATGTAAAGGATTTAAAAATTACAAAAGGTGATTTGTGCTCATTATTCACTGACCCACGCACAAATCAAAATCTTAACCTCAATGCGAAGAGGTTTCCTATTCATTGGTGCCACCACCAACAGATTAGGAACTTGCTTTTATGATAGGCGGTATATGGTTTTTGATTACCCACCGTGCAATAATTGTGAAGTCCCGCAGTATTTCCTTAGGAAACTATACTGTGAGTTCATATTGAACAAAATCCCAAATTATTTTGATATGAGGGACTTGTAGGGGAGAGGTGGGGGGTCAACTTAGGATAGACCCAGTGCACAGTCGGATCCTACGCGGCAAGGGAGACGAGCTCTCACTAGGCTGCCTCATGAGCACATTGTTATCCCTTCCGTCGTGAAGGAGAGTGTCGACATAGAGACATTGCAGGTGATCAACACTTTGAACCAGAGTGTCATCCAACATGCTATCCCTATTCTATAGCACCATCCAGGGGAGTCTTCGAGTGGTGGCCTTCAAACCCATTTGTGTCAATCTTGCGGGGCAACTTGTTCATATGACCCCATCGACACTCAAGAGGTTGCTACATAGGATCCAACTGTAGCTATGGAGATGGAGAAGGCAACTGAAATTTTGCATGAGGCATATGGCATTTATACTCAGGTAAAAGTTAGCATGTTCTTTGAATTTAATTTATTAAATTTTGATTTTGAAATGCAAGATTAACTAATTTAGTTTTATGATTTTAATAAAATTACAGGGTCAGTGTTGAGACTGGATACACCGGCCCTACACCTACTTATTTCTATAGTACACCTATCGGGGGGGTATGTAACTAGTAAACAATTATAAATTTATTACATGCTAATAGCATTGTTTTACGAATGGTATTTTAATATGTGATTTTAGATGTTGAATAGGCTAATATTGGAGGTTTCGAGGGAACACCTCTTAGTGCCAGTGGATTTACTCAAACCTACACGCAGGTAATAGAATAAAAAGTTTAACTAATGAATTGTACTTAATAGATTTGTGTAGTTTATATTCATATCATTGATTACGTTGCATTGCACATCATTCAAACTCAAAGCATTACTTCACATTCCATAACTAATAACTAGATGTTGATAGATGAAAACATTTCAACTAAAATATAGTTGTTTAGAAAGTCAACATAAGCAGTGATGCAATTACTTCACATAGCATAAGTAATAAGTCTAGGAGCAGCTTCCAATTGCATTTTCTTGTCATGGAATTCCATGAGACCACTTTTTACTGCTTGACATCTTTTCAAATAGTCCACTACCTTGTCTATGCTATGGATGCTTGGAAGGAATATATGAAAGAATAATAGTAAGCAATAGCATAGACAAGGCAATGATTTTTTTGAAAAAATGCCTCAAAGATTTATGCGGTCTCATGGTGATGTCCATCACCATGAGACCCAATTTCTTTGAGGCACTTTTTCAAATAGCTCACCACCTTTTTTATGCTACCACATTTTCCATACATGTCTACCAAAGCATTTTATCAAATAGTTCATTTCCTCACTTCTATGGCTAAAAGCTTAAAAAAGGTTCTTTCCAACAAACTATGGATGCTTGGAAAAAATCTATCAAAGCATAATAGTAAGCAATAACATAGACAAGGTAGTTAGTAGTTTGAAAAAATGCCTCGAAGAAATGCGGTCTCATTTTGATGGAATGTCATTCCATCACCATAAGACCACATTTCTTCGAGGCATTTCTTCAAACAACTCACCACCTTTTCTATGATACCACATTTTACATACATGTGTACCAAAGAATTTTATCAAACTACTCACTTTCTTGCTGCTATGGCTAAAAGCCTAAAATAGGTGCTTTCCAACAAACTATGGATGCTTGGAAAATTTTCTATCAAAGCATAATAGTAAGCAATAATACCATAGAGAAGGCAGTGAACTGTCTGAAAAAATGCTTGAAAGAAATGCGGTCTTATGGTGATGGAATGCCATGACATGCATTTGTTTGTAATGGCATTCCATCACCACGAGACCCCATTTCTTTGAGGCATATTTTCAAACAGCTCACTACCTTCTCTATGCCACCACAATTATCGTACATGTCTATGAAAGTATTTTATCAAATAGTTCACTGGCTTGCTGCTATGGGTAAAAGCCTAAAAACATGTGCTTTCGAACAAGATATGGATAGGGAAAATAATACGCATGATAGTTAGAAATATATAGTTTAATAAGTACTCAAAATTGTGTTCATTATCTCATACATTATAAGTCATGACGTGAATCGCTATTGTAGTTTTTATGATTGAATAATTTGTTGTTTTATTTTTAGATATTGCAAGAGGAAACACCTCTGAATGTGACGAGGGAAATGGAGATCATTGTTTCATCTGCTATAGAATCCTTGATGGCTTTGACAGGGGAGGTATGAGGCAAATTACTAAATTTCAATTTACATTCATTGTTATAGATGTTAGTTAGTGAAAAAGAAAACCATTATTGTTTCATAGTTTAATTTCTATTTGGATGGTTTATACAGGGTTTCAACATGCCCCAGCATGGGCGTGTGAATATTTCTCTCATGGAGAGTCATCATCAGATGGCGATAAGTGATTATTTTGTTAAATATATCATTTTTTATAATGTAATTTCTATATATTAATGTCTTTACTTCTTATTGTAATAGATAAAACTTCACCAAGAACTAAACACTAGGAGGAGCAATAGGAGCACTCCTCGAGCGTAGCATAAATGAGTGACAGATGTATCGCCATCCGATCGAAAAGCAAAGGGAAAGAATTTATTTTGAGAGCATGGAGAACAATGAGTTTTGATTCCAGAGCCCTTTGTTGTATGCCTACATGGCAATTTTTTACATGTTTTGTATTGGATATTTTTGACATTGTATGCTTATATGGCTATTTTGTACCTATATTTCATACTTATATCGACATATATTGATGTATGCCTACATGGATATTTGGTTAATACAAATATTTTTTTATCGATGGTGTCCATATTTGCATTATAAATTCATGGTTCAATAGATATGAGTTACATGTATTCAAGTGTATACTTTACAACTTACATGTATACTTTGTGACTTACATGTTTTCCAATGTATACTTTTTGATTTACGTGTTTTCATGTGTATACCTTGTATTCGTGCGTATACTTTGTATTAATTTGTGTATACTATGTATTCATGTGTATACTTCAAGGCTGATGCGTTTTTGAGTACTTGTGCTTCCCTTATTCACGTGTACATGTTTGACTTATTCACGTGTATACTTATTAATTGGTTATCCCTAGCATTGATCATTGTTGTCCTTCATGGTTTGTCTTGAATATTAATTGATTGACGCTAAACAAATTTATCTCAAAGCAAAAAATGAGTTTTCAATTGGTATATCATGAAATGATTCATAAAAAGATTCCAATATATTTAATCCTTTGATTGGAACAATTCAATTAAGCAAATGATACATAATATTCACAACACTTGCAAAACATAATATTCAAAGTAGATGAAGTAGTTAACTTCTTGACACATTATCATACAAACATTTATCTTGAATAGTCTTTAAACATTTTCACATCATAATCCTGATAGTGCAAAATGAATTTTTATGTTCTTGATCCGTCACCATATAAACATGTCGAAAGATTTATATGTCAATTTTTTGCAATATTATTTCTTGTATATGAAATGGACTCAGGAGAAAGAAAGTTATAATTTATAATACAAATAAGAAATGGACTCAACGCTATCCTAGACCCCCAAATAGGTCTATTTAACAAAGAAACATCCTCTCAATAACTCTTCCAATTGCAAAACACCATTGGGAAACATTTACCAGTCTGCAAATCCACAAAATCCATAATTTTTAGGGCATGCTTGGCCTTCTAACCCCACTATCCTCTAAACCCTCACTTTTCTCAAATTTCACTAGGGTTTATTGAAAACCCCATATCCAAACCTCATACAACCTCAAAACCTCTTCCAACACTCTTCATTCTTCATGCACAAACTTAATTTACCACCAAATTATGTTTCCCCATGACTTTACCCACTTTTACTCCCTCAAACCTCTCTTTTTCATTCAAAACCCCTCTTTTCCCAACTAGGGCATCATGCCATAACATAATTTTGACCTCCCTTGTTCTTGTAGACCTTTTGAACACATCAAACTCCACAACCTCACCCTATTTCCAACCTATTCTAACTTATTCTCAAGCAATTTCTTGTTTTCACCTCGTCTAGCCTTGCTTTTAAGGCCTAAATTCTAAATTTTGAACAGAGGCAACGCTAGTAATCTCTTCCAATGCCTTTACCAATGCTATTTTCTTATTCCTACTCCCTATGGTACTTACATATTTGACTCAAATGACCCCACACTAACTCAAAACTAAAAGCAAGATTACAAAATGGCCTATCATGGCCTTATTTGACATTATCATGACTAAAACCACTGAACTAGACCTTCTTGATCAAATGGAGGAACAAGGTACTCTGCACCAATGATCATACGCTTTTTGTGTGGAAAACTTAGACTTCTCAATTGTCGTGTGTATGTTTCTCTTTTCAATTGTTTTGCATGGCATCATAAGGGATCAAGCCGGTTGAACGTAGCTAAGAGAAATTCCGTGTGTTTGGGTGAAAAAGAGGACCATGCTTAGCATAAACCTACCTATTAAGATGCATCGGAGTAGTTTGTTTGGTCACACGAATTGCAAAACGAAAGTTACACCACTTTGCAACTTTACACTACTTGCATTTGACACTTTTTCCATCAAGTGAAAACCGGACACCACAGAAAAATGACTCCGAGATAAAAAAAAATTGAGAGAGGTTATTATAGAGGCCCAACGTGATCCCGTAGCCTAAGACATAGAGTTCATAAGTGTCATGGTTTCTGAGTAATGGTCCATCAAATTTTTCTTCCTAGCATAAAGTACCCATCAAGATGCGTTTGAAAAATCCGTTTGTTCACATGAATTGTAGAACAAAAGTTGCATGACTTTGCAACTTTCAACTACTTGCATTTGACAACTTTTTCCCCAAGTGAAAATTCGCCACCATTGAAAAATGCCTTTGAGAAAGAAAAAACTGAGAGAGGTTATTTTAGAGCGGCCCAACGCGATCCTATAGGATCAAAAGAGAAGTTTCTAAGCATCATGGTATTCGAGTAACAATATGCTGAAGTTTGCAGCCATTTTGCACTTTGGACTCTTAAGGGATCAATCTGGTTGAATGTACCTCAGAGCAATTCTACGTGTTTGGGTGTGAAAGATGACCATGCCTAGTGTAAACATACCTATTCAGACCCATTGGAATAGTCTATTTGGTCACATGAGTTGCAGAACGAAAGTTGCACCACTTTGCAACTTTGCACTGCTTGCATTTGACACTTTTTCCATCAAGTGAAAATTCGCCCCGTGGGAAAACCACTTCGAGATAAGAAAAACCAAGAGAGGTTACTGTATAGGGGCCCAACACGATCTCATATGATCAGACGAGAAGTTTCTAAGAGTCACGGTATCTGAGTAACAACATGATGAAGTTTGCAACCATTTTGCACTTTGGACTCTTAAGGGATCGATCCGGTTGAACGTAGCTCAGAGCGCTTTTGTATGTTTGGTGCGAAATAGGACCATGAATAGCATAAAAATACCTATTCAGACACATTGGAACAATCCGTTTGGTCACATGAGTTGCAAAACGAAAGTTGCACCACTTTGCAACTTTCAACTACTTGCATTTGACAATTTTTTCCCCAAGTGAAAATTCGCCACTACGGAAAAATGCCTCCGAAATAGAAAAAACTGAGAGAGGTTATTGTAGAGGGGCCCAAAATGATCCCACAGGATTAGACAAAATTTTCTAAGCATCACGTATCCGAGTAAAAACATGTTGAAGTTTGCACTATTTTGCACTTTGGACTCTTAAGGGATCGATCCGGTTGAACATAGCTCAGAGCGATTCTGCATGTTTGGGTGCAAAAGAGGATCATTCCTAGAGTAAACATACCTATTCTGACGTGTTGGAACAGTCCGTTTAGTCACATGAGTTGCAGAATGAAAGTTGCACCACTTTTCAACTTTCAACTACTTGCATTTGACAACTTTTTCCCCAAGTGAAAATTCACTACCATGGGAAAACCATTCCAAGATAGTAAAAATTGAGAGAGGTTTTTGTAGAGGGGCTCAATGCAATCCCATAGGATTAGATGAGAAGTTTCTAAGCATCACAGTATCCGAGTAGCAATATGCTGAAGTTTGTAGCCATTTTGCACTTTGGACTCTTAAGAGATCGATTCGGTTGAACGTAGCTTGGAGCGATTCCGCATGTTTGGGTGTGAAAGAGGATGATTCTTAGTGTAAACATACCTATTCAGACACATTGGGACAATCTTTTTGGTCATACGAGTTGCAGAACAAAAGTTGCACCACTTTGCAACTTTCAACTACTTGCATTTGACAACTTTTTCCCTGAGTGAAAATTCGCCACCACGGGAAAATGCCTCTGAGATAGAAAAAACTGAGAGAATTTTTTGTAGAGGGGCCCAACGCAATCCCATAGGATCAAATGAGAAGTTTCTAAGCGTCATGGTATCCGAGTGACAACATGTTGAAGTTTGCAACCATTTTGCACTTTGGACTCTTAAGGGATTAATCCAATTGAACGTAGCTCGAAGAAATTCCACGTGTTTGGGTGAAAAAGAGGACCATTCCTAGAATAAACATACATATTCAGACACATTGGAACAGTTCGTTTGGTCACATGAGTTGTAGAATGAAAGTTGCACCACTTTGCAACTTTGTACTGCTTCTATTTGACACTTTTTCCATCAAGTGAAAACTGGACACCATGAGAAAACCACTCTGAGATAACAAAAACTGAGAGAGGTTATTGTAGAGGGGCCTAACATGATCTTATAGGCTTAGATGGAGATTTCGTAAGTGACACAGTTTCCGAGTAATACCCCATTAGAGATTGTTTTTCTTTTGCACTTTGGACCCTGAAGGGATCGAGCCAACAACTATCAAGAAATCAACTCCAAACCATAAAATAACCTCAAACAACAGTGTATCAAGTCTCCAAACCTTCAAATCTTCCAATTTTACAATTTAATAGTGGTATTTCATTGAGAAAAAAAAATTATTGCAAGATTGTAGGGGACAGTCTGAGTTTGCAGATTTAGGGGTTTTGAAATTTGAAATGGAGATTTAACTCATTCCTCCTATTGTAATCTCTATGGCTCTGAGGAATGAGTCAGGAGGGTCTAGTTTAGATTTTAGGGTGCTTATTTTTTGAAAGGGAATAAGTTTTATGGGGTTTGTGTTGCTGCCCCTGTAGATTTTGATGGAAAAGGGCATGAAAAATGAGGTTTCACCCTAGGGTTTGATAAAATATTGCATGTAGAGGTTGGGTGATTGTATTTTGAGTTTGTGCAAGTGATTTTAAGGTCTAAGAAGGTGGCATGTTTTGGTAAGGTGTGGAACCATTCCTTTCAATAAACCCTCCTCATACTAGCATTAAATAAGGGTTTTGTGGTTTGGCATGGTGGAGTGAGTTTATCCTAAGAAAAATTGCAGATTTGAGGGTTTGGATACATGAGAATTGATTCCCCAACAATTTTAGGGGGTTGTTGAATGTTTAAAGGTATTTTCCTTTGTAAATTAGGCCTAGTTATCGCTTAATGGACTCTAAAAACCTTGTTTTGAGGGTTACAAACCAGTTATGATAAAATTGTTGTTATTTCCTCAAATCTTAATTAAAAGACTTCAAAATAATTTCAAAAGTTACCTAACTTCTTACTCTAAAGAAAAATAATCAACAATCAAAGTATAAGGTGCTATACAATTTGCACAAGCTTGAAACAAAAAGGGAAAAGTGCTGCAAATACAGAAAACATCATCCTTTATTTACTAATTTCTTCAAGAATACAAGTTCTGCTCTTTTCTACGCCTTTACAATGCTTTATATAGATATTCCAATCAGTTATGAATGTTTCCCCTACATCTTCCATCAACTAACTACCCTTTCTAACAAGAGGACTCTTCATCTTCTATAATTTTGCAATTGTGCAACTAATGCAAGTTTTGCATTTTTATACCAAATGACAACTTTTGTGCAATATCACTTCTCTAATCACCTAATGACTTGTTTGAGACTTTGAATACATTACATATGAACTTCACATGACCTTTTTCACATTGTTTATATTTGAAAATTCAAATTTTGCAAATTTGTCTATTAAAGGCATTTAGAGAACAAGGTGCTCCTGCACCAAACATGAACTCCAAAATTTCAATATTTGAGTAAATCTCATTACAATTCCTTAGGTACTCCATTCTCATACATATTTTACAATTTCACTCATACATTCGATATTCTCTTTTAATGTCTACATCACAGGTGCTCATTATGAGGTTAACTTCAATTGAGTAACTTGAGATTACCTCACTAAGCTTCACACGCTCTTTTATAATGGCTTGAAATAAGAATTGAGATTTGTCAAGATCATCAAAATAATGATGTTGCATTGATTTTTTGTTTGAGACTCTCTTTAATGGCTCATAATTAACATTTTCTGCAATGAGAGACCATTCAATTTTTAGTAGTTTACTTACAAATACACAAAGTAAAAGAAGAAAAATAAAGAGCATCCAAAATGGAAATGAAATGAAAATAGATGAAAGGCACTTACAGATAGGCATGCCAGTCTCTCAACTTAGTCACTCCTGGTCATACATTTTCACTGGGAGTTCCAAGATACCTATTGCACACAACACCTCTCATGAATAGAATAACTTGAAATTTGAGATGCTCTTATAATGTCTACATCATAGGTGCTCATGATAAGGTTAATTTCAAATGAATAACTTGAAATTCCCTCACCAAGCTTTGCACACACTTTTGAAATGGCTTAAAATCATAATTGAGATTTGTCAAGATCATCAAAATAAGGATGTTACATCAAAAAAATTATTGTGCATACAAGTATAAATTAATAAGAACCAATGTGCATACTTACAAATTAATCCAACGAACCATCCAGGTCTACTCTACTCTTTATTGTGTAAAGTATTTCCTTATGGTCAGACTCACAGACCTTCCACAAGACCATATTCAAAGGTCTACGCCCATATTTGGTCAAACGAACATTGGATGCCATGACAAGGTTCGAGTAATGAAGAATCTTACAATGCATGTCAAAGTCTTGAAACAACCAATGTTTAACACTCTTATGTGGGTACCTTCTAAGCCACGTTCCAGTAACAACAATTGAGCTTGTAGGCTATTCAATTTTTTCTCCATTTATAACTGGGGCCTCCAATTTATTTTTGGCCTCAACACAATGACACAAGTAATAGTTTGTTCCCTCTTCGTTGTCTTCATCTGCAATAACTGCATAAACATGCCCTGCATTGATATGTGCAACAAATCTCTTGAAATTAGTTAACATTACGAATACACTACAAAGTAAGATAACAATATGGAATTTCAAAAACTAAGCAAGCAGGTATATTACCTAGTTGAACTAGATTTGATTCGTGGTCAAAGTCAACTGATGATTCCATCTGTTTTAGTTCCAATGCTGTTGAAGGGTGATACGTGTGAAGTGGGCTAAGATAACTTGTCAATCATTTGTCAACCCACTCCCCTGACTCACAATCATTCTAGGCTTACATTGTACATGAAGAAAAAAAGCATGCCATCTTCCGTGTATCAATACTCCATGAACTTGCATTTGAGCTAAAGAAAGAGTGTAGCTCACTCGATCCTGTTAGTGTACAACAATCCTCATATGGTGCAATGTTAGTATTGTCCATCAACCAAAAAAATATATGAACTGAAGATGTACCTTCATTACTTGGACCCATTGAGGCATTACACCACTTGAAAATTGATCTTGCATCTATCAATTTTTCACTGTCTTTATACTTTAACTCTTCTCGTGCTAATGCTCTTTTCATGCATGCTCATGCACCATCATGCTCCCCCTTTCCATGCTCGACCTCACAAAAGTTCCACATATGTTGTACGCCTGTAATGACATGCATCCCGCTCAACAAGTAGAACATGTGTGAGTTCTCAAAATGTGATGCACAATTATTCGCCCATATTATATGCCAACCGTATGCTATGCCCCTCTGAGCCAAATCACTATAGAACATTTGGAAGCAACCTTGCACGAACTCTGGAGAATGTGTGCGATCATCACTAATATAAAAGTGATACTCCCTCAATACCTTCCTTTGGTCCTTTGTACTATCAACTACATGAATGAATGCTATTTGCACAAATATCGAAACCTGTGTGGAATTGTATTATTGTGATTGCACCTCATGTTGTGGCTGTAGAGTGTAGTTCTATGCAAATTCAACCACTAATACTAGGCTTCCAAATGGAAAGGTGTCCTTGCATAACTTGAATTGCGTGTCCAACCATTAGGCTCTATGGGTATGCCTTGCATACTCATACACTATATTGTCACGAAACACAAACATAAATTGATACACTTGAATCTTCTGAATAACCAAATCACACCTTTTTTCTTGAGACCCATCTTTTGTAGCATATTCCACTATTTTATACTTCCCGAACTCTACTAGTTTCTGTCCCACCTCATTTGTGCTTTCCATATGTTGACATACTAGTATACGCTGCAAGCCACCGTGACGCTCACATGAACTATCCAAGCATGTTGTCCTGCAGAATATTTGGCCATCCTCTATTTCACATAATTTTTTTGATAAGAACTCTTTTGAATATTTTGGTGGGCTTCTATGCCACAATCTTGCAAAACATTGTTAGTATGCAAACCTAAACATATAGAATGATAAACATCATAATGATTAGAGAATTCAATATGTAGTCTACAACAAGAATTAGTGCGTGTGTGATTTATCTTGACATAAAAAGGTTTAAACATTTCAAAAAATATTTGACAAATACTAATTTGAGTATAATCCTTTTGAAATTTATGAAAAAGTTGGGTTTGAGTCGTATCCAAATAATGCTTTGGATGTGGCTCACGGTTCTGACTACCGATTCTCCTTCTTACCACATCCCTTTGATTTGGAGATGGCCTTGTATTATTCTTCCAATACTCTTCAATTAGTGTTCTCAATGCTTTAACAACATTTTTATCTTTTTGTGGCAGTCTCCTCGAGAATGCCCATAATTCATTTGAATCGGTGCCCTCAATTATTTTCTGCCTTTGAACAACTTTTGATAAAGTTTTTCTACTAATTCTCATTTTTTCACTCGTCTTTCTAATGAGATGGTCTCTCTTTGTTTGATTGCTTACCAAAGTCGATGTAATGAAATGTCGGGTGACATTACTATCCTCTGAGCGTGAGGTTTTACCCACACTCTCATATGCATCCATTAGATTATTCACAATAGTTTTTTCACTTGATGCATTCAATGTTCTCAACCCAAGAGTCTTCATGATGTTTCTATACTTTATACCCCCGCATCATTTCAACAAATAGTTGACATCTTGCGGTCTCATTTAGCCTTTCAAAGAATGATTTTCAAATCTTATTAGCATGTCTTCTACAAGTCTGTGCTAGAATCTTACCTTCCATGTGCTGCAAAATATCCTCATCAATATTAATCAAATACTTTGGCTTTCTACTCAAAATTCTAGGTGGTGTTCTCCTAGGTACATACATCTCGACATTAGGAATTTCATCAATATTTAATTCAGGTGGGCTAGATTAGGTACCTTCGATCAAGGGTGGAGTAGAAGACATACCTTGAGGTTCACATGGGGATGATAGCATACCTTCTTCATCAAATCCAAGTGATGATGTACTCTCAACTTGAGATGTACTGGATGGTGTCCAACCATATTCACTTGCAATAGATGGTGTCCCTCCATATTCACCTGTGGTAGCTAGTGTCCCTCCATATTCGCTTGTGCTTAATGGTGTCCCTTCATATTCACTTTCCATAGAGGGTGTGTCTCCAACTACGGTATCTGAATCTGTCTTACCATGATGCTTTCGCATTTGTGCCCTTTGTGCTGCCAAATCGTGTTCTCTTTTTGATGGTTGAGGTTCTTCTTCAGTTGGCTTGTTTTCATCAATCGTACCCAATTTATTCTTTTCACGATATGCCACCATCCATTCTCCTTTGCTTTGAAGGTTTCATACTCTTTGTCTATTAGTTTATTCCTTCTTCGTTTCTTCAACATGGTAGATAATTTTACCTGTAGCATGGTAATGAGACAAATATTAGTTCCTAAAATATTTATCCATTCAAATAAATGAAATATATGTCATTCAAGGCTTCATAAAAAATAATTACAATCATCCTGTACAAGAGTATTTCTAGCATATACAAAGGTGGTGCAGGGGCATGCCATGATTACAAGATAGGCAGAATTACATTGCTTTCCTTGTGTAAATGGGGTGTTAAAGAAGGGTTTTGATGAAATGTTGAAGGAACCTTCCATGTAATGGTTGTTTGAGTTTGTGCAGGGTATTTTTGAAGTGTTGTTGGTACTGGTGAGTTCTGGTAAGCCCAGTTGTCAAGACTTTCAATAAACCCTAGGTTATTTGCATGAAAGTTGAGGGTTTGGTGGTACAACATTTTGGAGGTCAAGGCTCTGAGAAATAATGGTGGAATTTTTTGTTTTGTAACACAATTAGTGACTATTAGTTGAGATTTGGTGAAAAAAAAGTGTTTTGGGGGTACCTCCTTTGTAAAAGAGGGCTATTTGGTGGCCTAAAAGGTAGGGCAGCCTATTGGTTTTCAATATTGTTGCAAAGAAACCTCTTGAAACCTTTTGGTATGTTGTGTTAGGATTTGAAGTGTGTCTTAGATGATGTTTGTTAGGTCTCTGTATGACCTTCTCTAAAAGATATTGAGAAAAAGCAGTGTTGGAGGGCTATAAGCCTTTAGGTGTGTGTTTGGGATAAGTTGAGTGTATAGTGTTTAGGGGGCTAGTTTCTTGTTTCAGTCTGATCATTTTGAGTTGGTTGGGGTCTTCACCACCTAGATTACTATCACACTTCCCCAACATTCTCAACCCTACTCTATTGGCAAGCTAGTGGAGTGTTGGCAAGCTACGTCACTCACTAGCTTGCCAATGCAGTAGGGTTGAGAAGGTAGGGGCAACATATGCCTCATAGAAATGGGGTCTCACGGTGATGTAAAGGTAGGGGTAGTGTATGCCTCATAGAAATGGGGTCTTATAGGGGAAACATATGCCTCATAGAAGTGGGGTCTCACAATGATATACATCATCGTGAGACCCCATTTCTATGAGGCATATGTTGCCCCTACCTTCTCAACCCTACCGCATTGGCAAGCTAGTGAGTCACTCACTAGCTTGCCAATGCAATAGTGTTGAGAAGGTAGGGGCAACGTATGCCTCATAGAAATGGGGTGTCACATATGTCACCATGACACCCCATTTATATGAGGCATACACTGCCCCTACCTTCTCAACCCTATCGCATTGGCAAGGTATATCATTGTGAGACCCCATTTCTATGAGGCATACGTTGCCCCTATCTTCTCAACCCTACCGCATTGGCAAGCTAGTGGAGCGTTGGAAGCTAGCTCACTCACTAGCTTTCCAATGCAGTAGGGTTGAGAAGGTAGGGGAAATGTATGCCTAATAGAAATAGGGTCTATGTATATCACCGTGAAACCCCATTTCTATGAGGCATACGCTGCCCCTACCTTCTCAACCCTATTGCATTGGCAAGCTAGTGGAGCGTTGGCAAGCTAGCTCACTCACTAGCTTGCCAATGCGGTAGGGTTGAGAAGGCGTATGCCTCATAGAAATTGGGTCTATAATATATCACCATGAGACCCCATTTCTATGGGGCATACCGCTACCTTCTCAACCCTACCGCATTGGCAAGCTAGTGGAGCGTTGGCAAGCTAGCTCACTCACTAGCTTGCCAATGCGGTAGGGTTGAGAAGGTAGGGGAAGTGTATGCCTCATAGAAATGGGGTCTATGTATATCACCATGACACCCCATTTGTATGAGGCATACGTTGCCCCTACCTTCTCAACCCTAATGCATTAGCAAGCTAGTGGAGCGTTGGCAAGCTAGCTCACTCACTAGCTTGCCAATGCAGTAGGGTTGAGAAGGTAGGGGAAGCGTATGCATCATAGAAATGGGGTATCAAAATGATGTACATCACCGTGAGACCCCATTTCTATGAGGCATATGCTGCCCCTACCTTCTCAACCATTTCTGAGACCGGCCTGAACACACAATTTTAAGGTTTGAAAGTCATTTAAAATGGTGTATTGACCCATTCCTCTCACTATGGCCAATATAACTTGAGGAATGGGTCTGAAACATCACTAAAAAGGTGTGGGAATGTTGAGTAAGTACAAGGGAGTTCAAGAGTTGAGTTGGCCATGAAGCCCTAGAGTGAAATTTGGTGTTTTCGATGTGAATTTGAGAGGTTTTGACATGTTAAAGTGAGTATTGTGTTAGGGACGCATTTGTTCTTGTTGAATTGAGTTTGTGCAGGACATTTTAGACCTATTTGAGGTGGTGGAATTTTTTGATAAGGTCGGGAAGTGTGTTTTCCAATAAGCCCTAGGTTATTTGGCTTAAAAAGAGGGTTTTTGGTTTTGACATCTTGGTGGATGAATTTCTAAGAAATAATTGTGAATTCTTTGGTTTGAATACATATAAATTTCTTCCCACATGTTTTTTGAGGTTTTGGTCAAGTTTCAAGATAAGTTTCTTTGTTAAAGTGTCCTAATTTGAGGCCTAGTTGGCGTAGAAAGCTTGATTTGAGAAAGTTGTTACAAAGTAACCAATAGTGGTTTGTTGGCATGTGATTGTGTACCCTAAAGGGTCATTGAAATGGTTCAATTCTTTGTCTGAAAGAATCTTATCGAGAAGAAATACCCGATTGAATGAGTTGGCAATGCTATAAGGAAGAGTGTTGATTTGGTGAAAAGTGAAGAGTTTTGAGAATTGTGACTTGTGAATTGTTGTCGTTGGTTGATTTTTTGTGTTCAGTTGTATTATAGGACCTCCCCTGGTTGCATCACAATTCAAATTCTTTTTCCATGCTTCCATTTTGAGCCATGATTGCAAGATAGGCTGCACCTTTCCCCATGTTGCTAACTTAGCCTTGAATAAAGAGTCTTGTAACAGTGGAGAGAAGGGTTAGAATCCATTGTAGGTAGACTAATCAAGGAAAAAATTAAAATATTTCACAACTAAAAGTGATGAGGTAAATTTAGAAATAGGGATGGAAACCAAAATAGTTTCTAAGATCTATCAATGTGGGAGGAGTATATTCCAAGTTTTTAGAGACATGTATGGAAAATTTGGTAGCATAGACAAAGCAATGAGCTGCTTGGTATAACTGCTTGACAAAATACCTCAATGAAAGCTTCAGAGAGTGGTATGCACATCCATAATAAAGGATTGAGAAATGATGTTTTATTTTACTTCCTTAAAATGTATGTCATATATATGTGTATACAAAATGTGGAATCATACACAAGGTAAGTAAATTGTTAAATAAAAAAATGCCTCAAAGAGACGTGGTTTAAAAATGTAATTGGAAAGTGTATAGAATTGTGTAATTTAAAATGTGCATTGACAACCTAAGGTTATAATGACAAAAAAAACAATGATCAACATAGAATATGCAAAATAACCAAAATGAAAGCAAGCCATAATAGAATGAAAGAAAATGTGTAAAGACTTCACATACCTAAAAACC
>VDFB02270651.1:148022836-148064586 GCA_007258455.2 Sequoia sempervirens | reverse complement strand
TACTGCATTAGCAAGCTAGTGAGTGAGGTAGCTTGCCAACACTCCACTAGCTTGCCAATAGGGTAGGGTTGAGAAGGTAGGGGAAGTGTGATAGGAATCTAGGTGGTGAAGACCCCAATCAACTCAAAATGATTAGACTGAAACAAGAAACTAGCCCCTTAAACACTATACACTCAACTTATCCCAAACACACACCTAAAGGCTTATAGCCCTCCAACACTGCTTTTTCTCAATATCTTTTAGAGAAGGTCATACAAAGACCTAACAAACATCATCTTAGACACACTTCAAATCCTAACACAACATACCAAAAGGTTTCAAGAGGTTTCTTTGAACAATATTGAAAACCAATAGGCTGCCCTACCTTTTAGGCCACCAAATAGCCCTCTTTTACAAAGGAGGTACCCCCAAAACACTTTTTTTTCACCAAATCTCAACTAATAGTCACTAATTGTGTTACAAAACAAAAAATTCCACCATTATTTCTCAGAGCCTTGACCTCTAAAATGTTGTACCACCAAACCCTCAACTTTCATGCAAATAACCTAGGGTTTATTGAAAGTCTTGACAACCTGGCTTACTAGAACTCACCAATACCAACAACACTTCAAAAATACGCTGTACAAACTCAAACAACCATTACATGGAAGGTTCCTTCAACATTTCATCAAAACCCTTCTTTAACACCCCATTTACACAAGGAAAGCAATGTAATTCTGCCTATCTTGTAATCATGGCATGCCCCTGCACCACGTTTGTATATGCTAGAAATACTCTTGTATAGGATGATTGTAAGTATTTTTTATGAAGCCTTGAATGACATATATTTCATTTATTTGAATGGATAAATATTTTAGAAACTAATATTTGTCTCATTACCATGCTACAGGTAAAATTATCTACCATGTTGAAGAAACGAAGAAGGAATAAACTAATAGACAAAGAGTATGAAACCTTCAAAGCAAAGGAGAATGGATGGTGGCATATCGTGAAAAGAATAAATTGGGTACGATTGATGAAAACAAGCCAACTGAAGAAGAACCTCAACCATCAAAAAGAGAACATGATTTGGCAGCACAAAGGGCACAAATGCGAAAGCATCATGGTAAGACAGATTCAAATACCGTAGTTGGAGACACACCCTCTACGGAAAGTGAATATGAAGGGACACCATTAAGCACAAGCGAATATGGAGGGACACTAGCTACCACAGGTGAATATGGAGGGACACCATCTATCGCAAGTGAATATGGTTGGACACCATCCAGTACATCTCAAGTTGAGAGTACATCATCACTTGGATTTGACGAAGAAGGTATGCTATCATCCCCATGTGAACCTCAAGGTATGTCTTCTACTCCACCCTTGATCGAAGGTACCCAATCTAGCCCACCTAAATTAAATATTGATGAAATTCCTAATGTCGAGATGTATGTACCTAGGAGAACACCACCTAGAATTTTGAGTAGAAAGCCAAAGTATTTGATTAATATTGATGAGGATATTTTGCAGCACATGGAAGGTAAGATTCTAGCACACACTTGTAGAAGACATGCTAATAATATTTGAAAATCATTCTTTGAAAGGCTAAATGAGACAGCAAGATGTCAACTATTTGTTGAAATGATGCAGGGGTATAAAGTATAGAAACATCATGAAGACTCTTGGCTTGAGAACATTGAATGCATCAAGTGAAAACACTATTGTGAATAATCTAATGGATGCATATGAGAGTGTGGGTAAAACCTCACACTCAGAGGATAGTAATGTCACCCGACATTTTATTACATCGACTTTGGTAAGCAATCAAACAAAGAGAACTCATCTCATTAGAAAGACGAGTGAACTAATGAGAATTAGTAGAAAAACTTTATCAAAAGTCGTTAAAAGGCAGAAAATAATTGAGGGCACCGATTCAAATGAATTATGGGCATTCTCGAGGAGACTGCCACAAAAAGATAAAAATGTTGTTGAAGCATTGAGAACACTAATTGAAGAGTATTGGAAGAATAATACAAGGCCATCTCCAAATCAAAGGGATGTGGTAAGAAGGAGAATCGGTAGTCGGAACCGTGAGCCACATCCAAAGCATTATTTGGATACGACTCAAACCCAACTTTTTCATAAATTTCAAAAGGATTATACTCAAATTAGTATTTGTCAAATTTTTTTGAAATGTTTAAACCTTTTTATGTCAAGATAAATCACACACGCACTAATTCTTGTTGTAGACTACATATTGAATTCTCTAATCATTATGATGTTTATCATTCTATATGTTTATGTTTGCATACTAACAATGTTTTGCAAGATTGTGGCATAGAAGCCCACCAAAATATTCAAAAGAGTTCTTATCAAAAAAATTATGTGAAATAGAGGATGGCCAAATATTCTACAAGACAACATGCTTGGATAGTTCATGTGAGCGTCACGGTGGCTTGCAGCGTATACTAGTATGTCAACATATGGAAAGCACAAATGAGGTGGGGCAGAAACTAGTAGAGTTTGGGAAGTATAAAACAGTGGAATATGCTACAAAAGATGGGTCTCAAGAAACAAGGTGTGATTTGGTTATTCAAAAGATTCAAGTGTATCAATTTATGTCCGTGTTTCGTGATAATATAGTGTATGATTATGCAAGGCATACCCATAGAGCCTAATGGTTGGACACGCAATTCAAGTTATGCAAGGACACCTTTCCGTTTGGCAGCCTAGTATTAGTGGTTGAATTTGCATAGAACTACACTCTACAGCCACAGCATGAGGTGCAATCACAATAATACAACTCCACACAAGTTTCGATATTTGTGCAAATAGCATTCATTCATGTAGCTGATAGTACAAAGGACCAAAGGAAGGTATTGAGGGAGTATCACTTTTATATTAGTGATGATCGCACACATTCTCTAGAGTTCGTGCAAGGTTGCTTCCAAATGTTCTATAGTGATTTGGCTCAGAGGGGCATAGCATACAGTTGGCATATAATATGGTCGAATAATTGTGCATCACATTTTGAGAACTCACACATGTTCTACTTGTTGAGCGGGATGCATGTCATTACAGGCGTACAACATATGTGGAACTTTTGTGAGGTCGAGCATGGAAAGGGGGAGCATGATGGTGCATGAGCATGCATGAAAAGAGCATTAGCACGAGAAGAGTTAAAGTATAAAGACAGTGGAAAATTGATAGATGGAAGATCAATTTTCAAGTGGTGTAATGCCTCAATGGGTCCAAGTAATGAAGGTACATCTTCAGTTCATAGATTTTTTTGGTTGATGGACAATACTAACATTGCACCACATGAGGATTGTTGTACACTAACAGGATCGAGTGAGCTACACTCTTTCTTTAGCTCAAATGCAAGTTCATGGAGTATTGATACACGGAAGATGGCATGCTTTTTTTCTTCATGTACAATGTAAGCCTGGAATGATTGTGAGTCAGGGGAGTGGGTTGACAAATGATTGACAAGTTATCTTAGCCCACTTCACACGTATCACCCTTCAACAGCATTGGAACTAAAACATATGGAATCATCAGTTGACTTTGACCACGAATCAAATCTAGTTCAACTAGGTAATATACCTGCTTGCTTAGTTTTTGAAATTCCATATTGTTATCTTACTTTGTAGTGTATTCGTAATGTTAACTAATTTCAAGAGATTTGTTGCACATATCAATGCAGGGCATGTTTATGCAGTTATTGCAGATGAAGACAACGAAGAGGGAACAAACTATTACTTGTGTCATTGTGTTGAGGCCAAAAATAAATTGGAGGCCCCAGTTATAAATGGAGAAAAAATTGAATAGCCTACAAGCTCAATTGTTGTTACTGGAATGTGGCTTAGAAGGTACCCACATAAGAGTGTTAAACATTGGTTGTTTCAAGACTTTGACATGCATTGTAAGATTCTTCATTACTCGAACCTTGTCATGGCATCCAATGTTTGTTTGACCAAATATGGGCGTAGACCTTTGAATATGGTCTTGTGGAAGGTCTGTGAGTCTGACCATGAGGCAATACTTTACACAATAAAGAGTAGAGTAGACCTGGATGGTTCATTGGATTAATTTGTAAGTATGCACATTGGTTCTTATTAATTTATACTTGTATGCACAATAATTTTTTTGATGTAACATCCTTATTTTGATGATCTTGACAAATCTCAATTATGATTTTAAGCCATTTCAAAAGTGCGTGCAAAGCTTGGTGAGGGAATTTCAAGTTATTCATTTGAAATTAACCTTATCATGAGCACCTATGATGTAGACATTATAAGAGCATCTCAAATTTCAAGTTATTTTATTCATGAGAGGTGTTGTGTGCAATAGGTATCTTGGAACTCCCAGTGAAAACGTATGACCAGGAGTGACTAAGTTGAGAGACTAGCATGCCTATCTGTAAGTGCCTTCCATCTATTTTCATTTCATTTCCATTTTGGATGCTCTTTATTTTTCTTCTTTTACTTTGTGTATTTGTAAGTAAACTACTAAAAATTGAATGGTCTCTCATTGCAGAAAATGTTAATCATGAGCCATTAAAGAGAGTCTCAAACAAAAAATCAATGCAACATCATTATTTTGATGATCTTGACAAATCTCAATTCTGATTTGAAGCCATTATAAAAGAGCGTGTGAAGCTTAGTGAGGTAATCTCAAGTTACTCAATTGAAGTTAACCTCATAATAAGCACCTGTGATGTAGACATTAAAAGAGAATATCGAATGTATGAGTGAAATTGTAAAATATCTATGAGAATGGAGTACCTAAGGAATTGTAATGAGATTTACTCAAATATTGAAATTTTGGAGTTCATGTTTGGTGCAGGAGCACCTTGTTCTCTAAATGCCTTCAATAGACAAATTTGCAAAATTTGAATTTTCAAATATAAACAATGTGAAAAGGTCATGTGAAGTTCATATGTAATGTATTCAAAGTCTCAAACAAGTCATTAGGTGATTAGAGAAGTGATATTGCACAAAATTTGTCATTTGGTATAAAAATGCAAAACTTGCATTAGTTGCACAATAGCAAAATTATAGAAGATGAAGAGTCCTCTTGTTAGAAAGGGTAGTTAGTTGATGGAAGATGTAGGGGAAACATTCATAACTGATTGGAATAGCTATATAAAGCATTGTAAAGGCGTAGAAAAGAGCAGAACTTGTATTCTTGAAGAAATTAGTAAATAAAGGATGATGTTTTATGTATTTGCAGCACTTTTCCTTTTTTGTTTCAAGCTTGTGCAAATTGTATAGCACCATATACTTTGATTGTTGATTATTTTTCTTTAGAGTAAGAAGTTAGGTAACTTTTGAAAGTATTTTGAAGTCTTTTAATTAAGATTTGAGGAAATAACAACAATTTTATCATAACTGGTTTGTAACCCTCAAAACAAGGTTTTTAGAGTCCATTAAGTGATAACTAGGCCTAATTTACAAAGGAAAATACCTTTAAACATTCAACAACCCCATAAAATTGTTGGGGAATCAATTCTCATGTATCCAAACCCTCAAATATGCAATTTTTCTTAGGATAAACTCACTCCACCATGCCAAACCACAAAACCCTTATTTAATGCTAGTATGAGGAGGGTTTATTGAAAGGAATGGTTCCACACCTTACCAAAACATGCCACCTCCTTAGACCTTCTTAAAATCACCTGCACAAACTCAAAATACAATCACCCAACCTCTACATGCAATATTTTATCAAACCCTAGGGTGAAACCTCATTTTTCATGCCCTTTTCCATCAAAATCTACAGGGGCAGCAACACAAACCCCATAAAACTTATTCCCTTTCAAAAAATAAGCACCCTAAAATCTAAACTAGACCCTCCCGACTCATTCCTCAGAGCCATAGAGATTACAATAGGAGGAATGAGTTAAATCTCCATTTCAAACTTCAAAACCCCTAAATCTGCAAACTCAGATTGTCCCCTGCAATCTTGCAATAATTATTATTTTTCTCAATGAAATACCACTATTAAATTGTAAAATTGGAAGATTTGAAGGTTTTGAGACTTGATACACTTCTTTTTGAGGTTATTTTATGGTTTGGAGTTGATTTCTTGATAGTTGTTGGCTCGATCCCTTCAGGGTCCAAAGTGCAAAAGAAAAACAATCTCTAATGGGGTATTACTCGGAAACTGTGTCACTTACGAAATCTCCATCTAAGCCTATAAGATCATGTTAGGCCCCTCTACAATAACCTCTCTCAGTTTTTGTTATCTCAGAGTGATTTTCTCATGGTGTCAAGTTTTCACTTGATGGAAAAAGTGTCAAATAGAAGCAGTACAAAGTTGCAAAGTGGTGCAACTTTCGTTCTGCAACTCGTGTGACCAAACAGACTATTCCAACGTGTCTAAATATGTATGTTTATGCTAGGAATGGTCTTCTTTTTCACCCAAACACATGGAATTGCTTCGAGCTACGTTCAATTGGATTGATCCTTTAAGAGTCCAAAGTGCAAAATGGCTGCAAACTTCAACATGTCGTCACTCGGATACCATGACGCTTAGAAACTTCTCATTTGATCCTATGGGATTGCGTTGGGCCCCTCTACAAAAAATTCTCTCAGTTTTTTTTATCTCAGAGGCATTTTCCCGTGGTGGCGAATTTTCACTCAGGGAAAAGTTGTCAAATGCAAGTAGTTGAAAGTTGCAAAGTGGTGCAACTTTTGTTCTGCAACTCGTATGACCAAAAAGATTGTTCCAATGTGTCTGAATAGGTATGTTTACACTAAGAATCATCCTCTTTCACACCCAAACATGCGGAATCGCTCCAAGCTACATTCAACCGAATCGATCTCTTAAGAGTCCAAAGTGCAAAATGGCTACAAACTTCAGCATATTGCTACTCGGATACTGTGATGCTTAGAAACTTCTCATCTAATCCTATGGGATTGCATTGGGCCCCTCTACAAAAACCTCTCTCAATTTTTACTATCTTGGAATGGTTTTCCCATGGTAGTGAATTTTCACTTGGGGAAAAAGTTGTCAAATGCAAGTAGTTGAAAGTTGAAAAGTGGTGCAACTTTCGTTCTGCAACTCATGTGACCAAACGGACTGTTCCAACGCGTCAGAATAGGTATGTTTACTCTAGGAATGATCCTCTTTTGCACCCAAACATGCGGAATCGCTCTGAGCTATGTTCAACCGGATCGATCCCTTAAGAGTCCAAAGTGCAAAATGGTGCAAACTTCAACATGTTTTTACTCGGATACGTGATGCTTAGAAAAAAAATTTCTAATCCTATGGGATCATTTTGGGCCCCTCTACAATAACCTCTCTCAGTTTTTTCTATTTCGAAGGCATTTTTCCGTAGTGGCGAATTTTCACTTGGGGAAAAAATTGTCAAATGCAAGTAGTTGAAAGTTGCAAAGTGGTGCAACTTTCATTTTGCAACTCATGTGACCAAACGGATTGTTCCAATGTGTCTGAATAGGTATTTTTATGCTATTCATGGTCCTATTTTGCACCAAACATACAGAAGCGCTCTGAGCTAGGTTCAACCAGATCGATCCCTTAAGAGTCCAAAGTGCAAAATGGTTGCAAACTTCATCATGTTGTTACTCGGATACCGTGACTCTTAGAAACTTCTCGTCGATCATATGAGATCGTGTTGGGCCCCTATCAGTAACCTCTCTTGGTTTTCTTATCTCGAAGTGGTTTTCCCACGGTGGCGAATTTTCACTTGATGGAAAAAGTGTCAAATGCAAGCAGTGCAAAGTCGCAAAGTGGTGCAACTTTCGTTCTGCAACTCATGTGACCAAACAAACTGTTCCAATGGGTCTGAATAGGTATGTTTACACTAGGCATGGTCATCTTTCACACCCAAACACATAGAATTGCTCTGAGGTATGTTCAACCAGATTGATCCCTTAAGAGTCCAAAGTGCAAAATGGCTGCAAACTTCAGCATATTGTTACTCGGATACCATGATGCTTAGAAACTTCTCGTTTGATCCTATAGGATCGCGTTGGGCCGCTATACAATAACCTCTCAGTTTTTTCTATCTCAAAGGAATTTTTCAATGGTGGCGAATTTTCACTTGGGGAAAAAGTTGTCAAATGCAAGTAGTTGAAAGTTGCAAAGTCGTGCAACTTTTGTTCTACAATTCATGTGAACAAACGGATTTTTCAAACGCATCTTGATGGGTACTTTATGCTAGGAAGAAAACTTTGACGGACCATTACTCAGAAACCGTGACACTTATGAACTCTATGTCTTAGGCTACAGGATCACGTTGGGCATCTATAATAACCTCTCTCAATTTTTTTTTATCTCGGAGTCATTTTTCTGTGGTGTCTAGTTTTCACTTGATGGAAAAAGTGTCAAATGCAAGTAGTGTAAAGTTGCAAAGTGGTGCAACTTTTGTTTTGCAATTCGTGTGACCAAACAAACTACTCCAATGCATCTTAATAGGTAGGTTTATGCTAAGCATGGTCCTCTTTTTCACCCAAACACACGGAATTTCTCTTAGCTACGTTCAACCAGCTTGATCCCTTATGATGCCATGCAAAACAATTGAAAAGAGAAACATACACACGACAATTGAGAAGTCTAAGTTTTCCACACAAAAAGCGTATGATCATTGGTGCAGAGTACCTTGTTCCTCCATTTGATCAAGAAGGTCTAGTTCAGTGGTTTTAGTCATGATAATGTCAAATAAGGCCATGATAGGCCATTTTGTAATCTTGATTTTAGTTTTGAGTTAGTGTGGGGTCATTTGAGTCAAATATGTAAGTACCATAGGGAGTAGGAATAAGAAAATAGCATTGGTAAAGGCATTGGAAGAGATTACTAGCGTTGCCCCTGTTCAAAATTTAGAATTTAGGCCTTAAAAGCAAGGCTAGACGAGGTGAAAAGAAGAAATTGCTTGAGAATAAGTTAGAATAGGTTGGAAATAGGGTGAGGTTGTGGAGTTTGATGTGTTCAAAAGGTCCACAAGAACAAGGGAGGTCAAAAGTATGTTATGGCATGATGCCCTAGTTGGGAAAAGAGGGGTTTTGAATGAAAAAGAGAGGTTTGAGGGAGTAAAAGTGGGTAAAGTCATGGGGAAACATAATTTGGTGGTAAATTAAGTTTTTGCATGAAGAATGAAGAGTGTTGGAAGAGGTTTTGAGGTTGTATGAGGTTTGGATATGGGGTTTTCAATAAACCCTAGTGAAATTTGAGAAAAGTGAGGGTTTAGAGGATAGTGGGGTTAGAAGGCCAAGCATGCCCTAAAAATTATGGATTTTGTGGATTTGCAGACTGGTAAATGTTTCCCAATGGTGTTTTGCAATTGGAAGAGTTATTGAGAGGGTGTTTCTTTGTTAAATAGACCTATTTGGGGGTCTAGGACAGCGTTGAGTCCATTTCTTATTTGTATTATAAATTATAACTTTCTTTCTCCTGAGTCCATTTCATATACAAGAAATAATATTGCAAAAAATTGACATATAAATCTTTCGACATGTTTATATGGTGACGGATCAAGAACATAACAATTCATTTTGCACTATCAGGATTATGATGTGAAAATGTTTAAAGACTATTCAAGATAAATGTTTGTATGATAATGTGTCAAGAAGTTAACTACTTCATCTACTTTGAATATTATGTTTTGCAAGTGTTGTGAATATTATGTATCATTTTCTTAATTGAATTGTTCCAATCAAAGGATTAAATATATTGGAATCTTTTTATGAATCATTTCATGATATACCAATTGAAAACGTGTTTTTTGCTTTGAGATAAATTTGTTTAGCGTCAATCAATTAATATTCAAGACAAACCATGAAGGACAACAATGATCAATGCTAGGGATAACCAATTAATAAGTATACACGTGAATAAGTCAAACATGTACACGTGAATAAGGGAAGCACAAGTACTCAAAAATGCATCAACCTTGAAGTATACACATGAATACATAGTATACACAAATTAATACAAAGTATACGCACAAATACAAGGTATACACATGAAAACACGTAAATCGCAAAGTATACATTGGAAAACATGTAAGTCACAAAGTATACATGTAAGTTGTAAAGTATACACTTGAATACATGTAACTCATATCTATTGAACCATGAATTTATAATGCAAATATGGACACCATCGATAAAAAAAATATTTGTATTAACCAAATAGCCATGTAGGCATACATCAATATATGTCGATATAAGTATGAAATATAGGTACAAAATAGCCATATAGGCATACAATGTCAAATATATCCAATACAAAACATGTACAAAATTGCCATGTAGGCATACAACAAAGGGCTCTGGAATCAAAACTCATTGTTCTCCATGCTCTCGAAATAAATTATTTCCCTTTACTTTTCGATCGGATGGCGATACATCTGTCACTCATTTATGCTGCGCTCGAGGAGTGCTCCTATTGCTCCTCCTAGTGTTTAGTTCTTGGTGAAGTTTTATCTATTACAATAAGAAGTAAAGACATTAATATATAGAAATTACATTATAAAAAATGATATATTTAACAAAATAATCACTTATCGCCATCTGATGATGACTCTCCATGAGAGAAATATTCACACGCCCATGCTGAGGTGTGTTGAAACCCTATATAAACCATCCAAATAGAAATTAAACTATGAAACAATAATGGTTTTCTTTTTCACTAACTAACATCTATAACAATGAATGTAAATTGAAATTTAGTAATTTGCCTCATACCTCCCCTGTCAAAGCCATCGAGGATTCTATAGCAGATGAAACAACGATCTCCATTGCCCTCGTCACATTCAGAGGTGTTTCCTCTTGCAATATCTAAAAATAAAACAACAAATTATTCAATCATAAAAACTACAATAGCGATCCACGTCATGACTTATAATGTATGAGATAATGAACACAATTTTGAGTACTTATTAAACTATATATTTCTAACTATCATGCGTATTATTTTCCCTATCCATATCTTGTTTGAAAGCACATGTTTTTAGGCTTTTACCCATAGCAACAAGCCAGTGAACTATTTGATAAAATACTTTTATAGACATGTACAATAATTGTGGTGGCATAGAGAAGGTAGTGAGCTGTTTGAAAATATGCCTCAAAGAAATGGGGTCTCGTGGTGATGGAATGCCATTACAAACAAATGCATGTCATGGCATTCCATCACCATAAGACCGCATTTCTTTCAAGCATTTTTTCAGACAGTTCATTGCCTTCTCTATGGTATTATTGCTTACTATTATGCTTTGATAGAAAATTTTCCAAGCATCCATAGTTTGTTGGAAAGCACCTATTTTAGGATTTTAGCCATAGCAGCAAGAAAGTGAGTAGTTTGATAAAATTCTTTGGTACACATGTATGTAAAATGTGGTATCATAGAAAAGGTGGTGAGTTGTTTGAAGAAATGCCTCGAAGAAATGTGGTCTTATGGTGATGGAATGACATTCCATCAAAATAAGACCGCATTTCCTCAAGGCATTTTTTCAAACTACTAACTACCTTGTCTATGTTATTGCTTACTATTATGCTTTGATAGATTTTTTCCAAGCATCCATAGTTTGTTGGAAAGAACCTTTTTTAAGCTTTTAGCCATAGAAGTGAGGAAATGAACTATTTGATAAAATGCTTTGGTAGACATGTATGGAAAATGTGGTAGCATAAAAAAGGTGGTGAGCTATTTGAAAAAGTGCCTCAAAGAAATTGGGTCTCATGGTGATGGACATCACCATGAGACCGCATAAATCTTTGAGGCATTTTTTCAAAAAAATCATTGCCTTGTCTATGCTATTGCTTACTATTATTCTTTCATATATTCCTTCCAAGCATCCATAGCATGGCAGTGGATTATTTGAAAAGATGTCAAGCAGTAAAAAGTGGTCTCATGGAATTCCATGAGAAGAAAATGCAATTGGAAGCTGCTCCTAGACTTATTACTTATGCTATGTGAAGTAATTGCATCACTGCTTATGTTGACTTTCTAAACAACTATATTTTAGTTGAAATGTTTTCATCTATCAACATCTAGTTATTAGTTATGGAATGTGAAGTAATGCTTTGAGTTTGAATGATGTGCAATGCAACGTAATCAATGATATGAATATAAAGTACACAAATATATTAAGTACAATTCATTAGTTAAACTTTTTATTCTATTACCTGCGTGTAGGTTTGAGTAAATCCACTGGCACTAAGAGGTGTTCCCTCGAAACCTCCAATATTAGCCTATTCAACATCCAAAATCACATATTAAAATACCATTCGTAAAACAATGCTATTAGCATGTAATAAATTTATAATTGTTTACTAGTTACATACCCCCCCGATAGGTGTACTATAGAAATAAGTAGGTGTAGGGCCGATGTATCCAGTCTCAACACTGACCTTGCAATTTTATTAAAATCATAAAACTAAATTAGTTAATCTTGCATTTCAAAATCAAATTTTAATAAATTAAATTCAAAGAACATGCTAACCTTTACCTGAGTATAAATGCCATATGCCTCATGCAAAATTTCAGTTGCCTTCTCCATCTCCATAGCTACAGTTGGATCCTATGTAGCAACCTCTTGAGTGTCGGTGGGGTCATCTGAACAAGTTGCCTCGCAAGATTGACACAAATGGGTTTGAAGGCCACCACTCGAAGACTCCCCTGGATGGTGCTATAGAATAGGGATAGCATGTTGGATGACACTCTGGTTCAAAGTGTTAATCACCTGCAATGTCTCTACGTCGACACTCTCCTTCGCGACGAAAGGGATAACAATGTGCTCATGAGGCAGCCTAGCGAGAGCTCATCTCCCTTGCCACGTAGGATCCGACTGTGCACTGGGTCTATCCTAAGTTGACCCCCCACCTCTCCCCTAGAAGTCCCTCATATCAAAATAATTTGGGATTTTTTTCAATATGAACTCACAGTATAGTTTCCTAAGGAAATACTGTGGGACTTCACAATTATTGCACGGTGGGTAATCAAAAACCATATACCACCTATCATAAAAACAAGTTCCTAATCTGTTGGTGGTGGCACCAATGAATAGGAAACCTCTTCGCATTGAGGTTAAGATTTTGATTTGTGCGTGGGTCAGTGAATAATGAGCACAAATCACCTTTTGTAATTTTTAAATCCTTTACATCTTTATATGATAATTTATCCACATAATAAGCCCTAGTCGCCTGCCTCCTATCTTGCCATCTAGTTATTTGTTTGCTAATTGAATCTACATTTTTTCACATATCTTTCAATGAAATTGCTAGGTTCATTCTTTATGTGGTTGAACCGTTTGGATCGCTCAACCTCCCAATTAAATCCTCAATTTTTTTTTTGTTGTTCTCAATTTCACTCATTAAATTTTGTTGAGTGGACCAGGAAGGTGTTGAGGGATTCAGGAAGGAGGTTGTTGTTGTGGTTGATTTTGTTGTTGAGGATTTTTTTGCTCTGCTTGTTGAGGATTTTGAGGGTTTGCAGGTTGATTTGCATCTCCTACAAATTCAAAAAAATAAATATCAAATACAACCTAAAACTAACAAATTCAAAACAAAAAGAAAACAATCCTTACCTCCCACACCTCCTCGTCGACATGGCAGCATCCTCACGATGAAATGGAAACCATTGATGAATATTTTTGAAAAATACCTCCTTCTAGAACGCAAGCATGAAAAATGGGGGTTATGGCCGTAGGAAAAAGAAAAAACACAGTCGAAATGCAAGAATGAATTTGTTTTACTTTTTTGTTGGTTTTAATAGGTCATAACACGAGTGTGTTATAAGTTTTCAAAACTTTTTTTAAAAGTGGCCACAAATTGGCTACCCATCTCCATGCACCCGCCTATACTCTTTGGCAGAGTCATGGAATTTTGTTTTGCTCCCCTCTGTAGAAAAAGGTTTTATCCTATGGTCTAAAAGATAAGTTGGTCAAGATGTGAAGGTGTTGTATCCAAGTTCTCAATTCTTTACACCTTCTGGTGTAACAACTATGATGAAGGCTTGTTGGAATGCTCTGTATTTCTCAAGAAAGAATGTCTTGTCCATACAGTCTAATGGGTATGTTCAGCTATGTTTGGGGGTCCACAAGAATAGTTTCAAATGGGAGTGCTCTACAGATAGTTACAAATGCCTATCCATTCCTCAAAGCATATGTTTGGGTACTTTTGTCACTTGATATTTATACAAATTTAGGTTTATGAGCTTAGATCGACATTCTACATATCTCAGTGAGTTTCAAGATTGATTTGCTAATTCTAATAAATCTCATGAAAAAGTTGTGAAAAGAATATTTAGATATTTGAAAGGAACTCCGGATTATGTCATATGGTATAAAAAGGATAATAAATTTTCTTTGAGTGTCTATACTGATGCTAACAGGGCAGGTTGTGTGGATGACTGGATAATTACAAGTGGAAGTGCATTCTTTTTGGGAGACAGATTGGTCTCATGGTTAAGTAAAAATTAGGACTCAATGTCTTTATCCACAACGAAAGTTGAATACAATACAAGTGTTATTAATATTTCCAAGAATCTAGTAATGCATTCAAGAACCAAACACATTTCTATCTGGTATCACTTTCTAAGAGAGAAATTTGCAGAGCATGAAGTTAGAATGGAGTATGTGCCTACTAAAGATCAAATTGCAAATATATTCAGAAAGGCACTTTCAAAGGATACTTTTGAGTATCTTCGACAGAAGTTAGGGGTTATTGCCCCTACTTGTTCTAACTAGATGCATAGATGGTACACCTTCCCAGGGGAAGAAATTCATGTCATATCCTTTCATCTTGGATTGATGTGTGCTCCCACTTAGGGGGAGTTAGTAGTAAGGGGGATTTTTGATGCAATTGTGCAAGAATTGAGAAATAGTGTTGATCAAAGGGGGAGAATGTGGTGTTGCTTCAATTAAAGATCTTCTACTCTTTGTCCCTGAAGTCAAAAATGTATTGTTGTGATCATATGTGTATGGCCCTTTGTCCTTGATGTCAAAGGGGGAGAGTGAGAAGGTGTGATGCCATCAATTCCAAAGGGAGAGATTGTTGGAAATTGTTGTCATTGATGTCAACACTTGAGGAGATTTGTCTAAAGTATTTTGACAATGGTTTGTGACAACATTGATGAATTGCTTATGGGTGTCATTATTGTCAGCACTTGAGAAGTAAGAAAGATTTTCTTTTGGCATTGGTTGTCATTGTTGACAATATTTTGTGTGGGCTAACATTGTTGCATGGTAGTATTGTTCAATTTCATGATTGGATTTCATGCCTTATCAAAGAAGAGTTGTTGAAGTTTGTGATCGGATGTCATGCCTTATCAAAGAAGAGTTGCTAAAGTTCACAGTTCGGTGCCATGCCTTACTTGAAGTTATTAGTGAAGAAAGTGTATTTTGTATCCAAGCTTCCTTTAAATAGTGGTATCCCTACTCTATATAAATTCTAGTATTATTCTATCATAAACCACATGTAACAAGAATGAATAAAAGAGAAAGAAGAACCACACAAAAGAGAGACACTGATACCCTAGCAAAAAAATTATAGGGAAATCTAACCTCCAAAGCACTAGAATTGGTGTATTTTTTACAATAATATAGTTACAATACATGATGTCCCAAGCCTTAGTTTGTATATCAACACTATCAACCAAGGAGAAACTAAGCAATATATGACCTTCCACAACAATGAGCAATTAATGTTCCTATCCCCATGAGACTAATACAACAAAAACTAAGAGCCACATATCCCACTCCATGTTCTTCAAAATCTCCCCAACAAGCAACTCAAGCCAAGCTCCAAGATCCACTCACAATGAACAAGTACAAGATAGTCATTGAATGGTTAACAAGTAAAGAATGACTCTATTCTAAGCCTCATGTTTATAAGTAAGAAACAACAATTAAAAAGAAACCCACTAGAATCTTCCTAGCCACATTTTTCCCATTATTTAGCCCCAAATAAAGAATAATCAACATAAAAAGATCTCCAAAGTGGTTTACAACAAGTGCCCCAAACATTAAATATTTTTAGTAATCAATATTTTACAATGAATCTCATAAATTATATGCATTATTCATATGATCCCAATAAACCATGTGATAATTAAACCATGAGCCCCCAATGTGCAACCCATATTAAATATATTTGCAATGTCACCTACAACCTTGCCTAAGAAAATATGGTTTGACTCCAATGTGTGGTCTCAAATAGATATGGACCACAACATTGTAAAATATCACATTTTTATATGCAAGGTGTACAACACCTTACCAAATTATACCATTTTTTGTATATGTTACATAAGGCCAAATATGTAAAGAACCAACCATAAAAAATCTCACTACAAAGGGAAAAAATCCTCAAAACCATTCTACATCATCTGCATTTCTCTACTCATAGACTCCACTAAAGAATTTGCAACATCCAAAACTACACATCAATATACTCCAACCATATATTGAAAATAGTGTTCTTTATCACAATAGTAACACTCTAACTTCACACTAAATTTTACCTCTAATCTAACATTCGAATCTATGCTTTCTAAAGCCAAATATCCTCCTAACTAGTGATGCAGGAGCATCCGGGTCCACAGGCAATCAACATCACCCAAAAATATTTTTTAGTTGTTTTATTTCATTTTGGCTTATTTTGGTTGTTCATGGCATCTCTCAAAACAGAAATTCAAATATTAAATCAAAATTGCAAGATTCAAGTTTTTGCCAAATTGTTATTTTAAGGCTCCACAGGGTAGTTTTAGGGGAAATAATTGTTTCTAAAAATCCATAATATCTGGATTGAAATCCTTTTAAATAAATATTATTGGACAAATTTAACACAATGTGGTGAAGGTTTCATGACAAAATTCCTCATAGATTGGGAGAATTTAAAATAAAAAAATTTATCCTAGCTAGCCATGAAAACAATTAATTTTCAAGATTTGTAAGAGCTAGAGAAAAACGGCTTGGCGGAAAGGTTTGAAATGATATTATATGCATCTTGGAAAGTTTTTAGGTGAATATGAGCTTCTAATAAAAAGTTATGCAAAAATTAAATTTTACAACAATTATTGGCACTCGGTGGTAACTTGCATAAAATCAATTTTAATATTCATTGTCATGCTCCTCTAGAAGTTTATTATTGGACTTATTCTTCATGAATTTATAACTGAAATTCAATTAAGAATAGTTATTGAGTATGGTTCCAATTTGAGAAAAGGAATCCATGACAATTTGTAACGGAAAATGCATTGTTGGTATGCCATTTTTTAGGAGAAAAATATTACTCTCACGTCCAAAAAAAAGGTGGAATGTTATGAGAATAGCTTTAAAATACAAATTTGTAAGAGAAAAAGGTAGCCATAATGGAGAAGATGACCTAGGCAACAAGTTTTTAGTAAATAGAAGTGAAAATATTGAAGAAAAAGAGGATTTTTTATGCCTGCAAGAGGAAAAACGTCCAACACAGAGTTTGAAGAGTTGTGAAGCAATTTTTGTGTTGCATATTTAAGAGTGAGGAATGTGATCTAATGATAATGTGTGTGAGAAGCCATGGGTGGCTAATGTAATAAGTTTAATTTGTTGATTTATGTAATTGTTTTCATTGTTGAAAATGAAATGAATTTATATGAGTTTTATTATGTTAGATTTGCTATATTGCATAATGTGTTATGTTGAGAGTATGTAGATTTAAGTTATTCTTGTAGGTGGGAGGTTCCTCTTTGTGTCGGTGGTTTCAGAGCGGGAAGTTCCTGAGTGTGTAGAGTGATTGCACCAGGACCATGGGTTGGAGAAGTGAAGAAGTTTGTTTGAGAGCTCTAATAATTTGTTACAGGTGTGTTGAGTCCAGAGAGACTGAGGTGATGAATTTGTAATAAGTCAAGTGTATTCCTATGATAGGGATAATCTGGGTAGAAGGTGTGTGAAATTCCTCCACTGTGGGTGTGGGTAGATGGAGTTTTGAGAGGTGCATCTTCCATATCTCTATTGGGTAGATGGTATACAGTTTGTGTGAGTTATAAAAGTTGATTAAAATGTCTAAGGGAAGAAGGAATTTTGTTATTGGATGGATTTTGATAGTTCCTAGACTTGAGGAACTCAAGGAAAGACTGAGGATGGACAGGGTGAGAGAATTTGAGGAGTTGAAGCAAGCAGTGGAAGATTTGAAAGCAGATTGGACAAGGATAAGAGGTAATAGTAACTTTTTTTTATCATTCTAATAATATTTTGAATGCAGGAAGGAAAAAGGATGAAGCAGAGTGTCATGCATATGACACTGAGGAAGAAGAAGAAGATGATGAGTGGGGAGAAGTTTTTGAAGCAGAAGCTGAAGATCCTATATTTGATGAAGAATTTGGTGAAGATGAAGAAGATCTCCTACTCAAAGAGGAGATAAGGAAGATAGATATCTTATTTGAAGGGAAAGTGATTGATGAATGTGATAAGGGGATGGAGGAGATATAGGTGGGAGAAGATAAGTCCCATGAACATGTTGACTTTCTTTTGTTTGCAAGAAAAGGAGAAGTTGTAGCAGAGGAGAAAGAGGTAACAATTGATTTACCTTACTATATGCAAGTGAAGGAAGAGAAGGTTAAAAGGATAATGAAAGAAGATGCAGATGGAGAAGATGAAACATTTGATGGTGGTGGAGAAGAAGATATTGCAACAGCAATAGGGAGAGAAATCCTTGAGGTAATGGTTAAGTTTTCTGATTTTGATTATTATGACAAAGATAATGAGATGTATGCAAATGAAGAGTTGAATGCAGAGGAGGTGCAAATAGATTTTGTTAGTACATATTTGGATGGAGGTATTGCAGAAGAAAATGAAGATTCTTCTTAGTGGAGGTGGTTGGTTTGTGGTGGGCTTGGTCTCACAAGGGTGAAGGAAGAGAGAAGATGGTGTAGAAGGATGCATAGTGTTCCAGGCAGATGCTAGAAGAAGTGATGGAAGGAAGAAAGATACAGGTTTGATTCAGTGATGGAGTTTGCTATAGGTTTTTTACAATTTGGAAGGGTAGTCCTACTACTCAACTCCATTTTGTGAGTTATACTCACAAAATTCAATTTACCCAGCATGTCTGATGTAGGAGCATCCAGGTCCACAGGGAATCAACATCACCCAAAAAATAATTGTTAGTTGATTTATTTTATTTTTGCTTATTTTGGTTGTTCATGTCATCTCTCAAAACAAAAATTCAAATATCCAGTCAAAATTGCAAGATTCAAGTTTTCGCCAAATTGTTATTTTAAGGCTCTGCAGGGCAGTTTTACGAAAATAATTGTTTCTAAAAATATGTAATATTTGGATTGAAATTATTTTAAAATTTTATTATTGGAAAAATTTAACACAATGTGGTGAAGGTTTCATGAAAAATTCTTCACGGATTGGGAGAATTTAAAATCATAAATTTTATCCTAGCTGGCCACGGAAATAATTAATTTTCAAGATTTTTAAGATCTAGAGAAAAACGGCTAGGTGGGAAGGTTTGAAATGACATTATATGCATCTTGGAAAGTTTTCAAGTGAATATGAGCTTCTAATCAAAAGTTATGCAAAAATTCAATTGTACGGCAATTATTGGCACCCGGTGGTAACTTATGTAAAATCAATTTTAATATTCATTGTCAGGCTCCTCTAGTAGTTTATTATTAGACTTATTCTTAATGAATTTATAACTGAAATTCAATTAAGAATAGTTATTGAGTATGGTTCCAAATTGAGAAAAGGAATCCATGACAATTTTTAATGGAAAATGCATTGATTGGTATGCCATTTTTGAGGAGAAAAACATTACTCTCATGTCCAAAAAAAGGGTGGGATGTTACAACAGTGAGAACAGCTTTAAAATACAAATTTGTAAGAGAAAAATACATCCATAATGGAGAAGATGGCCTAGGCAAAAAGTTTTTAGCAAATAGAAGCGAAAATATTGAAGAAAAAGAGGATTTTTTATGCTTGCAAGAGGAAAAACGTCCATCATAGAGTTTTAAGAGTTGTGAATCAATTTTTGTGTTGCAGATTTGAGAGTGAGGAATGTGAGAATGATAATGTGTGTGAGAAGCCATGGATGGCTAATGTAATAAGTTTAATTTGTTGATTTATGTAATTGTTTTCATTGCTGAAAATGAAATGAATTTATATGAGTTTTATTATGTTAGATTTGCTATATTGCATAATGTGTTGTGTTGAGAGTATGTAGATTTGAGTTATGCTTGGAGGTGGGAGGTTCCTCTTTGTGTCAACTAGCCTAAGTAGTTGCCACAAACTTTGCCTCTTATAGTATAGTTGAAAGAGTAACCATAGCCTATCCCACTCTCATCCAACCAACTTCACCCAAAAAAGGTAACCACATACCCTCAAATAAACCAAATACTATCCACATCCCCTACCCAAAAAATGTTTGTATATCCATTATTTTTCTCAAGGTTCATCCTCAAAGATATCAAATCAAACCCATAGATGTGCCTCAAAAAATTTAGAAGGCCATCTACACTATATTCAAAAATCATAGAAAATTTTGTATACTAATTTATACCAAATATAATGAAATATGAATAGTGTACTACATTAACCATAGTACAAAATAGTTCTACATTAACCCTACCAGGAAGGATGTTATAGTGGTATCTCTAATCTATATATATTCCAACAACATTCTAGCATAAACCACACATAACAATAATGAATGAAAAAAACACACAAAAGAGAGAGACTAATATACCCTAGGAAATCCTATTGGGAAAAACCTAACCTCCAAAGCACTAAAAATATGTATATATAGTGACAAACTAGTTATAGTTCAATATCAAGTTTCAATCTTTAACATAGAAATTGACACTTTCAACCAAAGAGAAATCATGCAAGACGTGGCCTTCTTTTACAACGATCAATAACCATGGTCGCTATCCCTATAGAATTTGATCCAAGAAAAATGAGAGTCACATATCTCACTCCATGCTTTGTAAGATCTCAACAAGAAACTCAAGCCAACCTCCACTCATAATGAGTAAGTACAAGATGATCAATTGCATTATCAATGGGTGATGAATGACTACATCCCAAGCCTTCTATTTACAGGGAAGAAAACCACAAGCAAGAGAAAATCCATAAGAAGCTTTCTAGCCACTTTTGCCACCATCATTTAATGCCCCCAAAAAAATCAATGCAAAAGCATCTCTAACATGGCTTACAACATGTGCTTCAAGTATTAAATTTTTTCATAATATTGAATGTATTTTATAATGAAGTCCATAAATTAAATGCATTTCTCCAATGAGTTCAATAAACCATGTGCTCACTAAACCTTGACCCCAAACATGCAACCCATATTAAATATATTTGTAGTATCCCATACAACATCGCATAAGAATAAATTATCCAATTCTAATATATAGAGTACTACATAAACATAGATCATAATATTATAAAATCAAATGTTTTATATACAAATTGTACAACACCTTCCCAACATAAAATACATACCTAAAATTCAATTTTCAATACAACTTGCATAAAAAGAAATAGTGTTCCTTATTATGTGAGAGCCTTATCTCTCCCACATTAAAAACAAATATAAATTTGAAGCTCCTTTCTCTAGTAGAAATAATATTAACACAAGAATTGTAATGAGATTCACAAGGCATGTGTTAGAGACGAAGGTTAAATCAAAATATCCCCTCTCAACAAAAAATCAACTATACTCTTCTTATTGTTAATTACATGCCAATTTCAGGCTTACATGACTCAACGTTTGTGTTCATTAACCCTATTTTGAGAGATTTTTTATTTGAAATGTGGTAACTCAACCTTATAGGTTTGCAAGGAATGGGGATCAAAATACATGATGAAAGATAAAGCGATTAGTTTTATATTAAAAGTCTATTAAAAATTTGTATATCTTAATGTACTAATAGTCATTTATTTGTCTATCCAATAGTTAAAATTTGAATCTTTAATTGGAAGAGTTCTGCAATTTTATTGGTACCCATAGCACACGATCACTGTGGTATTTGTGCATATTGATCAAAACATTTATTAGAGGAATATGTATTAGATTAGTTGTGCAATTTTTTTCGTGGTTGTAGTGCACCGCTATTGGAACATCTATGAATAGGTATCAAACATCACTTCTAAATGACCATTTTTTACTTTTGTGCACATAAGATTCTTCTTGCATTTGATGAAATTAAGATAGACAGCTATTGAATCTTTTTCCCTATATAAAAATATATATATTAATATATAAATAATTCAATTATTTTGATAAAAATATTAACTTTATAATATATAAATAATTCAATTATTTTGATAAAAATATTAACTTTATAATCTCCACAAACATTAATGGCGGAGATTCTTGTTAAAGTGATAGCTCAGTAAGCCCTTGCACAGCAAAAGTAAAACTAAAACTCTTGATTTTTTTATTGTTTTTTTTCTGTCGTTATGTTTTTTCTTTGAGCGTGTCGTAGTGCGCTTGAATTTCTCTGCCAGAAAAATCCCTCTTTCATAAATGCTTTGACAGGTGCCTGTGGAAAACGTTTCACTGAAGAAATTTCCGACATTTGATATTTTCGTCTGTCAAGTCTTTTCAGGAATGTACTTACACAAAATGGAAGGACATATTAAAGTTTGTTGATAGGTCACTTTCAGTCCGACCATTCTCCAACGCATGTGGAAATATAACCTCCATTAAACCAAAGGCTGTAGTGAAGTCGGCCTTTCTTGTGAAGAACGTAAAAATAACTCAAAAATTTCTCTTTAATTTCCCCATTATTCAAAGCAAAAGTGTAGAGAAATTTTTTGAGGTAGAGATTATTTTAGTGCTTTTTCTGTGAATTTATTTACAATATCATCAATTTTTATTTTATAAATTTTATTGGTTTTCCAATAATCAGACATAAATTTGATGGATGAATGATCTATTGATTATTTTACTCATAAAATATAATTATAATTTCAAAAAGATCATTATCAAAAGAGAAATTTTGGGTTGATCACATATACATATATATAATAGGTTTTTATATTTGAAATAAAATAGATCTTATTATTTGAAAGACAATTTCAAATAGATAGTCATCATGAAAAAATTGCTTGAGTGAGGATTGATCATCAACTTTAACCCCTAACTAGCATTATTAAAGTTTTTTTTTTAATTTGTTTCGACAATTTTATAATTATTTATTGTATGAGATAAATGCTAGTAAGACAAAGTGTTTTTGGGTAGAAAGAAAACAATCATTCGTGAAACAAAAAATGGTCGTCCACTCAAGGTTTTAAAACATAAAGTGACCTTATGCTTTCAACATTATTGTTGAAATTGCTACATAATTGAACTTTTAATATTATTATAAATGTTAAATATTTTATTTGTCCACTATATTTAATGTGCACAACAATTTTTTTACAAAGAAAATTTTAGAGCCATTTTTATATTTCACAACATGAAGAACCAACTATATATATAGATATATATAGATAGGTAGATATATAGATAGGTAGATAGGTAGATAGTTAATTTATAGCTCAAAGTAATTTTTTTTTAAAATTTAGGTAGAAGTTCTATAGAGGGGTTCACCTTTAAAGATGCTTGAATACGAGTATTAAATTGAACCAACAACATAGAAGACTAAGCTAAAACATCACATACACCATGACCACAGAAAACTCACAAGCCAATGTTAAAAAAGGAGTTGATAGACAATACAAAGCTACCAATTCCAAAAAACAAAAATCAAAGAAGCTCTAACACAATCCACAAACCCCCCAAAACCTATCCAAATACCTAACTAAAGTATCTCCTAGCACTCATGAGGAATAAGGGAGGCAAAGAAATTATCAAGAATATTTTAAATCCAATTATTGCATGGTTACACTTGACAACCACACTTATTACCAACAAACACAAGGAATCTAACTCTATAACATATCTTACACCTACACCTAGCCCTATGCACCATTGCCCCACATAGAATGGGATGGTGAAATCTCAACCAACCTCTAACCTACCACTATGGTGATGAATGTGTAGCCCTACAAACACTTTGCTAACATCCTCATAGTAAGCCCACCAAACCAATAATTGTTTCTCTGAATATGCCAATCCCTTTACATAATCCACACCCTACAATAACAGAGGTTGAATCCTCTCCTTTGAATGCATTCATTTTCACCTCTTGTCTTAACATAGCCACTATATCATTCGTAGACAAGCCTTCAAACTAATATATGTTCATGAATAAATCCTTGCATGTCATTGCCTTGGCAATGGCCTACCCTAGCATTATTAACTCGTGTCAAGCAAAGATGCATCAAAGTTCCATCTAAAATTCTACATTCATGTATATTAATGACATCTTACAACTCTTAAATATGTATGCTCCTCCATCTTACTCGTGTTACCTAAACAATCAACCCATGCAACTAAAAACCCAATGCACACTCAACTCCACCACCTTGCCATGAAACAAAGATGCATCAAAGTTCCATCTAAAATTCTACATTCATGTATATTAATGACATCTTACAACTCTTAAATATTTATGCTCCTCCATCTTACTCGTGTTACCCAAACAATCAACCCATGCAACTAAAAACCCAATGCACACTCGACTCCACCACCTTGCCATGAAACAAATCCCTGCATGTCATTGCCTTGGCAATGGCCTACCCTAGCATTATTAACTCATGTCAAGCAAAGATGCATCAAAGTTCCATCTAAAATTCTACATCATGTATATTAATGACATCTTACAACTCTTAAATATTTATGCTCCTCCATCTTACTCGTGTTACCCAAACAATCAATCCATGCAACTAAAAACCCAATGCACACTCGACTCCACCACCTTGCCATGAAACAAAAGCCTCTATTAATACATATATTCTCACCAATAATACCATTGCTCATTAATTCACTGTACCAAACATGATTCACCCTTCTATATTTTGAAGAGAATATAAATCTAGTTCCTATCTAGGTTAGCCTTCTAGGATTCTCAATATTAATATTGAGATTATAAAGTCATAATGGGAATAGTGAAATCAATTGGTCAAACTTATGACTTTTGGTGCAATCAATAAATATAAGCAATTGGCTTATGCAAGATTTTGTGTTAATGCCAATGTTGATAAGGAATTGTCATCATTTATCTTCTCTTTTAGGCTTTGGTAGTTTAGTCAAAAGAATTGAATATGAGTGCTCCTCTCTCGTCAAACCTACCTCAAAATTGGCCGATTTACTAGTGCATGCCCAACCAAAAAATGTCATGGCTTTATGGGAAAAATTGATCTATTTAAACAAAGTATGCTTCAAGAAGTAAAGGAAAAAGCTAATAAGGATTCGATGAAGGAGAATATAGTCATGCAAATATTTTTTTATGTGGCAGAAAGTCCAAAAGAAAGAGGAGCAACAGGTGAAATAGCGGGATCAACCACAAATGGAGACATTAGCCCCAAAGGTTTGGTTTTATATTTTGTTAGTTCACACACAAGTTATAAAAATAGGAAGTAATCAAGTTCTAGATGTGGTAGTTCAAGAAGGCTAGTATCTAATGATATATAGTTGGATAAAGAGAAAATCGTCCCTTGTTCTTTGATCCATTCAATGGAGTCTATGATGTCTTCCCCTTTCTTAAATCTTAAGATCAAGACAGTTCTAGACGCTCTAACAAATCTGCAAATGTAGGGGTGTCATCTAAGAGAGACCAAATTTGAAGGCAACTTGCTAAAGGGGACTGCAAAAGATGATGCTAATAAAAGTCAACACACTCTAGATCTCAACAGATCCAAACAGTCATGAATGAAGGTCATATGTTTATTATTTGAGGGCTGGGTGGTGCGTGCAGTTAGTTATTTTCACAATATTGTACTTTACGTTCACCTCCCTATTGTCTTTTTGTTATTACTTCAATGTTTGTAGTGTTAATTTACAACCTCCCTATTGTCTTTTTGTTATTAGTTCAATGTTTGTAGATGTTAATTTACAACCTTCGGAATATGACTCTTACGTTAATCCTTGTTTGATTTTCTCCTTTTTGATTGTCGAGACTTGTTGCTCATTTGTATTAGTCGTCGTACAAGTGTTTGGGTCCTTTAAAAAGCCCAATTTTATCTTATTGGTTTCTTCTTCTTTTTTCACTATTTTACTCTTCTATTTATTTCTATTTTTTTAATGTTTTTTATTATCCACTTACACGGTTACATTTCCTCTCTTCGACATAATAAAATTGAAATAAACCTTGTATCAAAATTTGGTTTTTGCGATCCATACCTTACAGCTGGTTTCACAAAAACTTAAGATTTTAATGGTACATTACAAGGAACTAATATTAAATATATGCTGCATTTTTCTTTTTTTAAATTGCACAAAATTTTCACAGTGCTGTTGAGATCAAGAACAGCCTTTGACATCTATGCCAGCTATATTTGCACACAGCTCGAATAATATCAAAATGCTCCTTGCATAGGAAAATTACGTACGAATTAGGGTGCTTTACAAACAAGGTTTTGATTCAACCAAAACCAATTTGAGTATCTAGAATCAAAACGAAGCTAAGCTTTCTTCCTTAAACTGAAGGCGAGGAAAAATGAATTTCTGGTCATATTTTTGCCAAAATCTACTTGGTGGATTCATTTCCCTTTCTTGGCTTGTATTTTACCCGTGTCTCAACTCCTGGCGTATAAAGCATCCCTGTATGGGAAAATTACCACTCCTCTATCTCATCTACATCCATCTCTTCCGGAATCTCACTTAGCCTACTATTCACATTAGTAAAATCGTCATTGATATCTAACGTTGACAAAATGTCACCATCAGCAAAGAAATTATCTATCTCAGCTGAATCAATTTCAGGTGCTTCTATTTCTTCATAATCCCAATGTTGTTTATCCCATTCTTCGTTATAGCCTCTTAAAGATTCCAGCTGCACATGGAAAGCTGGCTGTCCCAACATCTGCATAACTGGTTTATATTCGGTAGCCAAAACGGATAGACTGCAAGTCTTAAAAAGGCCACTGGAAGCCAATCTCTCTGAGAGCATTTCAATCTGTATACAAATAAAGCAATCTTAGCAAATTTATTTTCCGTGTTCCAGTTTCTGATCCACTTTTAATTTAAAATATAACTACAAATACACGCCGAAAACTGCCATACATAGATTTTAACTCTTGCTCTATAACTCACCCAAGTTTTCCAACTAAATAAAATTGAAGAGCTTTTGCAATGGAGATTCTCATAGATAACATAGGACCGATTTCACTCTGATTTATTCAAGCCCAAAATTTCTAGTCATTCAATCACTGAGTTTTTCTAAATAAGTGATGTAGTACACAGTACAAGACAGAAAAACCTCAGACAAAAAATAAACAACAGGATCTGGACTCTTAGAAACTTAGAGCTTATATCAAGGACCTCTGAAAACAATCTAGGTAAGGTGTGGAAACAAAAATTTATATTTCACTTCTTTGCCATTTAGATGACTCAAATAATTTTATAGGAATTCTGTGCAACCACCTTCTCTTTGCACTTCAACTGAGGACTACTTCTGTCATAACTTAGCATGAAATTTAACAACTTACCCTCTTTTTGTGTGAGGACCGCTCCACCTGCCAGAGTGCTGGGCCTCGGATAGATTGCCATCTGGCCAGTTGCTCACATAGAGTAACAAGCATTGTCAAAGTCATTAAACAAGAGCACTTAAAAACGTATCCTGCATAAATAATCAAAAGTTGAAAGATTTACCTGGGAGGTGCAGGATGAGAATTTCCAAACAAAACTCCACGAGTCATGACAGATCCAGATATTGATTCAACAACAAATGCTGAATCAACTTCATCCCATTCTAGTAGTGCTTGAGTTCTTCTCTGGTAACGACAGTTACTAGCACCAAGAAGGCAATCGGAGTCGCTCAAATAAGATAATGCCATCCAAGCATCATCAATTCCCTCCTCGCTTATAAAATCTAATACTGCAACCAAAGAAAATGAGATGAGTTAATGAGATAGATTGTTAATGTTGGTTAAGGACTTTTGATAATATAATGCTGTGATTTTTATATCAATTGACCTCAGAAACTACTCAAACTTAAATGAATAAAGCCTACAATTATAAAGGTGTATGTGTGGGCATACCTTATATGGCTGCACATTCAACACCTTTTAAGTTTCAGGATTTTTTTTCTATCAGTTTTTTTTTAAATATATCTATGTACACAATACGTATAAAATTAGAGAATTTGTAACATATGGCATTGAGAATTGTGAAAGAAAGCAAAAAAACAAATTATTAAAAAGAAAGCAAAAAAACAGATTATTAATAGAAATACATACATCCTTCAAGAAAACAAGCAAATTATTACACACAGAACATTAACTTCACAAATATGTGAGAGAATCAAGCCCTACACTGCCACATAGCTATAAAACTACAAAGCTGATGTTATTAACTTACCATCTCCTCACAATAAATTAATAAATAATTATCATATTCCACCTATTATCCATCTCACACGTGATTAAAATAATTAAATAATATTATTATTTAATTAAAGCCTATATTCCCTCAACACAGTCCAAGAATAATGGGCACCCAAGAACACTTATCCTTATGGTCCCATTATTCTCTCAACACATTCAAAGTTATAGCCTTCTTAGGTGCACATGTCGTTAATTTCCCTCATGCTCACAACTACTTACTAAATTTGGTAAGTTAGTCCTAGCCATTCACAATCTAACCACCTTCATCTCCACCCTCCATCTTCTCCTTGATCCTAGGGAATTCCTCTCCACCATTCTCCCCTCTTGATTTCACAATCAAATCTTGACCATCCATTCTCCCAAAAGCCTATAAATTCAGGCACTCTATCCTTCATTCCTATTCCAATTATCAATTATGCTAGGTATGTGTTGTCAAATTGGCAATCTTCAAGCAAGGAGCATCCACATCCCAAAGTCATTGGAGCAAATCAAATCACAAATGGAGGTTATGGTAACATTTCAAGTTGAATTTGATGTTATTGTCTTGTTTTGATCTCTTTCGTGAGCTCTATCTAGAGGTTTTGCTAGTTTTGAAATAAAAGTTTGCAAACTAGTTTGTTTCTATTTGAGTTTCAAATCTTAGCACTACATTTTAGCGACTCTGCTGGGGACTTATCCCTTATCTAACTTAATTTGGTGTGTTGGTGTCTTGTGGTGATTTTTGACTAAGTGGTTTTAGGTATCAACTTTCTATAGGTGCATCCACGGGAAAAACGGACTGCATCATTGCATCCAAAATGGCTGAGAAACAAAGTTTGACATAAAACACTTGATAGTTTGCTAACAGAAAAATTTTAGGGTGTTTGCAAGGTTGTTTAGGTTGTTGTACGAATAGTACAAAATCCATACCATTCATACTATATGGATGACCGTACTATGTAAGCAAAAAAAAGGTACATACTTTGTGTGTATACACCAAAAGCAACACACAAGTGGTACTGAGTATACTTCACACGGATATATGTGTGTATACTCCCTCAAGCCATATATACATGCACAGTGGGGTGGGCATACACACAAGCAGGCCAGGGAGATACTCAAGCCTCGTGTCTGGTTGAGGATATACAGGGCGAACAAGGAGGTATACACACGATCTATCTGAATGAGCAAGTGAAGAAAATAAAGAAATCACTAATCAGTTTTAAGTTTGTTTTACAATCTGCAATTTAGAATTCATTTCATAAATTTTTAAACTCCACGACGATTAGTCGACTTCCACAATCTCATGAAGTCCGCAATCATTGACACTTTAAATTCCTTTTTATAAATTTTGAAATCTAGTGGTAGTTTTGAGGTTTTAAAAATTTGTTTGATAATCATTTAAAATCCGGCATAAAACCATTTTTAATGCCCAGTAAAATCCATGTTTAACCAAGAGTATTCAAGAGATCATTGGTATGGAATTTTAATTAATATCTTTTGAAATCCATGTTTAACGAGATTGTTCAACGGTTTGAAGTCCACAAGTAATGTCAAGAATCAATCTTCTTAAAAATCCTATTAAATAAAGTGTTGAAATCCATGAACTTTAGGATACGGTTTAAATATGGTTGACTAACCTGCAAGGGGCTTTGAAGTATGGGTTTTGATATGTATAGCCTGGTTTTAATTTCATTTTCAAATCCACGAGATCGGATAGTCTTGGTGGCATTTTTTATTTTTGCTTCGAATAGACCCGACCCTCAATCATATTGGAACCGAGGGCTCTACTTGATTTGGAGTTCGTGGTCATATGACCCCTTTAGCCCTTGGTCTTAATCAGCCCTTATGGGCTTATTTCCAGCACCCCAGCACCTTAGTTCCCTTTGTCCAACCTGTGGTCACCTGGGCAACCATGGGCCAGCTGACCCTCCTGGTTAAATCACAACTTACTCATTCTTTGTCCAATTTTCATACTTTAATAGGTGTTGGAAAGCTAATTTGAAGATGGAGACTATGGTGGAGATAATTTTTACAAAAATTTCCCCAATGTCCAAGTTTTTTCATGTTTCCAAGGCATCAATCTTGCAAACTAATAACATAAGTGGTTTCGTAGGACATATGGCTGAAGACATTGATTATAGACATTTTCTTTTTCTTTGTTTTGTCTGTTTTGTGTGTTCTCACATTGAAATTGGGTTAAAATTTACATTCACACTTTGATTTGGGTTAATAATTTAAGTGTCTTTTAAACCCCAAGCACGAGTGATCTTGAAGATCAAAAGCAAGTGGTCTTGTTTTTTCCTTTCTAGGGGGCTTGGTTGGGGATTTCATCATCCCAAGGGACGACTTCAAATCTAGCGTTCCAGTGAAGTATAAATAGTGGAGGGTGAATCAAAAAACCTGCCTCTTAGAAGTTGTGATTTTCTCATTCAAGCTAAGCCCCCAAGAACTTTATACCTTGGGGAAGTGAAGGAGAAGAATGGGTTACCCTCTTCTCTCGGCTATTTGACGATTTTGCACTTTCAAATTCACAGATTAGGCCTCACATATCCTTGAGGTATTTGAGGGATACCCCTAGATAAGCATTGTATAACCTATTTTAAGACCTTTCATCTGTTGCTTAGTGTGGTGCAAGGTATAGTATCATGCTTGAAGCTACTCACCCCGTACCTTTCTAAGTAGACGTAGACACTCTTTGGGCAAGGTATTCAAAAACCTCCAAAGAAAGGGGTAAGGTGAGCCCTTGTGCCACTAGACCCCTACCTACAAACTCTTGAAAGAAAAGTGTCTCACACCAATCTTAAGGTATTAATAGATTAAATTATATTGTGGGCCCATAGTAAATTAACACTCCTTTTATTGAATAAATTGAGGCTTGTCATTGTATCTTCTTGTTTGAGTGTTGTATATACCAAAGTGGTTGTTTATAAACCTTTACTATCAAGATTGAGTCAAGTCTAGTTTGCAATCCTTTTGTTTGTTTGGAAAACATCTTCTAATTTGGTATTGTTTTGAAACGCAAATCATTGAAGTCAAACCTAGCATAACCATTTACTTCCAAATGAAACCAACATCCCCCACACCATACCAATACCTTGTCCATTGCCCGTTTATCCATTTTGACCACACCCTTAGTCCTTCATATATTATCCACATTTTGACTTGTCCCATTATCCAATCATCCACAACACACCTTTGAGTGCAAGGTACGCATCCTTTTGTCACTCATTATCCCCTTGGTCATAACCCCAGTCATCTTTGAGTCACATCCAAGAGAATATTGGGATATCCTCGATCATCATATTATCATCTTTTATCCACATCATCTTTATAGTCCACACCCATCATCAATCCAACACAATCCCTGGTCATGGTTGAAAGCATCACTTTTGGATCTCTTAATCAAAATCATCACCTTAGTCCAACCTTTGGGACCTTTAATCATCCTACGGACCATTGTTAAATCCATGGAAATTGTACACCAATCCATAGATTCCAAATCAAAGTCGTAATCAAGTCATCCTAAGATCCAAGTGTGTAGACTTAAACTTTAATCCAAGGTTATCAAATCCAATCCACATAGTCCACCTAATAATCTATTCCCATCCTTGGGGTCATCATAATCATTTCAGTTATCCATCCAGGTCATCTATCAAGTCCACCTAGGGTTATCCTTTTGATATAGTTACCATAAGTCAAAGCAATCCAAAATCCAAATCATACCAATTTTGCAAATCCAAGGACCTAACTAAAAGAATGAATCCATATCCAACACAAGTAAAGACCAAACTCATAATTAAAGCAAGCCAAAAGATCATAATCAAGGGAAAAGCCAACACCATGAGCCCTCTAGATGAAATCATTTTCCCAAATCAAGCCAAGTATAATGACTATAATGGAATTGTCCATCAACCTGAATATGATCCTTATGATGATGAGGATGGTCTTATCTACCAACCTAAATATGACCCTTATGATGATGATAGCATTGAACCAAGACACCATCGATCAGATCCTTATGGATCGTCTTGTCATAGATTCCATACACCCCACTATCAACTCCCGTATCCCCCAAAACCAAGACCTCCCAAGCACTAGCTACCTCATGAACCAACATCAAACCTCCATGATTCATCATTATCCCACGTTTGGCAAGGAAAATACCATCCTAGAAGAATATCCACCATCACCCCAATCCATGTCATTTGAGTCCTCTTCACCTAAATCTTTTAAATCTGCCTTTACATCTTCCAATTCATTTGCATCCGCCTCCTCCAAATCATTATCACCCAAGTCCTTTGATTCATCCCAATCAACTACAGATGTTGTTGAAGTACTACTTCCATGGGATAAACAACAAATCCAAGATATCCATATCCATAACACCTATCCACGAGTCTCCTTCCACTATGCCTATCCTAAATCAAATACCATCAAATGCTACCATCTCCATGGGTCAACCCACATTGGAAGATAAACATAAACATTTCATGAAATCCATAAAAGCGAAAAGGTCCAAAATACATAAATGTCATAAGTTCCAAAAACATCCCACTAGTTTGAGCATACTATTAAATGTGACACTAGGAACATATATCAAAGGCCTAGACTATATAGGGAATATCAAAGCAACGCAAAGTGTATCCATCTTGTCAAAGAAGGAACGAAGGCTATGTCAAAAGCTTGCTCTAAAGCATGTCACAACTTGCTTCCAACCAAATCAAGATCAAGTTATTGAGAAAATCCCCATAAATGATCCCGATATTCATGTTAACCCCATCTTTGACCAAGAACCAATAGATGATTATAAAAACCATGACAATCCACTCTTATTAGATCAAGATCCTATCTATGATAATGACGTTCAAAACCCGATCTTTGATCATGATCCACTCATTGATCCAAAAATCCAAGATGATCCTATTATGTCCCCTTCTCATCAGTGATCTGTTCTAACACTCATCAGCCTATTCCGGAAGCCTGTAGTCTTGTTTGAGGTAATATTAGGGTTTCCATGTTTAGGGATTCTATGGCATTTCAGGGAGTTTACTATTTATAGTAAATTCTATTTTTGGCAGTATGCAATTATCAGTCTTCAAGGTCTTCATTTTCAGTTGGAGCATTTAATGCAATTCAAGTCTGGCTTCTAAAGGTTTTATTTTGGTGAATAAAGGCATTAATGTTATAATTTGCAGTTGACCCCTTGGCCTAGGAGAACAACTTTAAGTTGTGTTTAAAAAAGGGACTTGGAAGGGGGACGCCTTCATGAGGTGTTTATATATTTTAATTATTGTCTAATGCCTTGGGAAAAGTGGATGTCACTTTTAAGGAGATATTTTTAAAAAATAAAGTGAAGTTCATAATTGTGCAAAAGGGACGCCATATTGAGAATTATTTGTTTTTGGAAATTGAAAAGACTCTTGTGTCTTTTGGTGTGCCTTCTCAGGAAATTGACAGAGTTTTGTGAGCTTCTATTTAGTGAAGGTTTTGCTCCAGCCTTGGTATCCATTATGCTTATCATATTGTTATGCTGTTGGAATGACTTCATGAATTTAGCTTCGAGGAATGCTTACCTCTTAGCATTGATCCAATTTCGTGTTTGAAAGATAACACCTAGTTGGTTTTGGGACTGCTTCTCATCCAGACTAGCAGATTGAGTTCGAATGTTGAAGAATTTTGGAGATTTATCAATTTTGGTATTGCTGATTCATCTACAGCTGAAGGTGATTTTGATTCATAGTTTAATTATCAGTCTGAATATGATTCTGGGTATTTCATCATTGGATTTGTTGATCTTGGGCGACTCATCTTGCTAAGTTTGAGATTTTATAGTTGAGAATCTGATTTTTAAATGAAAATCGCCCCTTCAAGGAGGGTCGTACCTTTTCATAAGTGCATTGGAATGTGTGCTTAATTCACAAAGGGCTTTGTTGTTGTTTCTTCATCCTAACTTGGTCACCTACCTTCCAGTTGTTCATTGCATTCGATTTCATTCGAAACAGAGGTAATTTGATGAAGTTATGAGCATTTTATGGTGTTTCAGTTTGTTGATCAGAAATTCCAAAAAACATTGTTTTATATCAGATTCATATGATTTCAGTTTTGGTCTTTATTTTATCATTGGAAGAGCAAAAGAATATTGCTAGTATTCATTCTTCTCTTCTTAACTATGTTCTCTATCATTGTAATTAGTAATTTGCAGATTTGTGATTGTAAGGTTGAGATTTTAGTAGTACTAATCCAACCGTTTTAAGTTTCTGCAATTACTTGCTTTATTCCTTATTAAAAGCCCCTGGATGGTTTACCGCCAGTGTGGAGAATGAACATTGTAGCTCTCATTGTACCCACTCTCAAGTGGTGAATCCCCACTTTTAAGTGGATGCCCGCCGCAGCAGACGAATTAAATAGATGTATCTTCATGGCTGGTTATCCGCCTAATTATTTTCAATTCAATTAATAACTCCGTCATATGCTAGCACCTCGCCCTCAGTGGGATCTTGAGTGCACATTCTTGACGTTGAGTTTGTCTCATTTCAAGTATTGTTTTTAGTTTATCCACCATATGACAACACCTATTCTTCCTTGGGATTGAGTGTGCATTCTTGGCATTGAGTTCTTTCGAGCTTGGATTTCAGTTTTTGATGCTAATGCTAATTCAATTGGCAAGGTGTTGATTGTGTTTGAAAAATCTATCGAAAAAATTGGTCAGCATATTTCAATCCCTTACTCCACCTTTATCCCATCCATGACCATGAAATCAAAGATGAGCACATCCATACTCCAACAACTTCCATTTCCCAAGATGAGACACTTGCCTTGGACACATAGAAGTCAAAAAAATGATATGGAACTCACCATGCATGAAGATTCACAAGACAAGGTTGATCATATTGAGCATATCCTTCATCAAGACACTGTAATTGCAAAGGAGAATTCACAATCCTCTTACAAGATGGGTTCAACTACCTTCATACAGTTTGACCTTCTTACAAAATAGTGAATAGAGCCCTCCACTAGTCATGGTTGCTTAATGATTGATTTGCATCATGTTTCAAAACTATCAAATATCCTATGGCGAACAAAAAATTTCAAAACATAGGCTATAATGGAAAAGGATTAGGCCTTCATGAACAAGGAATTTTAGAACTAGTATCAATATATGAAAATTATGGATATCATGGTCTTGGCTACACATCTCCAAGCAAGCAATCTAATGGTAGCAACTCAATGATAATTGGCGCAACCTTATCCAATGAAAGCATCAAAATAGAGGCCACCATAAGTCTTATAAGAATCCTCCATCCACCCATCTTCTACCCACTTCCTCCATCCATAATAACAACCTACATCTGCAATGTCCTAGTCCCCTTGATTGGGACCAACAACATCATCCATTATGCAACATGAATCTTTCCCATGAAGTAAAATATTGCAATCAACTACCAAAGAAAAGCAAACACATACTCCATATCAAGATGAATCTAGAAAGCGACATATATCCAAAAATCAAGAAGAGAACAAAAGAACTATATGGATCCCAAAGCAAAGTAAATTCATAGCAAGTCATCAAAAGCAATGCATAGATCAAAAATCACATATTACATACAAGAGGTGTATACAAGAGGTGTGCGCCACCTTCACAATTATCATATAAAACTTCAGAATCCAAAAAGAATGTTGGTCTCCATCCTATGTCTTATTCCAAATCCAATTTTACCACCCAATCCCAATGTCCCTCATTCCAATCCAAATATCAAATCCCTACATCCAAAATCCATCAATCCACACATCCACCTCCAAAGTCCTAGTTACCAAATCAAAAATCCAAATCTCAATCCTCACCTCCACCATCTAAATCCATACAAATTCATCCTAAATCCAACCCAAAACCTAGAATCCATCACATCCTATCAACACTTTACCACAAGAGTTATGATGGCACTTTATCAAGATGTTTATATTTGGACAAGGCCAAGCCAACTATCAAAGAGCATCATCACAATTGTGCATTGTATACTAGTGTAGCGATCCTAGCAAAGCAACTTCATAAGGCAGTATATTATTGGCATGTCATGATTGAAGCATCCAAATCAGTTACATCAGATGTCCATGCACTTGATACCTAAAGTCCAAAACTCCAAAAAACTTGCAAAATCAAAAAAAACAATCCAAAATTCTAAAAAATTACAAAATCAGCAAAATTCCAAAAAAAGGAAAAAACCAATTTAGAAAAAATGTAGTAAAGATAAGTAATCTGTCCACTGGTGAAAACGATTTCTTGTGGCGCCTTGGGCAAGTACTATGATGAAAATCCATTCATGAACATCATGTGTAAGTCAACTAACTATATGAACCTTGAAATTGGGGTGTAAGAACTCTAACCAGTTCTGCTCCAGAAACTCAGATTTGGCCTTCTCACATTCCATCAAATAGTTGGCGTGCAATGTCTGAGGTCTGATTTTTGTTTGTTTTGCTTGAGTTTGCGTTGTTTGCTATGCAATTACATATACCAATTTATTGAAAATAGAACAAACAACTTTGCATTCATTAAAATAGATAAACCAACACCAATTTAAGCCATTATTCAGCCTATAGCAAGTCTGATTACAATTATATTAGCTCTGATGTAAATTATATCAGACTGATGCAACAGTATTAAACCCCTAATTGCTAATATGATATTATTCCACCATAAATAATGCAACTACTAGCTGAATAATTGCAGCAAGATATATTCATACCCTTTTTATTTCAAAACTCTTACAATCAAATTGCATACCCGGAAATCAATATCTATCATTGCAGATCTGAAACTGTATCACAGCAAATTCTGGAAGTGTAACCAGCAATCTGGAAAATGTTTCTCAGCAAACTTCATATCAGCATATTGGCAAATTCTGGAAATGATCACAGCAATAGAAACCCTCTAAAAATTTCAATGAAACAACACCAACCAAGCACTTCACTGTAGCAATCACTGTAACGAATCACTGTAGCGTTTTTACTGTAGCGCGGGTACTGTTCACATGTCACTATAGCAGCCAACAAAAAGCTTGAAATCTGATAGCCAATGGCTTCCAATGATGAATCTCCGGGTCTGCACTTGATAATCCTTCAATAATCTTCAAACCCTAGATAAAATCTTCACCTTTAAGCACAAATAGAACCTCTATATGAAATTCCCTTGAATGCCAAATTCAATGGATACTTCACCACCTCAAATGGCTGCAACACTAAAGAGTTTATCGTTCTCCAATGGCATGAAAGACAGAAACCCTTGGCTTCCTCTCACAGACACAATTCACAAAATAAATGCTCAATCGAATGAATGCTCAATTCCCAAGGCTGAAAATATATAACTTCATGAAGAAGTTGATTTCCCTCCAAAAAGCACATTTAATAATAATTAAATGTTATTACATATGCATCATTTAATATTTCACCTTTTAATACCTTGGAATAGGCGCCCCAAATTCAATAACTAGCCTCCTTTTAATGATGTTTTGACCCTTCATTATAAAGTTAAGTTATAACTTTATAATAACACCTTTAATTATTTAAATATTATTCGAGCCAATAAAACATTAATATCTCCTTTAATATTTAACATTTCATCATACCGTCTGAAACTGGGGTCAATTCTGCAAAGCTCAATACAACCAAGTGCCTTACTAAAAATAGTAAGGGTCCCTCTCAACCAAACTTAGGCTTACTATAAATAGTAAGTATAGCAAACGGGCCCCTGGAGACACCAAACGAAAGCCAGAACTGAAAATCACTGAACTCCGGAGAAGATACAAGCCTCAGCTAACCAAGACTTTGCCTCAGAAGACCCTCTAATCATTTGTATTAGCCTACGAGAGTCATGTTGATGCGTGTTCTGTGACACACCAAACACTCTAGAATAAAGTGTCCAAAGACGCTCTATCCTCTCTTGAAAAACTACCTCGTATGCTAAGATTGCAAGAAAGATCATATGGCAATTCCAATGTTTTGTAAGTTAGGTGTGGATAAGCTCTGTGGGTGTTGTGATTTGTCGGTAACACAAAGAGATTTACTCTAGTAAGTTACTCAGAAATCAAGGACTTGAATACTGTATTATTTTTGGAATTTTCTGATTTTAGATAAAAAAAGTGAAAAAGGAGTAAGGTTTTAGAAATCCTATACTATTCCTACGAAATCAAGAGACAGTAAGGATTGAGTGAAACTAAAAAAAACAATACTTTGTTTCGCCACGCTAAACCACAACTACACAAAGCAAGTGCAATCTTCTAGGATTTGTGCTTAAGATTTCTTTACTACAAACAACACCATCAATAGAACAACATTATTCGAAGTAAACATTGAAGCATCCACATCAAAAGCTCAATCTAACTTTACGCATTGAATGAAAAGCATCCATTCAAAGAAAGTATGAGCTAAGTTTCACTAATCTTTACTATCAATCTATCATTCCCTTAACATATATTCAAATGAAATTCTAATTTAAATCTACTCTATGAGGAAGAGAAATATGCAACCATGCAACCATTTGACAATGAAAGGATTCAAAGCATCTCATGCATTATTAACTTTATTATCAAAGTAGTCTTTAGCAACAATTTCATAAAACTCTCTCTCCTTATTCTCTATTATCTATGCTCTCTAATCTCTGCTCTACAATCTCTACCACCTCTTTCTCCTCTATATCATCTTATATAATGAAAGAGTGGGAGGCAGGGGGCGGGGGTATTTATAGAGTTTCAAGAATACAATGAATGGCCAAGATCAATTCAAGATTAACGGCCCAGATTTAAAATAACACAACCCTAATTAGGGTTGCCCAAATAACAATCAATTAACAATAGAGAAGTCATCCACTGGGAGTTGTGTCCTTATCCACTTCCACAACACTACGTTCAATGAACCTGGACACGATCGCGCTGACTTCCTCAATGGTGATGTTCGGCAACGCAACGTGTTAACTTTGTATTCCAACAAGTCTATACTGTCTGCATACTCTGCAAAGGCGATCATCCATTCTAATTCATGCAACAAGAAGGCGTTTCGGACGGTCAGGAAATTGAATGCCTTAGTCAAATTTTCTTTTAGGATTGGCCTGACAGTGGTAGAGAAAATCCTTTGAACTTTATCCTTCAAATTTTCTGACTGTAAGTCATTTTCTCGGACAATGTCCTTGTCAAGCACATCTGCAGCCATGTGGAAAATTTTATTTTGGATTCCTCTTACTTGTTCTTCAATTTTCGTGCCATCTGCCTTCACTCTTTCCAAGACTTCTCGTGAAATCAATGCATAATACCAGTTGTTGAAATCGTATGTTGCTCCTGCTGCAATGATCTCCTCATCAATCAATCTTTGCTTTGGAATTCCCTTTATTTCTCGAAGACATGGGATAATTTTGCTTTGAATGTCTTGGAGGCCATCCCATGCTTCTACTAGGTTTGCCACTCGTGAGAGCAGAGAGGAGGTTTTCCCATAAACATATGCCAACTTTTCTGTGAATGTCATTGCCTCTTCTTTCTTTCCTTGGCAGTAGTCAACTCTTCAAAATTTCTTATTGGCTCCTGTGAAGAGTTTAGAAATGGAGGGGCTGATTGGTCACCTTGATTGAGCGGCCTGGTTAAATGTTGGATGTATTCCTTTAAGCGCTCAATCTCCCTTTTATACTCTCTTTTCTTCGCCACTTCCTTTTCTAGCCTAGATTTAATGGTGGCAACAGAGTTATCCAAGTCCTCAACTTCCTACCCTTTTGTTGTTGGACCAATATCAATGGTTGTAATGGCATATTCATTTGAGGCAATTTCATCTCGTGATTTCTCAACTGTTGGTACTGCAATCTGCATTGTACGATTACCAACTTCATCTCTCTGTATTGTAGAAAATTTCATGGCTGGCTTCTTTGTAGTAGTCTATTCTAGCCTTGCCAAGAAGTCTGCAGTATCATCTTCTTCTGGTACCTTTGCTAGTACCTTAATTTTCAGCCTCTCTTTCAGCCAATCTGGGATTGTTGGCTATTCAATTTCATCTTCCTAATTATCCTGAATGTCTTGCATATCCTGAATTTCCTGCACATATGGGATTTCCTGAATTCCCTTGAGGGCGGAAATCATTCCCTCTTGGAATTCTCCTTCCATGATATCCATATCATCATCTGACTCAAGAATCTTCGTGCCTGTAGGGGAGTGATAATCATCATCTTCCAGTTCTACTGGCTTCATATCCTTTTCCAGAATTGGCGAAGGAAATCTAACTTGTCCCCATGACTCTTCCTCCATGATCAATATCTCATCCATATTTTTGGATGTGGCTGAATGAAGGGCCTTGGATTTCTACATCCTCTAAGCAGGTACCTCATTTGTTGCCTTCTTTTTGTTTTGCCTTGTAGAGTCATCTATCATTTCTTTTCTCTTCTTTGGGTTCGCAGTCTCGGTTAGTTCACCTCCCTGAGATGCGCTAGCATTCGAAGAACAAGACCCTGCCTCACCCATCAAGTCATATGTAAATGGCACATTCCTTTGCCGTAAAATTTGCACTTGCTTGTCTACCCACCATCACGAATACTTGAACACAGGCCTCATAAAAGTTGTTAAGTCACCAAGCTCAGGCTCAGACCATCTCACAGGAGGAAGCGGTTGCCTTTCATCAAAGCTCGGCTGCACGTACAATCCATCATCTTCAAGTTGATCAGGTACACGGAAGAGCTTTGTTGTCCTGATCATATCCAACGGCAGTCTTGACCATAGTCTTCTTCTCACTTCATACTCATTAACAGCATTTGCCCAGAAGTCTTCTAGGTCAACTCTGTGTTTATATTTCCTCCCGTCCATAGTTCCAATATGATGAACTGGATCAAAGTCAGCCCTAGACTTGTAGGAAGTGAATGGGTACCATTGTATTTCCAATCGGGCACTTTCTACTACTTGCGCTGATGGACAGGATTCTAACATGTTTCCAATAAAGAGTGGAAAAGTGACAGCTGCTTTCTGCTTTGGCCTTTAGATGTTTTGATAAGTTTCCAATTGCCTAAGAACCTCCAGCAGAACCATTCTATTGGTGAGATAAATCGGCAACCTGTAAGGGCGACCTGTGAAACCTTGAATTCTAATGTATGTGAATCTAGGAAACTGGATAAACTAGGATCCATATCTGCTGATTAAACTTTTGGCTTCACGGGTGAGCCTCTGATGCATTCCTCCTTGGAGTATTTCAGCATATAAGGAGAAAGGTATTTCCATGCAACTCCGCCTCAAGTATGGACTAACCGAAATCCTGTAAGGGTGTCCTGATAAACTAGGATCCATATCTGCTGATTCAACTTTTGGCTTCACAAGTAAGCCTC